>CM059450.1:5400655-6000655 GCA_030390025.1 Squalus acanthias
AAGTACTATTGTACTTGAATAAAAAGATTAATGGGCTGGATTTTGATACTGGGGCGGGTTGGGGTCGTGTCATCCGCTTTTCGTGTTATCCACCCGACTGCAATTGGATGTGGGAGATTGATGCGATTTTCACCTAATTGGGCAATTGAGTTCCAGCATGTGGGAACCCCTGACCCAATTAATGTTTTCAGTCTGAAAGTCGCCTCTGATGATGTCATCATTGCTGCTGCATTGAAGGTCTTCAGAGACTGCCTGGCCTTTGCTGTGAGAGGACCTGGATGCAAAATGAGCCGCCCTGAGAGAGAGAGAGAGAGAGAGACAGACAGACAGACAGAGAGAGAGAGAGAGAGAGAGAGCCTTTGCTGTGGGAGGACCTGAAGGCAAAATGAGCATCATCAGCAGCCCTAGGTGTGCTCCCAGATAGTTTTCCTACTACTACTACTCCATTGTAATAGTGGACCTGCAGCTGATAGTCAGCTTTCGAAATGTGTTACCGCCAAGTTTCACATTCGTGGTTCAGAACAGGCGTGCTTCACGTAGAACAAGGGTTAAAATCACAAAGGCCTTTCAAAATGGCATTATAGAGCCAATTTAGTGCTTGTTAAGGGCCTTAACAGCCTATCCCACCTCTTAAAGGCGGGACGGAGTCGGGACCAGCAGACACGATTTAATGAAAATTGCGTGGAGGCGGGATGGAGGCGGACTTGTGCCCGCCCACCAGTTTTCGCAATTTTAACCCCCCACACGTCTCCAAACCCGCCTCCACGGGTCAATGAAAATCCAGCCCAATGTGTTCTGGTTTTATTCCAGATTTCCAGCTTCCGCAGTATTTTGCTTATTTTTCTTTACTTGTCCCATTACCTTTGCCTTGCACCATCGTCCCTTTTGTCTTTTAATCTCTCCTGCCCTCCTTTCCTTTTGTCCTTTCCTCCCTCCCCCTCCTTTCTCTGGCTCTGCACTTGCTTAAAAACCTGTTAAACCTCCACCTTTTTCCACTTCTCTCTGATGAAAGGTCAACCACCTGATACATCAACGCTGTTTCTCTCAGCATGGATGTTGCCGGACCGGCTGAGGATTTCCCAGCATTTTCTGTTTTTAAATCTTCGTGCGTTTGTGTCGGACCATGGCCAAACCTTGGACATAATCGGGACACATCAGCTACAAAAGCACACAAGCGTGAGTAAGGGCAACGGAATGGCTGAGGTAGGCCCGTGAGCTCTCAGCTTTTGTTTAAAGATGTCGTCCTGACGATGAAAAGAGACATTTGGTGGCGCCGGGCCTGTTTTTCAGGCGCTAAATGGCGCCTAAGCCTCCAATATGGCGGGCAAGAAGCACGCGCTCATTACGAGCTGGAAGTGCGCACCCCCCACCCCCTCCACCATATTGGTATAGGTCTTTTAAAAAATTTCCATCCTGAAAAGGAAAGACTTGCATTTCAATAGCACCTTTCACGACCACCGGACGTCCCAAGGCGCTTTACAGACAATGAAGTACAGTCACTGTTGTAATGAGGGAAACGCGGCAGCCAATTTTCACACCGCAAGATCCCACAAACAGCAATGTGATAATGACTAGATAATCTGTTTTTGTTGTGTTCATTGATTGATTGAAAGAAAGAAAGACTTGCATTTCAATAGCGCCTTTCACGACCACCGGACGTCTCAAAGCGCTTTACAGCCAATGAAGTATTTTTGAAGTGTAGTCACTGTTGTAATGTGGGAAATGCAGCAGCCAATTTGCACACAGCAAGCTCCCACAAACAGCAATGTGATAATGACCAGATAATCTGTTTTTAGTGATGTTGATTGAGGGATAAATATTGGCCAGGAGACCGGGGATAACTCCCCTGCTCTTCTTCGAAATAGTGCCATGGGATCTTTTACGTCCACCTGAGAGGGCAGACGGGGCCTCTGTTTAACGTCTCATCCGAAAGACGGCACCTCCGACAGTGCGGCGCTCCCCCAGTACTGCCCCTCCGACAGTGCGGCGCTCCCTCAGTACTGCCCCTCCGATAGTGCAGCGCTCCCCCAGTACTGCCCCTCCGACAGTGCGGCGCTCCCTCAGTACTGCCCCTCCGATAGTGCAGCGCTCCCCCAGTACTGCCCCTCCGACAGTGCGGCGCTCCCTCAGTACTGCCCCTCCGACAGTGCAGCGCTCCCTCAGTACTGCCCCTCCGATAGTGCAGCGCTCCCTCAGTACTGCCCCTCCGACAGTGCGGCGCTCCCCCAGTACTGCCCCTCCAACAGTGCGGCGCTCCCTCAGTACCGCCCCTCCGACAGTGCGGCTGCGGCGCTCCCTCAGTACTGCCCCTCCGACAGTGCGGCGCTCCCTCAGTACTGCCCCTCCGACAGTGCGGCGCTCCCTCAGTACTGCCCCTCCGACAGTGCGGCGCTCCCTCAGTACTGCCCCTCCGACAGTGCGGCGCTCCCTCAGTACTGCCCCTCCGATAGTGCAGCGCTCCCCCAGTACTGCCCCTCCAACAGTGCGGCGCTCCCTCAGTACTGCCCCTCCGACAGTGCGGCGCTCCCTTAGCACTGCACTGGGAGTGTCAGCCTAGAGTTATGTGCTCAAGTCTCTGCAGTAGGACTTGACCCACAACTTTCGGACTCAGAGGCGAGGGCGCTGCCCACTGAGCCACGGCTGACACTGTCCTGCACCTGAAACTGGTAGTAGACCATTTGCATATGCAAATAAGGGGCCGAACGCTTGTTTGAGGCCCTACCCTGTACAAAATTGGGTTGCCCTGAATGCAATTGGTGCCAGTTGTGCTTTCGTTCAGGAAAACCAGGCCTACATGCGGTCTCTAACCAGCGGTACTTAAAGGGATCGCTGGAGGCTGCAAATACTTAGCTAAATGTGAATATATACACATTAAAATCATGGGATGATGCTGGCCTCTGCTTGCCCCCACCCCGCTCCTGATCGGCGTCTCGCACCCCCCGCCGCCCCGCCCCTGATCATTCTCCCTTTCCCGCT
Source organism: Squalus acanthias (assembly GCA_030390025.1). NCBI lineage: Eukaryota > Metazoa > Chordata > Chondrichthyes > Squaliformes > Squalidae > Squalus > Squalus acanthias. The sequence continues at coordinate 5,403,632 of CM059450.1, forward strand.
ACGCATTTACTTGAGGCTGCTGCCCGCGACGCTGTGGCTCAAAATCCAAAGCCTTTTCGCCGGCAAGCTGCCTGGGGATCCCAGCACATGCCAGCATTTAAATGAGACCCGCGACCCAATATCGGGTGCCCCTAGGGCCTGTCTGTTCAAGCGCAGGGATCATTCCCTTTGGCTAGTTGGCGCCGAACGAATTTCTAGGCTAGCACCTCTGACACTGAAGCACTCCCTCCGTACTGCAGCAAAGTGTCAGCGTAGATTCACCCTTGTTCTGCACTCCCCCCACAAGAGAAAATAATATCTCTTTATCAGCCCTATCGAATCATTGTAATCACCCCAATTAGCTAACCCTTGATCCTTAGCTGTACCTCACTGGGTCGCACTCTCGCCTCTGAGTCAGAAGGTCGTGAGTTCATCGTCCCACTCCAGCGACTTGAGCACAAAAATCCAGGCTGACACTCCCAGTGCAGTGCTGAGGGAGCGCCGCACTGTCAGAGGTGCCGTCTTTCGGATGAGGCATTAAACTGAGGCCCCCTCTGCTCTCTCAGGTGGATGTAAAAGATCCCGCGGTACTATTTGGAAGAAGAGCAGGGGGAGTTCTCCCCGGTGTCCTGGTGTTCCGAGGTTGCACTCCTTGCCAGATGTGCATATCGGGAAATCATGGATCTGTTGCCCATGGATATGGAGGTGAGTGGAGCCCTGCAGGATTTCCCACCCATGCACGCTCTCTCACTGTGCGAAGCTCCATACTGGGAGTGCGAATTCATAAAATCTGCCCTACAAGGTACATTCCTACCCAATTCCAATAAAGTCTCGTAATAAAACAATGTGCCATGCAGCAGTCATCAAAAGCCTCTCACCACTGGTGCAAATTCCAAAGTTATAAGCTCGTAAAATAGGACTTTTCTACCAACTAGGCCGTAAGCTGCTGCTGATCCACCTGAGGGGGTTTGTCTTCGGCCTACCTGAAGAGGAAGGTCACATGTCCCCCATGACATCGTGGAATGTCCTCTAACAGCCAAGGGGCCTAACAAAGCTGGCAGAAGAGGGATCCTGGAGAGCCTTACCTTCCCGGAGCTCCTCCAAAGATCCTCCTCACAAAAAAGAAAGTGACGCTCGAAGCTGTTCCATGAGTCCCGCCAAGCTGGCATCATGGAAAATGTATTCCGTAGGGTGTAGGTTTACAAATCCCTCCGAGGCATTACTCCATAGCAGCCTTGCTTTTTATTATTATTCAGTGTTGGGCTGCGCATTTGGCATTAATTATCCATCCCTAGTTGCCCTGAGAAGATGGTTTGGTACAACAAGAAAGAAAGAAAACAAACATCCAGTGGCTCAGTGGGTGGCACTCTCTAAGTAGGAGGGGCTAGGAGTGAGCAGGTGCTGCTGGGTGCTTGATTACTGTAGGGAGTTGGAGTGAGTTTGTGAAAAGTTGGTGGTGGGTTTTTGGTTTGTTTTTTTCAGGTTTTAGGGCCTTCAGAGGACAACGTTCCCAGGATGAATTTAATCAGGGGAGAAAATGTTGAGGAAAGGGAGAAATAAAGGCCCAAAGATTTGGGCCGGGACCCCAGGAGGTTTGAAAAGAAAACACGGTGATGGTTCAGTGCGAGGATAAGGAGATATGAGCTTGGGATATTATCCAGGCAGTACATGAGGACTGCGGTGAGGGAAGCTGCTTTGCCTGCCGACCAAAGCCTAATGTTGGGTTTGAGGTGACGGTCAGTGGCCAAGAGGAGGTGGAAAGACTTTTACTGAGTTTGAAGGTTGAATATAAGTTCTTGGAGGTATCTCTGCTATATTCTGAAGAGGTGGCGGTCTCATTCTTAAACCTGCCGGTTTATATTGAGGACGATGTGCTAATAAAAAAGTTGGAGTCGTGGGACATTAAAATTTGCTCGGCAATAAAGAGGAGATACTATCCAGGAACACGGGTAGCAGATGGAACCCGTTATGTAAAGGTGCGATTCCCAGAGGGGTTGAAGTCATTGCCGTATAGCATGAACTTCGAGACAGTGGAAGGAGTGCAGTACTTCCGGGTACTGCATGATAAGCAGGTGAAGGTTTATTATTATTGTCTTGGACACGACCATCTTGTAAGAAGCTATCCAGACTTGTACTGTTATAACTGCGGTGAGTCTGGACACATCGCTCGGAGCTGCAAGGCGGAGAGCTGTGGGGTGTGTCACAAAGGCCCCACCCGTTGTGAGTGTGAGGCAGAAGGAAACCCCTTGAGTGATGAGATGGGAGAAGGAGAAGGAGCAGGAGGTTTGAGTGGAGTGGCTGGAGGAGCGGAGCAGGCGGAGGACATGGAAGGAGAAAAGAGCGCAGGAAGAGGCAGAAAATTGCAGAGCAGAGAACAGGATGGAGATGGTGGAAAACACACCAAGTACGGTGGAAAAGGACAAAGACAGCAGCAGGCAGCATGGGTCAAGGGCACAGTCGAGCCATAATACGGCTCAGCTCTCCCTCAAGAATCTGGTGACCGCGGGGGAAGAGGAGGCGGGAGTGGGGTGCAGGGTAAGTGTAAGTACGCAAAGAAAGACGGGGAGTCAGACATCTCGGGGAGCAGGAGGGGGCAAGACAAGGAGAGGGTGCAAGAGGCAGGAGCCTTAAAGGGGCAGCAGGACGGGAGCAAGATAGGTGCAGATGTGCCATTGTCCCAGAGAGAGAAAAAACGGGGAGCAAGGGTCAACGGTGGAGATGAGGTCAAAGGGAGTGGCACTGTTGGAGAAACCGTGATAGCAGGAAGACTCTCTAAGGGAGATTACGTATCTGATGGGGAACAGGGACAGGAGATTACAGAAGAGCTCGAGAGTGAGGAGTCAGAGGGGAACAGAGACATGGAAGTGGGGGGTGGGGTGGCATCGTATGGCAAGGGAATGGTTAGTGAGGGGCAGAAGGAGGAAGAAGGGGCAGCTCCTCGACCCAAATCTAATGTAAGGAAGAGGCTGAAAACTGCAGGGAAGGTTCAAACAGGAAGTGAAAAGAGCCAGAGGCTGCAGGAGAAAGCAACAGCTGCCCGAAAAGTTGGGAAGGATCAAGAGAGGAGGGAAGGATATATGACGGAGGGATTATCAGGCACACTTCCCTTATTTGGAGCCATGATTACTGATCAATTTTTAAAGTACAATAGATTAGAATATGTTATGGGAGACAAATTAAACTTCAGGTTTTGATGTTAATATGTGGTGGAGGAATGGCTGTGCAGAGCGGCGGAATGGATTTGTATGATACAATGGAATGATCACGATGTTGTAAATCTTTTTAATGTTCAATAAATAATATATTAAAAAAAAAAGTGGGTAGCACTCGCACCTCCGAGGTCAGAAGGTTGGGGGTTCAAGTCCTCACTCCAGAGACTTGAGCACAAAAATCGAGGCTGACACTCCCAGTGCAGTGCTGAGGGAGTGCCGCACTGTCGGAGGTGCCATCTTTCAGATGAGACGTTAAACCGAGGCCCCGTCTGCTCTCTCAGGTGGGCGTAAAAGATCCCACAGCCACTATGTTGAAGAAGAGCAGGGGAGTTCTCCCCGGTGTCCTGGGGCCAATATTTATCCCTCAATCAACATCACTAAAAACAGATGATCTGATCATTATCACAGTGCTGTTTGTGGGAGCTTGCTGTGCGCAATTTTGGCTGCCGCGTTTCCCACATTACTACAGTGACTACACTTCAAAAGTACTTCATTGGCTGTAAAGCACTTTGGGACGTCCGGTGGTCGTGAAAGGCGCTGAGTGAATTTCTTTCTTTTCAAACTTCCATTTATATAGCGCCTTTCACGACCTCCGGCCGCCCCTGTTGTAATGTGGGAAACACGGCATCCAATTTTAGCCAGGACACCGAGGAGAACTCCCCTGTTCTTCGAATAGTGGCCGTGGGATCTTTCACCTCCACCTGAGAGGGCAGACGGGGCCTCGGATTAACGTCTCATCCAAAAGACGGAAAGCTTGGTGTGGGTCTGGAGTCACAGACAGGCCAGACCATGTAAGGACAGCAAGCTCCCTTCCCTAAAGGTCATCAGTGACCCAGCTTTTAACGAGAATCCGACAGCTTCATGGTCACATTTACTTGTACCACTTTTTATTTCCAGTTCCTCTTCAACCTCCTCCAGCTCCCGTTCGTGCTCTCCCTTCTTCCAATTCTGTCCGACTGTGCATCTCCCCCGACTCCTTCATGCCACAGTCGTCAGCCATCATGCTCCATCTGTCCAGTACTGACAGCCTCCTCAAATCTCTTTAACCTCCCCTTACTCTTGCTTGGTGTCCAATCCACTATCCTTGTCTGAAATCCCTCGGGATATTTCGCGACCCAGGTGCTGTAAACCGGCTTCCAGCCGCTCCATGCTGGGATCGCATTCTGGCGTCACAGACTGGGCACAGTTGGCAAACAAGATTCAGCATCAACCTCGCTGGTAGGCTGTCTACCCCAACCTGCCACCTGCTTCTCTGTCTCACCCAACTCCAACCAGTTGTCTAGCAGAGATTGAAAGAACGTCTTTGATTGACAAGAATGTCTTTGATCAGCCATAATCTAATTGAATGGCAGAACAGGCTCAAGGGGCTGAATGACCTACTCCTGTTCCTATGTCTTTGATTGACAAAAGTATCTTTGATTAGCAAGAAGCTCTTTATATAAAAATAAGAACAGAAGAAATAGCAGGAGTCGGCCATTCGGCCCCTCGAGCCATTCAGTAAGATCATGGATGATCTACCGCAACTCCACCTTTCCACACTATCCCCATATCCCTTGATTCCCTTAGTATCCAAAAATCTATCGATCTCTGTCTTGAATATACTCAACGACTGAGCATCCACAGCCCTCTGGGGCAGAGAATTCCAAAGATTCACAACCCTCTGAGTGAAGAAATTCCTCCTCATCTCCGTCCTAAATGGCCGACCTCTTATTCTGAGACTGTCACCCCTAGTTCTAGACTCAACAGCCAGGAGAAACATCCTCCCAGCATCTACTTTGTCAAGCCCCTTAAGAATTTTATACGTTTCAATGAGATCACTTCTCATTCTCTAAACTCTAGGGAATATAGGCCTAGTCTACTTTGATTAACAAGAACTCCTTTGATTGACAAGAAGATCTTTGATTGACAATGTCATTGATTGATAAGAACGCCTCTATCCTTTATACCTGGATTTACACCCCACCTGTTACTGACATTGCGAAAACACTTCTTTGCTGCTCGCCACAACTCTCCTTTCAATTGTTACTTTGCTTCTACAACTAATTTTAGTTTTTTATGCAACTTTTTTTTTCTTGGACTCTCAGTTCCTCATAATCTTTTGTTTATTTCTTTTTGCCTCGGTTATTCTGTTATATTTGAACGGCCCACTCCACCGCTGTCATCTTGCATGGCCCTCGGGACGGCTGATTTATCCACAATGGCCTCGCACGGGCCCTGGGCAACCGCTGCCCCTGTGAACGGCACCGTTTGCGGAGTTCAGGTGTGACACGAGGGTAAAACAGAAGAGCAAAAACCTGGATGGTGTCAAAAAAAAAGACACACATTCGGGCACAGAACCCCGCACAGCCCGAGTGAGATGGCCCTTTGACTCCAAGTCACTTATATTATGTGCTTACTAAGTCAGCACGTTTGCAACCTCGAACACAGCTTCCTCTTTCACATCACTGTAACGCCTGCTGGATGGTTTCAGTGCAGTTTTATTCTGAATAAGATTTTTTTTTAAAAATCCGTCCGTGTCCTGCTGATTGGGCTAAATTTTCAGCTTCACGGCCTGGCCGGTAATCTTGTGGAGCGGATCACCTGCTCGTTGTAGATCCCGCTCGATGTTGGAATCCGACCATCGGAGAGACATTTTGAACAGCTTGTTCAGTGACCAGTTTGCTCAGTGCTATGATAGGTTCCTCAGTATCAGTAAAAGTGACCACGCTGGTGCTCTAATGGCCTATAGGTGACTCCAGTCCCGCACCAGCGTGGTTGACTCTTAACCACCCTCTGGAGTGGCCTAGCAAGTCACTCAGTTGTATCAAGCCGCTAAAAATAAACGATGCTAACAATTAAACAACATTTTAAAATCGAGGCGTTGCTTAACTGGGAGCCAATGTAGGTCAGCGAGCACAGGGGTGATGGGTGAACGGGACTTGGTGCGAGTTAGGACCCCGGACCACACCTATAACCCAAGAATGATTTTTTCTTTTAAATCCCTCAGTCCTGCAGAATAGCTAACAATGAACTGACCCACCCCACATTATCCTCACATCAGTCAGTCCAGCCACGCAGTCATTGAGAGTAAATCTCTCGGGGTGAGTCACCGCCTGAGGGTAATGCTGTGGAATCTGCATTTTCTATTTTATTAATTTGCCACCAGTTACACAGACACAAGGTGCCGACTGCACCTGCTGAGAGTTACACTTCCCTCTTAGACCAAGGCTACGAGTGATTTCGATCATTAGCATGGTCTGCTCCACATCCCTTTTCAGCTGTCGCTGTCTGCACTTCACCTCGATCACAAAGTATAGAGCAGCTCAGACTTAAAAAGGCCTGAGTAACTCCAGTAATGAAATCTCGTTTAACGTAACACTTACTACAACATGCTCCATAACACTCTCCTCTGTGTAACACTTTCCACTCCGTAACACACCCTCTCTGTAACACACCCTCTCTCTGTAACACACTCCTCTCCGTACCATTTTATTTTCCCCTGTCACCTTGAGAAAACTTACTGACAAACTTCACCAAGTTAGTCATTCCCTAAAATATTTCTTTTTTTGTGCCAAAATTTGCGACTGAGAATGGTTGCATCCACGAGAAGCACTTTGATCAGGCAAGAACACTTAACAACGAGAAAGAGAAGACAGAAGTGTACAGTCTTACCCAGGCTGGGATCAGTGCCAGTAACAGCAGCAGCCAGCGGTTGTCGGGATCCATTCCAGCCCCTGTCCAAAAATTGCCACATCCAGCTCAGAAATCTCTCTCCCAGTGAGCTCCGCCGGAGGATCCCTTCATTTCTCTCCGCTAGTCAGTTAAAATCTCTGTGGCAGCGCGAAGGCAGCTGTGGGAATGATTGCACTAGCAGTGGTGTGGTATGGACTTTACCCTGTACATATCAGCCCAACCTAATGAGGAAGTAAAGCTTCATTTGGTTTGTGGACTGGCTCTCAGTTTATTACACGCAAGATAACAGCCAGCCTTGAACAAACGCTCTGTGTACAGAATGACTGCCTCAATTCTCGGGTGTATTCTTCGCTCAGTGCCGGTGAGGATTCCCCAGGTGCTGCTGGCTGACTCCCAGATGTGGGTTTCATTTCGCGCTGTGGTTTCGACTGCTAAGTTCAGCTCAATCGTTTGTTTCCAAGCAGAATTTTACTGCCAATTTCCATCGGCTTAAGAATCGTTGCCCGTGGGACTTTCATTCAGACGTCGCCGAGGGAGGAGCGTTCAATTAGGTGACAAGAGTTCAAAAGCTTTCAGGTGCTTGATCCCTGCCACAGGGGATTTGGTCCAAATTTAAATACAGGTGGGTACTCGCAGATAGCATTGGCCCTCCCACAGACACCTCCTGTTTACAATGACTCCCGGAACAGCCAGTGGATTAACCTTTGCATCCACCTCTTCTCACTTGTAGTTTGACCCCAGACAATCTGGTCGCAGGACAGGGACAACTCTTCTTCCCACTTCCTCCAATTTATCGTCAGACACTGCCTGTTTCCCCAGCAGAGATTAACCCTTTCACACACCCCTTCCGATTTGTAGATACTGTGCAACCTATTCCCTCCCTAAACCTCTCCGTCTCTCTCTCCTCCTTTAAGACGCTCCTTAGAACCTACCTCTTTAACCAAGCTTTTGGTCACCTGCCCTAATATCTCCTTACGTGGCTGGGTGTCAAATAATTGTTTGATAATCGCTCCTGTGAAGCGCCTTGGGACATTTTACTACATTAAAGGCGCTATATAAATGCAAGTTGTTGTTGCTGAACTGCAGTAACGAATAAAGTGACTGTTATGACTTGGTGCCCATAGTTAGTTATTTATATTATAGTTACTTACTTATCTTAACAGCAGCAAACAACTGCCTCACACTTTCAGTTTCATTCACTCCAGTCCCAGTAATAAAGAGAGATTAGATAGAGTGCTGGGAAATTACACACCCAGCACAGCACCAACACACCCAGCACACCACCAACACACCCAGCACAGCACCAACACACCCAGCACACCACCAACACACCCAGCACAGCACCAACACACCCAGCACACCACCAACACACCCAGCACAGCACCAACACACCCAGCACACCACCAACACACCCAGCACAGCACCAACACACCCAGCACACCACCAACACACCCAGCACAGCACCAACACACCCAGCACACCACCAACACACCCAGCACAGCACCAGCTCACCCAGCACACCACCAACACACCCAGCACAGCACCAGCTCACCCAGCACACCACCAACACACCCAGCACAGCACCAGCTCACCCAGCACACCACCAACACACCCAGCACAGCACCAGCTCACCCAGCACAGCACCAGCTCACCCAGCACAGCACCAGCTCACCCAGCACAGCACCAGCTCACCCAGCACAGCACCAGCTCACCCAGCACAGCACCAGCTCACCCAGCACAGCACCAACACACCCAGCACAGCACCAGCTCACCCAGCACAGTACCAACACACCCAGCACAGCACCAGCTCACCCAGCACACCACCAACACACCCAGCACAGCACCAGCTCACCCAGCACAGCACCAACACACCCAGCACAGCACCAGCTCACCCAGCACAGCACCAGCTCACCCAGCATAGCACCAACACACCCAGCACACCGCACCAGCACACCCAGCACACCACCAGCACACCCAGCACAGCACCAACACACCCAGCACAGCACCAGCTCACCCAGCACAGCACCAGCTCACCCAGCACAGCACCAGCTCACCCAGCACACCACCAACACACCCAGCACAGCACCAGCTCACCCAGCACATCACCAGCTCACCCAGCACACCACCAGCTCACCCAGCACACCACCAACACACCCAGCACAGCACCAGCTCACCCAGCACAGCACCAACACACCCAGCACAGCACCAGCACAGCACCAGCTCACCCAGCACAGCACCAGCTCACCCAGCACAGCACCAGCTCACCCAGCACAGCACCAACACACCCAGCACAGCACCAACACACCCAGCACAGCACCAGCTCACCCAGCACAGCACCAGCTCACCCAGCACAGCATCAGCTCACCCAGCACAGCACCAACACACCCAGCACAGCACCAGCTCACCCAGCACACCACCAACACACCCAGCACAGCACCAACACACCCAGCACAGCACCAGCACACCCAGCACAGCACCAGCTCACCCAGACATCACCAGCTCACCCAGCACACCACCAACACACCCAGCACATCACCAGCTCACCCAGCACATCACCAACACACCCAGCACATCACCAACACTCCCAGCACATCACCAACACTCCCAGCACATCACCAACACTCCCAGCACATCACCAACAAACCCAGCACATCACCAACACACCCAGCACATCACCAACACACCCAGCACATCACCAACAAACCCAGCACATCACCAACAAACCCAGCACATCACCAACAAACCCAGCACATCACCAACAAACCCAGCACATCACCAACACTCCCAGCACATCACCAGCTCACCCAGCACACCACCAACACACAATAGTTGGTGAGTAGCTTCTTTAGTGCACTCACAGGAAGTTGTGTAAAGGATATTAATGGTGAAATGCTCAAATGAAGAGAAGGTGCCAGAAGAACATAAGAAATAGGAGCAGGAGTCGGCCATTCGGCCCCTTGAGTCTGCTCTGCCATTCAATGAGATCATGGCTGATCTTCGACCTTAACTCCACCTTCTGGCACCATCCCCATATCCCTTGTGTCCGAAGAGTGGGGAGAAAAACAAAGGTGTAATTTGGTGATATGGGCCACACTGCCACCATGGTGGTTTGAATGGGGCAGGTGGTGGGAAGTATGGCCATACAGGGGCAAGGTGTAGTCACCTGTGAGCCAAGTTTCCATCAAAGCCATGATGCCAATGCAATCGCCTATGATAGGGTCATGGATGGCAAGGAACTTGTTCATGAGCTTTACTCTGTATCTAACCCGTGCTGTACCTGCCCTGGGAGTTTTTGATGGGGCAGTGTAGAGGGAGCTTTACTCTGTATCTAACCCGTGCTGTACCTGCCCTGGGAGTGTTTGATGGGACAGTGTGGAGGGAGGGAAATGCAAAGAGGCGTGGTGATTTTTTATCCACTGGCAGAGTCCGAGGCGACAATGGCGGGTGGGTTAGCAGGGGAGGTGGCAGTAAGCACAACATGGGTTAGATACAGAGTAAAGCTCCCTCTACACTGTCCCATCAAACACTCCCAGGGCAGGTACAGCACGGGTTAGATACAGAGTAAAGCTCCCTCTACACTGTCCCATCAAACACTCCCAGGGCAGGGACAGCACGGGTTAGATACAGAGTATAGCTCCCTCTACACTGTCCCATCAAACACTCCCAGGGCAGGTACAGCATGGGTTAGATACAGAGTAAACCTCCCTCTACACTGTCCCATCAAACACTCCCAGGGCAAGTACAGCATAAAAACATAAGAAATAGGAGCAGGATAGGCCACTTGGCCCCTCGATAAGATCATGGCTGATCTTGGGCTCAAAGCCACTTCCCAGCCCGCTCCCCATAACCCTTCACTCCCTTATCTTGCAAAAATCTGTCTATCTCCACCTTAAATGTATTTAATGACCCAGCCTCCACGGCTCTCTGGGGCAGAGAATTCCACAAATTTACGACCCTCTAAGAGAAGAAGTTCCTCCTCATCTCAGTTCTAAAAGGGCGACCCTTTATTCTGAGACTGTGCCCCCGAGTTCTAGATTTCCCCATGAGGGGAAACATCCTCTCTGCATCTACCCTGTTGAGCCCCCTCAGTATCTTATATGTTTCGATAAGATCACCTCTCATTCTTCTAAATTCCAATGAGTATAGGCCCAGCATGCTCAACCTTTCCTCATAAGTCAACCCCCTCATCTCTGGAATTAACCTAGTGAATCGTCTCTGAACTGCCTCCAATGCAAGTATATCCTTCCTTAAATAAGGAGACCAAAACTGTACGCAGTACTCAAGGTGTGGTCTCACCAATACCTTGTACAGTTGTAGCAGGACTTCCCTGCTTTTATACTCCAACCCCCTTGAAATAAAGGCCAACATTCCATTTGCCTTTTTGATTACTTGCTGTACCTGCATGCTAACTTTTTGTGTTTCATGCACAAGGATGCCCAGGTCCCTCTGAACTGCAGCATTTTGTAATCTCTCTCCATTTAAATAATAGTTTGCTTTTTTATTTTTCCTGCCAAAGTGGATAAACTCGCACTTTCCCACATTATACTCCATCTGCCAAATGTTTGCCCACTCACTTAGCCTGTCTATATCCCTTTGCAGATTCGATAAGTCCTCTGCACAACTTGCTTTCCCACTCATCTTTGTATCATCCGCAAACTTGGCTACATTACACTCGATCCCTTCATCCAAGTCATTAATGTAGATTGTAAATAGTTGGGGCCCCAGCACCGATCCTTGTGGCACCCCACTAGTTACCGTTTGCCAACCAGAAAATGACCCATTTATCCCGACTCTCTGCTTCCTGTTAGTTAGCCAATTCTGTATCCATGCTAATATATTACCCTCAACTCCGTGAGCTCTTATCTTATGCAGTAACCTTTTATGTGGCACCTTATCGAATGCCTTCTGGAAATTCAAATACACCACATCCACTGGCTCACCTTTGTCCACCCTGCTTGTTACATCCTCAAAGAACTCCAGCAAATTTGTTAAACATGATTTCCCTTTCCTAAAACCATGCTGACTCTGTTTGACTGCAGTATGTTTTTCTAAATGCCCTGCTACTGTTTCCTTAATGAAGGACTCCAGCATTTTCCCAACGACAGATGTTAGGCTAACTGGTCTATAGTTTCCTGCTTTCTGTCTCCCTCCTTTCTTAAATAGGGGTGTTACATTAACAGTTTTCCAATCCGCTAGGACCTCTCCAGAGTCCAGGGAATTTTGGTATATTGCAACCAATGCATCCACTATCTGAACAGCCACTTCTTTTAAACCCTGGGATGCAGGCCATCTGGTCCAGGGGACTTGTCGTCTTTTAGCCCCATTATTTTACCGAGTACTATTTCCTTCGTGATAGTGATTGTCTTTAGTTCCCCACTCCCTGTGGCCCCTTGATTATCCATTATTGGGATGTTGTTAGTGTCTTCTACAGTGAAGACAGATGCAAAATACAGGGCTGGATTTTGAATGACCCATGGAGTTGGGTTTGGAGGCGTGTGGGGGGTTAAATTTGCGGGGTCGGGGGTCCCGACCCCATCCCGCCTCCACGCAATTTTGACAAAATCAGTCGCGGGGTTCCCGACTCCGTCCCGCCTCCAAGAGGCAGGAGAGGCCATTAAAGCCCTTAACAAGCTCTAAATTGGCTCTGTAATGCCATTTTCAAACGTTTTAGCTAGTTTAACCCTTTTCTGACGTGAAGCACGCCTGGTGTGAAACACTCCAGTGAAACCTGGCGGGAGCACAAGTGGATAGCTGACTATCAGCTGCAGGTGCACTATTACAACAGAGATGTGATGAAGGTAGTAGTAGTATTAGGTGGTCTGATTGGATGGAAAAACATCAATCTCTCTCTCTCTCTCTCTCTCTCTCTCTCCTTTCCTCCCCCCACATCTTGCATCCATCAAAAGCAAGCCAGGCAGGTCCTCTCTCACCAACAGTCTCTCAGACTAGGCAGTCAGCAATGATGACATCATCAGAGGCGAATTTCAGACTGAAACCACTAATTAGTTCATGGGTTCCCACATGCTGGAACTCAATTGACCAATTAAGTGAAAATTGCATCATTCATCTGGAGTTGGGGGGGAAACACAAAATGCGGATGACACGACCCCAACCCGACCCAAAGACAAAATCCAGCCCACAGAGTCTCTGCCATTTCCCCGTTCCCCATTATTAATTGCCCAGTCTCATCCTCTAAGGGACCAACATTTACTTTAGTTACCCTCTTCCTTTTTATATACCTGTAGAAGCTCTTACTATCTGTTTTAATGTTTCTTGCCAGCTTACTCTCATAATTCATCTCTCTCTTTATTATTTTTTAGTCATCCTTTGCTGGTTTTTAAACATTTCCCAATCCTCTGGTCTCCCACCAATCTTGGCAACATTGTATGCCTTCGTTTTCAATTTGATACCATCCTTTACTTCCTTAGTTAGCCACGGATGGTGCTCCCTTCTCTTAGAATCTTTCTTTCTCATATTTTCGTTGAGAGTTATGAAATATCTCCTTAAATGTCCGCCACTGCATTACAACTTTCTTACCCTTTAATTTGTTTTTCCAGTCCACTTTAGCCAGTTCTGCCCTCATGCCATTATAATTGCCTTTGTTTAAGATCAGCACACTGGTTTGGGATACAACTTTCTCACCCTCCAACTGAATTTGAAATTCAACCATACTCTTTCCTCGAGGATCCTTTACTATGAGATCATTTATTAATTCTGTCTCATTACATAGTACCAGATCCAAGATAGCCTACTCCCTGGTTGGTTCCATTACATACTGTTCTAGGAAAACATTCCGGATGCACTCTATGAACTCCTCCTCCAGGCTACCATGGCCAATTTGATTTGTCCAATCAATATGGAGATTAAAATCACCCATGATTATTACCGTACCTTTTTTACAGGCCTCCATTATTTGTTGATTTATACTCTGTCCAACAGCATTGCTACTGTTCGGGGGCCTGTAGACTACGCCCACCAGAGACTTTTTCCCCTTATTATTTTTTATCCCCACCCAAACCGTTTCTACATCTTGATCTTCTGAGCCAATATCACTTCTCACCACTGCACTGATCCCATCCTTTACCAACAAAGCCACCCCACCTCCCTTTGCTTTCTTTCTATCCTTCCGAATTATCATATACCCTGGAATATTCAGTTCCCAGCCCTGGTCGCCTTGCAACCATGTCTCTGTAATGGCGATCAGATCATACCCATTTGTATCTATTTGTGCCGTCAACTCATTTATCTTGTGACGAATGCTGCGTGCATTCAGATATAGAGCTTTTAACTTTGTCTTTTTAGCATTTTTCCTTGTTTTGGCCTTTTTTTCTGTTACACTCTTATTTTTAAACATTCTGTCCCTTCCTGTCACACTCTGGTTATTATTTCCCCCATCTCTAGCCTTGCTCTATTGCTTTCTCATTTCTCATTGACTTTTTATTTTCCCGCTCACCTGGATCCTCACCCCACTATTTAGTTTAAAGCCCTCTCTACAGCCCTAGTTATTCGATTTGCCAGGACTCTAGCCCCAGCATGGTTCAAGTGAAGCCCGTCCAAACGGAACAGCTCCCTCTTATCCCAGTACTGTTGCCAGTGCCCCACAAATCGAAACCCATTTCTCCCACACCAGTCTTTGAGCCACTCGTTCATTTCTCTGATCTTATTTACCCAATGCAAATTCGCTCGTGGATCAGGTAGTAATCCAGAGATTATTACCTTTGTGGTTCTGCTTTTCAATTTAGCCCCTAGCTGCTCATACTCTCTCAGCAGAACCTCTTTCTTTGTCCTACCTATGTCATTGGTACCTACGTGGACCATGACAACTGGATCTTCCCCCTCCCATTCCAAGTTTCTCTCCAGCACAGAGGAGATGTCCTTAACCCTGGCACCGGGCAGGCAACACAGCCTTCGGGACTCACACTCTCGGCTGCAGAGAACAGTATCTATCCCCCTCACTATACTGTCCCCAATCACTACAACATTTCTTTTTGCTCCCCCCACTTGAATGGCTCCCTGTACCACGGTGCTGTGGTCAGTTTGCTCATCCTCCCTGCAGTCCCTGGCCTCGTCCACACAGGGAGCAAGAATCTCGCACCTGTTGGACAAGGCCAAGGGCTGAGGCTCCTCCACCACTACCTCCTGGATCCCAATACCTGCCTCGTTTGTAGTCACACCCTCCTGTCCCTGACCATGGGCCAAATTGGAAGTAATTATTCTAGTGGGTGTGACTGCCTCCTGGAACATAGTGTCCAGGTAACGCTCCCCCTCCCTAATGTGTCGCAGTGTCTGAAGCTCGGACTCCAGCTCATCAACTCTGAGCCGAAGTTCCTCGAGCAGCCAACATTTGCTGCAGATGTGGTCGCCCTGGACCTCAATGGTGTCCACCAGCTCCCACATGCAACAACAACAACAACACATTGCTTGGTCTCCCATCTCAATTAATTAATTAGTTTTAAAATTTGGAACACTTATATCTTTTAATCTACACCAAGGCACTAAAATTTAGATGCTCAAGTTTGGAAAAAAAGCGAGAAATAGAGAAATACTCACCAACCAATCACTTACCTGCTTTCTGGTGACGTCACACTTCGATTACTTTTTACTTCTTGTACGCTTGTATCTCAGCGTCTCCCGCTGCTTTTGAACTCTCCCGGGTTTTGGCGCTCTCGCTCTGCTCCCGCTGCTTTTGAACTCTCCCGGGTTTTGGCGCTCTCGCTCTGCTCCCGCTGCTTTTGAACTCTCCCGAGTTTTGGCGCTCTCGCTCTGCTCCCGCTGCTTTTGAACTCTCCCGGGTTTTGGCGCTCTCGCTCTGCTCCCGCTGCTTTTGAACTCTCCCGGGTTTTGGCGCTCTCGCTCTGCTCCCGCTGCTTTTGAACTCTCCCGGGTTTTGGCGCTCTCGCTCTGCTCCCGCTGCTTTTGAACTCTCCCGAGTTTTGGCGCTCTCGCTCTGCTCCCGCTGCTTTTGAACTCTCCCGGGTTTTGGCGCTCTCGCTCTGCTCCCGCTGCTTTTGAACTCTCCCGGGTTTTGGCGCTCTCGCTCTGCTCCCGCTGCTTTTGAACTCTCCTGGGTTTTGGCGCTCTCGCTCTGCTCCCGCTGCTTTTGAACTCTCCCGGGTTTTGGCGCTCTCGCTCTGCTCCCGCTGCTTTTGACCTCTCCCGGGTTTTGGCGCTCTCGCTCTGCTCCCGCTGCTTTTGAACTCTCCCGGGTTTTGGCGCTCTCGCTCTGCTCCCGCTGCTTTTGAACTCTCCCGGGTTTTGGCGCTCTCGCTCTGCTCCCGCTGCTTTTGAACTCTCCCGGGTTTTGGCGCTCTCGCTCTGCTCCCGCTGCTTTTGAACTCTCCCGGGTTTTGGCGCTTTTGCTCTGCTCCCGCTGCTTTTGAGCTCTCCCGGGTTAGATACAATGTAAAGCTCCCTGTACACTGTCCCATCAAACGCTCCCAGGGCAGGTTCAGCATGGGTTAGATACAGAGTAAAGCCCCCTCTACACTGTCCCATCAAACACTCCCAGGGCAGGTACAGCACAGGTTAGATACAGAGTAAAGCTTCCTCTACACTGCCCCATTAAACACTCCCAGGGCAGGTACAGCATGGGTTAGATACAGAGTAAAGCTTCCTCTACACTGTCCCATCAAACACCCCCAGGGCAGGTACAGCACGAGTTAGATATAGAGTAAAGCTCCCTCTACACTGTCACATCAAACACTCCCAGGGCAGGTACAGCATGGGTTAGATACAGAGTAATGCTCCCTCTACACTGTCCCATCAAAAACCCCCAGGGCAGGTACAGCATGGATTAGATACAGAGTAAAGCTCGCTCTACACTGTCACATCAAACACTCCCAGGGCAGGTACAGCATGAGTTAGATACAGAGTAAAGCTCCCTCTACACTGTCCCATCAAACACTCCCAGGGCAGGTACAGCATGTGTTAGATACAGAGTAATGTTCCCTCTACACTGATACAAAAGCAAAATACTGCGGATGCTGGAAATCTGAAATAAAAACAGAAAATGCTGGAAATACTCAGCAGGTCAGGCAGCATCTGTGGAGAGAGAAACAGAGTTAACGTTTCAGGTCGATGGTCCTTCATCAGAAGTGGAAAAAGCAGGAGATGGAACAAGTTTTTAAGCAAGTGTCGGGGCAGGGAAAGCGGGGAGGGGAGAAAAGAACAAAAGGGAAGGTCTGTGATAGGATGGAAGGCAGGAGAGATTAAGAGACAAAAGGGATGATGGTGCGAGGCAAAAGGAGATGGTAATGGGACAAGTTAAGCAACAAAAGATGACTCTCGATGAAGTGTAAATGGCAGAATGGTCGACAGCTGCCATGTGAGAGTGAAAAAAAATGAAAAAAAAGAGGAAAACCTATCGGGGCAGAGATCCCTTTATTAATGTTGGCTTCACTCAGTGGCAGTGCTGTGAGTTAGGTAGCTGTAGATATAAACCACACTCAACAACAACAACTTGTATTTATATAGCGCCTTTAACATAGTAAAACGTCCCAAGGTGCATCACAGGAGCATTATCAAACAATATTTGACACCAAGCCACATAAAGAGATACTATGGCAGAGTGGTAGGTTTTAAGGAGTGTCTTAAAGGAGGAAAGAGAGGTAGAGAGGTTTAGGGAGGGAATTCCAGAGCTTAGGGCCCAGGCAACAGAAGGCACGGCCACCAATGATTGAGCGATTATAATCAGGGATCCTCAAGAGGGGGGCAGAATTAGAGGAGCGCTGATATCTCGGGGGGTTGTGGGGCTGAAGGAGATTATAGAGATAGGGAGGGCGAGGCCATGGAGGGATTTGAAAACAAGGATGAGAATTTTGAAATCGAGGCGTTGCTTAGCCAATGTTGGTCAGCAAGCACAGGGGGTGATGGGCGAACGGGACTTGGTGCGAGTTAGGATACGGACAGCCGAGTTTTGGATGACCTCAAGTTTACGTAGGGTAGAATGTGGGAGGCCAGCCAGGAGTGCGTTGGAATAGTCAAGTCTAGAGGTAACAATGGCATGGATGAGGGTTTCAGCAGCGGATGAGCTGAGGCAAGGGCGGAGAACGGGCGATGTTACGGAGGTGGAAGTAACACCGTGGATATGTGGTCGGAAGCTCATCTCAGGGTTAAATATGACACCAAGGTTGCAAACAGTGTGGTTCAGCCTCAGACAGATGTTAGGGAGAGGGATGGATTCAGTGGCTAGGGACAATAGCAAAATACTGCGGATGTTGGTAATCTGAAACAACAACAGAAAATGTGGAAACACTCAGCAGGTCAGGCAGCATCATGGAGAGAGAAACAGAGTTAACGTTTCAGGTCGAAGACCTTTCGTCATCATTTGAGTATGTGTGGGTGTGCAGCATTGTTGAAGTTATTGCCTTTTGGATTAAACATTAAACTGGTGCAGATAAAAGTTCCCTTCCTGCTATTTGACAGAGAGCAGGGCAGTGTTCTATCGTGCATTTGTCTCCGCACCAAAATCAGATTAAATGCTAAATTATTTGTTTGTATGTAAATTGGCTGTTGTGTTTGCCAACACAACAGTGACTGCAATCTAAAGTAACTCATGTTTGCTAGTGCTGTTGGGGAGGGTTTAAACTAAAATGGCAGGGTGTTGGGAACCTGTGCAGGGAGACAGAGGAAAGGGAATCAAGGATAGAAGCAAAAGACAGGAAGGAGAAAAGCAAAAGTGGCAGTCAGAGAAATCAAGGGTGTAAATCAAACATGGCCACAGTAAATAATAATTCTAAAAGGTCTAAGAGTGTTAAAAAAACAAGCCTGAAGGCTTTGGGGGAAAAATTAGGTCGCGCCCCATTTGGGGCGCAAATATCGTCTGGACGCAAAAATTAGCGCCTGGCGCTAATTATCGCCACTGACTGGAAACTTCACTTTTACCGCCCCGGGAGGTGAGTGGAGCGCTAAATCAGGCGCTGCACACCTGTCTTAAGATGCAAAGGCCGAGCAGTGAGGCGCTAACTCAGCGCGCGAGCACAGCGCAGGTGCTGCCAGTTAGCGAGGGAACACAGACACACTGGCGCCGGCCAGTTCTTAAAGGGGGGGGGGGCAACTTGCTCCCCAGCCACACCCTGCTCATTGCAGCCTTGAATCTCGGCCTGGAGAGACCTGTGAATCCATTTTGCTGCCAAGGATGGAGAGGGTGAGAGAACGAGCTCAGCGCTTCACCGAGCGGGCCTTGGATGCTCTGGTTGGCGCGGTGGAGCGCAGAAGATCTATACTCTTCCCTGAGAGTGGTAGGAGGCCTTTGCCACGCGAGTACAGAAGAGTGTGGAGGGAGGTGGCTCAGAGCGTCTCCTCCAGGAGCATGGTGCCCAGGACCCATATTCAATGCCGCAAAAAGTTCAACGACCTCACTCGGGTCGTCAGGGTGAGTGGCTTTTTCTCAATACCTCTCCATCCCTCCATCTCAACCTCACTCTATGGCCAGAGGGTCTTAAAACCCCAATGCACAACACTCATCCAACAACTATGGCCCTTTCATGAAACACACACACACATTCCACACTTTGCATACAGTAAGGGCTATTCACCTATGGGAGGCACATCAGGCAAGACCATGGCTGCATACAGTAAGGGCTATTCACCTATGGGAGGCACATCAGGCAAGACCATGGCTGTATATTTACTCAGATGCTGTCCTTTTTCTTGCAGGCCAAGCTGGCGCATAATAGGAGACAGCAGCAACGGACAGGTGGAGGGCGGCCTCAGCTGAAACCCCTCAGCGATCTTGAGGAGCGCGTCCACAGGATTGTGGCAAGCCGGGTGATCGGTCCCGTCGCCACTGGAGACGCCGACCCCGTTCTGGACAGCAATGGTAAGGTCATCACCTTTTTGTCCTCTGTCCCTCCACTTGTCCCTCACAACACCAGCCTTTGACACTTTCAATCCAACTTGCTAACTCGCTGCACTTATTCCTCCCTTACTGCCACCCTGTCCTCACGCTAAAGCCACTCTTGTACCTCCCTGCTTTCAGATGGTGATTCACCAGCTGAGGAGACGGGCCCTGAAGCTGCCAGTGGGAGTGAAGCTGCAGCCGAGGAGGAAGAGGAAGCCGGAGCATCAGTGCCACCCTCTCCCGAGGAAGCCCATGCCCACACTGGGAACACGCCTTCCCTGGAGGGGAGCAGGGGGGAAGGGTCTGATAAGGGTGAATCTCCAGGACCCAGCGGGCTGCAGCAACGCCATGGGGGTAGGGAAGAACGGGGGCCTTCTCCCCAGAGGGAGAGTATGCCAGCGACTCCTACTGCAATGGACGCAGAGGAGGAGCGGCTGATCGCAGAAATGAACACCCAGGCGGTGGGCATGCACACTGAGCTCATGGGTGCATTGGGAAGGGTGCCCGAATGCATTGAGTCACTGGCAAGGAGTGTGGAGCACTTCGCTGTAGCACAGGCGGATGCCACACTAAAGCTTAGTGCTGCAATTCAGTCACTGACTGCCGTGATCCCATCTCTGACTGCTCTCATGCAGACTCAGATTGAGGCCACGCGAGCACTGTCTGCTGCCAACCTCGATGGTTCGTTCACATGTCCCCGGGGCTCTCACCGCGCCGCAGCAGGCCAGCAATCTGTGCTCCAGCAGATTGCTCCGGATGCTGAAGTGCTGCCCCGTGGGAGTGCCAGTGTGTCGGTCGAGCAGGGAGTTGCTGTCCTCTCTCACGATGACAGCATTCCTGCTGCCAACACTGTCACTTTTCCACTGCACTTGCCACCGCCTGTAGGACAGACTGCTGCCGCCCATGTAGAGTTGGTGCAGTCTGCAGCCGGGCCCTCCAGGCCCAGAACTGGTCGAGGCCATCCTTCAGGGGCATCTGCAGTGTCAGGGTCTGACAATCAGCAGCCTTCCACCAGCCTTGCTGCAGCCACTGAGGTCCCATTACGGAGGAGCAGTAGGGTTAGAAGGGGGGAAGTGCGCAAGGGAAGATCACCCTCGAAGGGCAAAAAGTAGGAGGTGTGACAAAATGCTGGTCATTTTTTTATTAAAGGCCGAGGTTCGTGGTCCAACTTTTGTCTAGTGTTTTGGACATTATCTCCAGGTTGTGAGAACCAGTTATGTTAATGACTGTTTTTTTGTGTTTATTTCTATGAGTTTGTCATGAGGAAATGACACACACAGAGTTTGTAAAATAAATAAGTTTTTGTTTTCAAAATATACATGTTTGGTGTTTGGAATCATTGGTGCCTTGGCCGGCTTAGGGGTTGCGTGCTGGGTTCATTGATGTTGTTAGCAATGGCAGAAGCCATTTCCACAGCAGGGGCCCTAGAAGTGGCTTGCTATCAGCCGTTGACGGACGGCCCTTGCAGTTTCACCATTGTGGGCCGCCCTCCCGCCTTGGTGCTGCTGATGATCATCCTCCTCGTCCTCTTCCTCCTCTTCCTCCTCCTCCTCTGGTGGTGCTCCAAGGCCTGGTGGCATTGGCTGGGTCCTGACGATTGCCATGTTATGCAACATGCAGCACACAACTACGAAGTTGGATACTCGCTCAGGCGAGTACTGCAGAGCTCCTCCAGAATGGTCGAGACAGCGGAACCGTTGCTTCAGCACGCCGATTGTGCGCTCAATGATGTTCCTGGTAGCTTGATGGCTCTCGTTGTACCGCAGCTCAGCAGGGGTGTTGGGCGTACGGAGCGGTGTCATCAGCCAGGTGCTCAATGGATACCCCTTGTCCCCGAGAAGCCAACCAACTGGCTGATGCGGTGCCTCGAAAAGTTCTGCCACAGTAGTCTGGCGCAGGATGAAAGCATCGTGGCAGCTGCCAGGATAGTGGGCATTGACAGCGAGTATCAGCTGTCTGTGGTCACAGACCAACTGAACATTCAAGGAATGGAACCCCTTTCTGTTCCGGAAATCCTCGGCATTCTCATGTGGAGCACGCAAAGCCACATGCGTGCAGTCAATGGCGCCCTGCACCATGGGGAAGCCCGCTATCCTCGCAAAGCCCAGAGTGCGGTCACGCTGCTTGTCTAGGGTCATGGGGAAAGAGATGAACTCTCGTCTCCTTTTAAAGCGGGCATTTGTGACCTGCCGGATGCAGCAATGCACCGCGAACTGGGAGATATTGGCGAGGTCCCCAGCAGCAGCTTGAAATGAGCCAGTAGCATAGAAGTTGAGAGCCACTGTGACCTTCACTGCCACCGACAGAGACGTCCTGGACCTCAGTTGAGGCTGCAGATCTGGCTGCAGCAGATGGCAGAGCTCAGTGACCACCTCCTTGCTGAATCGCAGCCTTCGCAAACACAGCTCCTCAGACATATGAATGTAGGAGAGCTGTTCACGATATACCCTGGGAGGGTAAGCTCTCCTGTACAGACGCCTGTTGGCCCTCCTCCGTCTGGCCATCATTGCCACTCTCTCTCTGCGTCTCTGTGTCCTCCGATTCAGCTGGAGCAGGACGACGCCCCCATTCAGTGCAGCCCCCATAGTCTCTTTGCAAGCAAAGTTATGAAGGACAGCAACCAAAGTACCAGCGAAGTTAGGATCAGTAGGCAAAACTACCTCACAAAGCGTTGACTCAATGCAGAAGTCTCTCTTTCTCTCTCTCCGAATCTCTCTCTCTCTCAGAACGAGTGGTGCAAAAATGTCAACCACAGAAAAAGACAGGAAGAGGCCCCCTTTAAATAGCGCCCCCCCCCAGCCCCACAGCGATTGATAGCGTTCCAGTCTTCCGGTCGTTGGATGTGCCAGGCGGTAAGGCAGGGGGTGCCACTCAATTTCCGCTCCGGGGCGCCACAAGGGCGTTGCACCATGGAATGACGTCACAATCTGCGCGCGCAGGTGGTCGCGGCGGTAAAGTTTAGTACCGCCGCACAATGTCTAGTTAAGTTCCCGAGCGGCGCAAACATCGCTGCGCCCGGGCGCTAGCGGCTTTGCGCCCCATTAGCGCCCTCTTAAGGCGCTAACGGGAGGCGCAACCAACTGAATTTTTCCCCCTTTGTGTCTTAATGCGAGGAGCATTTGTAATAACATAGAAACATAGAAACATAGAAAATAGGTGCAGGAGTAGACCATTCGGTCCTTCGAGCCTGCACCGCCATTTAATGCGTTCATGGCTGAACATGCTACCTCAGTACCCCATTCCTGCTTTCTCGCCATACCCCTTGATCCCCCTAGTTGTGAGTATTATATCTAACTCCCTTTTGGATATATTTAGCGAACTGGCCTCAACAACCTTCTGTGGTAGAGAATTCCACAGATTCACCACTCTCTGGGTGAAGAAGTTCCTCCTCATCTCAGTCTTAAATGGCTTCCCCTTTATCCTTAGACTGTGACCCCTGGTTTTAGTTTTCCCTAACATTGGAAACATTCTGCCCGCATCTAATTTGTCTAAACCAGTCAGGATTTTAAACGTCTCTATAAGATCCCCCCTCATTCTTCTGAACTCCAGAGGATACAAGTTCCGTTGATCCAGTCTTTCTTGATATGTCAGTCTGGCCATCCCAGGAATCAATCTAGTGAACCTTCGTTGCACTCCCTCAATAGCAAGAATGTCCTTCCTCAAGTTAGGAGACCAAAACTGCACACAATACTCCAGGTGTGGCCTCACCAAGGCCCTGTACAACTGTAGCATCACCTCCCTACTCCTGTACTCGAATCCCCTTGCTATGAAGGCCATCATGCCATTTGCTTTCTTGACTGCCTGCTGCACTTGCCTTCCCACCTTCAGTGACTGATGTACCATGACGCCCAGGTCTCGTTGCACCTCCCCTTTCCCTAATCTGCCACCATTCAGGTAATAGTCTGCCTCCCTATTTTTACCACCAAAGTGGATAACCTCACATTTATCCACATTGTACTTCATCTGCCATACATTTGCCCATTCACCCAACCTGTCCAAGTCACTCTGTAGCCTCCTAGCATCCTCCTCATTGTTCACACTGCCTCCCAATTTAGTGTCATCCGCAAATTTGGAGATATTACAATTAATCCCTTCGTCCAAATCATTAATATATAATGTAAACAGCTGGGGCCCCAGCACCGAACCCTGTGGTACCCCGCTGGTCACTGCCTGCCATTCTGAAAAGTACCCATTTACTCCTACTCTTTGTTTCCTGTGTGCCAACCAGTTCTCAATCCACGTCAACACATTACCCCCAATCCCATGTGCTTTAACTTTGCACACCAATCTCTTGTGTGGGACCTTGTCGAAGGCCTTCTGAAAGTCCAAATACACCACATCTACTGGTTCCCCCCCGTCCACCCTATTGGAAACATCCTCAAAAAATTCCAGAAGATTTGTCAAGCATGATTTCCCTTTCACAAATCCATGCTGACTTGGACCTATCATGTCGCCACTTTCCAAATGGTCTGTTATGACATCTTTAATAATTGATTCCATCATTTTACCCACCACCGATGTCAGGCTGACCAGTCTATAATTCCCTGCTTTCTCCCTCCCTCCTTTTTTAAAAAGAGGGGTTACATTAGCCACCCTCCACTCCTTCGGAACTGATCCAGAGTCTAAGGAATGTTGGAAAATGATCGTCAATGCATCCACTATTTCCAAGGCCACCTCCTTAAGTACTCTGGGATGCAGACCATCAGGCCCTGGGGATTTATCAGCCTTCAGTCCCATCAATTTCCCCAACACCTTTTCCCGACTGATAAGGATTTCCCTCAGCTCCTCCCTCTTACCAGATCCTTTGATCTCTTTTATTTCCGGAAGGTTGTTTGTGTCCTCCACAGTAAACACCGAACCAAAGTACTTGTTCAATTGATCTGCCATTTCTTTGTTCCCCATTATGACTTCCCCTGTTTCTGACTGCAGGGGACCTACGTTTGTTTTTACTAACCTCTTTCTTTTTACATATTTATCGAAGCTTTTGCAGTCCGTTTTAATGTTCTCCGCATGCTTCCTTTCATATTTTATTTTCCCTGCCCTAATCAAACCCTTCGTCCTCCTCTGCTGAGTTTTAAAGTTCTCCCAGTCCCCGGGTTTGCTGCTACTTCTGGCCAATTTGTATGCCACTTCTTTGCTTTTAATACTATCCCTGATTTCCCTTGTTAGCCATGGTTGAGCCACCTTCCCTTTTTTATTTTTACGCCAGACAGGGATGTACAATTGCTGTAGTTCATCCATGCGATCTCTAAATGTCTGCCATTGCCCTTCCACTGATAACCCCTTAAATATCGCTTGCCAATCTAACCTCGCCAATTCACGCCTCATACCCTCAAAGTTGCCCTTATTTAAGTTCTGGACCATGGTCTCTGAATTAACTGTTTCCTTCTCCATCCTAATGTAGAACTCCACCATACTATGGTCACTCTTCCCCAAGGGGCCTCGCACCACAAGATTGCTGATTAGTCCTTCCTCATTACACAACACCCAGTCCAGGATGGCCTCCCCTCTAGTTGGTTCCTCAACATATTGGTTTAGGAAACCATCCCTTAAACACTCCAGGAAATCCTCCTCCACCGTATTGCTTCCAGTTTGAGTAGCCCAATCTATATGCATATTAAAGTCACCCATGATAACTGCTGCGCCTTTTTTGCATGCACCTCTGATTTCCTGTTTCATACCCTCCCCCACCTCACTACTACTGTTTGGAGGTCTGTACACAACCCCCACTAACGATTTCTGCCCTTTGGTGTTCTGCAGCTCAACCCATATTGATTCCACATCCTCCAAGCTAATGTCCTTCCTAGCTATTGCATTAATCTCCTTTTTAACCAGCAATGCTACCCCACCCCCTTTTCCTTTTATTCTATCCTTCCTGAATGTTGAATACCCCTGGATATTCAGTTCCCAGCCTTGATTGTTCTGGAGCCACGTCTCTGTAATCCCAATCACATCATATCCGTTAACATCAATTTGCACAGTCAATTCATCCACCTTATTACGGATACTCCTTGCATTAAGACACAGAGCCTTTAGGCTTGTTTTATTAACACCCTTTGTCCTTTTAGACTTATGATTTAGTATGGCCCTTTGTGTTTCTTGCCTTTGTTTACTCGGATTTCCCTTATTGTTTCTCACCCTTCTAACATTTGTTTCTGACTGCATATTACTTCCCCCTGTTTCGCTACATAGGTTCCCATTCCCCTGCCATATTAGTTTAAATCCTCCAGAACTGCCTTAGCAAATATTACCCCGAGGACATCGGTTCCAGTCCTGCCCAAGTGCAGACCGTCCCTTTGTACAGGTCCCACTTCCCCCAGAACTGGTTCCAATGCCTCAGGTATTTGAATCCCTCCCTCCTGCACCACTGCTTAATAAGGTGGATGAATTAGCTGCGCAAATAGATGTAAACGGATATGATATAATTGGGATTATGGAGACATGGCTCCAAGGTGACCAAGGCTGGGAATTCAATATCCAGGGATATTCAATATTCAGGAAAGACAGGCAAAAAGGAAAAGGAGGTGGGGTAGCATTGCTGGTTAAAGAGGAGATTAACACAATAGTAAGGAAGGATATTAGCTCTGATGATGTGGAATCTGTATGGGTAGAGCTGAGAAATACCATGGGCAGAAAACGTTAGTGGGAGTTGTATACAGACCCCCAAACAGTAATGCTGAGGTTGGGGTTGGCATTAAACAGGAAATTAGAGACGCGTGCAATAAGGGCACAGCAGTTATCATGGGTGACTTTAATCTACATATAGATTGGACTAACCAAATTAGTAACAATACTGTGAAGGAGGAATTCCTAGAGTGTATACGGAATGGTTTCCTGGACTAATATGTCGAGGAACCAACTAGAGATCAGGCCATCTTAGACTGGGTATTATGTAATGAGAAAGGATTAATTAGCAATCTTGTTGTGCGAGGCCCCTTGGGGAGGAGCGATCATAATATGATAGAATTCTTCATTAAGATGGAGAGTGAAGTAGTTGACTCAGAGACTAGGATCCTGAATTTAACTAAAGGAAACTACAATGGTATGAGGCACGAATTGGCTAGGATGGATTGGGGAACATTACTTAAAGGGTTGACGGTGGATAGGCAATGGCAAACATTTAAACATCACATGGATGAACTACAGAATTTGTTCATCCCTGTTTGGCATAAAAATAAAACAAAAAAGGTGACTCAACCGTGGCTAACAAGGGAAATTAGGGATAGCATAAGATCCAAGGAGAGGACAGATAAATTGGCCAGAAAAAGCAGCAAACCTGAGGATTGGGAGCAGTTTAGGATTCAGCAAAGGAGGACAAAGGGATTAATTAAGAGGGGGAAAATAGAGTATGAGAGTAAGCTTGCAAGGAACATAAAAACTGACTGTAAAAGCTTCTATAGATATGTGAAGAGAAAAAGATTGGTGAAGTCAAGCGTAGGTCCCTTGCAGTCAGAATCAGGAGCATTTATAATGGGGAACAAAGAAATGGCAGACCAATTAAATACATACTTTGGTTCTGTCTTCACAAAGGAGGACACAAATAAACTCCCAGAGATGTCGGGGAACATAGGGTCAAATGAGAGGGAGGAACTGAATGAAATCAGTATTTGTAGGGAAATGGTGTTAGGGAAATTGACGGGATTGAAGGCCGATAAATCCCCATGGCCTGATAATCTACATCCTAGGGTACTTAAGGAAGTGGCCCTAGAAATAGTAGATGCATTGCTGGTCATCTTCCAAAATTCTATAGACTCTGGAACAGTTCCCATGGATTGGAGGGTAGCTAATGTAACCCCACTATGTAAAAAAGGTGGTAGAGAGAAAACGGGGAATTATAGACCGGTAAGCCTGACATCGGTAGTGGGGAAAATGCTAGAGTCCATTATAAAAGATGTAATAGCAGAGCACTTGGAAAACAGTGACAGGATCGGACAAAGTCAACATGGATTTACAAAAGGTAAATCATGCTTGAC
Organism: Squalus acanthias; assembly: GCA_030390025.1. NCBI lineage: Eukaryota > Metazoa > Chordata > Chondrichthyes > Squaliformes > Squalidae > Squalus > Squalus acanthias. The sequence goes on from CM059450.1 coordinate 5,431,309, forward strand.
TAATCTACTGGAATTTTTTGAGGATGTAACTGGTAGAATAGATAAGGGAGAACCAGTGGATGTGGTGTGACGACACAAAGCTGGGTGGGCGTGTGTGTAGTGAGGAGGATGCAGAGAAACTCCAGTGTGATTTGGACAAGTTGGGTGATTGGGCAGATGCATGGCAGATGCAGTATAATGTGGATAAATGAGAGGTTATCCACTTTGGTGGCAAAAACAGGAAGGCAGATTATTATCTGAACAACAATAGATTGGAAAAAGGGGAAGTGCAACGAGACCTGGGAGTCCTTGTGCACCAGTCGTTGAAGGTAAGCATGCAGGTGCAGCAGGCGGTTAAGAAGGCAAATGGTATGTTGGCCTTCATAGCGAGAGGATTCGAGTACAGGAGCAAGGATGTCTTGCTGCAGTTGTACAGGGCCTTGGTGAGACCACACCTTGAGTATTGTGTGCAGTTTTGGTCGCCTTATCTGAGGAAGGATGTTCTTGCCTTGGAGGGAGTGCAGCGAAGATTCACCAGACTGATACCTGGGATGGCAGGAATGACGTATGAAGAGAGATTGGGACGATTGGGCTTGTATTCGCTAGAGTTTAGAAGAGTGAGAGGGGATCTCATTGAAACTTATAAAATTCTAACAGGACTAGACAGACTAGATGCAGGAAGGATGTTCCCGATGGCGGGGGAGTCCAGAACCAGGGGTCACAGTCTAAGGATAAGGGGTAAGCCATTTAAGACTGAGATGAGGAGGAATTTCTTCACCCAGAGAGTGGTGAACCTGTGGAATTCTCTACCACAGAAGGCAGTTGAGGCCAATTCATTAAATATATTCAAGAAGGAGTTAGATATATTTCTTAAGGCTAAAGGGATCAAGGGATATGGGGAGAAAGCAGGGACAGGGTACTGAATTTGGATGATCAGCCATGATCTCATTAAATGGCGGAGCAGGCTCGAGGGGCCGAATGGCCTACTCCTGCTCCTATCTTCTATGTTTCTATAGGCTGTGAAGCACTGAAGACACAATAAGTGCTATTACAAGCTTTCTTTCTACTTAGTTCCGTTAATGTGCCTTGAATCTAATCTCAGGAGAGTGTCCCCTATTGGGTGAGCGACGCCTTTCCACTTCCTCCAACCCTCATTGTGGCCAGTTTCTGGTAAATGACTGCAGTTTTGTGTTCTGGTTCCTTACCCATTTGGAACTCACTTGAAGCTGTTCCAGACTAATTTTATGTAGGCCCCTCGCAGCTGACGCTCATGTCCTAACTCACTGCATCATCCAGTCCCCACCAACTGCGCTAGACGCTTTCTTGCTTTTCATATCTGGGAGGCCGCTTTTGGGCATTCGGTCATCTTCTTGATGACATTAGCTGGCAAGTTCTTGGTGAACTAGCACAAACAGGGAGACCGTGTGTGGGTTGTCATCAGATCCCCAGCTGAAAGAATCGTGGGACGCATGGGGGGGAGAAATTCGGTATCGCCCCGTTTGGGGCGCAATTATCGGTCAGGCGCAATGTTTAGTGTCTGGCGCTAATTATCACCTCTGACTGCAAACTTGGCTTCTATTGCCCCTGAAGGTGATTGGAGCGCTAAATCAGGTGCTACACACCTCTCTTAAGGCGCTAACGCCGAGGAGCGAGGCGCTACCGCAGAGCGCTGGTGAAGCTCATGTGATGTCAGTCAGCAATGGAACACTGACACACTGGCGCTGGCCAGTTCTTAAAGGGGAGGGTCGATCTTGCTCTCCATCCACACCCTGCTCATTGCAGCCTTAAATCTCGGCCTGGAGAGACCTGTACATCAAATCTGCTGGAACGAACAATGGAGAGACCCTGGGGAAAGAGCTCAGAGTGCAGCCCCCAAAGTCTCTTCTAAATCGATGCAAGGAAGGTCAAATCAAAATGAACCTGCAAAGTGCTGCTCAGTACCCAAAACTCCTTCACACATCGTTGAATCTCTCCAGAAGTCTCTCTCTCTCTGAATGCGTGGTGTAAAAATGTCTCCGACAAAAAAAGATAGGAAGCGGTTGCCTTTAAATAGCGCTCCTTCAGTTCCTTCCCGACTGCAAAACGCTCCCCTCAACCTGTCCAGGGCGCAACTGGGGCGTTGCCGCAAAATGTCTGGTCAATTTCGCGAGCGGCGCAAACATCGCCGCGCCCGGTCGCTAGTTGCTTTGCACTCCATTAGCACCCTCTTCATCACTGACCCATCAGCAGAGGTCCTTGGCTTGGACCTCCCTCGAAGACAGTGGACAGCGCTCAGCCCAATCCGCATAGGGCACGGACGCTGCAGCCACCTACTCCACAAGTGGAAGATGAGGGACGAGCTGAAGTGCGACTGGTGGCCATGAGTCCCAGGCCGTGGAACACATCACATCGACCTGCCCACTAAGATCTGTTGCGGGAGGCACCTCATTTCTCCACTCGGCATCTCAGCAGGCCATCGAATGGACGGCCAAACTAGACATTCCATTCTGCACTAGAGCAGAATGTGTTTCAGATAGCAGGAATTGCAGTGGTGGTCTCGTGGATCATGGTCATGTCACACCATTGCACTAACTACTAACATTTAGGGTTTATATCTTGCTATTTTCATCCATGATTGTATCAGTAGATAATGGGGAGAGGGCAGAAAAGAAACTTAGAAATACCTAGATGAAAAAAGACCAAGGTCCATCTCCTTCTCCCATCCTGGTAGTCCCACGATACAACGATAATGGAGTTGTCGCCTAATCACAGCGATCGATCTCTATCAGTGAGTCTACAACAGACCCAGACACGAGGCGAGGAAAACCCCCAGTGGTGGGATTAAGATATTCAGAAGCACAGTGGAGTCAGTGTTGCTACATGGAGCTGCCACTTGGACTGGAAAGGCACTACACAAAACTGTTGAGAAAAGCCTTGGATTTCAACTGGTAAGACCACATCCCCAATCTGATACTATATGGAGACTAACACAGAGTAACAACAGGAATAAAGCACAGAAACTTGCTGGTACAAACTTGAGCTCATCCAAAACTCTGCTGCCCGTGTCCTAACTCGCACCAAGTCCCGTTCAACCATCACGCCTGTGCTCGCTGACCTACATTGGCTCCCCGTCCGGCAACGCCTCAATTTGAAAATTCTCATCCTTGTTTTCAAATCCCTGCATGACCTCGCCCCTTCCCTAACTCTGTAACCTCCTCCAGCCCTACAACCCTCCAAGATCTCTGCGCTCCTCCAATTCTGGCCTCTTGCGCATCCCCGATTTTCTTCGTTCCATTATTGGCGGCCGTGCCTTCAGCTGCCGAGGCCCTACACTCTGGAATCCCCTCCCTAAACCTCTCCGCCTCTCTCTCCTCCTTTAAGATGCTCCTTAAAATCTACCTCTTTGACCAAGCTTTTGGTCACCTGTCCCAATATCTCCTCATGTGGCTCGGTGTCAATTTTGTTTAATAATCGCTCCTGTGAAGGGTCTTGGGATGGTTTACTGCATTAAAAGCGCTATATAAATGCAAGTTGTTGTTGTTGGTCATTCCTTCAGAGCAAAGACGGAACCGGTTTCAGTGCTATTATTCTGAGAACAGAAATATGGAAGCAAAAAGGGAGGTTGTCCTAGAATTAATTACAATGCTCAACTTATAGAGGATACAGGCATTCCCATAGATGAATTACCATCAGGTGTGATGAATATAGACGTGTGGAGGACAGTCACATGAGCTCCGATGATAGTCAACCGATGATAGTGGGGCAAGATGGTGTGGGACATGCTTCCAGGCTTCAACGCTGCACTGGTTGGAAGGTAAAACCATGTTCTGGGAAAGACTGTGTCTACAGCCTCTCTTGCCTCCCCCCTCCCCCCCCCCCCACCATGGATATTGCGTGGGTCTCCTCTCACTGCTTCATGCAACACGGCTGAGATCAGGAACTCACGGGCCTACAGCAATCAGCGCCATCGCGCTGCGCTGGCTGGGAACCTTTTGGATTTTACCCTTTTCTGTCTGACCCATTGGTCCCCACGCAGTGGGGTTTTGCCCACACCAAGCAACTGTTTCCTTGAGTTTACTGCTCACTGATCAGTTATATTAATGCTGATTGAAAAGTGAATCCTGATAAGGCGCTGTAGAGTTTAAAGGTAGGTTGCCCAGTTTTATATCTAAGGTTCCGAAAGTATTCTCACCAAACCTGCATTGACTGATAATCAGATACCTCTTACTAACCAATTAAGAAGCAAGAACTTGCATTTCTATAGCACCTTTCACAATCTCAGGACACCCAAAAGCACTTTTGAAGTGTAGTCACTGTTGTAATGTAGGAAACGTGGCAGCCAATTTGCGCACAGCAAGCTCCCACAAACAGCAATGTGATGATGACCAGTTCATCTGTTTTAGTGATGTTGGTTGATGAGGGATAAATATTGACCAGGACACCGGGGAGAACTTCCCCCTGCTCTTCTTCGAAATAGTGGCCATTGGATCTTTTACGTCCACCCGAGAGGGCAGACGGGGCCTCGGTCTGACAGCTCATCCAAAAAGATGGCACCTCCAACAGTGCGGCACTCCCTCAGCACTGCACTGGGAGTGCCAGCCTGGATTTTGTGCTCAAGTCTCTGGAGTGAGGCTTGAACCAGACAACCAGAGGCGAGAAGTGCTGCCCACTGAGCCACTGGCTGACACTGTAATTAACCCTGTAAGTAACAGCTTCACACTGACTGGATGCTTCCACTGAATAGTTGGCAGTCAGATGCAAATCTCGTCATTCCGTCGAACCTGCAGCTGCTCCGACGCGGCAGGAATGACAAGCCAAGAATCCAAGCCTCTTCATTTGGACCATGGGCCTTGGAGAGGGCGCAGAGGTGTTTTACTGGAACGGCACCAGCGATGAGGGACTTCTGTTATGTGGAGAGGCTGGAGAAGCTGGGATTGTTCTCCTTGCAGCTTTAACGGAGGTGTTCGGGGTGATGAGGCGTTCTGATGGAGACGCCGTTTCCACTGGCAGGAGGGTCGGTAACCAGAGGACGCAGATATAAAACAATTGGCTTAAGTACCAGAAGGGGAGATGAGGAGAATTTTTTTTTACGCAGCCGTTGAATTACCGTGTTTGTATATTTAGTCATTTGAAATATGCACGTTCACACGTTAGCAGCCGCTTATAGAGAGCAGGCCGACCTTTTCCTGGAGCGTTTTATCATACACACTAGGAGCACTTTGGCCTTTGCCCGTGCATTATCACTGGGGACATTACCTAAGATAGAAGCATGCTGCTATCTCCTCTGACGAACCATCCCAGCTCCATGGCAGCTGCATGTTGTTCCTGCCTCGATTGGAACCATTGGGTGGCAGCCCCACATCGCCATCTATTGGCAGCAGTGCACAAGCCAGGAAATAACAAACGACACGGCAAATCTTCTTTGTCTCTCTTTGCCAGCCAGCTGCCTGCACAAAATGGGCGGAAAGGGGCAGTCCTGGAGGGGGAGGGGTGAGTGGTAGGAGGTGGAGCCCGGGACAGCAGAGGCCCAGACTTTCCTGGTTGGGCCCGGAGGAGCACTCCTGGCCCCAGAGTGTCAGCTGCGTCTCGGTGAGTTGCACCCTCGCCTCTGAGTCAGAAGGTTGTGGGTTCATAGTCCCCACTCCAGAGACTTGAGCACAAAAATCTAGGCTGACACTCCCAGTGCAGTGCTGAGGGAGCGCCGCACTGTCGGAGGTGCCGTCTTTCGGATGAGATGTTAAACCGAGGCCCCGTCTGCTCTCTCAGGTGGACGTAAAAGATCCAATGGCCACTATTTCGAAGAAGAGCAGGGGAGTTATCCCCGGTGTCCTGGGCCAATATTTATCCCTCAATCAACATCACTAAAACAGATTATCTGGTCATTATCACAGTGCTGTTTGTGGGAGCTTGCTGTGCGCACATTGGCTGCCGTGTTTCCTACATTACAACAGTGAGCACACGTCAAAAATAACTTCATTGGCTGTAAAGAGCCTTTGGGACGTCCTGAGGTTGTGAAAGATGTTGTAGAAATGTGTTTCTGGCGCCACTACGGAGAGTTTAACACTTAACTTTACAGAGCCCCTTCTTCCTAATGACATCATAGGACCCCGATTTACATGTACTAATCAGGCAGGTGCCTCGGCCGCCTAAATAAAGGACCCAGTGGCGGTGGGTGGGAATTGAAAGCGAACGGGGCGGTAAGCGTTCGGAGAAGCTTTTACCGGCGCGGATGCTCTTGTTCACGCTGGGAAGGGTGGGTTAAAACCGCCCCCCCCGGCCCCTGGCCCCCATGAGGATGGCTGCTTTGGGATATGGAATATCAGACTGGAGCAGTCGAGAGCTGTCCTCTGGGTTTGACGATACGGGTGGGCACGGATCCTAGCACACAGAGTCTGGAGGTGTGGGAGATGGCACAGGTCCTAAACAAACAATGAAACACCCATTAAATCCAGCCAGCTCCTTTTCTGTGAAGTTATTTATTGCATAATAAAGGCAATGTTCCCGAGACAAACGCTTCCTCCAATTCATGTTCCTTCACCAACCCAGACATGCAGCGTAAAATACTTTGGTTGTCAGCCCAGCCCTCTGGTGGGAGAGGGGGGTGTATGGAGGGAGGCTCCTCAATCCAGAGTAAAATCTCTTCATCCAAGGGTGTGCTTATTAAACAGGTACTCGCCCATGCCACTGGTCTGCCCCGCGCTCAATCTCTTGAGGCTTGTGATGTAGTCTCCCAGCTTCTTAATGATTTCAACGCTGCTGCTCAGGAAACTGGACTCGAGGAAATTGCACATCTGGAAAAGAAAAAAAATCATAAATACACTCACCATCCACTAGTTATTACAATTTAACAAAACCCGCTGAGTGTGGTAACTATCAGTGATGGAGTCCATGGGTCAGTATATCCTGGGATGAGAGGGTTGTCCTATGAGGAGAGATTGAGTAGATTGGGCCTATACTCTCTGGAGTTTAGAAGAATGAGAGGCGATCTCATTGAAAGGTATAAGATTCTGAGGGGGATTGACAGGGTAGATGCCGAGAGGCTGTTTCCACCTGGCTGGAGAGTCTAGAACCAGGGGTCACAGTCTCAGGTTACTTTAGACCAAGATGAGGAGGAATTTCTTCACTCAGAGGGTTTTGAATCTTTGTAATTCTCTGCCCCAGAGGGCTGTGGGTGCTCAGTCGTTGAGTATATTCAAGGCTGAGATCGATAGATTTTTGGACTCTAGGGGAAGCAAGGGATTTGGAGATCGGGCGGGAAAGTGGAGTTGAGGTCGATGATCAGCCATGATCTTATTGAATGGTGGAGCAGGCTCGAGGGGCCGTATGGCCGACTCCTGCTCCTATTTCTTATGTTATGTATCTATCAGTGATGGAATGTATGGGTCGGTATCTGGTCATTGATCTTGTTGCTGTTTCTGGGAGCTTGCTGTGTGCAAATTGGCTACCACGTTTTCCTACAGTGGCTACATTTCAAAAGTACTTCATTGGTTGTGAAGCATTTTTGAGACGCCCTGAGGCTGTGAAAGGCGCTGTTGAAATTGCTTCTTCTTTCTTTTCTCATAAAGGTCGAATGTAGCATTGACAGATTACACTCTCCATTAACAGTGATCTCCCGCCCAAGGATCACGAGCTCCCATGTGGATGGCAGTCTGACTGTGCCGATAACTCCTGGGACTGCTTTTGCTTTCTCTCATTAGAGAGCGATGGCGGCAGTGCTATCCCAGCATTCACAGTGGCAGTGAAAGCACTCTGTAGGGAGCAATCACAGTGGCAGAAGGTGGGTAGTGGTGTTCCACAAGGATCAGTGCTGGGACCGCTGCTATTCACAATTTACATTAACGATTTAGACTTTGGAATCAAAAACGCAATTTCTAAATTTGCGGATGACACCAAATTGGGGGGATAGTCAATACTGAGGAGGACTGCAACAAATTACAGGAGGACATTAATATACTTGCAGAATGGGCATATAATTGGCAAATGAAGTTCAACACGGATAAATGTGAGGTATTACATTTTGGTAGGAAGAATAGGGAGGTCACTTATCACTTGGAGGGTGCGAGTCTAGGTGGGGTAGAGGAACAAAGGGATCTAGGAGTACAAATACACAAATCACTAAAAGTTGCGACACAGGTTAGCAAGGCCATAAAAAAAGCAAACCAAGCACTAGGGTTTATTTCTAGAGGTATAGAATTGAAAAGTAGGGAGGTTATGCTAAACCTGTATCGAACCTTGGTTGGACCACACTTGGAGTACTGTGTACAGTTCTGGTCGCCATATTATAAAAAGGATATAGAGGCACTGGAGAGGGTGCAGAGAAGATTTACAAGGATGATACCAGAAATGCGAGGGTCTACATATCAGGAAAGGATGAACAGGCTGGGTCTCTTTTCTCTTGAAGGGGTGACGTAATAGAAGTCTTTAAAATTATGAAAGGTTTTGATAGAGTTGATACAGAGAGAGTGTTTCCACTTGTGGGGAAGAGCATAACTAGAGGCCATCAATATAAGATAGTCACCAAGAAATCAAATGGGGAATTCAGAAGAAACTTCTTTCTCCAGAGAGTGGTGAGAATGTGGAACTCGCTACCACAGGGAGTGGTTGAGGCGAATAGTATCGAAGCATTTAAGGGGAGGCTGGACAAGCACATGAGGGAGAAGGGAATAGAGGGTTATGCTGATAGATTTAGATGAGGAAAGACAGGAAGAGCCTCGAGTGGAGCATTAACACCGGCATGGACTGGTTGGACTGAATGGCCTGTTTCTATGCCGTATATCCTGTGTAATCCTATGTTAAAAAAAAATTACCTGAGGGTCTTCCTTATTGGAAGCCAGGTGGTGCAGGTCAAGGAGAGACTTGTTGATGTTCTTCTGTAATTCGAGAGCGTACTGAGTGGCCTCCAGCCCGTTCCTCCACTCTCTCTTTGCTGGTTTCTGTGTAAATAAAAGACGCAGACTGAGATCTCGTCTGTCCCTCCTGTCAGTACACCCAAATCTCCAGTTAACTCGCCAGGTGAGGCTGCGGACTGCAGCAGAAGGGGCTGGTGGGCGCCGTCCCTTTCACACGGGCTGGTTTCTACTCCGCTCAATTCCTTGGGTGGGACTTGGCTTTTCCTCAGTGTCACAGAGGGTTTTGCTTTGTGTGGAGGGGGAATCAGAAGGGAGGACTGATTCATGCTTTATCTTCTTTGGATGTGGGCGATACTGGCAACAACAACAACAACCTGCATTCATACAGCGCCTTTAACGTAGTAAAACGTCCCCATGGCGCTTCACAGGAGCGATTATCAAACAAAATTTGACACCGAGCCACATAAGGAGGCATTAGGACAAAAGGTAGGTTTTAAGGAGCGTCTTAAAGGAGGAAAGAGAGGCGGAGAGGTTTAGGGAGGGAATTCCAGAGCTTGGGGCCCAGGCAGCTGAAGGCACGGCCGCCAATAGTAGAGCGATTAAAATCGGGGACGCGCAAAGGCCAAAAACTGGAGGAGCGCAGAGATCTTGGAGGGTTGTGGGGCTGGAGGAGGTTACAGAGATAGGGAGATGTGCGAGGCCATGGAGGGATTTGAAAGCAAGGATGAGAATTTTAAAATCGAGTCCCGTTTTATTGGTCAAGTTGGCCCGAGAAGGTGTTGGTGCGCACACATCTATGCAACTGAGTAACTTGCTACCCTAGGAGTGGACACCTGACTGATTTCATAGAATCATAGAATCATAGAAAGTTACAGCACGGAAGGAGGCCATTTCGGCCCATCGTGTCCGCGCCGGCCAACAAAGAGCTATCCAGCCTAATCCCACTTTCCAGCTCTTGGTCCGTAGCCCTGCAGGTTAGAGCATCCCATGTGCACATCCAAGTACTTTTTAAATGTGGTTAGGGTTCCTGCCTCTACCACCCTTTCAGGCAGTGAGTTCCAGACCCCCACAACCCTCTGGGTGAAGACATTTCCCCTCAAATCTCCTCTAAACCTTCCACCAATTATTTTAAATCTGGGCCCCCTGATTTTTGACCCGTCTGCTAAGGGAAATAGGTCCTTTCTATCCACTTTCTATGCCCCTCATAATTTTATACACCCCAGCCTCCTCTGTTCCAAGGAAAACAGACCCAGCCTATCCAGTCTTTCCTCATAGCTAAGATTCTCTACTCCCGGCAACATCCTTGTAAATCTCCTCTGTACCCTCTCTAGTGCAATCACATCTTTCCTGTAATGTGGTGACCAGAACTGCACGCAGTACTCTAGCTGAGGCCTAACTAGTGTTTTATACAGTTGAAGCATAACCCCCCTGCTCTTGTATTCTATTGAGAGGTCGCACAACACCAGGTTATAGTCCAACAGTTTTATTTGAAATCACAAGCTTTCGGAGCTATCACTCCTTCCTTCACCTGAGGAAGGAGTGATAGCTCCGAAAGCTTGTGATTTCAAATAAAACTGTTGGACTATAACCTGGTGTTGTGCGACCTCTCAATTTTGTCCACCCCAGTCCAACACCGGCATCTCCGCATCATGACTTGTATTCTATGCCATGGCTAATAAAGGCAAGCATTCCATGTGCCTTCTTAACCACCTTATCTACCTGGCCTGCTACCTTCAGGGATCTGTGGACATGCACTCCAAGGTCCCTTTGTTCCTCTACACTACTCAGTGTCCGACCATTTAATGTGTATTCCCTTTCCTTGTTAGCCCTCCCCAAATGCATGACCTCACACTCCTCCGGATTGAATTCCATTTGCCACTGTTCTGCCCACCTGACCAATTTATTGATATCTTCCTGCAGTCTACAGCTTCCTTCTTCAGTATCAACCAGACAGCCGATTTTAGTATCATCTGCAAACTTCTTAATCATACCCCCTATATTCAAGTCTAGATCATTGATATATACCACAAAAAGCAAGGGACCTAGTACTGAGCCCTGCGGAACCCCACTGGAAACAGCCTTCCAGTCACAAAAACACCTATCAACCATTACCCTCTGCTTCCTGTCTTCGAGCCAGTTTTGAATCCAACTTGACACTTTGCCCTGGATCCCATGGGCATGGCAGGTATTTGTATTGTTTCTATCGGTGCTCTGGCTGAGAGCCGGTAACTCAGCACAGACAAGGAACTAAGGGAAGTAGAATGAGGAAGAGTGCAAAGGTGCAAGCACGCTAATGGCACAGGGGTTTGCTCTCCTAACCTGCAGATCCACTGACCACAGGAAGCAGGTTCGCCACCATGAGTGGCCAGTGGCGAATTCCTAATCGGTGCTGTACTATGGGTGTGAATCACCAACGTAGCTTTCCTAGGCTGCCAGCCATGGCTCAGTGGGTAGCGCTCTCGCCTCTGAGTCAGAAGGTTGTGGGTTCAAATCCCACTCCAAAGACTTGAGCTCAAAATCCAGGCTGACACTCCCAGTGCAGTGCTGAGGGAGCGCTGCACTGTCGGAGGTGCCGTCTATCGGATGAGACGTTAAACCGAGGCCCCGTCTGCCCTCTCGGGTGGACGTAAAAGATCCCGTGGCCACTATTTCAAAGAAGAGCAGGGGGAGCTCTCCCCGGTGTCCTGGCCAATATTTATCTCTAAATCAACATCGCTAAAAAACAGATGAACTGGTCATTATCACATTGTTGTTTGTGGGAGCTTGCTGTGCGCAAATTGGCTGCCACGTTTCCCACATTACAATAGTGACTGCACTTCAAAAAGTACTTCATTGGCTGTAAAGCGCTTTGGGACGTCCTGAGGTCATGGCTATTGTTTAATGGTTTACCATAGCGCTGTTCAACAGAAATTGCTGGCAAGCCACACGCACTGATTACAGTAGAAAACACCTTATGTACACTCATTCAACACGGGTCAATGTACTTCACACATGCATATTTACTTAATAAACATCTGCCACTATTCAGTAGAGGCAATCACAACATTCGGTAACAGCTGCAATCTCTGCATTTATGTATCAACAACATACCAGTAATCGCACTAAAAGGTTAAAGTTCACAAGCATGCGCCGTGCGAATATGAGTATTAAGATCACACGCCCAACGACAGTGTCTGTTACTCATCTTTTATTTACAAATCAGAAATGCAATTAGCCTCATCTGGATTCCCAATTAGTCAGCTGTGGCTCAGTGGGCAGCACCCTCGCATCCGAGCCAGAAGGTTGTGGGTTCAAGTCCCCACTCCAGAGACTTGAGCACATAAAGCTAGGCTGAGACTCCCAGTGCAGTGCTGAGGGAGCGCCGCACTGTCGGAGGTGCCGTCTTTCGGATGAGACGTTAAACCGAGGCCCCGTCTGCTCTCTCAGGTGGACGTAAAAGATCCCATGGCACTATTTCGAAGAAGAGCAAGGGAGTTCTCCCTGGTGTTGTGGCCAATATTTATCCCTCAACCAACATAACAAAAACAGATTATCTGGTCATTATCACACTGCTATTTGTGGGAGCTTGCTGTGTGCAAATTGGCTGCCGCGTTTCCTACATTACAACAGTGACTATACTTCATTGGCTGTAAAGCGCTTTGAGACGTCCAGTGGTCGTGAAAGGCGCTAAAAAAATGCAAGTCTTTCTTTTTAGTGGATAACATATTGGACAGCCCTGGTGTAGGAGCAGAGAGCCATCTCTAAACAGTCTCTCAAATAGCCTCTAGTTATCAACCGTATCTCGACTGATGTTAATCCAGCTCCCTCACACTGTCACTCAGTAACCCCTCCCTCAGCGCCCTGTGTTACTGACTGTATCGCTACTGATGTTAATCCAGCTCCCTCACACTTTCACTCAGTAACCCCTCTCCCCCAGCGCCCTGTGTTACTGACTGTATCGCTACTGATGTTAATCCAGCTCCCTCACACTGTCACTCAGTAACCCCTCCCCCAGCGCCCTGTGTTACTGACTGTATCTCTACTGATGTTAATCCAGCTCCCTAAATGTCACTCAGTAACCCCTCCCCACAGCTCTCTCTTAGGCAGTCCCTCGGAACCGAGGATGACTTGCTTCCACATTAAAAATGAGTTCTCGGGTGACTGATGAGTCCAATGCGGGACCTACAGTCTCTGTCACAGGTGGGGCAGACGGTGGTTGAAGGGGCGGGTGGGTGGGGTGCTTGGGTTGACGTGCGCTCCTTCCGCTGTTTGCGCTTGGCTTCCGCTTGCTCCCGGCGAAGAGACTCGAGGTATTCGGCGCCTTCCCGGATGCTTCTCCTCCACTTTGTACGGTCTTGGGCCAGGGATTCCCATGTGTCGGTGGGGATGTTGCACTTTTTCAAGGAGGCTTTGAGGGTGTCCTTGAAGCGTTTCCTCTGCCCACCTGGGGCTTTCTTGCCGTGTTGGAGCTCCGAGTAGAGCGCTTGTTTTGGTAGTCTCGTATCGGGCATGCGGACGATGTGGCCCGTCCATCGGAGCTGATCGAGCGTGGTCAAAGCTTCGATGCTGGGGATGTTGGCCTGAGCGAGAACACTGACGTTGGTGCGCCTATCCTGCCAATGGATTTGCAGGTTCTTGCGGAGGCAGCGTTGGTGGTACCTCTCCAGTGCTTTGAGGTGCCTGCTGTACATGGTCCATGTCTCTGAGGCATACAGGAGGGCGGGTATCACTACTGCTCTGTAGACCATGAGCTTGGTGCCGAGTTTGAGGTCCTGGTCTTCAAACACTCTCTTCCTCAGGCGACAGAAGGCTGCACTGGCACACTGAAGGCGGTGTTGGACTTTGTCAGACTCCCCACAGCACCGTGTTACTGACTGTATCTCTACTGATGTTAATCCAGCTCCCTCACACTGTCACTCTGTAACCCCTCTCCCCCAGCGCCCTGTGTTACTGACTATCTCTACTGATGTTAATCCAGCTCCCACGCACTGTCACTCAGTAACCCCTCTCCCCCAGCGCCCTGTGTTACTGACTGTATCTCTACTGATGTTAATCCAGCTCCCTCACACAGTCACTCAGTAACCTCTCCCCCCAGCGCCCTGTGTTACTGACTGTATCTCTACTGATGTTAATCCAGCTCCCTCACACTGTCACTCTGTAACCCCTCTCTCCCCAGCGCCCTGTGTTACTGACTGTATCTCTACTGATGTTAATCCAGCTCCCTCACACTGTCACTCTGTAACCCCTCTCCCCCAGCGCCCTGTGTTACTGACTGTATCTCTACTGATGTTAATCCAGCTCCCTCACACTGTCACTCTGTAACCCCTCTCCCCCAGCGCCCTGTGTTACTGACTGTATCTCTACTGATGTTAATCCAGCTCCCTCACACTGTCACTCAGTAACCCCTCTCCCCCCAGCGCCATGTTACTGACTGTATCTCTACTGATGTTAATCCAGCTCCCTCACACTGTCACTCAGTAACCCCTCTCCCCCCAGCGCTGTGTTACTGACTGTATCTCTACTGATGTTAATCCAGCTCCCTCACACTGTCACTCAGTAACCCCTCTCCCCCAGCGCCCTGTGTTACGACTGTATCTCTACTGATGTTAATCTAGCTCCCTCACACAGTCACTCAGTAACCTCTCCCCCCAGCGCCCTGTGTTACTGACTGTATCTCTACTGATGTTAATCCAGCTCCCTCACACTGTCACTCAGTAACCCCTCCCCCAGCGCCCTGTGTTACTGACTGTATCTCTACTGATGTTAATCCAGCTCCCTCACACTGTCACTCAGTAACCCCTCTCCCCCAGCGCCGTGTTACTGACTGTATCTCTACTGATGTTAATCCAGCTCCCTCACACTGTCACTCAGTAACCTCTCCCCCCAGCGCCGTGTTACTGACTGTATCTCTACTGATGTTAATCCAGCTCCCTCACACTGTCACTCAGTAACCTCTCCCCCCAGCGCCCTGTGTTACTGACTGTATCTCCACTGATGTTAATCCAGCTCCCTCACACTGTCACTCAGTAACCCTCTCCCCAGCGCCCTGTGTTACTGACTGTATCTCTACTGATGTTAATCCAGCTCCCTCACACTGTCACTCAGTAACCCCCTCCCCCAGCACCCTGTGTTACTGACTGTATCTCTACTGATGCTAATCCAGCACATAAAAAAGTGACTTCATTCTCATCCTTGTTTTCAAATCTATTCATGGCCTCGCCAATGTTCCCTCTTATTGTTTTTTGGGTGCGCGACCCCTTTAAGGGGCTGCGCGGCCCATTCACAGTTTCGCGCACGCCCAAAACTTTACATTGAAAAAGCCGGTTCCAGGAGGTTGGCTTCGCACCTCCCTATCTCTGTAGCCTCCTCCAGTCCTACAATCAATGTTCCCTTTAAATTGTGTGGTCACTTCGGCCGCGCAGCGCTCTGCAGCACCCGCACAGTCGGCTCACCGGCCTTTAAATAGGAAAAACCGGGCATGCGCGGTATTTTAAATGGGCTGAGCAGCAGCTTAAAAAATTAAAAGGAACATTGCCTGCAACCCTCCGAGATCTCTGCGCTCCTCCAAATCTGGCTTCTTGTGCATCCCCGATTATAATCGCTCCATCATTGGTGGCCGTGCCTTCAGCTGCCTAGGCCCCTAAGCTCTGGAATTCCCTCCCTAAACCTCTCCACCTCTCCGCCTCTCTCTGCTCCTTTAAGATGCTCCTTAAAACCACCTCTTTGGCCAAGCTTTTGGTCACCTGTCCTGATATCTCCTTATGTGGTTCGGTGTCAAATTTTGTTTGATAATCGCGCCTGTGAAGCGGCCTTGGGACGTTTTACGACGTTAAAGGCGCTATATGAATGCAATTTGGTGTTGTTGTTGTTGTTGATCGCTGAAACAACTCAGAGCTCAATATGCTGAATGTGAAAGCAGTGGATGAAATGGGTTGCCTCACGTACCTTTCGGCATGGAAGAGAGGAGAAAGAAAAAGGAGGAGAGGAGGAGGCGGATGGGAGTTTCCACCCTGCCGAAAGGTTCTGCTAACCTCGATATCCTGCAGGTGGATTCGACCTCCCCGCTCCTTCTGGTATTTGATCAGTTCGTCCGCGTGCTTGCGCTCAGTCTCCGACAGCTCGTGGAAAAACTTTGCAAAATTCTCCAGTGCAACATCATCCCGTTCGAAATAGAACGACTGCAAAATAAAACGTCAAAAACCCTTTCAGCAACTACATCTCCTCAAAGCTGAGCAACGAGAAATACAGAGACTATTTGCAGCAATCCTTTGTTGATATTTCTCTCTTTAAGCTCTGGAATTCCCTGCCTAAACCTCTTCGCCTCGCTACCTCTCTCTCCTCCTTTAAGACGCTCCTTAAAACCGACCTCTTTGACCAAGCTTTTGGTCACCTGTCCCTAATTTATCCTTATGTGGATCGGTGTCAAATTTAGTTTTTGTTTTAAAATACTCCTGTGCAGCGCTTTGGGACGTTTTACTACGTTAAAATCGCTATATAAATACAAGTTGTAGTTGTTGTTGTTGTTATCTCATTGGAGACTGATTTATTTTTTTATGTTCATCAAGGTTCGAGGAACGTCAGCTCCGGGAATGGAACATTTTCCTATTTCTCTGGACTCCAGCAAGTATCTGGAGCAGGCGCAGCTATTGCAGTCCTTATTATTTGATTAGTTTTATTCTCTCGTCTGCTGAAGACGCTGGCTCTTGCTGCAGAAGGGTTTCCAAGACCACCAGCCCCTCCCCGGTAAAGCTCCCTCAACTCCGTCCCATCAAACACTCCCAGGGCAGGCACAGCACAGGTTAGATACAGAGTAAAGCTCCCTCTACACTGTCCCATCAAACACTCCCAGGGTAGGTACAGCATGGGTTAGATACAGAGTAAAGCTCCCTCTACACTGTCCCATCAAACACTCCCAGGGCAGGTACAGCATGGGGTTAGATACAGAGTAAAGCTCCCTCTACACTGTCCCATCAAACACTCCCAGGGCAGGTACAGCACGGGTTAGATACAGAGTAAAGCTCCCTCTACACTGTCCTATCAAACACTCCCAGGGCAGGTACAGCACTGTATGGTTCTGTGCACAGTAGCTCTAGCAGGTGTGATGCAGCTGCGTTAATAAGAACTGTCAAAGTATCCACCACAGACCCAATTCACGTACAGACCGGAGTCAAGCAAGGCTGTGTCATCGCACCAATGCTCTTCTCGATCTTCCTGGCTGCAATGCTCCATCTCACCCTCAGTAAGCTCCCCGCTGGAGTGGAGCTAATCTACAGAACAAACGGGAAACTGTTCAACCTCCGTTGCCTCCAGTCCAGATCCAAGGTCGTCCCATCCTCTGTCATTGGAATACAGTATGCAAACGATGCTTGCGTCTGCGCACACTCTGAGATCGAACTCCAAACCATCGTCAACACCTTCACCAAAGCATACGAGAGCATGGGCCTTACACTAAACATCCGTAAGACAAAGGTCCTCTACCAACCTGCCCCCGCCACACAGTACTGCTCCCCGATTATCGATGACTAAGTCCAACACCGCCTTCAGTGTGCCAGCGCAGCCTTCGGTCGCCTGAGGAAGAGAGTTTTTGAAGACCAGGACCTCAAACCCAGCACCAAGCTCCTGTATGCTTCAGAGACATGGACCATGTACAGCAGGCACCTCAATGCACTGGAGAGGTACCACCAACGCTGCCTCCGCAAAATCCTGCAAATCCATTGGCAGGATAGGTGCACCAACGTCAGTGTTCTTGCTCAGGCCAACAGCCCCAGCATCGAAGCTTTGACCACGCTCGATCAGCTCCGATGGACGGGCCACATCGTCCGCATGCCCGATACGAGACTCCCAAAACAAGCGCTCTACTCGGAGCTCCGACACAGCAAGAGAGCCCCAGGTGGGCAGAGGAAACGCTTCAAGGACACCCTCAAAGCCTCCTTGAAAAAGTGCAACATCCCCACCGACACCTGGGAATCCCTGGCCCAAGACCGCACAACGTGGAGGAGAAGCATCCGGGAAGGTGCCGAACACCTCGAGTCTCTTCGCCGGGAGCAAGCGGAAGCCAAGCGCAAACAGCGGAAGGAGCGCACGTCAACCCAAGCACCCCACCCACCCGCCCCTTCAACCACCGTCTGCCCCACCTGTGACAGAGACTGTAGGTCCCGCATTGGACTCATCAGTCACCTGAGAACTCATTTTTAGTGTGGAAGCAAGTCATCCTCGGTTCCGAGGGACTGCCGAAGAGAAGAAGAATAAGAACTGCCAAAGTGGGCTGTATTGTAAAACAATCCCAGGGGAGTGGGGGAGGAGCGTGAAGTGGGAGACCACCCAATAAATAAATTGAATTGAGCTACGCAATCTCTCCCAGGTGAACAGGCAGGGCGGGGGGGGGGGGGGGGCGGGGCGCGGGGGGGTGTGTGGCGGTAAGTCATGGAAAAGAAAAGAAAGAAATATCATGGGTGGAATACCAGCCAAGGTTCTCACTCCTGATCAATACCCAGTCACACCTGCCGGGAGGTGAGTGTCGACATGGGTGTGAGGACAGGAATCAAATGGTCATGTGATGCCTCCCAAGGTTGAACAGCGACGGCACTCGTTGCCTGGGCTGACACATGGAATGGCCTGTCTAGCGAGCTCCTGGAGATTTGCAGCCACACCCACACAAGGAGGCAGCGCCTTCGGACAGCAGTAATTCCGATCTTGTCTGAATACATGAGGCACTCCCACATTACAACTTCAAAAGTGGCTGAAAAGCGCTTCAGGACGTCCTGAAGTCACGAAAGGCGCTACAGAAACGCAAGTTCTTTCTTCCTTGTTTACCAAATTTTTTGGCTGACTTACATTCGCGCAACAAGATTAAAATTGAGATCCTTCTAAAAGCAAACTAGCAGCAATATTTTACAACATGCAATCACAAATAAGAGATTAAAAACTTAGCAAATAGTTTTTGTTTAAAAAAAAATGTCCATGGGACCAATATTGCATTTTAAACTCATCTCGCTTTTGCAAAGTTGTTCCTGTGTCAGGCGATAAGAGGGAAGCTTTACCATGGCAAGGTACACATACGAGGTGTAGTACTCGAAGCTGATTAGTTTGTTGATGGCGGTCTCGCTGTCCGGATGGAAGTTTTGTCTCACCTGAGACTGCATCATTCCCAGAATAAACTCTGGCTGCTCCCTCTGATCAGTCACTACATGAAACTGACTGAGCTTCTGTCGGTGGTGGGGGGGGGGTGGGGGTGGGGTGCGGTGACTTGAGGACACACTCGGCTTATCAGGCATCGCCCACACACACACACACAGATCGGGGAGGGTGCAGAAGGTCTGGCTTATTGCAGATTGCCAACCTCAGGAATGAAGCGGGCTGGGTCACTGTGTAGACGTGGACTGTTGCAATTTTGCAAACCCCTTCTAATGCGACACCGCAAATCACAGGGGCCAAGGGACCTGAGTTATTACATAGAGAGCAAGCACCCAGGAATGAATGGAGCTGTGTCTTAACAGGCACATTGTGGGGTGGGGAGGGGTGGGGGTAAATCCCACTGAATTTCCCACTGGGCGAGTTACATACAAATTACCCCGTGGTGTTGACTCTTGCTGGGGTACAGTTCCACGAGAACTGACAGTCCTCTGGTACCTCTGGCAAGTAGCAACTCAGCCATGGTTCAGTGTGCAGCACGCTCGCCTCTGAGTCATGAAGGTCAGGGGTTCAAGCCCCAACCCATCTGAGACTTGAGCGCAAAAAATCTAGGCTGACACTGACAAGAGGTGCCGTCTTTCGGATGAGACGTTAAACCGAGGCCCCGTCTGCTCAGGTGGGTGTAAAAGATCCCATGGCCACTATTTCGAAGAAGAGCAGGGGAGGTGTCCTGGGGCCAATATTTATCCCTCATCCAACATAACAAAAACAGATGATCTGATCATTATCGCGTTGCTGTTTGTGGGACCTTGCTGTGCGCAAATTGGCTGCTGTGTTTCCTACATTACAACAGTGACTACACTTCCAAAAAAAAGTACTTCATTGGCTGTAAAGCACTTTGGGACGTCGTGAAAGGCGCTATAGAAATGCAAGTTTTTCTTTTTAGACAGCGAGTGTCTAAGAGGTGAATCAAACACAGAATCATCACAGTCGAGCCCAATCCTGTTCCCACCAGAGGTCCCCACACACACCAGGCCCACTTTCCCGCAGGGGGGGGGTCGCTGGTTAGTGAGAAGCGCCAGGAACCCTGGCTGAGTTTTCTTCTCCACCCCACCCACCCTGTAAGGGGTGACCTGCGGCTCTGTGCTTAGCCTGGGTGCTAGTGCGGGGTTAGGCCTTGTTGCCTGTTCTGGTCTCCAGCCAGCCTGATAACACTAGACACCTGTGAGTGGTTCGACCCACTCGCCCTTACGGTTCTGACACTGGACTTAGGTGCGAGAGCAATAATGCAGAGAAAGACTCAGGTAAACCCGGTTGAATAGTGCGAAATGGAAAATCTTTATTGCATATTATTCAAGATTACGAGATACATGTCATAAGCACAGATTAATGACAGTACAATCTTACACACAGTTATGAAACTAATTTTAGGGAAACGAGGAGCGCATGACACATCGTAAAAGGGGACACACATTATAATTATCCTTAAAACTTAAACCCTCCCCTATCAATACCTGTCCTAATCTAGATTTGTAGGATCGAGACTCATGCTCACCACTCGTGATAACTCGGAGAATTCCGAAACTCTGCTCGGATGTTTTTACCGCAGCACCTGACTATCCACGTGTTGATCAGGGGTCTCTGTACCCCACTTGTTTACTCGTTTCTGCTCCGGCTAGCAGGCTGGACCGTCTGCTGCCATGAAGATCTGTGTTGGTCTTCAGAGTTCGGACACCCCTCAAAGAAGAGTCTTCCTGTGCCCTCACACCGGTTCAATAGAACTCGAAGAAGGGTCTTCCTAGGCCAGTTGTGGAGTAGCCGATAAAATTCAAAGAAGGGTTTATTCGACTTACAGGCGCGGTCGGGGCTTACTGACCGTGGCGATGCGTATTGTCGTCTTCTTCTCTTCTCATCTCATCTCATCTCATCTCCTCTCGGGCCTTCGGTTCCAACACCGTTTACCGACTTCTCGGGATGGTGCGCCCGCTTCCAGGCCTCACAGCCCAGTTCTCCACAGATCTTCGCGGCAAGCCACGAGGTTGATCCTAGCGGATCAGAGTCCAGAGTTGTCAGGCAAGAGAATAAAAGTTCAGCAGCCTTCCAGCGAGTCAAAGCAGCAAGAGCAGCAAGCCCAGCAAGAAAAAGATGGGCGGTTGTACCTTACAGTTATAGTGCTGTAATTCCTCTTTTCCCGCCCAATCTTAATGTCTATCTTTTGTCAGGGTTTTGGCGCTCAAACTTCTTGTATGGGGTGATCTCAGTCTTTAATGGGTTTCGGTGATACTTGTAACTGTCTGAGTACCCGTTAATGTTTCTCCCATTGTGGAACCGGCTAGTAGTCTCCCTGGAGGGGTTTTGGGGCTTCCAAATGCTTACTGTAAGTACCCGCAAACGGCTCTCTCATCGTAGAGTCGTGGGGATTTTGCATATTAATGTCTTTGGATGGGTCCTTGATCGCTCGGTACAATAGCCCTTATTTGCACCTGGGAGACCGATTCCAGTATTTATGTTTAAAATGCAAACCCATCATGTCTTGTCAATTATCTCAAATGTGCTGAGTCCTGTACGATCTTGCACAAATGTTTATTGGAACGCCATCTTGTCTGCCCACTGAAAGTCTAGAACTTTCTGCCACGAGGCGTGGCGGCCATTTTACAGGCTGTTTGTGTCCGTTTTGAAACCTGACAGCATTCTGCTGAAATAAAAGCTGTTTGTACGAAACTTTATGTCTCCTTCTTATTTTATAAAATCGCGATAATTTTGCGAATTCTACAACCCGCACCCGAGGGGTGCTGAGCCAGACCGTGGCAGCTCAACTGGTAGCTAAGTCTGAGACCAGCTAACCCAGCACAGCTCAGGAATGAGACCTGGGACGCTCTGGCCTGTGTGGCTCGGTGTTACACCAGGTGGTGTATTTACACGCTACGCTGTTTACACATTGGATAGGCTAACATCTAAAGGCGAAATTTGCAGGGCTATGGGGAAAGAGCAGGAGGAGTGGGACTGACTGGACAACTCTGCAAAGAGCCAGCACAGACACAATGGGCTGAATGGCCTCCTTCTGTGCTGTCTGAATCTATGATTTTACTTTGATGCCAAAAAAATATAGGGACTCAGGAGCCAAGCCAAGTTGGCAATGGTTAGCTCTTTTTACAACAACAACAGCTTGTATTTATATAGCGTAGTAAAACATCCCAAGACATTTCACAGGAGCGTTATCAAACAAAATTTGACACCGAGCCACATAAGGAGATATTAGGACAGATGGCCAAAAGCTTGGTCAAAGATGTAGGTTTTAAGTACTGGAGCACTGTGAGAAGTTCTGGGCTCCACACCTTAGGAAGGATATATTGGCCTTGGAGGGAGTGCAGCGCAGGTTTACCAGAATGATACCCGGACTCCAAGGGTTAAGTTACGAGGAGAGATTACACAAACTAGTGTATTCCCTGGAATTTAGAAGGTTAAGGGGTGATCTGATCGAAGTTTTCAGGATATTAAGGGAACAGATAGGGTAGATAGAGAGAAACTATTTCCGCTGGTTGGGGATTCTAGGACTAGGGGCAGAGTCTAAAAATTAGAGCCAGACCTTTCAGGAGTGAAGTTAGGAAACACTCCTACACACAAAGGGTGGTAGAAGTTTGTAACTCTCTTCCGCAAAAGGCAATTGATGCTCGATCAATTGTTAATTTTAAATCTGAGACTGATAGCTTTCTGTGAACCAAAGGTATTAAGGGATATGGGCAAAGGCGGGTATATGGAGTTAGGTCGCAGATCAGCCATGATCTCATCGAATGGCGGAACAGGCTCGAGGGGCTGGATGGCCTCCTCCTGTTCCTATGTTCCTATGTTAAGGAGCGTCTTAACGGAGGAAAGAGAGCTGGAGCGTTTTAGGGAGAGAATTCCAGAGCTTAGTGCCGAGGCAGCTGAAGGCACGGCCGCCAATGGCGGGGCGATGAAAATCGGGGATGCGCAAATTTTTACACAAACTTCCGTTTGGTTTTGCCTTCAACCCTCCTGGGATTGTAGACGCGATGACATCATCCAATGTGCGCTAGCATCATCAGCATATCCAAATAGGGGAACGGTAGTGTAGAGGTTCTGTTACTGGATTGGCAATCCCCAGAATCTGAGTTCATCATCGCACCACTACCGTTTGAGAATTTGAGTTCAGTTTAAAAATAAAATCTGGAAATAAATAAACTTATCAGCAAAAAGTGATCATAAAGCTGTCAGATTGTCCTAAAGAAAAAAATAAACCCAACTGATTCACTAATGTCCTTTAGGGAAGGAAACCTGCCGTGCTTACCTGGTCTCGGCCTACATGTGACTCTAATCCCACCCCAATATGGTTGACTCTTAACTGCCCTCTGAAAGTGGTCTAACGAGCCCCTCCGTTGTAACAGACCACTGTGGTTGAAGGAGAAGGCCCACCACCACGTTCTGAGGGCATCTAAAGCTGCCCTAACCCAATCGACAATACCCAAAGGAAAAACACTTCCGTCTTTTCCGAAAACATTTTGATTAGCGCACGGCAACAGAAATAATGAAAGTCACCAGATACAGAAACAAGCGCTCTAATAACGGATCAACAAAGACATGAGACTCCCTCTGAGAGTTCCCCAGAGTTTGGGGATTTGTTGTCAAGCCAATATGTACAGTAACGTGCAACGATGAATTGTAACTACACGATCCAATTGACAGTCGTCTTGTAGAGGCCGTCTGAGGCTGTGAGAGCGTGTCTCTGCTCCCGCCTGCTGCTGCTGAAACCCTTATCCATGCCTTTGTTACCTCTAGACTTCACTATTGCAACACACTCCTGGCTGGCCTCCCATGTTCTCCCCTCCCTAAACTTGAGCTCATCCAAAACTCGGCTGCCCTGTGTCCTAACTCGCACCAAGTCCCGTTCACCCATCACCCCCTGTGCTCGCTGACCCACATGGGCTCCCGGTCCAGCAACGCCTCGATTTTAAAATTCTCATCCTTTCAAATCCCACCATGGCCTCGACCCCTCCCTGTCTCTGTAATCTCCTTCAGCCCCACAACCCCCCGAGATCTCTGCGCTCCTCTAATTCTGGCCTCTTGAGCATCCCCGATTTTAATCGCTCCACCATTGGCGGCCGTGCCTTCAGCTGCCTGGGCCCTCAGCTCTGGAATTCCCTCCCTAAACCTCTCTACCTCTCTCCTCCTTTAAGATGCTCCTTAAAACCGACCTCTTTGACCAAGTCATCTGCCCTAATATCTCCTTATGTGGCTCGGTGTCAAATTTCATCTGATTACGCTCCTGTGAAGCGCCTTGGGACGTTTTACTGCGTTAAAGGAGCTGTATAAATAAAAGTTGTTGTTGTCTGCCATTCTGGCTCAGGGTCCTGACCTGGTTCTAAGTGGATGGTAAAGTTGTTTTGCTAAACTTAAATTATACACGTATATAAATAAAATTTCGAAAAGCTGTTCGAGAAACAAAGTCATCTTTCTGGAACATTCCTATCGGAGAACAGTAAGTGAATAGTGTGAGTCAGCATGGCCTGGGTGAGAGGGGAGAGAGTGAGACCTGCATTTACAGATAGCCCGTGAGGGCAGGGCGTGGCTCTATCTTGCTCTCCACATCGGTTTTCTGTGTGGAGACAGTTGCAAAAAGTACACAAAGATAGAGAGCATTTCTGGTTATGAAACACTAAGGAAGCAATATCGAGAGAGTTTTACTGTCTATTTAACCCGTGCTGTACCTGCCCTGGGAGTGTTTGATGGGACAGTGCAGAGGGAGCTTTACTCTGTATCTAACCCGTGCTGTACCTGCCCTGGGAGTGTTTGATGGGACAGTGTAGAGGGAGCTTTACTCTGTATCTAACCCATGCTGTACCTGCCCTGGGAGTGTTTGATGGGACAGTGTAGAGGGAGCTTTACTCTGTATCTAACCCGTGCTGTACCTGCCCTGGGAGTGTTTGATGGGACAGTGTAGAGGGAGCTTTACTCTGTATCTAACCCGTGCTGTACCTGCCCTGGGAGTGATTGATGTGACAGTGTAGAGGGAGCTTTACTCTGTATCTAACCCGTGCTGTACCTGCCCTGGGAGTGTTTGATGTGACAGTGTAGAGGGAGCTTTACTCTGTATCTAACCCGTGCTGTACCTGCCCTAGGAGTGTTTGAGTGGGAAGAAAAATTCTCAATCTTGAAATCTATTAACTTCAAGCCCAGTAAAAAAATGTTTTATTTATTGAACACCCCTGCATTGATTGAACAGCCTGCATGTCTCCAGTTAGTGAGACCCTTCTGCTGAACATGCTCAGTGTTACGCTTTGCTGCAATAACCCATTCTACCACAGGAGGTCCCTAGTTGTCATAAGCTCCTCACAATCCCTCAGGGTGGGAAATCTCCAGTTCTCTTTATCGAAAGACACAGGTTGAGGAATTAATTGAACTATTACGTGCAGCAATTTGATTGTTTTAAAATTCATTCTCTTGATGTGGGTGTCGCTGGCAAGGCCAGCATTTATTGCCCATCCCTAGTTGCCCCTTGAGAAGGTGGTGGGGAGCCGCCTTCTTGAACCGCTGCAGTCCGTGTGGTGAAGGCGCTCCCACAGTGCTGTTAGGGAGGGAGTTCCAGGATTTTGACCCAGCGACGATGAAGAACGGCCGTTATATTTCCAAGTTGTGCTGGTGTGTGACTTGGAGGTGACGGTGTTCCCATGCGCCTGCTGGGCAGTAGAGGTCGCGGGTTTGAGAGGTGCTGCCGAAGAAGCCTTGGTGAGTTGCTGCAGTGCATCTTGTAGATGGTACACACTGCAGCCATGGTGCGCAGTGGAGGGAGTGAATGTTTAAGGTGGTGGATGGGGTGCCGATCAAGCGGGCTGCTTTGTCCTGGATGGTGTCGAGCTTCTTGAGTGTTGTTGCAGCTGCACTCACCCAGGCAGGTGGAGAGTATTCAACTTGTAACAATCGAGTTCACTCGGAACAAGTTAGTGTTCCTAGCTCTCCCATCTCTGCATCTGTCATTCTGAAACTGGTCAGTAGGAGTGCAACGTAGCAGCCTTTTTAAAAATGTGTTCTTAGTATGTGGCAAGGCCGGCATTTATTGCCCATCCCTAGTTGCCCTTGAGAAAGTGGTGGTGAGCCGCCTTCTTGAACCGCTGCAGTCCGTGTGGTGATGGTGTTCCCACAGTGCTGTCAGGGAGGGAGTTCCAGGATTTTGACCCAGCGACGATGAAGGATCGGTGATATACTTCTAAGTCAGGATGGAGTGTGCCTTGGAGGGGAACTTGGAGGTGATGGTGTTTCCATGCGCCTGCTGCCCTTGTCCTTCTAGGTGGAAGAGGTCGCGGGTTTGGGAGGTGCTGCCAAAGAAGCCTTGGCGAGTTGCTGCAGTGCATCTTGTAGATGGTACACACTGCAGCCACGGTATGCCGGTGGTGGAGGGAGTGAATGTT
The DNA here is from genome assembly GCA_030390025.1 of Squalus acanthias. Taxonomy (NCBI): domain Eukaryota; kingdom Metazoa; phylum Chordata; class Chondrichthyes; order Squaliformes; family Squalidae; genus Squalus; species Squalus acanthias. Next base: position 5,457,647 of record CM059450.1, read on the forward strand.
TAAGGTGGTGGATGGGGTGCCAATCAAGCGGGCAACTTTGTCCTGGATGGTGTCGAGCTTCTTGAGTGTTGTTGGAGCTGCACTCATCCAGGCAAGTGGAGAGTATTCCATCACACTCCTTACTTGTGCCTTGTAGATGGTGGAAAGGTTTTCGGGGAGTCAGGAGGTGAGACACTCGCCGCAGAATACCTAGCCTCTGACCTGCTCTTGTTGCCACAGTATTTATGTGGCTGGTCCAGTTAAGTTTCTGGTTAATGGTGACCCCCAGGATGTTGATAGTGGGGGATTCGGCGATGGTAATGCCACTGAATGTCAAGGGGAGGTGGTTAGACTCTCGCTTGTTGGAGATAGTCATTGCCTGGCACTTCTGTGGCGCGAATGTTACCTGCCACTTATCAGCCCAAGCCTGAACGTCATCCATGTCTTGTTGCATGCGGGCATGGACTGCTTCATTATCTGAGGAGTTGTGAATGGCGCTGAACACTGTGCAGTCATCAGCGAACATCTCCATTTCTGACCTTATGTTGGAGGGAAGGTCAGTGTTTGATGGGGACAGTGTAGAGGGAGCTTTACTCTGTATCTAACCCGTACTGTTCTTGCCCTGGGAGTGTTTGATGGGGCAGTGTAGATGGAGCTTTACTCTATATCTAACCCGTGCTGTACCTGCCCTGGGAGTGTTTGATGGGACAGTGTAGAGGGAGCTTTACTCTGTATCTAACCCCGTGCTGTACCTGCCCTGGGAGTGTTTGATGGGACAGTGTAGAGGGAGCTTTACTCTGTATCTAACCCATGCTGTACCTGCCCTGGGAGTGTTTGATGGGACAGTGTAGAGGGAGCTTTACTCTGTATCTAACCCGTGCTGTACCTGCCCTGGGAGTGTTTGAGTGGGAAGAAAAATTCTCAATCTTGAAATCTATTAACTTCAAGCCCAGTAAAAAAATGTTTTATTTATTGAACACCCCTGCATTGATTGAACAGCCTGCATGTCTCCAGTTAGTGAGACCCTTCTGCTGAACATGCTCAGTGTTACGCTTTGCTGCAATAACCCATTCTACCACAGGAGGTCCCTAGTTGTCATAAGCTCCTCACAATCCCTCAGGGTGGGAAATCTCCAGTTCTCTTTATCGAAAGACACAGGTTGAGGAATTAATTGAACTATTACGTACAGCAATTTGATTGTTTTAAAATTCATTCTCTTGATGTGGACGTCGCTGGCAAGGCCAGCATTTATTGCCCATCCCCTAGTTGCCCCTTGAGAAGGTGGTGGTGAGCTGCCTTCTTGAACGGCTGCAGTCCGTGTGGTGAAGGCGCTCCCACAGTGCTGTTAGGGAGGGAGTTCCAGGATTTTGACCCAGCGACGATGAAGGAACAACAACAACTTGTATTTATATAGCGCCTTTAACGTAGTAAAACGTCCCAGGGCGCTTCACAGGAGCGATTATCAGACAAAATTTGTCACCAAGCCACATGAGGAGATATTAGGGCAGGTGGCCAAAAGCTTGGTCAAAGAGGCAGGTTTCAAGGAGGATCAAAGGAAAAGAGAGAGGCGGAGAGGTTTAGGGAGGGAATTGCAGAGCTCAGGGCCCAGGCGGCTGAAGGCACGGCCGCCAATGGTGGAGTGGCGATATATGTCCACGTCGGGATGCTGTGTGACTTGGAGGTGACGGTGTTCCCGGGGCATGGCTGTTCACCCTTCCCAGTGGCAGGTCGGAGAGGTGCTGCCGAGGGGGACGAGCTGCAGCTGCTCCTGCGGATGGGCCCATGTGATTTATTGTTGGACTCAGTTACTCCATGCCTGGTCATTGCCGGGGGTGGGAGGGGCTGCCCTAGCTGCAGAGTTGACTTTACACTGACCCCCCCAATTAGACAGAGTCACATTTACAACCACTCAGGAAATGACGATGGAGGAAGTGAAACTGCGCTTTCCCTGCATCAGAGTGACGGTGCTGCATCCGGTCAGCTTCTGGTCATCAAGATAAAGTTTTTTAAGATCGCGCTATTCCTAATTATATTGCCCCGCACCTCCCCCCCCCGCCCCACCCCCGTCACCAGCCCACTTCCACATATGTAATGGACTCAAACTTCCGCATGCTCCAAAAAGAGTGATTTTGACTCGCCCCAATCCGGCAACATGTGTCAGTCCGAAGGTTGTGGGTTCAAGTCCCATTCCAGAGACTTGAGCTCATAATCCAGGCTGACCCTCCCAGTGCAGTACTGAGGGAGTGCTGCACTGTCGGAGGGGCAGTACTGAGGGAGTGCCGCACTGTCGGAGGCGCAGTACTGAGGGAGTGCCGCACTGTCGGAGGGGCAGTACTGAGGGAGCGCCGCACTGTCGGAGGGGCGGTACTGAGGGAGCGCCGCACTGTCGGAGGGGCAGTACTGAGGGAGCTCCGCACTGTCAGAGGGGCAGTACTGAGGGAGCGCCGCACTGTCGGAGGGGCAGTACTGAGGGAGCGCCGCACTGTCGGAGGGGCGGTACTGAGGGAGCGTCGCACTGTCGGAGGTGGCAGTACTGAGGGAGTGCTGTGCTGTCGGAGGGGCAGTACTGAGGGAGTGTTGCGCTGTCGGAGGGGCAGTACTGAGGGAGTGCCGCACTGTCGGAGGGGCAGTACTGAGGGAGTGCTGCACTGTCGGAGGGGCAGTACTGAGGGAGCGCTGCACTGTCGGAGGGGCAGTACTGAGGGAGCGCCGCACTGTCGGAGGGGCAGTACTGAGGGAGTGCCGCACTGTCGGAGGGGCAGTACTGAGGGAGCGCCGCGCTGTCGGAGGGGCAGTACTGAGGGAGTGCCGCACTGTCGGAGGGGCAGTACTGAGGGAGCGCCGCACTGTCGGAGGGGCAGTACTGAGGGAGTGCCGCACTGTCGGAGGGGCAGTACTGAGGGAGTGCTGCACTGTCGGAGGCGGCAGTACTGAGGGAGTGCTGCACTGTCGGAGGGGCAGTACTGAGGGAGTGCTGCACTGTCGGAGGGGCAGTACTGAGGGAGCGCTGCACTGTCGGAGGTGCCGTCTTTCGGATGAGACGTCAAACCGAGGCCCCATCCGCCCTCTCAGGTGGATGTAAAAGATCCCATGGCACTATTTCGAAGAAGAGCAGGGCAGTTCTCCCCGGTGTCCTGGGCCCAATATTTATCTCTCAACCGACATCACTAAAACAGATGATCTGGTCATTATCACATTGCTGTTTGTGGGAGCTTGCTGTGCGCAAATTGGCTGCCGCGTTTCCCACATTACAACAGTGACTACACTTCAAAAAGTACTTCATTGGCTGTAAAGCGCCTTGGGACGTCCTGAGGTCGTGAAAGGCGCTGGAGAAATGCAAGTTCGTTCTTTAACAGTGATTCACCTCCTCAGCCTATCGGTTACATTGCAGAACCTGTGCAGGAGAGGTGAGTGTCTGAGTATTAGGGGGCGAGTTTAGCCAGACCCACAAAGGTTGCTCGTTGACCCGCTGCGTGAGGAGCGCACACGGTGGCCTGAAAAGCTGACTTCTGCTCCAAAAGCAGCGGTGAGTGAAGTCCTGCAGGCTCTGACCTTCAGGTTGTGTCCAGAGTAACTGTGCATTAAATCTCCAACATCAGATAGAATCACCACTTCAATGGACTTCAGTTTATTCTCCATGCAAGTCTTGTCTGGTTGGAATACTCCAGATCCCGAACTTCACATTCTTCAAAGCCTATTGAGGTTCCTATTCTTCAAACTCCCACCCGGACCTCCTCCAGCCCCTGAGCAGCTTTCCAGTGATGAACATTACTAGTTCGGTGGGGCTGTTGTAAAAAGACTGGACCCGATACACCAGCCCCTCTACACTGAACCAAGGTTACACCAGGCCCTCTACACTGAACCACGGTTACACCGGGCCCTCTACACTGAACCACGGTTACACCAGGCCCTCTACACTGAACCAAGGTTACACCAGGCCCTCTACACTGAACCACGGTTACACCAGGCCCTCTACACTGAACCACGGTTACACCAGGCCCTCTACACTGAACCACGGTTACACCAGGCCCTCTACACTGAACCACGGTTACACCAGGCCTTCTACACTGAACCACGGTTACACCAGCCCCTCTACACTGAACCACGGTTACACCAGGCCCTCTACACTGAACCACGGTTACACCAGGCCCTCTACACTGAACCACGGTTACACCAGCCCCTCTACACTGAACCACGGTTACACCAGGCACTCTACACTGAACCACGGTTACACCAGGCCCTCTACACTGAACCACGGTTACACCAGCCCCTCTACACTGAACCACGGTTACACCAGCCCCTCTACACTGAACCACGGTTACACCAGGCCCTCTACACTGAACCACGGTTACACCAGCCCCTCTACACTGAACCACGGTTACACCAGGCCCTCTACACTGAACCACGGTTACACCAGCCCCTCTACACTGAACCACGGTTACACCAGGCTCTCTACACTGAACCACGGTTACACCAGCCCCTCCACACTGAACCACGGTTACACCAGGCCCTCTACACTGAACCACGGTTACACCAGGCCCTCTACACTGAACCACGGTTACACCAGCCCCTCTACACTGAACCACGGTTACACCAGGCTCTCTACACTGAACCACGGTTACACCAGGCTCTCTACACTGAACCAGGGTGTTAGAAATCAGGGGTGTCCAAAATATATATGGTTATGCGAACAAAATTGTGACCCGAATAATGCTGTGTTTATATGATAGTATTAGAACTGGAAACAAAAAGTCTCTTCAGACTAGTATTACAATAACTAGATAGATGCTTAGAATCTGCCTGTGTTTTGGTTCCCTGCGGATGTTCTAGCATTCTGCAGTGTGACGGTTATATATAATCTTGTTTCCAAGCTAACTATCTGCTGATTTCAAGTTAGGATTTCAACTTTGTTTATGTATCTCTAGTTGGAACAACGAATGCTCAATGCCTCAGTTTCTTCTATTATTGCTAATAACCATGATATAATGCTAACTTAGGAATCAGAGTTAGCTTAATAGAACCGCTTGTGAAGATAATTAAAAGTTAATTAGTATAGAAAGACATAGAATAAAAGGAATTTAGGGGAGTTAAGGTATCCATCTCAGGATGGAGCAGTTTGTGATATGAAAGTGAGATGGCGACTGGCTGAAGTGGGACAGCTCTGGCTTGGGCCTCATGATTGAAAGGGGACAAGGCCAGGCCTAGTACCAACTGTACCAGGGAGGATAGGGACCAGGGAGATAAGACACGAATTCCAAAGAAAGAACCTTCAGAAAGATTAAACAATAAGACAAATTACTTGAGATCTGGAGACCCCGTTAGGAGAGGGCTATCATCCAAGAATTGAGACAAAGAACTCGACACCCCATTGGGCACTAAGGTTTTGGGGGACTCTCTATAGGTTAACTGGTCTTGTCAATAATTTGGCCTCAGGCCCACCCCCTAAAAAGAGAATAAAAGTAACACCCTGAGGGCTTGCCCACACAGACGGTGGAGGGGAGAGTCAGACAGAAGTTGGGCTGGTTGAACGCTCTTTTGAGAGTGATCCCATGCTCACCAACTCGGAGGTTCTAGACGAGAGGAAGAGAGGCCGCAAGCCAGAGAACTGTTCACGCACGCCTGCCGTCTGTCCGATCGGGGCCGGTACCAGCTACTTGTCACGGTTGTATGTTTTTGCTGTATAACTAGTGTGTTATATTCCATCTTAAACTCTGATTAAACACAATATACCCACCATATCGGTTTGCAGTCGGTCCTGATTATTTGAAAGACGAGAGATAAGCTGCTAATTGGCCTAATCTCAACAAGGGTTACACCAGACTTGTTTACATGTAGTCAGTGTTTGAAATGCCTGGCACCGGGGTGACGTGTAGTAAGCAACCCAGTGACTGACATCAATAAACAGTCTCTCGTTAGTCAATGTTCTGTCCTCACTGTTTAAACAGAAGGAGCCACTATGTATTGACAAAGGTGCCAGGAGACTCTCCATATTGGCCAGACCCAGGTGTTTGTTCTGATCCAGACAGAGGAGCAGTAAAAAAAAATCACGTGGAGTTGAATTCACCCAAATAAACAAGGTGAGTCCACCCCAGCAATGGATACAGACATTGGCCCAGAAATTCTCCTCTCCGGCTTGCCGCGGAGGTAAGGATCGCGCGCGCACTTACCTACCGCGTCTGCCGTTCTGCTTCTGACCCACGGGGACTTCGGCTCCTGGGCCTGCTCCAAGTGCCGGCGCGCAGTGCTTGCGTGTCCCAGGGGCGCAGTTAGTGCGATGCATCCCCTGGGATCACGTGGGCCATGGAGAGCCAATGGCAGCAGACCATCTTTCATACATAGATTTGACAGGAAGACCTGTCAAATCTATCAATTGAAATCGGCCCCAAAACAACAGCTAAACTTCAAATAAATTAAAAAAAAAACATCACATTTTTAAAATAACTATAAGTTAAATAAATTAACTACTTTAAACAAAAATTTTAATTTTTGAAAAAATTAAAATACTTTTTAACAGTGCTAAAAATAAACTTACCTTTCTTTAAAGTATCTAAAAAAGATAAACCTGTTGAAAATTTTTTAAAATTATAATTAATTAACCACTTACCTTGTTGAAAACGGGTCCTGCGCCTCCTTTTTAAAAGTGAGAAGTCGCACAACACCAGGTTATAGTCCAACAGTTTTATTTGAAATCACAAGCTTTAGGAGTGCTGCTCCTTCGTCAGGTGAAGAAGGAGCAGCGCTCCGAAAGCTTGTGACTTCAAATAAAACTGTTGGACTATAACCTGGTGTTGTGCGACTTCTCACTTTTGTCCACCCCAGTCCAACACCGGCATCTCCGCATTATGGTCCTTTTTAAAAGCGCAGGTTCTTCAATACTTACCCTCCCGGAGAAACCTGAAAAAAAAGCTAAGTTTGCTGCGTGCGCGCAGCCTCTCCCGCGCACGCGGTTCACCTCTGAACCACTCCCTTCACCAGACCGGAAGTTCCGGTTTCCCGCGCATGCGCAGTGCATGCAGGAAACCGGCACTTCAGGAGGCCTTACGGGTGAGTACACAGTGCGTACTCACCCGGCAAGAGCTGAATTTTTGGCCCAATATTCAGTGAAATACCGAACCACACAGACCAGCAGATCCCAGTCTGTGATGAGCTGGGGCAGCTCCTAGCCTCAGTGCCCTGGGCCAGCGAGGTGGCAAACCAGTGGGGGCTCCCAGTCCCGATCACGGTCCTGCTGGGATGTGCTGGGGGTTTTCCTCGCACCATGTCTGGGTCGGTTGCAGACTAAGTGATAGAGATTGAGCGCTGTGATTAGCAATGTTTCGTCTGATTATTTTGGGGGGGGGGCGCGGCCCCTTTCAAGGGCTGCGGGGCCCATTCAAATTTCCGCGCAGGCGCGGTTGTTCCGTTCACGTGGCCGCAAGCTGAACGGGAACAACTCCATTATCGTTCTATCGTGCGACTACCAGGAGGGTTAGAAGGCGAACTAGGTGGACCCGGGTCTTTCCTCGTGTAACAATTCCTACATGTGCGGAGAGGCAAGGATTCGGCTCGGCTGGAATTCCACCCCTGCTACATCTGACCAACACTCACTATCTGGGGTGATCGGAGGGGCTGCTTGTGCTGGTGGGACCACAACCCAGGGAGAGACAGGACCTCTGTGGAGGGAAATTTAGAACGGAAAATGAATCATGCTGTTGATTCTGGCTGGCTTAGTATTTTACTGAATGGTGTCTTCACCCATTGGCCTGCAGGATTCACTTTTTTTTATAATTCGTTCCTGGGATGTGGGCGTCGCTGGCAAGGCCCGGCATTTATTGCCCATCCCCTAGTTGCCCCTTGAGAAGGTGGTGGTGAGCCGCCTTCTTGAACCGCTGCAGTCCCTGTGGTGAAGGTGCTCCCACAGTGCTGTTAGGGAGGGAGTTCCAGGATTTTGACCCAGCGACGATGAAGGAACGGCCGATATATTTCCAAGTCAGGATGGTGTGTGACTTGGAGGGGAACTTGGAGGTGACGGTGTTCCCATGCGCCTGCTGCCCTTGTCCTTCTAGGTGGCAGACATCACAGTTTGGGAGGTGCTGTCAAAGAAGCCTTGGCAAGTAGATGGTACACACTGCAGCTGGTGGTGGAGGGAGTGAATGTTTAAGGTGGTGGATGGGGTGCCAATCAAGTGGACTGCTTTGTCCTGGATGGTGTTGAGCTTCTTGAGTGCAGCTGCACTCATCCAGGCAAGTGAAGAGTATTCCATTACACTCCTGACTTGTGCCTTGTAGATGGTGGAAAGGCTTTGGGGATTCAGGAGGTGAGACACTCGCCGCAGAATACCCAGCCTCTGACCTACTCTTGAAGCCACAGTATTTATGAGGCTGGTCCAGTTAAGTTTCTGGTCAATGGTGAACCCCCAGGATGTTGATGGTGGGGGATTTGGCGATGGTAATGCCGTTGAATGTCAAGGGGTGGTGGTTAGAATTTCACTTATTGGAGATGGTCATTGCCTGACACTTGTGTGATGCGAATGTTACCTGCCACTTACTAGCCCAAGCCTGAATGTCATCCAGGTCTTGCTGCATTCGGGTATGGACTGCTTCATTATCTGAGGAGTTGTGAATGGAACGGAACACTGTGCAATCATCAGCGAACAACCCCACTTCTGACCTTATGATGGAGGGACGGTCATTGATGAAGCAGCTGAAGATGGTTAGGCCTAGGACACTTCCCTGAGGAACTCCTGCAGCGATGTCCTGGGGTTGAGATGATTGACCTCGAACAACCACAATCATCTCTCCAGCCAGTGGAATGTTTTCCCCCTGATTCCCATTGACTTCAATTTTACTAGGGCTACTTGATGACACACTCCGTCAAATGCTGCCTTGATGTCAAGGGAAGGCACTCTCACCTCACATCTGGAATTCAGCTCCTTTGTCCATGTTTGGACCAAGGCTGTAATGAGGTCTGGAGCCGAGTGGTCCTGGCGGAACCCAAACTGAGCATCGGTGAGCAGGTTATTGGTGAGTAAGTGCCGCTTGATAGCACTGTCGATGACACCTTCCATCACTTTGCTGATGATTGAGAGTAGACTGATGGGGCGGTAAGTGGCTGGATTGGATTTGTCCTGCTTTTTGTGGACAGGACATACCTGGGCAGTTTTCCACATTGTCGGGTAGATGCCAGTGTTGTAGCTGTACTGGAGCAGCTTGGCTGGAGGCGCGGCTAGTTCTGGAGCACAAGTCTTCAGCATGACAGCCGGGATGTTGTTGGGGCCCACAGCTGTTGCCATGTAAATTACAGTGGTCGCTATCTGGCCAATAACCCAACCCCCGGTGGATGATGGGAAGTGGTGGACAATGGAGAGCGGCCAATATTTTGGTCTTATGCACCTGGCAGGTCAATAATCTGAGTACGGGACTGAAGGCCGTGAATGCTCCCTGGAATTGGGGCTCTGCTCAGAGCTCGTCCTCTCCTATGGGAAGCCCAGCTCCATAGGAGAGCAGCGGGAGGGTCAGAGCTACAGTATCTGACTGGGTCTGCCAACCCTCCAGGATTGGCCCAGGATTGAGTAAACTAGGCCTGTATTCTCTTGAATTCAGAAGAATGAGAGGGGATCTCATTGAAGCATACAAAATTATTACAGGGCTTGATCGGGTGGATGCTGGGGAATGTTTCCCTTGGCTGGGGAGTCTAGAACCAGGGGCCACAGCCTCAGGATAAAGGGTAGGCCATTCAGGACTGAGATGAGAAGAAATTTCTTCACACAGAGGGTGGTGAATCTTTGGAATTCTCTACCCCAGAGGGCTGTGGAGGCTCAGTCATTGGGTATATTCAAAACAGAAGTCGATAGATTTCTGACTAGTAAGGGCATCAAGGGATATGGCAATAGGGCTGGTGAATGGAATTGAGGCAGAAGATCAGCCATGATCTCATTGAATGGCGGAACAGGCTCGAAGGGCCGAATGGCCGACTCCTGCTCCTATTTCTTATGAGTCTCCAGGAATTGAAGATTTATCTCCCGGTCACTGCCGCGAGCAAACACCCAGGAGAAAAATCTTAAAGGGCGCTAAATAAAATGATCTTTCGTAGAAATTTTTTTTGACCACTTTTGTTTACTAGTTATAAAAAATATTGGAGATGGGGGAAAAATGCTGAGAGTCAAGAATCATCCAAATCAGTTAAGAGTCTATTCGCTTTACAATTGGGCGTAGGAAGGCGGGACGCCACAAGGATGGACGTGTCGGGCGACCAATGGCGGGGGCTGGGGGGCGGGCCGGTTGGAGGCAGGAGGTCATAGAAACATAGAAACATAGAAGATAGGAGCAGGAGTAGGCCATTCGGCCCCTCGAGCCTGCTCCGCCATTCGATGAGATCATGGCTGATCATCTAAACTCAGTACCCTGTACCTGCCTTCTCCCCATATCCCTTGATACCTTTAGCTTTAAGAAATATATCTAACTCATCCTTGAATATATTTAATGACTTCGCCTCAACTACCTTCTGTGGTAGAGAATTCCACAGGTTCACCACTCTCTGGGTGAAGAAATTCTTCCTCATTTCTGTCCTAAATGGTTTACCCGTTATCCGTAGATTATGACCCCTGGTTCTGGACTCTCCGACCATCGGGAACATTCTGCCTGTATCTAGTTTGTCCAAACCTGTCAGAATTTTATATGTTTCGATGAGATCCCCTCTCATTCTTCTATACTCCAGTGAGTATAAGCCCAATCGACCCAATCTCTCCTCATATGTCATTCCTGCCATCCCAGGTATCAGCCTTGTGAATCTTCGCTGAACTCCTTCCATGGCAAGAACATCCTTCATGTGATGAAGCTTCCAGGGATACGTCCGACCAGGGTTGGCTGCCCGGTGCGCACTCGCGTCCCGTGAGGCTCCGGGGGCTGGGAGCGCGGGATCGGTGAGCGTCCCCCCTCCCCCCCTTTAATAGTCGTTCCCGGGCCGCGATTCGTGTCGGACAGGAGGAGGAGGGCGCGGTCAGATGGGGCGACGCCTGGCGTGAACTGTTGTTGTCCCGCGGGAGTTCTGGCGAATAATCGGGGCGCGCCGAGTGGAAGCCCCGCCACACTTTACAGGGTAGATCGGGGAAACTTGTTTACAGAGCCGCTTCCTACCGCCCACCCACCGCCCCCACCCGCGATCATCAGAGCCTGTGAAGAAACAAGAACCTCCCATCCCCCAATGATCCTGAGGACCAGTGAACAACCCAAAGCCTCCCATCCCCCACCCATCCTGGGGGTCGGGGCACAAACCAACTGCTGCTTAACTCACCCAAATAAGCCAGATCAACATAAACAACTCGGTGACAGATTTGCTGAGGCAATATTCGTGTCTCTACAATGACTTCAGCCTCATTGCAGCCAACTGATAATGGGGAGGGAACAAGGACAACAAGGCCTGATCCAGATAATGGGATCGGACTTTGTAACAGAGCTGTACCTCTGAACTGGGCAAACGTGAACACTAAGCATTGCAGTAAATCATAAAACAACATACTGCTCCCTTTCTCCTAATTGAAACAAATGATTTGTGAAGGTTATGGAGTTTGAGGCTCAGTTTATACTGCACACACTCACACACACACTCTCATACACACACACACTCTCATACACACACTCACACACACTCTCATACACACACACTCACACACACACACTCTCACACACTCACACACACACACTCACACACACTCTCTCACACACACACTCACACACTCTCTCACACACACACACACACTCTCATACACACACACTCACACACTCTCTCACACACACACTCACACACTCTCTCTCTCACACACACACACACACTCTCATACACACACACTCACACACACACACACTCACACACTCTCTCTCACACACACACACGCACTCTCATACACACACACTCACACACACACACTCACACACACACTCACACACACTCTCTCTCTCACACACACACGCACACACACTCTCTCTCTCACACACACACTCTCTCACACACACTCACACACACACACTCACACACTCTCTCTCACACACACACTCACACACACTCACACACTCTCTCTCACACATACACACGCACACTCTCTCTCACACTCACACAGTGTAACGCTGTGCGTGTTCAGAACGGACACTGCGTGCTTCTCAAGCTGCCCGTGCAGAGGCGCCTGACGTGTCAAAGAAATGGGCGTTGCCACCGTAACGGGCCCCTTCACCCAGCACGCACGCCCACCGCTGCAACAGACAGATAGAGATAACAGAGCTAGACCGGCACAGACACCGGATACAGGGAAAACAATTCGCTCCCATCTGCACTGTACAGATCTCAGTGCCCACTTCTGTCCATTGACAGTACACGTCAGGTAAAAGAAATCCATTCACTCCCGCCTGCTACTGTATATGGCTCGTGTGTGTCACATGTAAGAAAGAAATTGCATTTATATAGCGCCTTTCACGACCTCAAAGCGCTTTACAGCCAATGAAGTACTATTTGAAGTGTAGTCACTGTTGTAATGTAGGAAAAGCGGCAGCCAATTTGTGCACAGCAAGCTCCCACAAACAGCAATGTGATAATGACCAGGTAATCTGTTTTTGTTACGTTGCTTGAGGGATAAATATTGGCCCCAGGACACCGGGGAGAACTTCCCTGCTCTTCTTCGAAATAGTGCCATGGGATCTTTTACGTCCACCTGAGAGAGCAGACGGGGCCTCGGTTTAACGTCTCATCCGAAAGACGACACCCGTCCCCCCTAGATTATGTGCTCAGGTCTCTGGAGTGGGGCTTGAACCCACAACCTATTAGGACTATATGGCTTGTGTGTGTGTGTGTGTGTGTGTTTGTCAGCTCCTCTCTGTGTACAGTACACAGTGGGCAATGGGGAAACAATTCACTCCAGCTTGTTGTTGTACCCTGTGTGTCCCTGAGTCAGTGTTTGTTTAGGGAACAGGGAATGATTGATTCCTGGGTCAGTCAACAAATAGTGTAGAGGATATCATCAGGGGAACTGCCAGGAACTGATGCTGAGCATGACTATAAAAAGAAGAAGAACAACAACAACAACTTGTAGTAAAACGTCCCAAGGTGCTTCACAGGAGCGTCATAAAACAAAATTTGACACCGAGCCACATAAGGAGATATTAGGGCAGGTGCTTGGTCAAAGAGGTAGGTTTTAAGGAGCATCTTAAAGGAGGAGAGAGAGGCGGAGAGGTTTAGGGAGGGAATTCCAGAGCTTAGGGGCCCAGGCAGCTGAAGGCACGGCCGCCAATGGTTGAGCGATGGAAATCGGGGATGTTCAAGAGGGCAGAATTGGAGGAGCGCAGAGATCTCGGGGGGGGATTGTGGGACTGGAGGAGGTTACAGAGATAGGGAGGGGGGCGAGGCCCATGGAGGGATTTGAAAACAAAGATGGAGAATTTTAAAATCGATGAATTAGTGCAGAAATATAAACATTTACCATGCACCCGAGCACACACATATACAATATGCGTGTACACACACATGCATGGACACACACAGACATAGACAAGGAAGAACACACCCATATACCTGTTTTAATGACTGTATTTTCTGATGGTTGAACCAATAAGTATCTGAGACAGAAGATCTGTGCTGAGTCGGTCAATCTCAGCAGCAGTAACCTTGGGGCTGCCGCAACTGAGCCTCCTGGCTGGCAATGTGATTGAAGTCCTGCCATAAAACACAGTGCAAATAATTAATTACTGCGTATTGACTAAGCAGGTTAACCTTTGGAGCCCGACCTTTGAACCTTCATCCTTGTTGACCTTGGCCATTAATTTTAACTTTATCCATCGTAAACAATTGAATTTGTTCGTTACTCTTTCAATCTTTTTGGAAAACTTCAACTAAAAAAATACGCTACTTGTTAGTACAGGTTGGGTTCATTCGCTTGTTCATCAGGTTGGTACTCACAGTGCCAACCCGGTAGATTACTGCTCAAGGATATGTTTCCTGTTGTGTTTCTACCACATATCTATTGTTTGGGAACAACTTTCCAATAGTGGCAGAGATTGCTCTCGGAAATTCCTCTGCCCCAGAACTTGCACTGTCATCGAGCAAAAATGGGACCAGGCTACAAGAGAGGAGAGAGAGAGAGAGAGAGAGCAGCAATGAGAGGGAGAAGAGAGATAATGACAGGGAGCAGAGTGGCAATGAGAGAAGCAATAAGGAAGGGAGAGGCCCAATGAGCAGGACAAGAGAGCGGTGAAGAGAGAGCAAATAAGGGAGAAGCAATGAGAGAACGTATAATTATTAACTGTAAATTCCTGCTTCAAACACTCCAGGTTAACGAAGTATTTGTGCCATTATCGGATGTCATAAATCCACCGACACTATATTTTTTAAATCTAGTGGCTTTGGTATAAACTCCATACCACTGACTGACGGGCGGAGAGATTTACGACATGGCTGTTTTTAATCTACATGAATGGCGATTCAGTAGTAACCTATCTTGGCAAACTATTTGTCAGCATTCAACTGTAATATGGTTAAGCGCACTCTTTCTTAAATGGAGGAGGCAAAACACGGGTTACAGATATAAGAGGCATGCCACGTTCAGGCTATTTTGTACCATTTACACGTTTAGAACAGGGGCCATGAGAATGTAGATCAGTTTCAATGAGGATTGTGGAGCTGTCTGTGGGAGCTTGCTGTGCGCAAATTGGCTGCCGCGTTTCTTACATTACAACAGTGACTACACTCGAAAAGTACTTCATTGGCTGTAAAGCGCTTTGGGACGTCCTGAGGTGGTGAAGGGCGCCGTATAAATGCAAGTCTTTCTTTCTTTTCACATTGATAGGCAGATTGTAGTGTGACAGCGAGGGACATTTAACAAAGAGGGACATGTTACAGGGAGGGTCACCAGCAATCTTCCCGTCGAGCGGCGTCTAGAGGTCCCGCGCAGGCCGCTTGCCTGGAATAAAACCGCGCATGCATGATAATTTGAACAGGCCGCGCAGCCCGTTAAAGGGTCCGCGCACCCCCAAAAAAAAAAATTAGCGGGGAACATTGGTCACGAGGCGTATGTTACGGAGAATAAGTCTTCCCCGATTGTCCACTCTTCCCAGCCAGGACTCTGTTATCTGTGATGATGCTAATTCAGTTCCCGCATGCTGCTGAGTCACTCTAGGTAACACGTCACTTGAATCGCAATGTTACAGTGTTGATCTCGTGGGAAGGTTTCCTAAGACTTGCCAATTCTGGGAACATCATCGGCGCAATTCTTTTAAAGAGATTTTTGCAATTTCTTTGGACACCAAACCGTGGACATCTTCGTGCCATGTTTATGATGACACGACTGCTGCGCAATCTGTCCCCTCCCCCCCGCAGTTGGAGAGGTTGAATTAACTCACACAGTTGGAATTCAAGCAAGGTAATTACAAATGTGTTTCTACTGACATTAAATCCGTTCTCTCAAGACCGTTGACCAAACACAATGCCAAGCAGCCGATTTGCTTCACTGCCCAGTCTGTGCTGCTCCATTGCCATTAGTGTCTGAAGCCAAAAACAAAACACCACCTTGAGTTTAGGTGCTGGGGCTAACGGGCAGTAGGAGCGCAGCGAGTCAACCATGAACAGCCTCTGATAAAAAAACATTCCACACTTGCACAGCAGGTTTTTTGCTATTGCACAAACCAAATCATCACAGACAGGCTGGCTACCTAAAAGCAACGTCAGGGATGAGTCATTGGAGGAGATGTTAGTAACTCACTATCAACTGTGACTGTGCAGTTCTTGTGTGTCTCTGTGTCAGCTCCTGCTGCTGTACAGAATCAGAGAATGATACAGTGCAGAAGGAGGCCATTCGGCCCATCGTGCCTGTGCCGGCTCTTTGAAAGACCCCTCGTGGGGAAATCTAGAGCTCGGGGGCACAGTTTCAGAATAAAGGGTCGCCCTTTTCGAACTGAGATGAGGAGGAATTTCTTCTCTCAGAGGGTCGTAAATTTGTGGAATTCTCTGCCCCAGAGAGCCGTGGAGGCTGGGTCATTGAATACATTTAAGGTGGAGATAGTCAGATTTTTTGCAAGATAAGGGAGTGAAGGGTTATGGGGAGCGGGCAGGGAAGTGGCTTTGAGCCCAAGATCAGCCATGATCTTATTGAATGGCGGAGCAGGCTCGAGGGGCCAAGGGGCCTATTCCTGCTCCTATTTCTTATCTTATGTTTTCTCCAATTAATCCCACTCCCCCGCTCTTTCCCCATTGCCCTGTAAATTATTTCCCTTCAAGTATTTATCCAATTCTCTTTTGAAAGTTACTCTTGAATCTGCTTCCACCGCCCTTTCAGGCAGCGCGTTCCAGATCACAACAACTCCCTGCGTAAAAAATATGTTTCATTAAAAAAATACACAGTGTTGAAGCAATCCGTTCCCATCTGGTGTTGTGGGGATTGTTGTTTGATCCAGAGTCAGATCCCTCACGTGTACAGTGCAGGTCAATTAAAGGGGAATAATTCCCTCCCCTATGGTCATGTGTGTGATAGCGTCGACTCTTGTACATGTACAATCTTCTTCTTCTTCTCTTCTTCTTAGGCAGTCCCTCGGAACCGAGGATGACTTGCTTCCACATTAAAAATGGGTTCTCAGGTGACTGATGAGTCCAATGTGGGACCTAAAGTCTCTGTCACAGGTGGGGCAGACGGTGGTTGAAGGGGCGGGTGGGTGGGGTGCTTGGGTTGACGTGCGCTCCTTGCGCTGCCTGCGCTTGGCTCCCGCTTGCTCCCGGCGAAGAGACTCGAGGTGTTCGGCGCCTTCCCAGATGCTTCTCCTCCACTTTGTGCGGTCTTGGGCCAGGGGTTCCCAGGTGTCGGTGGGGATGTTACACTTTTTCAAGGAGGCTTTAAGGGTGTCCTTGAAGTGTTTCCTCTGCCCACCTGGGGCTCTCTTGCCGTGCCGGAGCTCCGAGTAGAGCGCTTGTTTTGGGAGTCTCGTATTGGGCATGCGGACGATGTGGCCCGTCCATCGGAGCTGATCGAGCGTGGTCAAAGCTTCGATGCTGGGGATGTTGGCCTGAGCGAGAACACTGACGTTGGTGCACCTATCCTGCCAATGGATTTGCAGGACCTTGCGGAGGCAACGTTGGTGGTACCTCTCCAGTGCTTTGAGGTGCCTGCTGTACATGGTCCATGTCTCTGAGGCATACAGCAGGGCGGGTATCACTGCTGCTCTATAGACCATGAGCTTGGTGCTGGGTTTGAGGTACTGGTCTTCAAACACTCAAACATGTACATTACACACCAGGTAACAGACAACGATTGACTTTCGACTGGTACTGATACCTTATGGTCCATGTTCCTACGTTACAACAGTGACCACTTTACTTCATTGGCTGCAAAGCGCTTTGGGACGTCCTGAGGTCATGAAAGGCGCTATATAAATGCATGTTCTTTCTTTCTACGTGTGCCTCCATGTCAGTACTGTGCACACGAGGTGAAAGGGGAATGGGCACTCTCGCCTGGAGCCAGATGTCTCCTGTGTGTCTGTGTCAGCTTAGAGTGCACACCGAGTAAAGGGGAACAATCCATTTGAATTGATCTTGAGAATATCATTAAGCATGCTTCCAATTTCTGCTCACCCCTCACCTTCCAGTGGTCCATCCCTGCTCCCTCTCTTCCTGGGCTTTTCCCTCTATCTCTGGTAATGGGTCTTCAGCTGATATCTGTTACAGGGGACCTCCGCCAGACACACAGTACTACTGGCGGAGTCTGCACCCTTGGTGTTTGGCCTGCTTTTTTCTTCGCTTTTTGTGTCAGCCGTGGCTCAGTGGGTAGCACACTCGCCTCTGAGTCAGAAGGTTGTGGGTTCGAGTCCCGCTCCAGGGACTTGAGCACATAAAGCTAGGTTGACACTCCCAGTGCAGTGCTGAGGGAGCGCCGCACTGTCGGAGGTGCCGTCTTTTGGATGAGGCGTTAAACTGAGGCCCCGTCTGCTCTCTCAGGTGGGCGTAAAAGATCCCATGGCACTATTTTGAAGAAGAGCAGGGGAGTTCTCCCCGGTGTCCTGGGGCCAATATTTATCCCTCAATCAACATCACCAAAACAGATTATCTGGTCATTATCACATTGCTGTTTGTGGGAGCTTGCTGTGTGCAAATTAGCTGCCGCTTTTCCCACATTACAACAGTGACTACACTTTAAAAATACTTCATTGGCTGTAAAGCGCTTTGAGACGTCCGGTGGTCATGACAGGCGCTATATAAATGCAAGGGGGCTAAATTCGGTTAATTTGCGCCTCCCGTTAATGGGGCGCAAATCAACTAGCGCCCGGGCACGGCGCCGCTAACGCCTCCCGCGAAATTCAGTGGGAGGTTAGCGCTGCGCCGCCGGCGATGACGTCATCGCCGTGCGCAGCGCCCCGGCTGTAATATTGGGTGGCACGCCCCCGACTTACCGCCGGACGCTCCTCTTGAGTGCCGGGTTCGTTTGCCGGCACTCCCGATCCCTGGTGGCCCAGCTGGGTGCCGGGACGCGCTGCGCCAGGCCCCTCCCCTTTAATAAGGGGAGGAAGGCCTGCAGTACCGCGGCGCGGCACGTAGCGCCACGATATTGGCTCGCAGCACCCCAAGAGGGACCCGGGGCCCTTCCAGTAGCGCCCCTCCTCCCTCTCGGGGCGCTACCTGGGAAAATCGGTCGCGGGGGCGCTAACATTTTCGGGGGGCTAAAATTAGCGCCCTGGTGAAGGTAGGCAAAGGGGGCGCTACACAATTTTTACCCCCAAGTCTTTCTTTCTTTCTTCTTTTTGGGGCCAGTGGACCCCACCATATTTTGCCAGAATGCCTGCTTTAATGTCAGACCTGCTCCACAGGTTTTTTTGATATCTCTCACACTGTCAGGCAAACGGAATGCAACGCAGCCAGTTTTCTTTAATGCCCAGTCTGTACTGTTGTTTTACCATCAGTATTTGAAGGTGACATGCGACATGTCAACTTATCTCTTCCTCGCTTTGTCTCTTCCTGCCTCAGCTATTCACACATTCTTTGTACCGCTAATGGTTTTGATTCCTTCACTGTTTCTTCTCATTATCTGAGGTAAACATCATCTCGGGTCATTTAAAACACTAGTTAGGCCACAGCTAGAATACAGTGTACAGTTCTGGTCACCACATTACAGGAAGGATGTGATTGTACTAGAGAGGAAGCAGAGGAGATTTACGAGGATGTTGCCTGGGCTGGGGAATCTTAGCTATGAGGAAAGATTGGATAGGCTGGGGTTGTTTTCTTTGGAACAGAGGAGGCTGAGGGGAGACCGAATTGAGGTGTATAATATTATGAGGGGCCCAGATAGAGTAGACAGGAAGGACCTATTTCCCTTAGCAGAGAGGTCAATAACCAGGGGTAGATTTAAAGTAATTGATAGAAGGATTAGAGGGGAGTTGAGGAGAAATGTTTTCACCCAGAGGGTGGTGGGGGGTCTGGAACTCACTGCCTGAAAAGGAGGTAGAGGCAGAAACCCTCATCGCATTTAAAAAGTACTTGGATATGCGCTTGAAGTGCTGTAACCTACAGGGCTACGGACCAAGAGCTGGAAAGTGGGATTAGGCTGGAGAGCTCTTCTTTGGCCAGCACAGAAACGATGGGCCGAATGGCCTCCTTCTGTGCTGTAAATTTCTATGATTCTATGATATGATTTAACAATCTCCTGTTATTCCTTCAAACAGGTTATAGCTCATTCTACCAAAACTTCCTCTCTGTTTCTCCCCTTCGTCTTGTTCTATAAAAGTGTTTGCTCAACACCCATGTTTCGCAGATGATCTGAGGAAAGACTGGAGCTCGAATGATTAGCTTATCTGTTCTCTCCGCAGATGTTATTTCTCTGGCCGGCCTCCCATCTTCCGCCCTCCATAAACTTAAGCTCATCCAAAACTCTGCTGCCCGTGTCCTACATTGGCTCCCGGTTAAGCAACATGTCAACTTAAAAATTCTCATCCTTGTTTTCAAATCCCTCCGTGGCCTCGCCCCCTCCCTATCTCTGTGACCTCCTCCAGCCCCTACAACCCTCCGCGATCTCTGCGCTCCTCCAATTCTGGCTTCTTGCGCACCCCCCGATTTTAATCATTGCCCCACCATTGGCGGCCGTGCCTTCAGCTGCCTGGGCCCTGAGCTCTAGAATTCCGTCCCTAAACCTCTCCGTCTCTCTCTCTTCCTTTTAAGACGCTCCTTAAAACCCACCTCTTTGACCAACCTGTCCTAACATCTCCTTATGTGGCTGGGTGTCAAGTTTTGTCTGATAATCGCTCCTGTGAAGCATCTTGGGAACGTTTTACTACGTTAACGGCGCTCTATAAATGCAAGTTGTTGTTGTTGTTGTTGACCGGCCCCGTGTCCCCAGCATTTTCTGTTTTGTTTTATGATGGGTTTTTTTTCCGAACGATTCACTCCGGTCTGATACGCGTGTCTCAGTCTCAGCTTCTGCCCAGATAAAAAGGGAACTATTCAGCACCCCCCCCCATCTGGTACCGTACATTCACATGTCTCTGTGTCAGTTCCCTGTATGTGTGCAGTGCACGTAAAAGGGAACAAACAGTTCGCTGCCGTTCGGTACGGAATGACTCACGCGTGTCACCTCTTCTGCATGTACCGTACACAAGGGCTAAAAAGGAACAACAACTACTTGCATTTCTACAGCGCCTTTAATGCAGTAAAAACGTCCCAGGGCGCTTCACAGGAGCGTTAGCAAACAACATTTGACAGCGAGCCACGTAAGGAGATATTGGCCCAGAAATTGATCTCGCTCTGTTCCCGCGGGGGTAAGGCTTCCCCGCGATCTCTCACTCCGCTTGTGCTTTTTCAGATCCAGCTCGCACGAACTTGATGTTCCAGACATCAGCTGGGCAGTGCTTGCGTATCCCACCGGCGTAGTGAATTCGTGCGAGCTGTGGGATCACGTGACTCAGTTAGAGCCAATGGCAGCACACCATCTTCCATTCATAAGTTTCACATATGTGCTGTGAAATCTATGAATCTTACACCCCCCCAAAATAACAGCTAAACCTCAATTAAATTTTTTTTAAAAACCATCACATTAATAAAATAAGTATAGTTAAATAAATTAACCATTTTAAATAAAAAATTAAATTTTTGAAAAAATTTAAAATCTTTTAAAAAGTTATAAAAATAAACTTACCTGTCTTTAAAGTCTCTAAAAAAGATATACCTGTTAAAAAAAATTCAAAAAATACTTAATTCACTACTTACCTTGTTAAAAGTGGGTCTGACTCCTCCTTTTTCCATTTCTAAAATCTTCCGTACTTACCTGCGCGTCCAAAGCATGAAGTGCACAGCGTGCGCGCAGCCTGTAGCGCGCACGCGATGCACCCAGGCCCCGCCCCCTTTTCAAAAGAGCAAGTGCCGGTTTTCAGCGCATGCGCAGGGCATGCAGAAAACCGGCAATTGGAGAGCGAATACGCGAGAGTACGCAGTGCGTACTCTCGCGTCGCGGGATCAATTTCTGGGCCATTAGGACAGGGCCTGGTCACAGAGGTAGGTTTTAAGGAGCTTCTTAAAGGAGGAGAGGGGCGGAAGGGTTTAGGGAGGGAATTCCAGAGCTTATATGAGAACTTGCATTTAAATAGCACCTATCACATTCTCAGGACATCCCAAAGCACTTCACAGCCAATGAATCGCTTTGGAAGTATTGTCACTGTTATTTTGAAGGCAAATGCAGTGGCGAATTTTTGCACACAGCAAGGTCCCACAAACAGGTCAGTTTTGCCAGCATACATCACCCCAATAAACAGCTACTTGATATGGCCTCTCTCTCGTGGAGGTAGGTCTAAAAGTTTCAGAATGCAAGATGAGTAATATCAGTTGATGTAGGACTACTGTCCAATCAGCATTGGGCAATGATGGGATGTCAGCGTGACTCAGACAAAAGAATCACGGGTTCCAGCCCCACGCCAGGTCTTGAACACATAACATCAGCTGACGCGACAGCGCAGTACTCAGGGAGAACAAAAATCAAAAAAAAACTGTGGGTGCCAGGAATCTGAAATAAGAGCAGAAAATGCTGGAAAACGTTTCAGGTCGATGACACCTTCGGGTTCTGAGGAAAGGTCATCGACCTGAAACGGTTAACCCTACCCTTCCTCTCTCCACAGAGAGCTGCCTGACCTGCTGAGTGCTCCCAGTATTATCGATTTTTTGTTTCAGCACTGAGGGATTGTCGGAGGTGCTGTCTTTTGGGTGAGATGTTAAACCGAGGTACTGCCCATGAGGGCTTTTGTTGCGACGACGAGGTTAGAAACGCTGGAGGATAGTTTGAAGCCATTTTGTTTAACTCAAGTAAGAAGACCCACTGATGTGGGCTAATGTGGCATGTTCTTTATTTTGTATTACGTGAAGATAAACTGTACAGAGTCTGGCCATAACATCTGTTCCGTATGTGCGCCTTACTGTGCAATAAAGAAATATACTGGGCCTCAGTTTAACATCTCATCTGAAATTAGCTGAATGACCAGATAATCTGTTTCTGGTGATGTTGATTGAGGGATAAATGTTGACACCAGAGGAACTCTTTCTTTTAGTACTGCCGTGGGAGCTTTTACATCCACCTGAACAGGCAGACAGGACCTTGGGGTTAACGACTCACCCAAAAGACGGCACCTCTGACAGTGAAGGGCTCCCTCAGCACTGCACCGGAGGGTCAGCCTGGATTATGCGCTGACGCCTGAAGTGGGGATGGAACCCATGATCTGATGACTCAGCAGTGAGAATGTTACTACTAAGTCAGGCTGACGTCCCTTTATTTCTCAATGCTGACTGGGCAGTAGTCTTACAACAGCTGATATTTTTTTTATCTTGAACTCTGAAACTTATAGACTTAACTCAATAAGATTGACCGTATTAAGTAGCTGTTTATTGGGGTAAGACGTGCTGGCAAGCACCTGCACGTTAAAATGTTTGCAGTCACATACCTAAATCTCTCATAAATATTTACAACCCATTTATCGGCTTTGCACTCGGCACATCTGTTTTTGCTGCTGTCAAAGATCTTTAAAGAAAGAACCTTTAGTGGCTTTCACAGCTTCAGGACGTCCCAAAGTGCTTCACACCCGATTAATTACTTTTGAAGTTGTTTTGTAGGCAAAGACAGCAGATCAAAGCCCCACAAACAGCAATGAGATGAATGACCAGTTGACGGTGTTGGTTGAGGGACAAGTGTTGGCCAGGACAGTGGGAGATCTCCACGCTCTTTTTCTAATCGCTCCATGGTTTCTGTTACATCCCAAGTTTCAAATTTCAAATCTGCCGCATCTGCCCACACGATGCACTGCAGCAACTCGCCAAGGCTTCTGCGCAACGCCTCCCAAACCTGCCATCTCTACCGCCTAGCAGGACAAGGGGCAGCAGGCGCATGGGAACACCACCACCTCCAAATCACACACACCATCCTGACTTGGAAATATATCAGCCGTTCCTTCATCGTCGCTGGGTCAAAATCCTGGAACTCCCTCCCTAACAGCACTGTGGGAGCACCTTCACCACACGGACTGCAGCGGTTCAAGAAGGCGGCTCACCACCACCTTCTCAAGGGGCAATTAGAGGATGGGCAATAAATGCTGGGCCTTGCCAGCGACGCCCACATCCCATGAATGAATTAAAAATAACCTTCTTGGGTACAACAAAATCAGTCAATCCCATAAGTGGCCTGAGCATCTCACCTTTGGGGGAGTTGAGTGGCATTGCCCTATATTTACTTGTCGAACAGCATGACCCAGAGGTTCAGCCACAGGACCTCCCCATTCTGTGGGTGTACGTGTTTTTCGATTACCTAGCAAGCTAATGAATTGCTTGTTGCTCAGTCCAAGAGGGAACCAACTTCCATTTAGTATACTAGCCACCTTCGTCTCGCTGCCCTTACGCTAAACTTGTGGGAATTCACTTTGCTTAAGAACCCCACTCTTAAAAGTAACTTTCTCTGCAAGAAAAATGGTCCCAAAAAAAATCCTGAAAGGTAACCACCCACCCGAGCACACAGTGCCTGAGTCTAACCTCTCATCTGAAAGACGAGACATTTGGGCAATGCCTCATTCTCTCAGTTCTGCACTTAAGTATCAGCCTAGACTTACAGGGGGCCCATTTACAGCTGCCGCCCACCCTGTTTGGAAGCCAGTTGAACATGGCAGGGAAACGGATTCTGCCCCTTGTAAAGGGCGGCCAGCTATTTTTCTGCCCGAAATGAGTGTGAGCCTACTTGCCATATGCAAATAGGGGTCCTGTGGCAGTTAAACGACGCCGTTTGCAATTTTCAAGTACAAATGGGTGTACTCTTGTTGGTGCACACAAAAACAACTAAACTGTAACTTAACTTAAAACATTAAAGGAAACTTAATAAATTAAATTGAAATTTGGTTGCCGGGGGGGATGATGCACTCCAGTCCCCGCGGCGCCCACCGGTCGCGGAAGGCCTCGAGCGTGACGGCGGACACCGCGTGCTCCATCTCCACGGCCGCCCGGGCGCGAACGTGGCCGCGGAAGAGAGGCAGGCAGTCGGGCCGAACGACCCCCTCGACCGCCCGCTGCCTGGACCCAGTTGATGGCCACTTTGGCCAGGCCACTTTGGCAAGGCCCCATGAGGAGGTCCTCCGCTCTGCCCGCTCCCCTCCGCACCGGGTGACCGTAGATCAGGAGCGTGGGACTGAAGTGCAGCCAGAAATCGAGGAGCAGCCCCTTCAAATAATGGAAGAGGGGCTGCAACCTCTCACATTCGGTATAAACGTGGAACACGGACTCCTCCAGGCCGCAGAAAAGGCAAGGCGGCCTGGGAGTCCGTGAACCGACTTAAAACTTTATTGCACGGGACTGCTCCGTGCAACACCCTCCAGGTCAAGTCCCCAATAGATAAAGGGAGGACTCCCGCGTAGAGAGCCTACTAATGGGTGTACTCTTCTGGTTTTGGGTGATTAAACAAATGGACTGTAAATCAATAAAACTTCAAATGAAACTTAACAAATTAAATTAAAATTTGGTAGCCCGGGGTGATGATGCACTCCAGTCCCCGTGGCGCCCACCGGTCGCGGAAGAGAGGCAGGCAATCGGGCCAAACGACCCCCTCGACCGCCTGCTGCCTGGACCAATTAATGGCTTTCTTAGCCAGGCCCAGGAGCAGTCCCACGAGGAGGTCCTCCGACCTGCCCGCTCCCCTCCGCACCGGGTGACCGTAGATCAGGAGCGTGGGGCTGAAGTGCAACCAGAAATTGAGGAGCAGCCCCTTCAAACAATGAAAGAGGGGCTGCAACCTCTCACACTCTATGTATATATGAAACACGGACACCTCCAGGCCGCAAAAATGGCAAGGCGGCCTGGGAGTCCGTAAACCTATTTAAAACCCTATTGCACGGGACTGCTCCGTGCAACACCCTCCAGGCCAAGTCCCCAATAGATAAAGGGTAAATCCCGCGTAGAGAGCCTACTAATGGGTGTACTCTTCTGGTTTTGGGTGATTAAACAAATGGACTGTAACTAATAAAACTTTAAAAGAACCTTAACAAATTAAATTAAAATTTCATTGGCCGGGGGTGATGATGCACTCCAGACCCTGCGGCGCCCACCGGTCTCGGAAGGCCTCGAGCCTGCCGGCGGACACCGCGTGCTCCATCTCCAGGGCCACCCGGGTGCGAACGTGGCCGCGGAAGAGAGGCAGGCAGTCGGGCCGAACGACCTCCCACAAATGGGTGTAGTGTGGGCCACGCACACTCCGTCCGCTTGTACCAGGGGGGTGGGTGCCCTAACCAGGAGCGCTCCTCCCTGCCCCACAAAAATACTGCCACCCTCTGCAAGCCACTGGGGTAGCTGCCACCGCCCTCCCTCCCCGCCTTTAGTGCCGAATTCCAGCTCAGCTCGCTCGTGGAGTGGCCATGTGTTTGGCCCCGTGCCCCCAGGTCGGTCAGCTGGCCCCTGGCATTCACTGAGCACTGGGCAGCTGGCCGACTGTATTCTGAAAATGGTTCGAACCAGCGCAGAAGATGTACCAGGATGCAACTTCACATCCTTTTTTGGGCGTACATTCAAAAATCGCCGCCATATACTGAAATCCTGGTGTGTGGGGCTTGAACATCTAACCTTCTGACTCAGCAGTGTACATGCTATCACTGAGCCAGTCCGACACTTTACCACGACGATACCACCTTGCACCGGCATAGCCATAACACCAGTGTTTTTTTAATTCATTCTCGGGATATGGGCATCGCTGGCCAGGCCCGGCATTTATCGCCCATCCCTAGTTGCCCTCGAGAAGGTGGTGGTGAGCCGCCTTCTTGAACCGCTGCAGTCCGTGTGGTGAAGGTGCTCCCACAGTGATGTTAGGGAGGGAGTTCCAGGATTTTGAGCCAGCGACGATGAAGGAACGGCCGATATATTTCCAAGTCAGGATGGTGTGTGACTTGGAGGTGGTGGTGCTCCCACGCGCCTGCTGCCCCTTGTCCACTAGCTAGGTGGTGGCAGTCTAAAATACTTGCCATGATGGACAAGAAATAGTCTTACACTTCTCCCCCAAGAAGTTTGGACTTTCCACAATTTTACACAATCAGCGCTGATTTTTTTTTGCTTGCATTTGAATCACAGAATACCAATGTTTCCAGAAAATATGGGCCCTTTGTGTTAGTTATTCCACCGCTTGAGAATAGGACAGGGTGTTTTGGTATTGTTGATCCCAATGATTAAGAAGAGGAGAGAGAGTTTGGAAATGGCAATACTGGTGATTGATTAGTTCATTAAGTTTTCTTTCTCTCCATTTTTTATCACTCTCTTGCTTTCTCTCGCTCATTTTCTTTCAGTCTCATCTTTTCAGTTTTACTCTCACTCACACTTCTCCTTTCTGTCCTTTTCTTGATTTTTTTCTTTCTTGATCTTTTCCATTTTTCTCTCTCTCTCTTCGTTCTCTCCTGTCTTTTTTTCTTTCACTCACATTCGCTTTCTTTCTTTTTACCTCACTCTTTTTTTTTTCTTTCGTCGTGTTCCTTTTCTGTTCTGCTCCCTCACCCCCTTTTTCTCTCATTCCTTTCCCCAACCCATGTGATTTGCCTGGAGGAGCTGATGCAGCGTCAGTTGATTGCTTTGACTTTTTGCTGAGACATGCTCTGAATCATCGGGTGCGGAGCAGGGGGGGGAGAGGAGCGGGCAAGTCGGAGGACCTCCTCGTCGGCCTGTTCCTGGGCCTGGCCAAGGTGGACATCCCCAGGCCCAGGTTGGACGCGGCCTGTGGCGGGCTGGTCGCTCTGGCTGCCTGCCTCTCTTCCATGATCTCAACGCGCCCGGATGGCCTTGAAGAAGGAACGCACGGTGTCCGTTGGTACGCTCGAGGCTTTCCGTGACCAGTGGGCAACACAGGGACTGGAGTGTTTGGTGGACTCTAGGGGATAATATTATTATTTAATTTTATAAGTTTCCTTTGTTTTACAGTTTTGTTCCCTATTAGTTGTGCCCTCTCGAGTGGGCACTTTTGTTTGATGACACTGAGGCAACCCAGTGTCTCGTCTTCTTAATTGACAATTAAATGTGTTAGCCGTGGCTCAGTGGGTAGCACCCTCGCCTCTCAGTCAGGAGGTTGTGGGTTCAAGTCCCCACTCCAGAGACTCGAGCACAAAATTCTAGGCTGACACTCCCAGTGCAGTGCTGAGGGAGCGCTGGACTGTCGGAGGTGCCGTCTTTCAGATGAGACGTTAAACCGAGGCCCCGTCTGCCCTCTCAGGTGGATGTAAAAGATCCCACGGCCACTATTTCAAAGAAGAGTGGAGGGGAGTTATCCCCGGTGTCCTGACCAATATTTATCCCTCAACCAACAGATGATCTGGTCATCGTCACATTGCTGTTTGTGGGCGCTTGCTGCGCGCAAATCGGCTGCCGTGTTTCCTACATTACAACAGCGACGATGCTTCAGAAAGTACTATCGTTGGCTGTAAAGCGCTTTGGGACAGCTTGAGGTTGTGCTATATAAATGTGAGAAGTCGCAAAACACCAGGTTATAGTCCAACAGCTTTATTTGAAATCACAAGCATTCGGAGCGCTGCTCCTTCGTCAGGTGAAGACTTCTCCACATCTCCACATCATGTGCTATATAGAAAGTCTTTCTTTCTTTCTAAAATCAATTGGTGCCCCCTTTTTTTTGAAAAGGAGGACACAAAGCCTAAATTATAAATAAACTAGAGGAAACTTATATATATATATATATATATAAAAGGAAACTTATGCCTGTCCCCACCCAGTGTCTCCTTCTGGGGTTGACAAACAAAGGCTTACTCCCAAGCTGAAACCCAGGGCTTGAAGAGTTAACGAGGCTGTAGGATTTCTGCTGAATCATAGCAGGGGGGGGGGCGGTAACAAGGCAGCAGATTGGGGGCGGTGGCTTGTCCAATAAATACAGGTTGCCGGCGGAGTTGCAGCTCAGAATCTCGGGTTGTATTCTTGCTTCAACAGTGTTTGAACGGAATCGAACCCAAGCTTCGTACTTTCGACTTAAAAAAATTACACTTTTTTTTTTCCTTTTGTCAATTTACCCTTTTTTTGGACAACCGCAGCAGATCAATCAGGATGACTTCCCAAGTACGCCAGAACTATCACCAGGAATGCGAGGCAGGCATCAACCGCCAGATCAACATGGAGCTCTACGCCTCCTATGTCTACATGTCAATGGTAAGGCGTCTAACGCGGGCGGAAACATAGCTTAAAATAGGAGATGGGCAGGGGGGTTTCTACATTCAGAATTGATGGGGCCAACTCTGTACATTATAATCTTAAATTCCATGTGTCAAAGTGGGGGGAAATCTTGTAAGAAAATCCCCCTTTATTTTTTAGGTGAAGGGCGTGTTGCTGAGCCTTTGTCTCGCTCTGCACAATAGCATCGGGACTTCACTCGCACACACACTGGCTGTTAATGATTTGCTTACTGCTTGAGGCTTGGCTTGCACAAAGGGACTCGCATCTGACCTTTAAAACACGAAGAAGGTCTGTGTAGTCTGCCGGACTCCCATTATGGCGTTAGCTGCCTTTTTTTTATAATATGTAAGCAGTTGAGGTCTATTGTGACCATGAAATGCAACTGAAATGGCTGATTCTGCCTTTAGTAATCTGTAAGCAGGCCAGCTCTATTGTGACCATGAAATATGACTGACTGATTCTTCCTCCCTAACCATTCATGCCAGAACCACAAGTTTGCACAAGGAGACTATTGCCTTCTCTTAGGGTGCTTAGAAGCTGGTTCCAGATCCCTCCTTGACTTCACTCTCTATATTTCCTTTTTTTTTCAGTCTGCCTTCTTTGACCGGGATGATGTTGCTCTGAAGAACTTTGCCAAGTTTTTCCACGATCAGTCCCACGAGGAGCGAGAACACGCGGAGAAACTGATGAAGTTCCAGAACAAGCGTGGGGGCCGTGTCATTCTCCAGGATGTTTCGGTTAGTGCCAAGAAATGGCTTCCTGGCCCCAATCCCTCTTCCTGACTTTTTTTTGTTCAGAGTTTTAATTTTAATTTTAACTTGTCTAATTTAATCTTTTTTTCTCTTCCTCCCCCAGAAACCTGACCGGGATGAGTGGAGCAATGGTCTTGAAGCGATGAGGTGCGCCTTGCACTTGGAGAAGACAGTCAACCAGTCTCTCCTGGAGCTGCACAAACTCGCTTCTGACAAGGTTGACGCTCATGTAAGTATTGACCTTTCTCCTTTCATTGTCCTACCCAAGGCCAATCCTATCTGATTTTAAACAACCCCCACCCAAGGCGTTTGATTGAGACCATAGCAACTGTAGACTTTAGTCTAGGAAGCCCTATTTTTTTTGTCCTGTAGTATTTACAGAACAGAAAACAGGCCATTTGGCCCAGTGGCTCCATGCTGGTGTTTATGCTCTAGACAAGCCTCTCGTCCGTCAAGAGAACACAAGCCTTTCTTGTGACAGATCAGGGAATATCCTGGTTGTGGTTCTAGGAATTTGTTTTGAGGGGGAGTAAATGTTTTATACATTGCAATAACTTGTTCTGATCCTTTTCTGATCCTTTTAACTCTGTGCAGTGAGGTCAGTCAACATAATTGGCCTCTATATAAAAGGGCATCTATTGTAATGGTCTTTGGCTGCATGCTGAGATTTTTTAATTAAAACACTAGGTAGGCTTCACAATCCAAACAGCTGGGTTCATGTGGTTTTCTTTCTAACATGAAGGCTAATGGCAACCTTTCTAATTCCTAGATGTGTGACTTCCTGGAGACTCACTACTTGGATGAGCAGGTCGAGGCCATAAAGAAGCTTGGAGACATCATTACCAACCTGGTCCGCATGGGGGCACCCCAGAACGGCATGGCCGAGTATCTGTTTGACAAGCACACACTGGGAGAGAGCAGCTAAAAGACCAAAATGCCTGGAAATCAGCAGTGTGCCTATACGTCCACCACCTTCTGTACTATCAATGCTTTTTGCTGTTGGGCAATATTTGTCTGCCTTTTTTGATGAATGTCTTTTTAAATGGGGTATTAACTTGGTTGTGAATTGAGTATTGTAAATGGAAAGGGTAAGATGAATATTCTAAAGTGAAACTGTTTCTGACTTTACCTGTTGCAGTAAAGTTTTCTATTGATGGATAAACAACCAAATTATTGTAAACTGTATATGGCACAGCTGCTGATTATCTGTTACTAAAGGTGCTAAATAAAAGTTGGCAAGTGTTATCAGGAGGTTTCTCTTTTTTTAATTGTTTTTGAAGTATTAACACTTTACCACAACACATGCACTAACTTTACTGGTCCCTTTCCCCTCCTATAGAGAAGTGCTCACTGAGTTGGCTTTGTATATGAGGATTCCTTAACAGCCTCATCAGCCCAGGGCATGTGCCTGAAGAGTGCAAGCATTGCACAACACTGCTGCAGAACATTTGGAATTGCTGGCTGCCCACAGGTCTAGGTGTGGCGACATTGTTTGAGCGACATGCACTAATTTTAGATGCAAACCCCCTTTACATACAGGTAATTGTACCATCTACCACCAGTCAGTAACGAAGGGAGTAAAACACTCACTGTCTTTACTAGTTAACCAACAACTGCACTAGAAGGTTAATGTACTCCTGAATACCCTGCAAATGAGTATTGAGATCGTATGTTTAAAGATGGTATCTATGACTTGCTTATCAGAAATGCAATTGTCACGTGGACAGTATATTGATTAACATTGTACTGCAGGAAGCCTATTACAAACCTCTCTATACCTGCCAGGCCACTCCCCCTAAGTGCAAAATCTTCCATTCTACAAATCTTTCCTTGTTGAATGAGCATGCAATTATCATAAAACCTCAAACTTTTAGAAGCTTGACTTGCACCTCTCTTCAATTGGTATCTTGTTGCTTCCCTCACCCCATGACCGCTGCCACCTGTTGGTCGTGGGCTCAAGCCCCAGTCCAGAGACTCGAACACACATCTAGGTTGACGCTCCCAGTGCGGTAACGAGGGAGCGCAGCGCTGTCAAAGCTGCCGTCCTTTGGATGAGATGTTAAACCGAGGCCCCGTCTGCCCCCTCAGGTGGGTGTAAAGATCCCATGGCCACTATTTGAAGAAGAGTAGTGTGGCGTTCTCCTGGTGTCTTGGCCAATATTCATCCCTCAACCAACATCACCTGGTCATTTATCTTACTGCTATATGTAGGACCTTGTGTACAAATTGGCTGCTGTGTTTGCCTACAAAAGTGTGACAACACTTCAAAAGTACTTAATTGGCTGTGAAAGGCGCTATGTCAGTTCTTTCTTTCAGTAGTCCCTTTAAGCACCCCAATGGCTTCGTTTCCAAGTGCACTATTAGGTGTGGAACAGAGCCATACAGATCAGGAAGGTTTCCAGTTAAATCGTCACAACCAGGGAAGTGGTGAGAGCACAAATGGGCCCAGTGCTCCAAGGTTTAAGTAGAATGGGTTAAAAAAAAAAGCTGGGAATCCTGTGCCTGATCCCGATATGAACATACGAAATGGACGGGCAGGAACAGATCAGCTGGTCCATCAAGCCGGCCCCCACCACGATGGCCGGACTAGACACGTCTTCCCTTCCCGCCAGTGGCTTTTCCTTGAAAGCGTATGTGCACAGATCGAATTTAGCTGCGATTTCCCCTCGTTTCTTTACCTACCCCACCCCACCCCCCTCAAAAAAGCCTCAGTCTCATTATCTAGGTTCGTGCACGGAGGGTGGTCACTTGGGCAAATTACAGGAGGGCAACTAGATACCCAGCCAAACATCTTTAGGAGTTCGTCCTGCACCTCTCCCCTTCCTGAGAAATGTGAGAAGTCGCACAACACCAGGTTATAGTCCAACAGCTTTATTTGAAATCACAAGCTTTCGGAGCGCTGCTCCTTCGTCAGGTGAAGTGAAGAAATGCATATAGGCACAGCATATATAGTCAGAGAACACTGCCAGATGATTACAGTTAATCTTTCCAACTGCCGAGGTGTGATAAAGGGGCTGCTGCAAGATTCCCTCTTGTTAAAAGGGGTCCTCGTCTTTCCTTGTGGAGCCCCAAAAAAATTGAGAGGCAAAACAGTAACGGTTTAACAAGCTTTTATTTGGAAACAGATAGCAAAGTGTGTTCTTTGCAGAGCGCCTGTCCAATGGATCACTGTCACCGCAAGGGGTTCACTTTAATGTCGCGCTGCATTTGCCAGGAGTATTTTGGTAATAATAGTGTTACAACTCAACACTTGGGACAGCAAGATCTACAGCCCCATTTACTCATTGAACAATGGAATCCTTTCTGGAGAGTCGGGGTGTGTACAAGCCGATGAACTTGCAGAAAACGAAAAAAAAAAAAAGGCAGAGACTCGGGCATCTAACTAAGACTCTTAACAGATGCAAGCCGCACCCCGATGGGACAGGTTGGCCAAACGTCACGTGTCGTTAACTGCTCTCCCCCAGGGTGTGCTTGTCGAACAGGTACTCTCCCATGCCGTTATCAGGGGCTCCCAACCGCTTCAAGTTGGTGATGTGATCTACAAGCTTCTTAATGGCCTCAACTTGCTCGTTCAAGTAGTTTGACTCCAGGAATTCGCACAGCTGAAATAGGAAGAGAATGCAGCGTTGAAGAGTCTCTCCATGTTGCAACTTACTTCACCCAACAGGGGACACTCAAGGTCTAGCTCTAAATCTACTTGCAGACCCCGCTGATTAGAATTAGAGAGTTACCAGGCCCAATTAATTTATATTATCCTGTCGATTTAGTGAATCAAATTTCAGGTTAGAAATTTTCCACAGATCAGTCAGATAGTTCTTGGTCACCAGATCATGCCTCCCGATAGAAAGACCCTCCGAGATCTCCGCCCTCCTCCAATTCCGGCCTCTTGCGCATCCCCCGATTTTCATCGCTCCACCGTTGGCGGCCGTGCCTTCAGCTGCCTGGGCCCGAAGCTCTGAAATTCCCTCCCTCAACCTCTCTGCCTCTCTCCTCCTTTAAGACGCTCCTTAACACCTACATCTTTCCTGTCCTAATATCTCATTATGTGGCTCGGCGTCAAATTTTGTTTGATAATCGCTCCACCGTTGGCGGCCGTGCCTTCAGCTGCCTGGGCCCGAAGCTCTGAAATTCCCTCCCTCAACCTCTCTGCCTCTCTCCTCCTTTAAGACGCTCCTTAACACCTACATCTTTCCTGTCCTAATATCTCATTATGTGGCTCGGCGTCAAATTTTGTTTGATAATCGCTCCTGTGAAGCGCCTTGGGACGTGTTACTGCAGTAAAAGCGCTGTATAAATGCAAACTGTTGTAGTTTTCTCACATGGGAATCAAAAATCAAGTTTCTCTTCTGTAGGATGGCTATAAACATGTGTGTGAGCATCCAATTAGTCACTGGCCAGAGAGGAATTTCCTGACGGCTACAAACTAGTCTGAGGGGTTTGGATTTATGACATTCACTGCCCAGCGTTTAATGCAGGGTCACTAATGTGGGCTTTTTAAAATCGCAGGGATGAAATTGCGTGGGGGTTCTGCTGTTTCTTGGTGGAACTTCTGTCCGCCTCTTACAAAGTAAATGACGGGCAGGTTAGAATCATCGAATGGTTACAGCGCAGTAGGAGGTCATTGTGCCCGTCGAGCCCGTGCCGGCTCTCTGCAAGAGCGCTTCATCTAGTCCCACTCCCCCGCCCTTTCCCCATAGCCCCGCAAATATTTTTCCTTCAGGTACTTATCCAATTCGCTTTTGAAAGCCACGATTGAATCTGCCTCCACCACCCTCTCAGGCAGTGCGTTCCAGATCATAACCACTCATAGAAACATAGAAGATAGGAGCAGGAGTAGGCCATTCGGCCCCTCGAGCCTGCTCCGCCATTCGATGAAATCATGGCTGATCATCCAAACTCAGTACCCTGTCCCTGCCTTCTCCCCATATCCCTTGATACCTTTAGCTTTAAGAAATATATCTAACTCATTCTTGAATATATTTAATGACTTGGCCTCAACTACCTTCTGTGGTAGAGAATTCCACAGGTTCACCACTCTCTGGGTGAAGAAATTCTTCCTCATTTCTGTCCTAAATGGCTTACCCCTTATCCTTAGATTATGACCCCTGGTTCTGGACTCTCCGACCATCGGGAACATTCTTCCTGCACTCGCTGCGTAAAAAAAGTTTCCCCTTATGTCGACTTTGGATCTTCTGCCAATCACCTTAAATCTGTGTCCTCTGGTTCTCGACCCTTCCGCCAATGGGAACAGTTTCTCTCTCTCTACTCTGTCCAGACCCCTCATGAATTTGAAATTTTCCACGAGCGCCCCTTCCTGATCCACCGTCGATCAGTCAATCATCGGACATTTTAATAATCTTTACCCTCCCAAGATGAGCGAAACCAGACAGAGTCATAATGTATGCTCCTTGTTAGATTCTCCCCTTTTAAGTTTAATCATAGAAGCATACAGCACAGAAGGAGGCCGCTCGGCCCATCGTGCCTGTGCCGGCTCTTTGAAAGAGCTCTCCAATTAGTCCCACTCCTCCTACTCTTTCCCCGTAGCCCTGCAAACTTTTCCTTTTCAAGTATTTATCCAATTCCCTTTTGAAAGTTATTATTGAATCTGCTTCCACCGCCCTTTCAGGCAGCGCATTCCAGATCGCAACAACTTGCTATGTAAATTTTTTACATTTTCATTTGCCCCCCCCCCCCCTGTATCTTTTTGCCAATTATCTTAAATCTGTGTCCTCTGGTTACCGACCCTCCTGCCAGTGGAAACAGTTTCTCCTTATTTGCCAAGTGGAAGCAGCGCACGTTAACCCAAGCACCCCACCCACCTGCCCCTTCAACCACCGTCTGCCCCACCTGTGACAGAGACTGTCGGTCCCGCATTGGACTCATCAGTCACCTGAGAACTCATTTTTAGTGTGGAAGCAAGTCATCCTCGGTTCCGAGGGACTGCCTATGAAGAAGAAGATTTACTCTATCGAAAAGCCCTCATAATTTTGAACACGTCTATCAAATCCCTCCATAAACTTCTCGGCTCGAAGGACAATAAATTGAAACACCAATTCAG
This sequence comes from Squalus acanthias, assembly GCA_030390025.1. Taxonomy (NCBI): domain Eukaryota; kingdom Metazoa; phylum Chordata; class Chondrichthyes; order Squaliformes; family Squalidae; genus Squalus; species Squalus acanthias. Next base: position 5,493,089 of record CM059450.1, read on the forward strand.
GATGGCCAAGATCTGGCGAGGTTGGCACACTCACATTGGGATCGTTCTGCTCGGAGGCCAGTTTGTGCAAGTCCAGCAGGCGTTGGTTAACATCCTTCTCCAGCTGCAGGGCACGCTCCATAGCCTCCAAGCCATTGCCCCATTCGTCCTGGTCAGGTTTCTAAAAATACAGGCATCGGAGTTGAAGGACATTTCTCAACGTCGGGCAGAAGGGGTGGGGGGGTTAGGAAGAGAAAGAAAGGAGGGCGGAAACATTTCCCTCCCACTAACCTTGATATCCCGCAGGATGATGCGGCCTCCACGCTGATTCTGAAACTTCATCAGCTTCTCTGCATGTTCCTGCTCCTCGGACGACTGCTCCATGTAGAACTTAGCAAAGTTCCTCAAGGCGACGTCATCCCGATCAAAGTAGTACGACTGAAAAAGAGAAGGGCAGTGCGTGACGACAGTATCATACACAAAACCGTCACCTCCAAGGCACGCACCATCCCGACGTGGACATAATTCACTGTTCTTTCATCGTCGCTGTGTCAACATCCTAGCATTCCCTACCTAACGTCACTGTGGGCACACCAGCACCACAAGGACTTCAGCGCTCCAACAAGGCGGCCCACCACCATCTTCTCAGGGCAACTAAGAATGGATAGGTGTCAGCTGTGGCTCAAAAGGTAGCGCTCTTACCTCCGAGTCAGAATGGTTGTGGGTTCGAGTCCCACTACCAGAGAGGCCGACACCCCCAGTGCAGTACTGAGGGAGTGCTGCACTGTCAGAGGCGCCGTCTTTCGGATGAAACGCTAAACCGAGGCCCCCGTCTGCCCTCTGGGGCGGATGTAAAAGATCCCATGGCACTATTTCGAAGAAGAGCAGGGGACTTCTCCCTGGTGTCCTGGCCAATATTTATCCCCCAACCAACATCATTAAAACAAACCCAGATTATCTGGTCATTATCTGTCTGTGGAGCTTGCTGTGCGCAAATTGGCTGCTGCGTTTCCTACATTACAACCGTGACTAAATTTCAAAAAAGTACTCCATTGGCTGTAAAGTGCTTTGGGATGTCTGAGGTTGTAAAAGGAGCTATAGAAATGCAAGTTCTTTCTTTAATAAATGTGACCGATGTCCACATTTATAATGGAATTTCCTATGTAAACTCGTCACACTGCAGTTACACCCTTTCGCCACTGGAGGCTCTGCAGTACCTCCACTGGTGGGAAGGTGTAATTACAGTCTGACAAGTTTACGGATGTAGTTTCCATTATAATCAGGGCATAGGAATTTATAAAGAAAAAACATGACAGGCAGTGTGAGTTGATGTAAGGTTTTCAATATAAATTTGTTCGGTTTGTATCTATTCATATAACTTGCAATTCCAATCCCAACGATATTTAAGTTCTGCACTTGCTTTAAAACTGTTAATCTCGAACATCTTCCAGTTCTGATGAAAGTTCATCGACCTGAAACGTTAACTCTATTTCTCGCTCTACAGATGCTGCCTGACCTGCTGAGTGTTTCCCCAGTATTTCCTCTTTTTATTTCAGATTTCCAGCTACCGCAGTATTTTGGTTTTGATTTATATTTAGCCTGTTCCTTTTTTTAAAAAGCGGGTGGATTTAGCCTCAACCATGTTTGAGAAGAGACTGCTCTGTATATATTTTGCAGTGGCTTCTAATCTTCAGACTCATTTAAGGCCGTTTAATTTGAAACCAATGTCCTATTCTGTGCTTATTCTCAATCAATTAGCTTACATTTTGCATTTGGGTTTGTAAAATACACTGGGTTGTTGGGGGGTGGGGGATGTATTGGTTTGTTAATCGGTGTGCTGGTTTGTGAGGGGATGCACTAGGGTTGTATGGGGGGGGATGTGCTGGGGTTGATGCAATGGGTTGGGTTGTGAAGTGATGAAGTGCTGGGATTGTGAGGGAATATGCTGGGATTGTGTGAGGGGATGTGCTGGGATTGTGAGGCGATGTGTTGAATTGCGAGGGGATGTGTTGGGATTGCGTGAGCGGATGTGATGTGCTTCTCTGCTGGTACCATGAGGAGATGTGTTGGGTTTCTGCTGGGATTGTGAGACAATGTGCTGGCTTGCGAGGGGATGTACTGGGATTATGTGAGCGGACGTGTTGGTTTCTCTGCTGGCACTGTGAGTGGATATACTAGTTTCTCTTCTGGCGCTGTGGGGGGATGTGCTAGATTGTATGGGAGGCGCTGGGTTTCTCTGCTGGCACTGTGGGGATGTGCTAGATTGTATGGGATGTGCTGGTTTCTCTGCTGGCACTGTGAGGGATGTGCTGGTTTCTCTGCTGGCACTGTAGTGGGTATGTGCTAGACAGTGAGAATGTGCTGGGTTTCCCTGCTGGGATGTGCTGGGTTTTCTCTGCTGGGATGTGCTGGATTTCCCTTACTGGTTTCTCTGCTGGCACTATGAGGGATGTGGCTGGTTTGACTGCTGGGCTGTATGGGCTGGGCTGGTTTTCCTGCTGAGCTGGGTTGTAAGGGCTGGGCTGGTTTGTCTGCTGGGCTGTGCTGGGTTGTATGGGCTGGGCTGGTTTTCCCTGCTGGGCTGGTTTGTCTGCTGGACTGTGCTGGGCTGTGTTGTATGGGCTGGGCTGTGTTGTATGGGCTGTGCTGGTTTTCCCTGCTGGGCTGTACTGGGTTGTATGGGCTGGGCTGGTTTCCCTGCTGGGCTGGGTTGTTCGAGCTGGGGTGTATGGGATGTTCTGGGTTTGTCTGCTGGGCTGGGTTGTATGGGCTGTGCTGGATTTCCCTGCTGGGCTGTGCTGGGTTGTATGGGATGTTCTGGGTTTGTCTGCTGGGCTGTGCTGGGTTTGTCTGCTGGGCTGGGTTTGTCTGCTGTGCTGGGTTGTATGGGCTGGGCTGGTTTTCCCTGCTGGGCTGTGCTGGATTTCCCTGCTGGGCTGTGCTGGGTTGTATGTGATGTTCTGGTTTGTCTGCTGGGCTGTGCTGGGTTGTATGGGATGTTCTGGTTTGTCTGCTGGGCTGTGCTGGGTTGTATGGGATGTTCTGGTTTTGTCTGCTGGGCTGTGCTGGGTTGTATGGGATGTTCTGGTTTTGTCTGCTGGGCTGTGCTGGGTTGTATGGGATGTTCTGGTTTTCCCTGCTGGGCTGTGCTGGGTTGTATGGGATGTTCTGGTTTGTCTGCTGGGCTGTGCTGGGATGTTCTGGTTTGTCTGCTGGGCTGTGCTGGGTTGTATGGGATGTTCTGGTTTGTCTGCTGGGCTGTGCTGGGTTGTATGGGATGTTCTGGTTTGTCTGCTGGGCTGTGCTGGGTTGTATGGGATGTTCTGGTTTGTCTGCTGGGCTGTGCTGGGTTGTATGGGATGTTCTGGTTTGTCTGCTGGGTTGTATGGGATGTTCTGGTTTGTCTGCTGGGCTGTGCTGGGTTGTATGGGATGTTCTGGTTTGTCTGCTGGGCTGTGCTGGGCTGGGCTGCCACTCTCTCACCATGGACAGGTAGACGTAGGAGGCGGCGAGCTCCCGGTTGATCTGGGCGTTGATCGCATCCTCGCAGTCCGGCGGGTAGTTCTGGCGGCCCTGGCTCGGGCCCCGCGCTGCCCTGCAGGCGGCGACAGCCAGCTGGCGGCAGCCCGGCCGCAGGCCCAGCAGCAGAGCCGGGAACAGGCCCCGCAGCAGGCTCCCCATTGGCTCGCGCACGGCTGGAGGAGCGCGCACGCACGCCCACTGCGGGAGCGCGCACGACACCGCCCCCTGGGCAGCGGCTGATTGGCCAATAACCACACCCCCCCCCCCGCCTGATTGTTGTCCGCCATGTTGGGTGTGGCGACTCCCGCCGCGCTCGGCATTGTGCGCGCTAGTCCGCCATGTTGGGTGTGGCGGGCGGCTCCCGCCGCGCTCGGCATTGTGCGCGCTAGTCCGCCATGTTGGGTGTGGCGGGCGGCTCCCGCCGCGCTCGGCATTGTGCGCGCTAGTCCGCCATGTTGGGTGTGGCGACTCCCGCCGCGCTCGGCATTGTGCGCGCTAGTCCGCCATGTTGGGTGTGGCGGGCGGCTCCCGCCACCATCTTCCAAGCGCGCTGGGCTGGGTGTGAGCCGCCATTTTAGGTCAGGTTCCCTTGAAGTATGTGAAGGATTAAATTTCAAATGTTTGGGGCCCTCTTCCCCCTCAACCCTATAAAACCCAGTGGCTCAGTGGGCAGCACCCTCGCCTCTGAGTTCCAGAAGGTTGTGGGTTCAATTCCCTACTCCAGAGACTTGAGCACAAAATCTAGGCTGAGGCTCCCAGTGCAGTACTGAGGGAGTGCTGCATTGTCTGAAGTGCCGTCTTTCGGATGAGATGTTAAACCGAGGCTCCGTCTGCCCTCTCGGGTGGATGTAAAAGAAACATCGAGTTCAACAATTTCAGATCATAACCTCGGCCCCCATCACATTTATATTTAATTTTTTCATCCACCCTTTTGTTTGGGCCCCCCCCCTTTTTTTTCCCCCTCCCAGAAGCTGGCAGCCGTCCTTCATTCTGCCAGTGCATTTCACACTTCATTTAGCCTCAACCTGTCACATTAACACCTCCTCTTGCCTTGATTATCTCTTAATGTCTCTCAATGTCTCTTAATCTCCCCTTTTGTTCTATCATCCCCTCCCCCTTTTCCCAGCTTTATCCTTGCTTTAAATCTATTTCATTTCCTGCTTTTTTTCCTAGTTCTAACGAAAGGTCTTCGACCTGAAACGTTAACTCTGTTTCTCTCTCCACGGATGCTGCCTGGCCTGCTGAGTTTTTCCAGCGTTTTCTGTTGTTATTTCGGATTTCCAGCGTCCGCAGTATTTTGCTATCGTAAAAGATTCCATGCTGCTGTTAAGAACATAAGAAATAGGAGCAGGAGTCGGCCATTGGGCCCTTCGAGCCTGCTCCGCCATTCAATAAGATCAGGGCTGATCTTTGACCTCAACTCCATTTTCCTGAACTATCCCCATATCCCTTGATTCCCTTAATATCCAAAAATCTATCGATCTCTGTCTTGAATATACTCAACGACTGAGCCTCCACAGGCCCTCTGGTGTAGAGAATTCCAAAGATTCACCGCCCTCTGAGTGAAGAAATTTCTCCTCATCTCAGTCCTAAATGGCCGACCCCTTATTCTGAGACTGTGACCCCTGGTTCTAGACTCCCCAGCCAGGGGAAACATCCTCCCTGCATCTACCCTGTTTCGAAGAAGTGTTCTCCCCGGTGTCCTGGGGCCAATATTTATCCCTCAACTAACATCACTAAAAGCAGATTATCTGGTCATTATCACATTGCTGTTTGTGGGAGCTTGCTGTGTGCAAATTGGCTGCCGCGTTTCTGACATTACAACAGTGACTACACTTCAAAAAGTACTTTATTGGCTGTAAAGCGCTTTGGGATGTCCTGAAAGGCACTATTTAAATGCAGGTCTGTCTTCCTTTCTTTCCAAGGGAACTCGTGTCAGAGCCGATGAAGCAGAAAAAAACCGTGTAAATCCGATAACAAAACCGAAGATGCTGGAAACACTCGGCTGATAAGGCAGCATCTGTGGAGAGAACAGGTGAGCAAAGTCTCAGGTGTGGCCCGGGCTGGGGTTGCCAACCCTCCAGAATTGTCCTGGAGTCTCCAGGAATTGGAGCTTCATCTCCCGGAACCCCTGAAAAATATCGTGATTTTTTTTTTTTCAATTTCTTTGAACACTTCAGTTATAAAAAATATTGGAGATCGGGGGAGGGGAACTGGCTGTTTTAACGGGCGGGGCAGTGGGAGGCAGGATATCACGTGATGAAACCTCCAGGAATGGGTCCGACCAGAGCTGGTAACCCGTGGTTGGGATCTTGAGGAGGCCTCAGGATCGTCTCGGACCGTGGCTCGGAAGACAGGAGGGAGGTTGGATCCATTGGGAAATAGAAGAATCCAGAAGAAGCCAAAGTCCGAGCTCCAGCTCCTACGTGTGTCAAAGCGATGAGCGAAGTTCGGAGGGACTAACCTAAACTAATAATTATAAACATTTAAAAATAAGCCAAGAGCTACTTACGCTAGTAAATAAAGATCTTCAATTTATGAAAATAAAGAAAGACTTGCATCTATACAGCACCTTTCACGACCTCAGGGTGTCCCAAAGCGCTTTACAGCCAATGAAGTTAAAATGCCCACATCCTGTGAACAAATAAAATAAAAATCCCACGGCACTATTTCGAGAAGAGCAGGGGAGTTCTCCCCGGTGTCCTGGCCAATATTTACCCCTCGATCAACATCACTAAAACAGATTATCTGGTCATTATCACATTGCTGAGCCGCGTTTCCTACATTACAACAGTGACTACACTTCAAAAGTACTTCATTGGCTGTAAAGTGCTTTGGGACATCCTGAGGTCGTGAAAGGCGCTATAGAAATGTAAGTCTTTCTTTCACCATAAGTAATGGGCACTTTGGCGGGCTCCCATGGGCATGAATTTCTTCAAGCAAGGAATAAAGGGGGACATTTGAAAGCGAAGTCTTGCAGATAGGCTTATGCTACTGCAGCGGTTCAAGAAGGCGGCTCACCTACCACCTTCTCAAGGGCAATTAGGGATGGGCAATAAATGCTGGCCTTGCCAGCGACGCCCACATCCCATAATTGAATTAAAAAAAAACCTTGTCAGCTAAAGCAGAGATGACCCAGTCAGAATTTCGAAATAAAGAGAATCTCCACACTGGATCACACTGATTTCTTGTCTCTTTTCTGACTCTGTCGCACGTCATCTCTAAATTCTTAATAAGGATCACAAATTTGACACACAAGTCTCACCACGGAGAGGTACGCATAGGAGCCGCAGAGCTCCCTGTTGATCGTGCGGTTGAAGGCAGTCCTTGTGGTAGTTCTGTCTTACATGCAATGCCATTCTGATACTCTGTCGGACGGAGCTCTCATAAAGTTGCAGATAAAATAAGGACCTGCCACAAAAAGCTGCTGAGCTCGGACTGTGTTCCGTTCAAACACTGTTGAAGCAAGAATACTGCCTGGAATGTGAAAAGCTGCACAAAGGAGCCCTTATAATTGTACTGCTGTGCTGTAGGCTGTGTTGGTACATGTGATAATGCTGACTTTAAAAAATTAATTAATCGGATAAAGGCTCTGTCTAAAAGTACCAATCATTATATGACAAGGGAACGGGCAGGCTGATAGCTCGGAGCAAAGTTCGATTGACTGCTCACTGATTACAACATTGCTTTTTTTACTTTCCCGGACTTAGTTTAGGTTGAAAGAAATCTTAAAAGATATAACGCAAAGCTCGTGCAGGTTAATAGATTTTCTTGATTAGTATGGTTCAGTAATGTTTAGATATTAAAGTTTTGAACTCAATTTAAAAAAAAGAGTTTCTTGGAATGACTTGCATTCTGATGTGTGTTTTTGCTCATCCTGTTGCTGTTTCTCCAGATTCTCCCTTTCTAACTCTACAACTTCTCCCAAAGTGGATGTTCCTGGGCTCATGCTAATATAATGTTGAATTCTATTAAAATTAGAGCCAGACCTTTTGGGAGTGAAGTTAGGAGACACTTTTACACACAAAGTTTGGAACTCTCTTCTGCAAATGGCAATGGATGCTAGGTCAGTTGTTAATTTTAAATCTGAGATTGATAGCTTTTTGTTAACCAAAGGTATTAAGGCATCGGCAGGTATTTTATTTTTCATTTGTTTAAGGGACTTAGGCATCACTGGCAAGACCAGCATTTATTGCCCATCCTTAATTGCCCTTGAGAAGGTGGTGGTGAGCCACCTTCTTTAACCGCTGCAGTCCATACTTCTTTGTAATGGTACAAAGACCGAGTTAAGAGTCAACCATGTTGCTGTGGGTCTGGAGTCACATATAGGCCAGACCAGGTAAGGATGACAGATTTCCTTCCCTAAAGGACATTAGTGAACCAGATGGGTTTTTATGACAATCCAATAGTTTCATGGTCACCATTACTGATACTAGCTTTTTATTCCAAATTTATTTAATTAACTGAATTTAAATGCCCCAGCTGCCGTGGCAGGATTTGAACTCACAATCTCCAGATCATTAGTCCAGTAACATAACCACTATGCTACCGTACCCCTCATGGAGTTAGGTCACTGATCAGCCATGATCTCATTGAATGGAGGAACAGGCGCGAGGGGCTAAATGGCCTCCTCCTGTTTCCTAGGTTCTTAATTATATAGCCAAAACAGTAAAAAGCAAGCCATGATCAAACTGTAGAGTGTTCCGGTCATACCACACCTTGTGTACTGCTCCAGTACTGGGTGCTGAGACACAAGGCAGATATTCAAGACACTGGAGGCAGTGCAGAGAGGAGCCATGAGGCTGATCCCGAGTATCACCTGCGTTTTGAGAAAAGACTGGAGAAACTTGTGTGTTTCAGCCTTCAAAGGAGACGCCTGCGAGGTGCTCTTATAGAATCATAGAATAGTACAGCACAGAAGGAGGCCATTCGGCCCATCGAGTGTGTGCCGGCTCTTTCGAAGAGCAATCCAGTTAGTCTCACTCCCCCCGCTCTTTTCCCATATCCCTGCAATTTTTTCTCCTTCAAGTATTTATCCAATTTCCTTCTGAAGGCTACTATTGAATCTGTATCCACCGCCCTCTCAGGCAGCGCATTTCAGATCCTAACCACTCGCTGCTTAAAAAAGTTTTTCCTCTTGTAGAGGTAAATAAGATAGTTAACAGTCTGGAAAAGGTAAATGCAGAAATTACTTACATTAATTTAAACTGTAAGAGTAGGACAAGGGGACATAAGTTCAAACTTGTAAAAGGAAAATTTAGACTTCTTCACACATGGAATGGATTCCCAGATAGAGTAATAGGGGCAAAAACCCCAAACTCATTTAAGGACCAATTATTTAGGAGCTGTGCCAGCTGTGACTCAGTGGGTAGCACTCTCACCCCTGAGTCAGAAGCTTGTGGGTTCAAGTCCCAACCCAGAGACTTGAGCACAAAAATCTAGGCTGACACTCCTAGTGCAGTACTGAGGGAGTGCTGCACTGTCGGAGGTGCCGTCTTTCGAATGAGATGTTAAACCGAGGCCCTGACTGCGCTCTCAGGTGGACGTAAAAGATCCCAGGGCCACTATTTCGAAGAAGAGCGGGGGAATTATCCCCGGTGTCCTGGGGCCGATATTTATCCCTCACTCAGTATCACTAAAAACAGATTATCTGGTCGTTATCACATTGCTGTTTGTGGGACCTTGCCGTGTGCAAATTGGCTGCCGCGTTTCCTACATTACAACAATGTCTGCACTTCAAAAATTGGCTGTGAAGCGCTTTGGGACGTGTCAGGTGGTTGCGAAAGGCGCGTTAGAAATGCAAGTCTTTTATATGCTGCAATGGGCGGAATTTAGGGCCTTTCTGGATGGGTGAAGTAAGACGGGTCGAGTCTTGTGATACTATTGGAATGCTGAGTATGCTGGCGTGGCGTTCCTCTGTCCACTATTTTAGTGGCGGTGTTAATCCATTTAAAATAAACAGGTTAAGGTAGCCAACAGAAGACTGCCACACCAACATGTTGTTATTTCTGCTGACTTCACCAAAAATCATTTCTAGCCGAATATTTTACCGCGATAAGAAGGAAAGCCGTTGAGATTCTCCACGCGGGAGGCCTCCTGATGAATTAAGCAGCAACGGCAGTGCCAGCAAGCAGCCAAGCAGACTTGTCAAGCCTTCCAAACTCTGGCGCTATCACCCCATCCCTCCCATCTGCCGGCAGCCGAGTCAAAGCGGCTGCCCTATTGGTTGAAAGAGCTGTCACTCACGGAGCATGCTGCAACTTGAAGTTAAAGCCAGCTTGCGCCTGAGCGATATAAGTACAGGTGCACCTGTGATATGTTTTCAGACTGCTGCCTGTGAACGCCTCTCACCAGTAGCCGTTCCTCAGCTCCTATATCATCAGAAGCTTTTTTTAAAAAAAAAAATCAGTTATTTTACTGCACGTTAAAAACCCGATCAGGATGGACAATAATGTGCGCTTGAACTACCACAAGGACAGTGAGACTGCTGTCAACCGCATGATCAACATGGAGCTCTACGCCTCATACGTTTACCTCTCCGTGGTGAGTTCCGCACCTGAAGCCAACGGCTTTTAGCCTGAAACTTGTCAGTGCGGACTAAGAAATTGCTGTCGGTCTGGTCAAAAGGTCATTTTCTTTTTAAGGAGGTATTGATGTCTTGCAGGAAATCAGTTTTGTCATTGACTAGATTAAGTTTAGGTAAGTATGAGAAATAATGATTTCCCAGTCCTTTTCATGTGGTGACAAGTGGTTATCGATCAATTGGAGTATTGACCAGTTCTGGGATTAATAATACCTGGGAGTAGAACTCCTGATTGTCAAAGTTCGTGTAAAGTTGTTTAATGTGCTCGGACTACATTCTTGTGTGCACTGTTTTACACGGTGGTTAATGTCAGACATCGTCTATGTAAAAATAGCACATAAGGAATATTGGATGAGTGTGTTAAATGGTCCCACATGAATTTTGCTAGTCAGAAGTTTTCCCCTTCGGTGTTTATGTGAAGCCAGAAAACAAGGGGTACATGTTTTTCTCTGCATTTTCAGCAAAAAAAAAGTAAATGCGATTATAAAGGGCAGCATGCCGATTTATAGCCACAAATTGTATTTTTTGCTAAAATAGCACACTGAGGAAAATGCCTCTCTGACGACCGATATCCACCTCAAAGCAAATCTGATTATTCCAACGATAAGTTTCCGCATTGTGTAATTTCAAGCCACCATTTATTGTCAGAAAATGTTTATGTAGACTCATTCTCCCAAACGAATGACTGACCAGTGAGCAAACTGTCATCTGTTAACAGGTCGTGTAATGGGGTGAGAAAATCGTGTCAGTTCATAAACAGGTGAGGGGGGGGGGGGGGGGAGAATTGCTCTCGTCGTTATGTGTAGTAATTGGTAAAATGGTTCATCAGTGATATCCGCTGGTTGTATTTCTGACCAAAGGAGTTAACGATCTAATTATAAATACTGGCCAGGGGACAGCTTGGTGAACTTCTTATAAATACTGACCACGGGACACCTTGGTGTTGTCGCCAAACATAATGATCAGAGCAAGTCTTCCTCCATGGTGCTCGAAACTGCTGGGGTGATTCACGCTGCAGCAACCATCGCATCAATGGAATCAGTTGTCATTTCTAAGACTTTGCATTCCATTTCCCCCCCCACCCCTGCGATTTGATTTGCTTGTTTCCAGGAATTCAGTGTGCCGAGAGCGGATAGACAGTTGAACATTTCCCACTACACTGGCCATCGCTGGAGAGGGCAAATTCTGGGGTAGAAATCTTGAATTTCCCTAGGGAGTCACGCCCTTCACCCGTACAAAATTCCAGAAAGACGGAAAGCTCTGGGACATATTCTGCCCTCAGAGAGGGGAGTGGTGGGTCGTTGAGATGTTTCTAACCAATCCAAGAGCTGAGCCGACCTACAGCTTCCCAAGACAACGCTGCCTGAAATAATCTTCCCACTTCTCGTTCTGCTTATAGCAACTTTATTTTAAGAACAAATTTTTACCTTTAATCCCTGGCCGAGCAGTTTACTCCTGAAGTAGTTGAAACCATCTCTTCAAAGTTTCAACTAATTAAATGTGCACTTGGCACCACGTCTACTACATGTTTTTTTAAATGTCACTAATGACCGTCCTGTCACACCTGAATGAGAATGCCTTGTTAGTAATGAAATGGATATTGAAGTGTTTTTTTTTGGGTGTGTGCTTTTCATACGAATTCCCAGTAAAATGAATAGGGATGGGTGTGCGTTTGCGAGATGGGAACGATTGAATTGAATCTGAGTAAATGATAACAGACTGTGAGTGTCCCTCGACACTTCTGGTTCATCACCGACTCCAAAAGCTAATTTAATATATGTTTTAATCATTAGCTGGCCATCAAACTACTGAAATATTCCTGATCGAAAATAGTATTTTTTGTGAGCAATGCACAGTAGCTATCTGAGGGAACCTAAACATTCTTTACTAAGTCATAGTGCTAAAAAAAAATAGTATTTGTACAAGCATAAAAGTTACAAGGATTCTTCCATGACACACGCCATATGAATCTTTACAGCTCCCTCTATGTCTTTCTATTCTGGAAAGCAGGTTATCTCACCGAGGGAACCCACTGTGTTAATTTTCTATTAATTCCCCCCCACCCCCCCTATTTTGCAGTCATATTACTTTGACCAAGGCGATGTTGCCCTGGATAACTTTGCGAAGTTCTTCAAGAAGCAGTCGTACAAGGAGCGTGAGCAAGCTGAGAACCTGATGAAGTTCCAGAATCAGCGTGGCGGCCACATCATCCTGCAAGATATCAAGGTTAGCCTGTAGGAAACAACCATTCGGAATGTGCTTTTGTTATACGACAAGTATTGTGTCCAGATTCTGCTTACTTGTTTCAAAGTGACTAAAGCAAACACATCTTCCCCTCACCTCCCCTTTCAGCATTCCGAAGGGACCGCTCCCTCCGCGACACCCTGGTCCACTCCTCTATTACCCCCAACACCCCTTCGCCCGGCACCTTCATGTGCAAGCGCAGGAGATGCAACACATGCCCTTTTACCTCCTCCCTTCCCACTGTCCAGGGCTCCAAACACTCCTTCCAGGTGAAACAACGATTTACTTGTACTTCTTGCAATTTAGTATACTGTATTCGCTGCTCACGATGCGGTCTCCTCTACATTGGGGAGACCAAACGCAGATTGGGTGACCGCTTTGCGGAACACCTCCGTTCAGTCCGTAAGGGTGACCCCGAGCTTCCGGTCGTCTGTCATTTTAATTCTCCGCTCCGCTCCCACTCTGACCTCTCTGTCCTCGGCCTCTTACACTGTTCCAACGAAGCTCACCGTAAGCTCGAGGAACAGCACCTCATCCTTCGATTAGGCACTTTACAGCCTTCTGGACTCAACATCGAGTTCAACAATTTCAGATCATAACCTCGGCCCCTATCTTGTTTTTCTCTCTCTCATGGCAGCTGTCGATCATTCTGCCATTTACACTTCATCTAGAGTCATCTTTTGTTTCTTAACTTGTCCCATTACCATCTCCTTTTGCCTTGCACCATAATCCTTTTTGTCATTTAATCTCTCCTGCCTTCCATCCTATCACAGACCTTCCCTTTTGTTCTTTCCTCCCCTCCCCCTTTTCCTGCCCCTACACTTGCTTAAAAACCTGTTCCAACTCCAACTTTTTCCCAGTTCTGACGAAGGGTCATCGACCTGAAACGTTGACTCTGTTTCTCTCTCCACAGATGCTGACTGACCTGCTGAGTATTTCCAGCATTTTCTGTTTTTATTTCAGATTTCCAGCATCCGCAGTATTTTGCTTTTGTATTAGTTGTTAGCTCATGCTGTCTTATACCCAGCTTCTGAAGAATCCTTGAACAAAACTGCTGTTGATTCAGTACTCAATATTGAATCTGATTAAAGTTTGATAAGAAAACGTCACACCAGAACAAGAAGGAATGCTCTTCTGAGATTGGGGTCTAAGCATGTTGCTACAACAGAAGTCCTGTGCTGTCTCTTGTTTCGTCTTTGCCTTATCTCTGATGTGTTTCATTACCGGAGCTCTGTGCTAGCTCTGATTCCCATTAGACAGGAACTGTGCATGTTGTTCTTGAGATGTTTGTCTCCAGTAATAAGCAAAGCGGGAAAGTCTTCATTCCCCAGCGTTACTGCCCATCGCCTCAACCACTGCACATTCCCCCCCCCCCCCAAAAAAAGCTGGAAAATGGGTGAGTGGGACCTATCTAATAATAGCTACATAGCAAGATCCCACAGAATCCTGTGAATTTCATGCTTCCTTTGTATGTGATCCTGACCCTAACTAACCAGGCCACACTTTTATCTCTAGAAACCAGAGCAAGACGACTGGGACAATGGTCTGCAGGCAATGCAATGTGCTCTGCAATTGGAGAAGAACATTAACCAAAGCCTGCTGGAGCTATACAAACTGTCCAAGGACAGAACTGACCCTCATGTAAGTTTCTGGAAAAAAAAAATCCACTAAGCATGTAGGGTTTTGGGAATTCAACATGCCTTATAAAAACAAAGAATGTCGGTGAAAAGGGATTTAGATTTTTGCTCAAAGTTGATGTAGTGACCATCTCTGAAAACCTTGTTACCGGGGATTGTTGGGGGGGTTCAAAATTCTGCAAATTTGCAGTTTGGGAATCTGCTTCTCTTTCTGTTATAAGTTCAGCAGCAACAGAGGATTAGACATTAAATTAGAGCATTCATGGTGTTCGCAAATCTCATCTTAACTCAATGTTTGAAGCCATTCCACTCTCCTTGGCTTACTGCTTCATTTGGACAAGTAAACTGATCCACTTTACTCGATGTGGGCGAGGGGAGAAGTCGCCGTTTTGTGAAATGATCACCTGACTGACCAATCATGGCCCCATAGTTGGTGGCAATGATGCTCTGAAACACTAGGCTTTTCGAAGGAGGAAGTGTATCAGTGGACGCCAGCGGTTGAGTAGAATGGGCCTATAAAGATTGAGTAGAATGGAGCTTAGAAGAATGAGAGGTGATCTCATTGAAATGTATAAAATTCTTAAGAGGGCCTGACAGGGTAGATGCCGAGAGGCTGTTTCCCCTGGCTGGAGAGTCTCGAACTGGGGGCATAGTCAAAGGATAAGGGGTCGGCCATTTAGGACTGAGATGAGGAGAAATTTCTTGTTGTGAATCTTTGGAGTTCTCTACCCCAGAGAGCTGTGGATGCTCAGTCGATGAGAGTATATTCAAGACAGAGATCGATAGCTTTTTGGGTACTAAGGGAATCAAGGGATATGGGGATAGTGCAGGAAGGTGGGGGTTGATCTTATTGAATGGCGGAGCAGGTTCAAGGGGCCGAATGGCCGACTCCTGCTCCTAATTCTTTTGTTCTTACATTCTCACAATAGGAGCCATGAACAAAGTTGTATAATCTGTCCTGAGTGGTCCATGCCTGGACAAACTAGACTATATTTCAGCTTCAAAAGTAGTTAATACTTTATTCACAGTAAACAGCGTCTGATTTCATTTTCCTCCAGTTGTGTGACTTTCTGGAGACTCACTTTTTGGAAAAGCAAGTCAAGACCATCAAGAAACTTGGGGACCACATCACCAACCTGCAACGCCTAGGTGCCCCCCAGAATGGCATGGCTGAATACATATTCAACAAGTACACCTTGGGGATGGAGCAGGCAGGGCAGCACCAGGATTTCACCTCTGACCTGATATACAACAATATCTCTCACAGCCCCCTGAACAAATATTGACCAGTTTTAGAATTCTCTAACATTTGGTGTCTGTTAGAAAACTTCACGATCTTTACCACGATTTAGTTTTGCAGCTAATATTGCTGGGTTGTCAACACTGTATAAATGCTTTAATTGACTAATTTTTAGAATTTGGCAGCGCAGTGAACAAATTCCTGGAATCGGACTGAATGAATAGTTGAGGTTAGTGATTCATTGGAAGAAATTTTGCCAAAGATCACAGACCAGTTAAGAACGTAAGGAGCAGGAGTCGGCCACACGGCCCATCGAGCCTGCTCCGCCATTCAATAAGATCATGGCTGATCTTCTACCTCAACTCCACTTTCTCGCCCTATCCCGAATCCCTCGGTTCCATTAGCGTCCAGAAATCTAGCGACCTCAATCTTGAATGTACTCAACGGCTGAGCATCCACAGCCCACGGTTATAGGTAAAAGTGGGAGACGCATGCTTCAAGTTGCTCACTCACAACCTGACCTGACGGCATGGACATGACTGACAGCTGTTGACTCCCCACCTCACATCTGGCCTCGTGCTACTCTGCCGCTACATAGAATTACATCGCAATTACAACACGGAAGCGTACCATCCAGTCCAGGTTGGTGTCTACACCCCTCGTGCCACTGGGACAAGGGGGCATCCGGAATCTCCGGATCCTCCCTGACTTCTTCCAGCTGATTTCCTGGGCTCTGGAGCACCTGCATTTCTAAACAAAAAAAACCCCAAAAAACTTAAAAGTGGAAAAGCAACAGCAATCGACGCTGAGGAACTCAGCTGATCTGCTGGACCCAGCTCAGAGAGAGGCCGCGCAGCCGCAGTGGCCCGCCGTGCCTCCAACTTAGAAGTCGGAAATGCTTCCCTCCCTCCTGATGTTGCCCAGAAGTAGCGTGATACATATTTTTTAAAGTCAAGATTGTTAGGGCGCTGTGTAAGAATCATGGGCTGTCACGCTGTGAGAGATCACTAGACCTTGTAAACAGTGAACGAAGCACTCACTGCCATCACGTGTAATTCAAAGAATTTATCAATAAAAGCACTCCATGGAAAATTTGTTGTGGCGTGCTGACTTTCTGTAAATAGGGCCAGTCGCTGTAAACCCTTAATCGCCTGTTATTGACTTGATAGGGTAGAATTTCTGACTGGTGAAGCTCACTTACGAATACTTCTCGCACTCAGACCTTATTGCAGTGTGCACTCATTTTTATGCATTTATTTAAACGCCTGTGTAACAGTAGGAATTTAACAGGAGTACATTCATATGTGAACTTCACTGATGGGAAGTTCTGCCCTCCTGTCTGTAATGGTGAGCTGCCGGGGGGCCAGGTGCGTGTGAACAGAATGGAGCTCAGATGCAAGTACAGCGCATTGTGTAAAACCGGGAATTGACGTCGACAGTTGTAGCTCATGAATGGTCCGTAATTTCCGATAGGAGGCTTCCTGCGTGCGGATGCCTCCTATTGGAGAAAAATCTACGGACTTACCTGAGGGCTCCCGAGGTCCGGACACTTCCGCTCCTGGGCCTCTCCAAAGTCGAAATGCGCAGGGCCCACGTATCCCAGAGGCGCATGCGGATCGCAAGTGTTCCTGGGATCGCGTGGGCCAGACCAGCCAATAGGAGAAGGGAATCTCCCTTCATACTTTTGACAGATAGACCTGTCAAATATATGAATGGAGATCACCCCCAAAATACACTAAAACATTAAATAAATTTAAAAAAATCACATTTTTGAAATGAGTTAAAATTACATTAAATTAAATATTTTAAACAAAAATTTAATTTTTTGAAAAAAGTAATGAAAGTTTTTTTACGGGACTAAAAATAAACTTACCTTTTTAAAAGTATTTTAAAATTATAAATGAGTGAAAACTTTTTTTTTTTTAGTAACTTTTTTTTCAACTCTTCTGCTGGTAAAAGCAGGCCTTACTCCTGCTTTTACCAGGCGTAAGATTTCAAAGGGTTTTCAGCGGGCGGAGGTTCTGCAGAAAGCGGAACTCTCCGCCCGCAGAGGCCCTTCTCCAGGGGCAGGCGTCCGATCTGTCAAGAGCATTCTTGACAGAGCGGAAATGCCGGTTTTCAGTGCGCGCGCTTCGCATGCCTGAAACCGGCATTTCCGATGTCCCTGCGGGTGTGTACACAGCGCGTACACACCCGTAGGCATCGGAAAATACAGGCCATTATCTTCTAAAGCAGCCGTGCAGTGTAACTGCCCAAAATAAAACTGGCTGTGTACTAACCTGCTTCAGAGGTGTTTATTTAAACTGGACCCTGTACAGACTCTGGACTCCCTTCTGACATAGGTATTGGGCTACCTTTTGCTGAATATTCAAGTTTGTGGGTTTTATTTACAGACTATAGTTTCTTCAGCATTAATTCTACACCATCAGTTTATCTTTACTTGGTCATTTGTTTTACTTTGCTCATCTCTCTCTTTGAGATGCCACACACCTGCCCAGCTGGGACGGACAATTGATCCCAAGCAATTTTGCCTTTAATTTCATTTTTGGGTGCGCGCCCCTTTAAGGGGCTGCGTGGCTCACTCAAAACACCGTGCATGCCCGTTTTTTCCGACTTAAAAGCCGGTGAGCCGGCTGCGCGGGCGCTGCAGAGCGCCGCGCGGCCACGCAGCTTAAAGGGAATATTGATCCCAAGGCTCCAGTGTACAGAATTACATAGAATCTTGCAGCACAGAAACAGGGCATTCAGCCTAACAGGTCTGTGCCTCCTGGGTCAACGTCCGGCTCGCGGTCAAAGCCATCGAGTCGCTAAAAGTGGCACTGGGCCCCGTCTCCACTAGGTGTGTCGAGGAGGCTCAAGCACGTGGGGCGATCCCGTCCGAACTGACCCCCGTTCGGACGGAATTCCTTATCGGCGCCCGGCCCCGAATCCTCCCTCGGGAGCCGCCGCCTCACCACTTGAGCCTTCTCGGAGAAATGCCCTCCGTGCCCTTTCAATCCGCACGGAGGCTTTTCCTGTACGGGCTGCTCCTGCACACTCTCCACTTTGCCATCTTCGTCTGCCGTCCGGACACGCCTTGGCATACCATCCTGCCGTCCGGCGGAGGCGAAGGTCCCCATTGGAAGGCTCTCTACGCGGGAGTCTTCCCTTGTTCTATTGGGGACTTGGCCTGGAGGGTGTTGCACGGAGCAGTCCCGTGCAATAGGATTTTAAATAGGTTTACGGACTCCCAGGCTGCTTGCCATTTCTGCGGCCTGGAGGAGTCCGTCTATCACATTTATATTGAGTGTGAGAGGTTGCAGCCCCTCTTTCATTATTTGAAGGGGCTGCTCCTCAATTTCTGGTTGCACTTCAGCCCCACGCTTCTGATCTACGGTCACCCGGTGCGGAGGGGAGCGGGTAGGTCGGAGGACCTCCTCGTAGGACTGCTCCTGGGCCTGGCCAAGAAAGCCATTAATTGGTCCAGGCAGCGGGCGGTCGAGGGGGTCGTTCGGCCCGATTGCCTGCCTCTCTTCCGCGGCCATGTTCGCGCCCGGGTGGCCCTGGAGATGGAGCACGCGGTGTCCGCCGGCACGCTTGAGTTTTTCCGCGACCGGTGGGCGCCGCGGGGGCTGGAGTGCATAGTCACCCCGGACTTCCAAATTTTAATTTGATTTATTAAGTTTCATTTAAAGTTTTAATTGATTTACAGTAAATTTGGGTTCTGTTCAACCAAAAAGAGGAACAGGTCTGTGCCGGTGTTTATTGCTCCACACGAGCCTCCTCCCACCTTACTTCATCTCCCCCTATCAACGTATCCTTCTACCCTGTTCTCCGTCATGTACTTATCTAGATTTCCCCTTAAATGCCACTCTGTAGGTGCCTGTCGGAACATGTGTGACTTTGCTTCCCTCCCTGTAAAGGAAGTACCTTTCCTCTGCTCACTGCCTGTGCGGATATGGTTACCAATCCCGAATAATGGGGTCACTGCACAGACTCTACTGCAGCCTTGTGGCTGTGGAACAAGAGGGTTCAGCCACCTGCATAGAGGCGTAAATGCGATTGTGCTACGCCCGCATGGTTGAGGCTAGGAATTCACTCTGTGGAGAAATGTAGACATGATCCTTTATCCTACCACTAGCAGTGGAGTAGTTTTAGGGCTAGGTGAAGCATATGGTCATCGGGGCCCTGAAAAGACCTAGAAAGTAGAGACCCAAAGAAAATTAAACTAAAATAATTATAGAGTTGGACAATAAGATGTTGCTTGTGATGTACAGAAGCTTTATAGGTGCACCAGAGCTTCTACTGAATAGTACACATTAAATCAGCAATTATAGCCCTCAGACACTCTTGAATACTCACTCAACCAAATGTGTATTCTGTCCGCATGGGACTTCTTTACAATCGGAACTAATTTACAAACTAAGATCCAATAAGTTCTGGTTTACCTTTGATTCTGCAGAAGACTTAGATCTGTAATTGTGCCACATGACACACCCTTACCGAGTGGATTTAGAGAAAGGATCTCTCACAGATTGAGAAACAAAACCACTCATGGAAAGGTGCATTGTCTTCTCCGTGGATACTGGCCGCTGTAATTCTGCACCAATTAAGCTATTTGCTGTAGAGATGGTATAGTTTATGCTTCGTTCGCAACGCCAGTACATCAGTTTTGCTTTCAGTGCTCCAAAAGTCTCACTTAAATCACCAGTGCAAGATATAATTCAATGAGGCCAAGTACTTAGGAGATTTTTCTGACTAGACCGTTCCTCTGTTGCATAGTAGATTCCATCTCTCACTCCTAGACCTCGGCCTATAGGTGAGGTGCGAGTCCACATGATTCAGAATGCATCATGGTTCAAAAGTCTACAAATCTAAGGACTTACACAGGATGAAGATAATTTCTGTTTTATAGTTTATGATCGAAGCTCAACCATCTGACCTTCAATAATATGCAGTTAACTGTTCGGGTTGAGATTTCACTGTTCCACAATCCCTGCATTATCTTCTTAAAATTGGACAGGAAAGATTTGAGCTGAGAGAGGCAGGTACACAGTCAGGAAGTTGGTTGGCACAGTGGGTTAGCATATTGTCCTTTCACCCCTGGAACTGTGGCTATTTAACTGGGCTAAATTTTCAAATTCACAGAATTATACAACACAGAAGGAGGCCATCGTGCCTATGAAAGCGCTATCCAATTAGTCCCACTCCCCCCTGCTCTTTCCCCATAGCCCTGCAGATTTTTCCTTTTAAAGTATATATATCAATGCCCTTTTGAAAGTTAGTACTGACTCTACTTTCATCACCCTTTCAGGCAGCGCATTCCAGATCATAAAAACTCGCTGCGTAAAAAAATTCTCATCTCCCCTCTGGTTCTTTTGGCAACTACTTTAAAGCTGATGACCTCTGGTTACTGACCCTCCTGCCACTGGAAACAGTTTCTCCTTACTTACTCTTTCAAAATCCTTCATAATTTTGAACACCTCTATCAAAACCTTCTCTGCTCTAAAGAGAATGACGCGAGATTCTCCAGTCTCTCCACATAACTGAAGTCCCTCATCCCTGGTAGCGTTGTCGTAAATCTCCTCTGCACCCTCTCCAAGGCCTTGACACGCTTCCTAAAGTGTGGTGCCCAGAATGGGACACAATACTCCAGCTGAGATCTAATTATTGAAATTATTGCCAGTTTTATTTTTTAACGCAGACCAGCTGTTTTTTGTTAATTGTACCCTTCTTCGGAGATCCATTTTCATTCATCTTAGTCGAGTCAATTTTTCTAAAGTTCTTGTGAAATCAGGTGGTTAATCTCACCTCACCTGCCAAGAGCTGTCACAGCCTGTGGCCCATTGAATGTCAAGTCAATTATCACCATGACTCTGATGGTTGGGTTTTCAGTAAGAGCTGTTTGTTCTCAATCTCCCCTTAAGGTTTGAAGATTCAATTTTGGAGGGTGTAGCTAGCTGTGCTCTAAGGTTATTTAACTAAGCAAGATGTGTGCAACTCATTGCATTGACACCAATATCATGTAACAGATTGATTTTTATCCATTTTTAACATCTTACCACACTTTTCTAAGTCCAGTTTCAAACACGCTATTAAAAGGCTGTATGTGGCGCTGAGTGTCCCACTCTTTATATTCTTTGACTATCCGTACAAAAATATTTCTTACACAGACTCCGGATAGACCTGAAACAACAACAACACAACTTGTATTTATAGAGCGCCTTTAATTTACTAAAGCGTCCCACGGCGCTGCACAGGAGTATTAAGAGAAAACATTTGACACCGAGCCACATAAGGAGAAATTAGGGCAGGTGACCAAAAGCTTGGTCACAGAGGTAGGTTTTAAGGAGCGTCTTAAAAGGAGGAAAGAGAGGTAGAGAGGCGGAGAGGTTTAGGCAGGGAATTCCAGAGGTTAGGATCTAGGCAACAGGAGGCACGGCCACCAAAGGTTGAGCGATTAAAATCAGGGATGTTCAAGAGGGCAGAATTAGAGGACAAGAATTAAATAGAATGACATAGTCTACAGCACAGAAACAGGCCATTCGGCCCAACTGGCCTATGCCGGCGTTTATGGTCCACTCGAGCCTCCTCCCGCCCTAATTCATCTCACCCTATCAGCATATCCTTCGATTCCTTTCAACCTCATGTGCTTATCTAGCTTCCCCTTAAATGCATCTATTCTATTCACCTCAACTGGAGACAGAGATGGAGAGAATAGCAAAGCAACAGAGGCAAAACAAAAAATTCAACAGAAAGAAAAGAAAAAGAAAGAAACAGATAGAAAATATAGAAAGAGAGTGAAGGAAAATACCAGTCAGAAAAATAGGGGAAACAGAGAAAGAGACAGGGGCAGCTTATTAATTAATAAACACACTGCCTGTGCAGATTCCTTAATAAACCACGTGATATTCCCATCCCCCAACAGATAAACTTTCTGCCTCATGAGGTATATGTAGTTGCCATCTGCTTGTCAAATCAATCGTCCTCCAGTTGTGACAGATGGTCTTTTGGTGAATGGAATTGTTCTTGTTCTAATAGACGGTTTGAAGATTGGGTATTGCAGGGTGTAACCATTTCTGATCTAAGTTTGAATAATTAAACAGGATATAGCAGACCGCTGATGCAGAGCTAATTGTAACACCAATATTATGCAACAGGATAATTGGTGTGTGAAAGAGCGCTTCCAAGTGCAAACAAGTTAGAACAGATTGCACAATCTAGCAAAGCAACTGGTGCAGAGCACTGGTACCTCAGCATATCAGTTCTGGTCAACCCTTGGACAGAAGATGGAATATGTATTATTGGTGCCTCCAGGCAGTGCCGCTAGTGCTGGCCCCTCTGCACAGAGTGTCACTTGTGTCTCTGTGCGAATTCTGTCCAGGCACTGTGGTCACTTGTACACAAGTGAACTTAGCGCGATGGATAATGCAAGGCCAGCTCATTTAAATCGCTCTCTGGCCATGTCGCTCATCTCGGGAACGGTAGCATAGTGGTTATGTTACTGGACTAGTAATCCAGGTAGGCCTGGACTAATGATCCGGAGATGTGTAGTTCAAATCCCACCATGGCAGCTGGGGAATTTGAATTCAATTAAATAAATCTGGAATTAAAAAGCTAGTATCAGTAATGGTGACCATGTAACTACCAGATTGTCGTAAAAACCCCATCTGGTTCACTAACGTCCTTTAGGGAAGGAAATCTGCTGTCCTTACCCGGTCTGGCCTGATATGTGACTCCAGACCCACAGCACTGTGGTTGACTCTTAACTGCCCCCCTGAAATGGCCTAGCGAGCCACTCAAGGGCAATTAGGGATGGGCAATAAATTCTGGCCTAGCCAGCGACACCCACATCCCGTGAACGAATAAAAAAAAAATTCCCTAGCATCACTGCCTGGTGTCTTCCCACATACCACTGTCCTGTGTCCCCTATGCCGGATGTCCCTACTACCTGTGCAGGAAAAAAAAAATCACCTCATCAAGCACCAGCAGCCATTAAAGGGCTGCCAGAGCCGAAAAAGCCAAGCTTGAATAAGTTAGTCTTAGATTGGTGGACAGGCACGATAGCCTGCTGTGCTGTACGAGTCTATCACTCTAGATCTAACCAACCCAAACTGTAAACTTAAGACTCTCATGATGCTCACCGCATCGAGCTGCATGCAGGAGTGGTCTGTCCAGAGATTAAAAAAGGTACTGTGATTAATGAAGTGTTGAGCCCATTGCATGAGAAAGTTTATCAATATACAACAATGAACCAAAGTGAAGTGTCAATTGGTGCCCATCTTTATGGCAGAGCCCCTTTGCGAAGATTAATCTGACTGATGGATAGAAGTCCTCCCGGCATTATTTCATGATCCACTTAGGTTTATTGTTATACATTAATAAACTTTCTGCTAGTGCAGATGTTCCGAAATGTTAAATAAAGCAGCTGCTTCTTCCCTTCCCTCCACCCTCAGATAAACCTGCTCACTGGATGAGGTGTGTGTAGTTGCTAGCTGACTGTCAAATCAATCATCCGCCAACTGTTGAGTGATAGAACACACTCCAGTCAGGCAGAACACACTCCAGTCAGGCAGCATCTGTGGAGAGAAAGAGCACACTCCAGTCAGGCAGCATCTGTGGAGAGAAAGAGAGAGCACTCAGGTCAGGCAGCATTTGTGGAGAGACAGAAAACCACACTAGTCAGGCAGCATATGCGGAGAGAGAGAGAGAGAGAGAGAGAGAGAGAGAGAGAGAGAGAGAGGAAAAGTTAATGGGGCAGAAATTCGTCTGTTGTCGGGTGAGTACGCACTGTGTACTCACCCGTGGACGGAACGAAAGTGCCGGTTTCTTGCATGCACTGCGCGGGCAAACGGCACTTCCGTTCCCGAGGAAAGGGGTTCAGAGGTCGAACGCGCACGCCGGAGGGCCAGCGCGTTCGCCTCGCACTGCGGATTTTTTTATAGGTTCCTCCGTGAAGGTAAGCACGGAGAAGATACACTTTTAAAAAAGGATGCGCAAGGCCTTCTTTTAACAAGGTAAGTGTTGATTTTATTAAAATTTAAACATTTTTTTTCACAGATTTATCTTTTTTAATTACTTTAAAGAAAGGTAAGTTTAGTTTTAACCCCATTAAAAAATGTAATTAATTTTTTCAAAAATTTAAATTTTTGTTTGAAATAGTTAATTAATGTAATTTATAGTTATTTTAAAAATGTGGTTTTTTAATTTTTTTGTAGTTTTAGGGCCGATCTGTATTCATAGATTTGACAGGTCTTCCTGTCAAATCTATGAATGAAAGATGGTCTGCTGCCATTGGCTCTCCATGGCCCACGTGATCCCAGGGGACGCATCGCATTAACTGCGCCCCTGGGACACGCAAGCACTGCGCACCGGCAGCTGCAGGAGGCCCAGGAGCTGAAGTCCCCGTGGGCCCAGAGGTCAACGGCAGGCGCGGTAGGTAGGTGCGCGCGGGATCCTTGCACCCGCGGGAAGCCAGGGAGCCTAATTTCTGGGCCAATGACCTGTCGTTGACATGAAACATTAACCGTTTCTCACTCTCCGCAAATTCTGCCTGATCTGCTGAGCGTTTGCCAGCATTTTCTGTTATTTCAGATTGCCAACATCCACAGTATTTTGCTTTTGTTGAAACACAGACTTGCATTTCTATAGCACCTGTCACGACTACCGGATGTCCCAAAGCACGTTACAGCCAAAGAAGTATTTTTGAAGTGTAGTCACTGTATTTTGCTGTTGCAGTTTTTGAGTGATGACCCGTGGTGAATGGAATCCACCGTTTGGGTCTGGATATTGATATCAAAACAGGATATTGCTCAAAAGTCCCTGCACTCAACAGTTAGTACAGAATCATTGCAGCTAAAGGAAGCTACTCCCATTATGAAAAAGTGTTGAAGAGCAGATATGATTCACAAATTCAGTGGTGGAATTGGTATTAAATATTGCACTAATTGGATATGTAGCTATTAATAGCCCATTAAAAGCAGTGAAACGAAAGAGTATCCTGTACAGAAAAATACAGGGCCACATTACAGCTATCCCACCGAAGTGCAACTCTTGTTGAATGAAGGCTCAATACAGGATAAGAATATGGAAAAACTTCTCTACCCAGAGCGTGGGGCCTGCTACCACATGAACAATTCTGAGGCAAAGAGCATAATTGTATTTAAGGAGACACCAGATAAGGGAGAAAATAATAGAAGGATGTTGATAGGGAGAGGTGAAGCAAGGTGGGAGGAGGTTTGTGTGGAGCATAACACCAGCATGGACCTGTTGGACCAAATGGCCCATTTCGTGTGCTGTAAATTCTATATTAAACTGCTTGGTTTACATAGACAATAAAAGCCAATTTGATACACAACTGTTTTTATTTTTCACCTAATGACAGTTACAAGAATCCTTTACAAAAAAAACCTTGTAAACTCAGCAGTTCCATATACAAGTTAGAACCTCCAGTCAGTCAGTCAGTCAGTCATTATTCACCCCAGGAACCTGCTCACACTTAAATGACGACTTAGATCTGTGTAGTAAGACACCATTAAAAAAAGACTAATATCCCAGCAGTCACATCACTCAGTAGCGTCGCAGTTTCCAAGGTTTGGACAACGCTGCAGAACCCACCAGAGGAAGGCAAGTACGCACATCTCAGACCAGCGCTCCTTAAAAAATTTACGGCCTCAGCATATCAGCGAAACTGCCACCTCCTCGACCTTCCAGGCCTCGGTGATGCCTCACCGTCAGACCTCCTCTCCCACATGCTCTCCCTCACCGACGAGAGCCCACCCGGACCCCTCTTCCGCACGCTGTTCATCCGCCAGCTCCCTCTCAGCATCCGCCCAGCGATCGTGGCGACCGGCCTCACGAAACTGGAAGCCCTGGCCGATGAGGCCGACAAGCTGCTGTCCGCTCACTCCAGCCGCGACGTCACTCCGGACCTGGCAGCCAATGCCTGGGCGCGCCCCTCACCATCCAGCACACGGCTTCAAGGGCCTGTCACCAGGCCCACGGGGCCTTCACGCCCCACTAACCCGGGCCACTGTTACTACCACGCACGGTTCGGCGCCAGGGCACAACGGTGCACACCTCCCTGCTCTTTCAAGTCCGCCCCCGTTCCAGCCCCCGCGATGGCTGTGGTCCACGCGGGCTCCCTGCTGTTCGTCACGGATGACAAAACTGGCCACTGGTTCCTGTGCGACACTGGGGCTCAGCACAGCATCATCCCGGCCTCCTCTCTCGACATCCAAAAGGGCTAATGAGGACCGGCGTTGGCTGCTGCTAATGGCTCGGAAATCCGGACCTATGGCACCCGGACAGTCACCCTCGACCTCGCTGGTCACCGCTACCGATAGGAGTTCATCACTGCCAAGGTGCTCTCCCCCCTCATCGGCGCAGATTTCCTGTGTGCCCACGGCTTACTGGTAGACATCCCTCGACACCGCCTCGTGGACATGAACACCATGTCCCCCATCTTGGGCGCCATGGCCCATCAACCCGCCGACATGACGTCAGTGCCACGGATGACTACTCGGCACTGCTGGCCGAATTCCCGGCCCTTACCAATCCGACCTTCTCCGCGGAGGCCGCCAAACACGGGGTGGAACACTTCATCCCCACCACAGGCCCCCCAGTGTACGCCCACGCCCGCAGGCTGGACCTGGCCAAACAGGAGATCGTGCGGACAGAGTTTGCCACCATGGAACAGCTCGGCATCATCCGCCGCTCCAACAGTCCCTGGGCCTCCCCACTCCACATCACCCCCAAACCAGGCGGAGGTTGGCGCCCCTGCGGGGATTACCGCCGCCTCAATGACGCCACCACCCCTGATTGGTACCCCGTGCCGCACATTCAGGACTTCTCGGCTAGACTGGCCGGCCGCTCAGTCTTTTCCAAGGTCGACCTGGTGCGCGGCTACCACCAAGTCCCCGTCCACCCCGCGGACGTCCCCAAGACGGCCGTAATCACCCCCTTCGGCCTGTTCGAGTTCCTGCGGATGCCCTTCGGCCTCAAAAACGCGGCCCAGGCATTCCAACGGCTCATGGACTCGGTCCTTTGGGACCTGAAGTTCCTGTTCGTCTACCTGGACGACATCCTGGTAGCCAGTTCCTCCAAGCAGGAACACCTTGAACACCTTCGCATCCTGTTCGGGCGCCTCAGCGACCTCGGGCTCATCCTCAGCCCAGCCAAATGCCAGTTCGGCCTGGACAAGATCGACTTCCTCGGCCACCACATCATCCATCAAATTGGTAGCCAACCGCTTTGTCTGGCGCGGCCTTCGCAAGGATGTGCGTACTTGGGCCAACTCCTGCCTAGCCTGCCAACGGGCCAAGGTACAGCAACACACGAAAGCACCCCTCGAGGAGTTTACTGTCCCCTCGCGGAGATTCGACCACATCCACGTGGACATCATTGGGCCCCTGCCGCTGTCGCAAGGCCACACGCACTTGCTGACCATCGTTGACCGCACCACACGCTGGCCTGAGGCAATTCCACTGACCTCTACCAGCACCGCCGACATCGCCAGAGCCTTCGTCAGCACCTGGGTCGCACGGTTTGGCGTCCCCTCCGACATGACGTCGGTCCGCAATTTACCG
Organism: Squalus acanthias; assembly: GCA_030390025.1. Taxonomy (NCBI): domain Eukaryota; kingdom Metazoa; phylum Chordata; class Chondrichthyes; order Squaliformes; family Squalidae; genus Squalus; species Squalus acanthias. Next base: position 5,520,860 of record CM059450.1, read on the forward strand.
CTGAACTCTGGACCGCCGTCGCACGCAATCTCGGGGTGACTATTCACCGCACCACAGCGTACCACCCCCAAGCCAACGGACTGTGTGAGCGGTTCCACAGATCCTTGAAGGCATCTCTTCGAGCCAGCCTCCAAGACGGCGCCTGGACCGACCGACTTCCGTGGGTCCTCCTCGGCCTGCGCACCGCGGTTAAAGAAGACCTCCACGCATCGGCAGCAGAGCTCGTGTACAGTCAGCCGCTGCGCGTACCCGGCGAGTTCCTGCCCACTGCCACGACACCCTGGTCAGCCGACCAGCAACGCCACGACTTCGCCTCACCGGCGCTGCAGTTCGCCCCGGTGCCCATTGCCCAACACGGCGAATCCACCTCACACGTCCCACTAAGCCTGCACCAGGCACGGTTTGTTTTCGTCCAGCACGACGCCCACCGCGGACCCCTTCAACCCCCGTACGACGGGCCCTACAAGGTGCTACAGGCTGGGGACAAATTTTTCACCCTGCAAGTGGGCGACAGGACCGAAAAAGTGTCGGTGGAGCGACTCAAGCCAGCACACTCGGAGCCCGGGGAGCAGGTCCCTGTAGCTCGTCCACCTCCACGCGGCCGACCTACCCTCAAGCTGGTTCACCCGGCTGCTCCACGCCCGGCTGTTCCACGTCCACCGGCGTCCTACAAGAGCCGCTCCGGCTGGCCCATCAGACCGCCGCACTGTCTCATCCACACCGCCTAAGCGGATTCTGGGGGGGAGCTGTGTGGCGGATCGCCACCTAAAACGGGCATAATCCACTTTTCCGTCTGTGGACAAATTGCCAGCACCTTCCCCTTTAAGGCACATTACCTTTAAGGCAGAAGGGGGCGGGGCCTCAGGTTTTACCCAGAGAATTCTGGGAGTTTTTAGCAGAGAATTCTGGGAGCAGTCTCTCAGCCATTTTGTGTGCTATGCAGTGAATTAAAGTTTTCTTGTTTTCCACATATGGATTTAGCCTCCATTCGTGTTTTGCGGCAGCCTCAACAAGCCAGCACATGATTAATTAGTCACTTAATTGAAACATTTGCACCTTCATTTGAGAAACCTACAGTTAAAGCCATACTCTTCAACCTGTGGCAAACCTCAAGACTAGAAAATGGCTTCTGTTTGAAGTTTAAGCCCTCTAAATCATGCACTAGGAAACAACTAGACTTCTAACTAGAGGCATTTATTATATAGAAACTATTTCAATAGAGAGTAAAGAAGTTAGCTCACCATGGAAAGATAAACATAGGAGGAATAGAGCTCCATGTTGATCTGCTTGTTGACAGCATCCTCACAGTCCTTGTGGTAGTTCTGACGCACTTGGGAGGCCATCTTAATTTCTATAGTGTGTCTGATTTTCAGCAAATCCACCAACTAGACTTGCTCACTCAATCTAAGTGCTGTGAAAGTGAGAACCAGCACATTTTAAACTCTTGGACAACCCAGCATTTGCATAACAGATGATGAGTGACAGTTATTGGTAGCCAATCAGATAACTTCCATGCCTCAACAAAATCCACAAACTCATTAATTAATTAATAAAGTGAGCATTGGGTGAGCCAATCAGAGCTTTGAAAGTAAGTTTAGCGGATTACTTACTAGCAGCCTCATTGTTGTAGAGTCCTTTTTTTTTGGATAGTTAACAAATCAACTGTAAATTAATAAAACTTTAAATAAAACTTAACAAATTAAACTAAAATTGCATTGGCCGGGATGATGATGCACTCCAGTCCCCGCAGCGCCGACCGGTCACGGAAGGCCTCAAGCATGCCGGCGGACACCGCGTGCTCCATCTCCAGGGCCACCCGGGCGCGAACATAGCCGTGTTGTAGAGTCCTTTGACCTCCCTTAAAAATGTTTAAAATGTCTTCTTGAACTTATACCTTTGTACTTGCAATACAGTCACCTGAGTAATTCAGCTGAATTTGTGACAAAGGTAGAGATTTATTTGTTTATTGCAGGTGGTTGTGAACTCAATGCAATATTCAGCGATCAGGTAGTCCAGGGTGAGTCTGCACTGTCAGTGAGTAAGGAAGATGGAAATTCTATCCCAAATTTGTCACAAATCTACCCCATGTGTGCAGAGGGTGATGGTTGTTGAGAAAGAAGAAAGAAAGAATTGCATTTCTATAGCGCTTTTCGTGACCTCAGGACATCCCAAAGGGCTTTACAGCCAATGAAGTATTTTTGAAGTGTAGTCACCGTTGTAATTTAGGAAACGCGGCAGCCAATTGTGCACAGCAAGCTCCCACAAACAGCAATGTGCTAATGACCAGATCATCTGATTTTGTTATGTTGATTGAGGGATAAATATTGGCCAGGACACCGGGGATAACTCCCCTGCTCTTCTTCAAAATAGTGCAATGGGATCTATTACATCCACCTGAGAGAGCAGACGGGGCCTTGGTTTAACGTCTCATCCGAAAGACGGCACCTTTGACAGTGCAGCACTCCCTCAGCACTGAACTGGAGTGTCAGCCTAGGTTTTTGTGCTCAAGTCTCTGGAGTGGGACTTGAACCCACAGCGTTCTGATTCAGAGGCGAGAGTGCTACTCACTGAGCCATGGTTTTATTCTCATTACATTCTGTGTGCCTTATAATCCAGTATATATTTGTCACCGGGTAGGGTTTACATCCTGTGAATCTGAGGAGCGACCAGTCTAGTTTATGGATCTTAACCGCCAGTGTGAAATGCACCATCCGGCTAATTCACAGGATTTCATGGTAAACCTGGATTATCTGCTGGTGGTTTAATAGCAGGATGTCTGGCAACAGGAGTGGGATAAAAGGGAAAGAAAGATCTTGCATTTATATAGCGCCTTTCACAACCTTCTAGTTTAGTAACGACTGCAAACTTGGGATATGGTTCCCCCATTCCAAATCCAGGTCACTTCTCTATCTGTATAGTGAAAAACTGACTCCAGCTCTAATCTCTGGCACTCACCACATTTCACTGCTTGCCAACACAAGAATGTCTCTTTTATACCAACTCTCTGCCTATTACCTTATTTTTAAATAAAATTCATTCTGGGAATAAGGGCATCGCTAGCAAGGCTGACATTTATTGCCCGTCCCTACTTTGTCCTTGAAGGTGGTGGTGAGCCTTCTTCTTGAACCGCTATAGTACATGTGGTGAAGGGAGCTCCAGGATTTTAACCAAGTGACGATGAAGGAACCACTATTCCTTCGCAGTTTGCTTGAAGGACAGAATATATATATATATATATATATGGCACAAAAAAATGCTTTGAAAATGTCTGTTGGTAGAACAGTTTCCCTGCTGTAGTATAAATGCAGCGGAGGCCAGAAGATCTCTGTTGACTTTGAGAACAGCAAGGTCAGGTTTTGACCTGTACCCTACTATCACTGCCAAGTGTAGTGTGTAGAGTAGCAGTTAAATGGAATACATACACCTTAAAAAAACCCACACAATTAACCAACAAATGTCACGATCCAAATCCTAAATACAGGATTCATACGCAGCTTTTTACACTGGTGAATCGATGTCGCCCTAGCACATATCCAAACACCCTTCTTACTCACTGCCCACAAGGGTGAAAACCAACCCCGAAGAAACATTTGCTTAAACTTGAAATTGCAAATGACTTAGTTAATGCAGTGTGTACTGGTGACAGGAAGTGCCTAGTCATCCAGTGGCCACTGTGTAAAGAGCTGGTTTCTATTCCTTGCCCTGGCAGATACAAGTTGATTCAGAATGCTGAGCAATTCTTAGTGCAGAAGGTTGACATATTGAAGTAAGCAATGTCTTGGTTATTATTTATTACAGGCTGCTGTGCTATTATTTCTTTTTTGCTTTAGCCAACAACATCCTGCATCCTAAAAACTTTAGCCAAAACTTGCTTTGCCAACCTCATGGATAATGTATGGTATGTGGAGAGACTAGGATTGTTCTCCTTAGAGCAGAAAACGTCAAGGGATTTTTCAAATTATGAAATTTTGATTTAGAATAACTAAGGAGGAGTGGTTGGCACTGGTGGGTTGGTAACTAGAGGACACAGATTTACAATAATTGCCAAGGGACCAGAGCACAAAAAGAGATTTTTTTCCCCCTTTAATTATATAAAAAGGAGTTGTTACAAGCTGGAATACACTGCTTGCAAAGCTGGTGTAAATAGAGTCAATAGTGACTCTCAAGGGAAGTAGATATATACTAGAAACAGGGGGAAAAAAAAAGACACGCTATGGGGAAGAGCAGGACTAATTCAATAGCCCGCACAGGCATGATAGGCTGAATGGCCTCCTTCTGTGATGCATGTTTCTATAAATGTGGGTGAAAAGGATGCTACACATTCATGACATGGTGCTGTCAAGTGCCCACCTAACAGAGCAACAGCACTGGTCAAGAACAGTTACCTGATTGCCCATGGTTGTCAGCTAAGAGATCGTTCCAAGTAGAAGCTCGAGAAATCTTGCATTGTGTGAAATACGAAGACCCTCACATCTCCAATTTGGAGATGTAACCACAAACATCTGGTCAGGCCAAGTGAGGCAGGGAAAAAAAAAATGCAGCTTAAGTTCCTGCACAAGTTAAACAGCTCAATGATCTTCTGCTGAGGCTAGCGCAAGCTGGGTGTCATAGATACCAGATCCACTACTCAATTTGCACAAGGAAAAACAAACCACATCAACACTGAATAGCTTTTATTTTCATTGACAGCACAAGGAGATAAAAAAAAATCAGCTCAAGAATGAACCACATCCAAAGCCATCATTCACCTCAGGTCTTAGTCACACTTCATATCCAAGTTGGAGGTCCCTCACCATTATGTTGAGATTAATTAAATGCTGAAGGATAGGGAATCATTCCCCTAATGTGTGCTTGTCAAACAGGTACTCTCCCATGCCATTCATAGGGGCTCCCAGTCTCTTCAAATTGGTGATGTGATCTCCCAGCTTCTTGATCATCTTCACTTGCTCATCCAAGTAGTGGGTCTCCAGGAAGTCACACAACTGGAAAAAGGAAAGAGAAACCAGTCAGTACAGACAACAGATCAAGGATAACACGGAGGAATTGTTCCACATCTTCTCCTGGACTGGATGGTTGGTACAAGTAGAGCACTTGGTGGATTTTGCCCCAGGTTAGATTACTACACAGGTGTCAAATTCAATACTTCAGAATTGAATTCTAGATCTCCTTCAGATACTAGTGTGCCCCCAGGAAAAGATTAATGATCAAGTATGATCTGGACACTTCATAAAAAGGGCTTGTTGAAATCTCTGCAATGGACAAACAGTCTTACTGGATATGGAGATCGTGTCAATTTCAACCATCACCCTCAACACACCTGAATATTCATAGTTAGAACATAAGGAACTTACATGCGGGTCAGTGCACCCAGTGGACAGTTTGTGCAGATCCAGCAGACTCTGGTTGACATTCTTCTCCATCTGCAGAGCTCTCTGCATCGCCACCAGACCATTGCTCCACTCATCCCGCCCTGGTTTCTGGGAAAAAAACCCCCAGAAGTTACTCTTGAGAAAAGTTCGACCTCAAATGAAGGAAATTAAAGGCTGCAACAACCTCAAGGGTTCCTGCCCAAGGCAGTCAATGCAGTGGAGTCTGTGCAAGGCAGTGGATGACAGGGAGACGCAACAGAACATCACTCATCACCTTGAAATGAACACCACTTCCCACCATCTCCAAGTGAATCAATGAAGACTTAATCTCATTATGGAAGATGGGACTTCAAAACAGAAATACTGAATGAACAGTGGATTCTAGTAACAAGTCTCCTGGGAAGATTGGATTGCTGTCTGATGCTTGAAATGTAAGGTTTTTCCTTTCTTCCTTTCCCACCCCAATCCCAAAAGTAGTTCACAAGTCAAAGAATCTCCCCCTTTTTCCTGAAAGGATACCTTGATGTCCTTCAGGACAATACGCCCCCCACGCCGATTCTGGAATTTCATCAGTTTCTCCGCGTGCTCACGTTCCTCATGTGACTGCTCCTTGAAGAACTCGGCAAAGTGACGCAGGGCAACATCATCCCGGTCAAAGTAATAGGACTGCGGAGAGAAAGAAAGTTAGGGCAGGTTAAAGTTTCACCCACGTGCAATTCAAAATGATCACTTGTCAGACTGGTTATTGGGCAATGGCTTGTTTAAAAGAAATATCATTTTCAACTAGTTATTAATGCTTGTTCATTGAACAGTCGGTCTCTCTTTTCACATTAGAAACAGCACAACTAAACTGGTGAAAAAGGAGGCTCAAATCAGCAGGAAAGACTAGGGGAGGGAGATAAAGGCTAAGCTGGAGACCAGAGGACAGTGGAATTACTTCTACTCATTCCATATGTAAAGGAATGACTGCAAAAATCAACAGTTTCATGCTACAAGTTCAGCTCACTAAGGAAGGTTTTACCAACAGTACACCATCCTCAAGTCACTTCAACAGAAGGTCTAACCAGCACATGATTAATTACAGTCACTATTTGAAACATTTGCACTACTATCAAATCCATACTCTTAAATCTGTGACAAACAGGACTAGAAAACAGCTTCTGTTTGACATTTAAGCCCCCTTAACTTATGCAACTAGGAAACAACTAGACATCTAGCTAGTTTAGTATATAGAAGTCATTCTAATAGAGAGTAAAGAAGATAGATAGCTCACCATGGAGAGATAAACATAGGAGGAATAGAGCTCCATGTTGATCTGCTTGTTGACAGCATCCTCACAGTCCTTGTGGTAGTTCTGACGCACTTGGGAGGCCATCTTAATTTCTATAGTGTGTCTAGCTTTCAGGAAATTCCACCCACCCAACTAGGCTCACTCACTCAATCTAACTGCTGTGAAAGTGAGAACCAGCACATTTTAAATACATGGACAACCCAGCATTTGCATAATAGATGATGAGTGACAGTTATTGGTAGCCAATCAGATAACTTCCATGCCTCAACAAACTCCACAAACTCATTAATTAATTAATAAGGTGAGCATTGGGTGAGCCAATCAGAGCTTTGAAAGTAAGTTTAGCTGATTACTAACTAGCAAACTCGTTGTTGTAGGGTCCTTTGACCTCTTTTAAAAATATTTTGTTTTAAATGTCCTGAACTTAAAATATAAAGTTATACCTTTGTACTTGCAATACAGTCACCTGAGTAATTCAGATGAATTTGTGACAAAATTAGAGGTTTGTTTTTTATTGCAGGTGGTTGTGAACTTAATACAATATCCAGAGATCAGGTAGTCCAGGGTGAGTCTGCACTGTCAGCGAGTAAGGAAGATGGAAATTCTATCCCAAGTTTGTCACAAATTTACCCCATGTGTGCCGAGGGTGATGGTTGTTGAGAGAAAAAGAAGAAAGAAAGACTTGCATTTCTATAGCGCCTTTCATGACCTCAGGACGTCCCAAAGGGCTTTACAGCTAATGACATACTTTTGAAGTGTAGTCACTGTTATAATTTAGGAAACGTGGCAGCCAATTACGCACAGCAAGCTCCCACAAACACCAATGTGCTAAAGACCAGATCATCTGATTTTGTTCTGTTGATTGAGTGATAACTATTGGATGGGACACCGGGGATAACTCCCCTGCTCTTCGTCCAAATATTGCAATGGGATCTTTTACGTCCACCTGAGAGAGCAGACGTTGTAAGGGGGCGTGTCTCAGACGGTGCTGGTGCGAGGTTAGGCCTTCGTTGCCTATACTATTGCTCGCTCTGGTCTCCGGCCAGCCTTTTTGCAATAAGCACCTGTGAGTGGTTTGACCCACTCGCCCTTACGGTTCTAACACCTGGACTTAGATGCAAGGAGCAGTAATGCAGAGAAAACTCAAATAGACCCGGTTGAATAGTACGAAATGGAAATCTTTATTGCATGGCATCTAGAATCATGAAATACATGTCATAGGCGCAAATCAAAGAGAGTACAAGTATACACACATTCATAAAGCTTGGTCTATGGAAATGGAGAACACACGACACATCGTAAAAAGGGGAACACATTATACCTTAACCTTATAAAACCCCCCCTCCCTTAACAATATCTACACTACGTCTGGATTTGTCGGATCGGAAAACATGCTCACCACTCGTGTTACTTCGGAGATTTTAAAGTGAGGCACTCGGCTCGTTTCGCTGCAGCGCCTGACTGTCACGTGTTTGGAAGGGTTTCTGCACCCCACTTGTTTACTTTCGCTGCTGCGAAAAGCAGGCCAGACTCCCTGTTGTCATGAAGAAATCGATGGAACTCAAAACGTTGTAAAATTCAAAGAAGAGTCTTCCTGTGTGCGGTACAGGTTGTAGTCTGTAGAACTCAAAGAAGAGTTCTGTATTTATATTTTCGGGCGCGGTCGGGGTTTACTGACCGTGGCGGCACGTGGAATTTCTTCTCGTCTTCTTCTCGTCTCGTCTCCTCGGGCCTCCGGGTCCAGACACCGTTTACCGACACTCGGGATGGTGTACCCTGTTACTTGCCCTTGTCGGGGCGGCTCGTACCGATTGAGCTCCACCCAACACTCGAATAACCGACCAGTACGGCTAAGAGTCAAGAGTCAACAATGTCCAGAGAAAACACAAAGTCCAGCCCCAAGGAAGAGCTTCATCAAGGGTCCGCAGAGAGAGAAGAGAGCGATGGACATTTGTTCTCTATAGTTATAGTGATGTGTCCGCTTATCTCCCGCTCAAATCTTAATGTTTGTCCTTTGTGTAATATTGGTGCTCAAAACTCCCAGCATGGGGCGATTATCTTCTTTAACGGGTTTCGGTGGCACCTGAAACTGGCCAACTATCCGTTAATGTTTTCCCCATTGTTGAACCAGCCAGGATGTGTATGAATCATCTCCCTGACTATTTTTGGGGCCCCCCGAATACTGGCTTAATCACCCGTCAATGTCTCTCTCATTGTTGAGCCAGGGGGGCATTTGTGTATTGATGTGTCTGGATGGGCCTTCGATTGCCCAGTACAATGATCCTTACTGTGCATAGGAAAACGATTCCAGCACTTATATCATTGCTATTGTTCAAAATGCAAACGGTTTGCATCCTGTCTTTATCAATGTTTACCGAGTATGATCCAATCTTATACTGAATGTATATTCGACACCATCTTGTCTGCCCACTGTGTTTCTGGAAGCTTCTGCCACGATGCGCGGCGGCCATTTTACAGGCTTCTGTGTCCTTTATTATCAGGACAGCATTTCGTTTAATAAAACTGATCAAATGAATCTGCTTCTCTTATGTTATTTTGAATCGCGATAATTGCGAAACTTTACAACGGAGGCTCGGTTTAATGTCTGACCCGAAAGACGGCACCTTTGACTGTGTAGCACTCCCTCAGCACTGAACTGGAGTGTCAGGCTAGATTTTTGTGCTCAAGTCTCTGGAGTGGAACTTGAACCCACAGCTTCTGATTCAGAGGCGTGAGTGCGACCCACTGAGACACAGGTTGATTCTCATTACATTCTGTGTGCCGTATAATCCAGTATATATTTGTAACCGGGTAGGGTTTACATCCTGTGAATCTGAGGAGCGACCAGTCTAGTTTATGGATCTTAACCGCCAGTGTGAACAACACCGGTGCAACCATTCCACCATCCGGCTAATTCACAGGATTTCATGGTAAACCTGGATCATCTGCTCGTGGTTTAATAGCAGGATGTCTGGCAACAGGAGTGGGATAAAAGGGAAAGAAAGAACTTGCATTTATATAGCGCCTTTCACAACCTTCTAGTTTGGTAACAAGTGCAAACTTGGGATCTGGTTCCCCCATTCCAAATCCAGGTCACTTCTCTATCTGTATAGTGAAAAACTGACTCCAGCTCTAATCTCTGGCACACACCACAGTTCACTGCTTGCCAACCTAAGAATGTTTCTTTTATCCAACTTTCTGCCTATTACCTTTAAAAAAAAAGTGTATTCTGGGAATAAGAGCATCGCTAGCAAGGCTGGCATTTATTGCCCGTCCCTACTTGGTTGTGGAGGTGGTGGTGAGCCTTCTTCTTGAACCGCTGCAGTACATGTGGTGAAGGTTCTCCCAACAGTGGTTAGATAGGGAGCTCCAGGATATTGACCGAGGGACAATGAAGCAACCACTATTCCTTCGTAGTTTGCCTGAAGGACAGAATATATATATATATATATATGGCACAAAAAAAAGCTTCTAAAATGTCTGTTGGTAGGACACAGTTTCTCTGCTGTAGTATAAATGCAGCTGAGGCCAGAAGATCCCTGTTGACTTTGAGACCAAATTGAGAGGTCGCACAACACCAGGTTATAGTCCAACAGTTTTATTTGAAATCACAAGCTTTCGGAGCTATCGATTGCTCCTTCCTCAGGTGAAGAAGGAGCAATCGATAGCTCCGAAAGCTTGTGATTTCAAATAAAACTGTTGGACTATAACCTGGTGTTGTGCGACCTCTCAATTCTGTCCACCCCAGTCCAACACCGGCATCTCCGCATCATGACTTTGAGACCAGCAAGGTCGGGTTTTGACCTGTGCCCTACTATCACTGCCAATTGTAGTGTGTAGAGTAGCAGTTAAATGGAATAAATACTTCTTAAAAAAAAAAGTGCATTTAACCAGCAAAGAAAGGTCACGATCCAAATCCTAAATACAGGATTCATGCGCAGCTTTTTATACTGGTGAATCCGTGTCCCACTAGCACATATCCAAACACCCTTCTTACCAATACTCCCTGCCCAAGAGGGTGGAAGTCAACCCCAAAGTTCCTTAAACTTGAAATTGCAAATGACTATTAATTAATGCAGTGTGTACTGGCTACAGGAAGTGTCTCGTCATCCAGTGGCCACTGTATAAAGAGTTGGTTTCTATTCCTTGCCCTGGCAGAAACAAGTTGAATCAGAATGCAGAGCAAATCTTAGCCCAGCAGTAACACATGGTGAAGGAAACAATGTCTTGGTTGTTATTTATTACACGCTACTGTGCTATTATTTCTTTAGCCAACAATGTCCTGCATCCTGAAAATTTTAGCCAAAACTTGCTTTGCCAACGTCATGGGTATTGTATGTGGAGAGACCGGAGAAGCTGGGATTGTTCTCCTTAGAGCAGAGAATGTCAAGGGGTGTTCCAAATCAAAGTGGGGGTTTGATTAAGTGTAAATAAGGAGGTATGGTTTCCACTGGTAGGTAACTAGAGGACACATATTTACAATAATTGCCAAGGAACCAGGGCACAGATGGAGATTCCACCCCCCCCCCTTTAATTATATAAAAGTGATTTCTTACATTCTGGAGTGCACTGCTTGCAAGGGTGGTGGAAGTAGATTCAATAGTGACGCTCAGGGGAATTAGATATATACACACTTGAAACATGAGGGAAAAAAAAATGACACGCTATGGGGAAAAGAGCAGGGGAGTGGGATTAATTGGATAGCCAGCACAGGTATGATGGGCTAAATGGCCTCTTTCTGTGATGCATGTTTCTATAATGTGGGTGAAAAGGATGCTACATATTCATGACATTGTGTTGTCAAGAGCCCACCAAACTGAGAGCAACATCACTGGTCCCAAACAGTCACCTGAATTCTGATGTTTGGCAGAAAAGACATTGTTCAAATTAGAAGCTCGAGAAATCGTGCATTTTGTGAAATACTAAGACCCTCAACTCTCCCATTTGAGGATGTAGCCACGTACATCTGGTCAGGCCAAGTGAAAAAAAGACGCTAGGTTAAGTTTCAGCCACAAGTTAAACAGCTCGGTGTTCTACTGTGAATCTCTCCCAGCTCGATGACAAAGATACCAGAACAGATACTCAATTTACACAAGGAAAGATAAACCACACCAATGCTGAATAGCTTTTATTTTAATTGACAGCAGTTGAAGGAGAAAAATCAGATCAAGAATGAACCACAGCCAAATCCAGCATTCATCAAGTCTTAGTCACACTTCATAATGTTGTGGGACCGCCAACTTCATTATGTACAGATTCAAATCAGTGCTGAAGGATAGGGAATCATTCCCCTAATGTATGCTTGTCAAACAGGTACTCTCCCATGCCATTCTCAGGAGCTCCTAGTCTCTTCAAGTTGGTGATGTGATCTCCAAGCTTCTTGATCATCTTCACTTGCTCATCCAAGTAGTGGGTCTCCAGGAAGTCACACAACTGGAAAAAGGAAAGAGAAACCAGTCAGTACAGACAACAGATCAAGGAGAACACTGAGGAATTGTTCCACATCTTCAGGACTGGATGGTTGGTACAAGTAGAGCACTTGGTGGATTTTGCCCCAGGTTAGATTACTGCACAGGTGTCAAATTCAATACTTCAGAATTGAATTCTAGATCTCCTTCAGATACTATAGTGCACCCAGGAGAAGATTAATGATCAAGTATGATCTGGACACTCCATAAAAAGGGCTTGTTGAAATCTCTGCAATGGACAAACAGTCTTACAGGATATAGAGATCTTTCCAATTTCAACCATCACCCTCAACATATCTGAATATTCATAGTTGGAACATTAGAAACTTACATGAGGGTCAGTGCTCTCAGTGGACAGTTTGTGCAGATCCAGCAGACTCTGGTTGACATTCTTCTCCATCTGCAGAGCTCTCTGCATTGCCACCAGTCCATTGCTCCACTCATCCTGCTCTGGTTTCTGAAAAAACCCCAGAAGTTACTTTTGTGAAAAGTTTGACCTCAAATGAAGGAAATTAAAGGCTGCAACAACCTCAAGGGGTCCTGCCCAAGGCATTCAATGCAATGGAGTCTGGGCTAGGCAGTGGATGACACGGAGACACAACAGAACATCACTCATTACCTTGAAATGAATACCACCTCCCACCATCTCCAAGTGAATCAATGAAGATTTAATCTCATTATGGAAGATGGGACTTCAAAACAGAAATACTGAATGAACAGTGGATTCTAGGATCAAGTCTCCAGAGAAGATTGGATGGTTGCCTTAAGCTTGAAATATAAGGGTTTTTCTTTCTCTTCCCCTCACCATTTCCCACCCAAATCCCAAAAGTAGTTCACAAGTCAAAGAAGCTTCTCCTTTTTCTGATAGGGTACCTTGATGTCCTCCAGGACAATACGCCCCCCACGCCGATTCTGGAATTTCATCAGTTTCTCCGCATGCTCCCGTTCCTCATGTGACTGCTCCTTGAAGAACTCGGCAAAGTGACGCAGGGCAACATCATCCCGGTCAAAGTAATAGGACTGTGGAGAGAAAGGAAGTTAGGGCAGGTTAAAGTTTCACCCACGTGCAATTCAAAATAATCACTTGGCAGACTGGTTATTGTGCAATGGCCTGTTTAAAATAAATATCATTTTCATCTCATTATTAATGTTTGTTCATTGAACAGTCGGTCTCTCTTTTCACATTAGAAACAGCACAACTAAACTGGTGAAAAAGGAGGCTCAATCAGCAGGAAATACTAGAGGAGGGAGATAAATGCCAAGCTGGAGACCAGAGGTCAGTGGAATTACTTCTACTCATTCCATATGTAAAGGTACGACTGCAAAAATCAAGTTTCATGCTACAAGTTCAGCTCACTAAGGAAGGTTTTACCAACAGTACACCATCCTCAAGTTACTTCAACAGAAGGTCTAACCAGCACATGATTAATTACAGTCACTATTTGAAACATTTGCACTACTATCAAATCCATACTCTTAAATCTGTGACAAACAGGACTAGAAAACAGCTCCTGCTTGACATTTAAGCCCCCTTAGCTTATGCAACTAGGAAACAACTAGACATCTAGCTAGTTTAGTATATAGAAGTCATTCAAACAGAGAGTAAAGAAGATAGATAGCTCACCATGGAGAGATAAACATAGGAGGAATAGAGCTCCATGTTGATCTGCTTGTTGACAGCATCCTCACAGTCCTTGTGGTAGTTCTGACACACTTGAGAGGCCATCTTAATTTCTATAGTGTGTCTAGCTTTCAGGCAATTCCCCCAACTCGGCTTGCTCACTCAATCTAACTGCTGTGAAAGTGAGAACCAGCACATTTTAAACACTTGGACAACCCATAATTTGCATAACAGATGATGAGTGACAGTTATTGGTAGCCAATCAGATAACTCCATGCCTCAACAAAATCCACAACCTCATTAATTAATTAATAAGGTGAGCATTGGGTGAGCCAATCAGAGCTTTGAAAGTAAGTTTAGCTGATTACTAACTAGCAAACTCATTGTTGTAGAGTCCTTTGACCTCTTTTAAAAATATTTTGTTTTAAATGTCCTGAACTTAAAATATAAAGTTATACCTTTGTACTTGCAATACAGTCACCTTAGTAATTCAGATGAATTTGTGACAAAATTAGAGGTTTGTTTTTTATTGCAGGTGGTTGTGAACTTAATGCAATATTCAGAGATCAGGTAGTCCAGCGTGAGTCTGCACTGTCAGCGAGTAAGGAAGATGGAAATTCTATCCCAAGTTTGTCATAAATCTACCCCATGATTGCAGAGGGTGATGGTTGTTGAGAGAAAAAGAAGAAAGAAAAACTTGCATTTCTATAGCGCCTTTCATGACCTCAGGATGTCCCAAAGCATTTTACAGCTAATGACATACTTTTGAAGTGTAGTCACTGTTATAATTTAGGAAACGCGGCAGCCAATTACGCACAGCAAGCTCCCACAAACACCAATGTGCTAATGACCAGATCATCTGATTTTGTTATGTTGATTGAGGGATAAATATTGGCCAGGACACCGGGATAACTCCCCTGCTCTTCGTCAAAATAGTGCAATGGAATCTTTACATCCACCTGAGAGAGCAGACAGGGCCTCGGTTTAATGTCTGATCCGAAAGACGGCACCTCTGACAGTGCAGCACTCCCTCAGCACTGAACTGGAGTGTCAGCCTAGATTTTTGTGCTCAAGTCTCTGGAGTGGAACTTGAACCCACAGCTTCTGATTCAGAGGCGTGAGTGCTACCCACTGAGACACAGGTTGATTCTCATTACATTCTGTGTGCCTTATAATCCAGTATATATTTGTAACGTGGTTGGGTTTACATCCTGTGAATCTGAGGAGCGACCAGTCTAGTTTATGGATCTTAACCGCCAGTGTGAACAACACCGGTGCAACCATTCCACCATCCGGCTAATTCACAGGATTTCATGGTAAACCTGGATCATCTGCTAGTGGTTTAATAGCAGGATGTCTGGCAACAGGAGTGGGATAAAAGGGAACATAAGAACATAAGAACATAAGAAATAGGAGCAGGAGTAGGCCAATCGGCCCCTCGAGCCTGCTCCGCCATTCAATAAGATCATGGCTGATCTGATCCTAACCGCCAATCTACTATCTATCACAGAACCATCTCCTGCATCTAACAGAATTGCACACACGAAATAGGAGCAGAAACAGGCTACACAGTCCCTGGGCCCGCTCCACTACCCACAGGGCCATGACCGATCCGAACCTAGACTCATGTCCAAATTCCTGCCCGCTCCCCGTAACCCTTAATGCCCTTTACTTCTAGGAAACTGTCTATTTCTGTTTTAAATTTAATTAATGTTGTAGCTTCTACAGCTTTTTGTGGCAGCATATTCCATGGACCTACCACCCTCTGAGTGAAGTAGTTCCTCCTCATCTCAGTTTTGAAAGAGCAGCCCCTTATTCTAAGACTATGCCCCCTAGTTCTCGTCTCACCCGTCATCGGGAACATCCTCCCCGCATCCACCCGATCCAACCCCTTCACAATCTTATATGTTTCAATAAGATCGCCTCTCATTCTTCTGAACTCCAATGAGTAGAGTCCCAATCTACCCAACCTCTCCTCATATGACCACCCCCTCATCCCCGGGATTAACCGAATGAACCTTTTTTGCACTGCCTCGAGAGCAAGGATGTCTTTCCTTAAGTAAGGACACCAAAACTGTATGCAGTATTCCAGGTGCGGTCTCACCAATACCTTGTACAACTGAAGCAATACCTCCCTATTTTTATATTCTATCCCCCTAGCAATGAAAGCCAACATTCCATTTGCCTTCTTCATCACTTGCTGCACCTGCATACTAACCTTTTGAGTTTCGTGCACCAGGACCCCCAGATCCCTTTGCACTTCAGTACTCTCCAGTTTCTTGCCATTAAGATAATAAATTGCTCCAGGATTTTTCCTGCCAAAGTGCATCACCTCACACTTTCCAGTGTTGTATTCCATCTGCCAAATCTCTGCCCACTTACTTAGCCTGTCTATGTCCCCTTGCAGGTTTTTTATGTCCTCCTCATTCACTACTTTCCCTCCCATCTTTGTATCATCTGCAAATTTTGATATGTTACACTTGGTCCCTTCCTCCAAATCGTTAATATAGATTGTGAAGAGTTGGGGACCCAGCACTGACCCCTGTGGAACACCACTAGTTACTGATTGCCAGTCTGAGAATGAACCATTTATCCCAACTCTTTGCTTTCTGTTAGATAGCCAATCCTCTATCCATGCCAGAATATTACCCCCAATTCCGTGATTTTTTACCTTAAGCAATAATCTTTTGTGTGGCACCTTGTCAAATGCCTTTTGGAAGTCTAAATACACTACGTCCACTGGTTCCCCTTTAACCACTCTATATGTTACTTCCTCAAAGAACTCCAGCAAATTTGTCAAACATGACTTCCCCTTCGTAAAACCATGCTGACTTTGTCCTATTAAATTATGATTATCCAAATGTCCTGTTACTGTTTCCTTAATAATGGACTCCAAAATTTTACCTACCACAGATGTTAGGCTAACCGGTCTATAGTTACCAGCCTTCTGTCTACTGCCCTTTTTAAATAAGGGTGTTACATTAGCAGTTTTCCAGTCTGCCGGGACCTTAGCGGAATCCAGGGAGTTTTGAAAAATTATTACCAATGCATCTACAATCCCTACCGCCACTTCCTTCAAGACTCTAGGATGTAAGCCATCAGGTCCAGGTGATTTATCCGCCTTGAAAGAAAGAACTTGCATTTATATAGCGCCTTTCACGATCTTCTAGTTTGGTAACAAGTGCAAACTTGGGATATGGTTCCCCCATTCCAAATCCAGGTCACTTCTCTATCTGTATAGTGAAAAACTGACTCCAGCTCTAATCTCTGGCACACACCACATTTCACTGCTTGCTAACCCAACAATGTCTCTTTTATACCAACTCTCTGCCTATTACCTTTTAAAAAATAGTGTATTCTGGGGATAAGGGCATCGTTAGCAAGGCTGGCATTTATTGCCCGTCCCTACTTGGTCGTGGAGGTGGTGGTGAGCCTTCTTCTTGAACCGCTGCAGTACATGTGGTGAAGGTGCTCCCAACAGTGGTTAGATAGGGAGCTCCAGGATATTGACTGAGGGACAATGAAGCAACCACTATTCCTTCGTAGATTGCCTGAAGGACAGAATATATATATATATGGCACAAAAAAAAGCTTCTAAAATGTCTGTTGGTAGGACACAGTTTCCCTGCTGTAGTATAAATGCAGCTGAGGCCAGAAGATCCCTGTTGACTTTGAGACCAGCAAGGTCAGGTTTTGACCTGTGCCCTACTATCACTGCCAATTGTAGTGTGTAGAGTAGCAGTTAAATGGAATAAATACTTCTTAAAAAAAAAAGTGCATTTAACCAGCAAAGAAAGGTCCCGATCCAAATCCTAAATACAGGATTCATGCGCAGCTTTTTATACTGGTGAATCCGTGTCGCACTAGCACATATCCAAACACCCTTCTTACCAATACTCCCTGCCCAAGAGGGTGGAAGTCAACCCCAAAGTTCCTTAAACTTGAAATTGCAAATGACTATTAATTAATGCAGTGTGTACTGGCTACAGGAAGTGTCTCGTCATCCAGTGGCCATTGTATAAAGAGTTGGTTTCTATTCCTTGCCCTGGCAGAAACAAGTTGAATCAGAATGCAGAGCAAATCTTAGCCCAGCAGTAACACATGGTGAAGGAAACAATGTCTTGGTTATTATTTATTACACGCTACTGTGCTATTATTTCTTTAGCCAACAATGTCCTGCATCCTGAAAATTTTAGCCAAAACTTGCTTTGCCAACATCATGGGTATTGTATGTGGAGAGACCGGAGAAGCTGGGATTGTTCTCCTTAGAGCAGAGAATGTCAAGGGGTGTTCCAAATCAAAGTGGGGGTTTGATTAAGTGTAAATAAGGAGGTGTGGTTTCCACTGGTAGGTAACTGGAGGACACATATTTACAATAATTGCCAAGGAACCAGGGCACAGATGGAGATTCCCCCCCCCCCCCCCCTTTAATTATATAAAAGTGATTTCTTACATTCTGGAATGCACTACTTGCAAGGGTGGTGGAAGTAGATTCAATAGTGACGCTCAGGGGAATTAGATATATACACACACTTGAAACATGAGGGAAAAAAAAATGACACGCTATGGGGAAAAGAGCAGGGGAGTGGGATTAATTGGATAGCCAGCACAGGTATGATGGGCTAAATGGCCTCTTTCTGTGATGCATGTTTCTATAATGTGGGTGAAAAGGATGCTACATATTCATGACATTGTATTGTCAAGAGCCCACCAAACTGAGAGCAACATCACTGGTCCCAAACAGTCACCTGAATTCTGATGTTTGGCAGAAAAGACATTGTTCAAATTAGAAACTCGAGAAATCGTGCATTTTGTGAAATACTAAGACCCTCAACTCTCCCATTTGAGGATGTAGCCACGTACATCTGGTCAGGCCAAGTGGAAAAAAAAGACACTAGGTTAAGTTTCAGCCACAAGTTAAACAGCTTGGTGTTCTGCTGTGAATCTCTCCCAGTTGGATGACAAAGATACCAGAACAGATACTCATTTGCACAAGGAAAGATAAACCACACCAATGCTGAATAGTTTTTATTTTAATTGACAGCAGTTGAAGGAGAAAAATCAGATCAAGAATGAACCACAGCCAAATCCAGCATTCATCTCAAGTCTTAGTCACACTTCATAATGTTGTGGGACCTCCAACTTCACTATGTACAGATACAAATCAGTGCTGAAGGATAGGGAATCATTCCCCTAATGTATGCTTGTCAAACAGGTACTCTCCTATGCCATGCTCAGGAGCTCCTAGTCTCTTCAAGTTGGTGATGTGATCTCCAAGCTTCTTGATCATCTTCACTTGCTCATCCAAGTAGTGGGTCTCCAGGAAGTCACACAACTGGAAAAAGGAAAGAGAAACCAATCAGTACAGACAACAGATCTGAACACTGAGGAATTGTTCCACATCTTCTCCTGGACTGGATGGTTGGTACAAGTAGAGCACTTGGTGGATTTTGCCCCACGTTAGATTACTACACAGGTGGCAAATTCAATACTTCAGAATTGAATTCTAGATCTCCTTCAGATACTATAGTGCACCCAGGAGAAGATTAATGATCAAGTATGATCTGGACACTCCATAAAAAGGGCTTGTTGAAATCTCTGCAATGGACAAACAGTCTTACAGGATATAGAGATCTTTCCAATTTCAACCATCACCCTCAACATATCTGAATATTCATAGTTGGAACATTAGAAACTTACATGAGGGTCAGTGCTCTCAGTGGACAGTTTGTGCAGATCCAGCAGACTCTGGTTGACATTCTTCTCCATCTGCAGAGCTCTCTGCATCACCTCCAGACTATTGCTCCAGTTTCTGAAAAAAAACCCAGAAGTTACTTTTGTGAAAAGTTTGACCTCAAATGAAGGAAATTAAAGGCTGCAACAACCTCAAGGGGTCCTGCCCAAGGCATTCAATGCAATGGAGTCTGGGCTAGGCAGTGGATGACACAGAGACACAACAGAACATCACTCATTACCTTGAAATGAATACCACCTCCCACCATCTCCAAGTGAATCAATGAAGATTTAATCTCATTATGGAAGATGGGACTTCAAAACAGAAATACTGAATGAACAGTGGATTCTAGTATCAAGTCTCCAGAGAAGATTGGATGGTTGCCTTAAGCTTGAAATATAAGGGTTTTTCTTTCTCTTCCCCTCACCATTTCCCACCCAAATCCCAAAAGTAGTTCACAAGTCAAAGAAGCTCATCCTTTTTCTGAAAGGATACCTTGATGTCCTCCAGGACAATACGCCCCCCACGCCAATTCTGGAATTTCATCAGTTTCTCAGCGTGCTCACGTTCCTCATGTGACTGCTCCTTGAAGAACTCGGCAAAGTGACGCAGGGCAACATCATCCCGGTCAAAGTAATAGGACTGCAGAGAGAAAGAAAGTTAGGGCAGGTTAAAGTTTCACCCACGTGTAATTCAAAATGATCACTTGGCAGACTGGTTATTGTGCAATGGCTTGTTTAAAAGAAATATCATTTTGATCTCATTATTAATGTTTGTTCATTGAACAGTCGGTCTCGCTTTTCACTTTAGAAACATCACAACTAAACTGGCTAACAGGAGTCTATCAGCAGGACAAATGAGGGTGGGGCAATAAAGGCCAAGCTGGAGACCAGAGGTCAGTGGAACTACTTCTACTCATTTCTTATGGAAAGTTAGTAAAGGAATGACTGCAAACCCACCAATTTCATGCTGCAAGACCAGATCACTAAGGAAGGTTTTACCAACAGTACACCATCCTCAAGTCACTTCAATAGGAAAGAAGGCCTAACCAGCACATGATTAATTGCAGTCACTTAATTGAAACATTTGCACTACCGTCAAATCCATACTCTTCATCCTGTGACAAACTCAAGACTAGAAAACAGCTCCAGTTTGAATTTTAAGCCCGTTTAGATCATACAACTAGGAAACAACTAGATATCTAGCTAGTTTATCATATAGAAGTCATTCAACTAGAGTAAAGTAGATAGATAGTTCACCATGGAGAGATAAAATTAGGAGGAATAGAGCTCCATGTTGATCTGCTTGTTGACAGCATCCTCACAGTCCTTGTGGTAGTTCTGACGCACTTGGGAGGCCATCTTACTGTCTATCGTGTGTCTGGATTTCAGCAAGGCCACCTTCTAGACTCACACACTCACTCTAACTGCTGTGAAAGTAAGAACCAGCCCATTTTAAACACATGGACAACCCACCATTTGCATAACAGATGATGAGTGACAGTTATTGGTAGCCAATCTGATCACTTCCATGCCTCAACAAAATCCACAAACTAATTAATTAATGAATAAAGTGAGCATTGGGTGAGCCAATCAGAGCTTTGAAAGTAAGTTTAGCTGATTACTTACTAGCTGCCTCGTTGTTGTCGAGTCCTTTGACCTCTCGGAGAAAAAAAAAATGTTTTGTTTAAAATGTCCTGAACTTAAAATACATACCTTTGTACTTGCAATACAGTCACCTTAGGAATTCAGATGAATTTGTGACAAAATTAGAGGTTTGTTTTTTTATTGTAGTTGGTTGTGAACTGAATGTAATATCCAGAGATCAGGTAGTCCAGGGTGAGTCTGCACTGTCAGCGAGTAAGGAAGATGGAAAATCTACCCCATGTGTGCAGAGGGTGATGGTTGTTGAGCCCTTGTTTTACTCTCATTTTGTTCTGCGTTTCATATAATCCAGTATATATTTGTAACCGGATATGGTTTACATCCTGTGAATCTGAGGAGCAACCAGTCTAGTTTATGGATCTTAACCGCCAGTGTGAACAACACATTCCACCATCCGGCTAATTCACAGGATTTCATGGTAAACCTGGATCATCTGCTAGTGGTTTAATAGCAGGATGTCTGTCAACGGGAGTGGGATAAAAGGGAAAGAAAGAACTTGCATTTATATAGTGCCTTTCATGACCTTCTAGTTTAGTAACAACTGCAAACTTGGGATATGGTTCCCCCATTCCAAATCCAGGTCACTTATCTATCTGTATCGTGAAAAACTGACTCCAGCTCTAATCTCTGGCACACACCACATTTCACTGCTTGCCAACCCAACAATGTCTCTTTTATACCAACTCTCTGCCTATTACCTTTAAAAAAAAAGTATTTTGGGGATAATTGCATCGCTAGCAAGGCTGGCTTTTATTGTCCATCCCTACTTTGTCTGTGAAGGTGAAGGTGGTGGTGAGCCGCCTTCTTGCACCGCTACAGTCTGTGTGTTGAAGGTTCTCCCAACAGGGAGGGAGTTCCAGGATTTTAACGCAGCGACGATGAAGGAACCACTATTCCTTCATAGTTTGCTTGAAGGACAGAATATATATATGGCACAAAAAATGCTTCTAAAACATCTGTTGGTAGAACACAGTTTCCTTGCTGTAGTATAAATGCAGTTGAGGCCAGAAGATCTCTGTTAACTTTGAGTGAAGGGATAATTACAAGTCCTAGCCCTTTCGGACTACCCCAGATCAGGCGTATTCCCCAGACGTTTACCCTCAACTAAAGTCAGCGGTAGCCGGATCCCATAAGGTGCTTAATTGGGTCTAAAGTTCAGACTACCTCTCCCTAAAGGAAAGAAACGGTCTAAAGATGTTACCGTCCTCCAGATAGTACTTTTAATAAGTTTAACTAGACTGTAACCTTCCGGATATCATAAGGGTCCGGAATACCCCCCAGAATTCTGCAACTCCTTTGACTGTACAGAAATTGAGTTCGCTAGATGATATAGAAATACTCTTTGAGATTATTCTAAAAATATATAGGTTTATTACAGAACCGACATTCAGTTATCATTTATTATGGCAATCGCAACTTTAATCATTCAAAATACAAATAGCTTACATTATCTTATTCTCAGAGATCCTTATTCTCAAATCTTAACTTCATTACATTTCCACACTTCTACTTATTTCTTAATCCAGAATATCCACCAAAATCAAATAAGAGTACCTTGATCCCCGAGACTCAAAAGTTAAAAACTTACAGAGAATGTCTGTTAAGTTGAGAAACGCTTGCCTTCTCAGCGACTTCTGACTTTTCTGTCTGAAAAGCTCTATTTTTATATCTTTTCTTCGGTGGCTTATCCTTTGAAGTATTCGTGCTTGCGTAAGCTAATTGTATCAAGTCATTCTTTGCTGACTTTGTTCTATTCTTTACTGTGATTTCAGCTGTTAGCTTTTAGACTTGTGTCCTGTTTAGGTGTTTCCAAAACCATCATAAACACAATGACAGCAATGGTTTCTGTTCGATGCAATTCTTATCGAAGTCTTTCTATTGAATTTCTAATACATAGATACATAGAAGATAGGAGCAGGAGTAGGCCATCCGGCCTTTCGAGCCTGCTCCGCCATTTAATGAGATCATGGCTGATCCTCCAATTCAGTATCCCGTCCCCGCCTTCTCTCCGTAACCCTTAACCCCTTTTGCCTGTAGAAATATATCTAATTCCCTCTTAAATATATTTAATGAGCTGGCGTACACTGCCCTCTGTGGCAATGAGTTCCACAGGTTCACCACCCTCTGAGTGAAGAAATTCCCCCTCATTTCTGTCCTAAATGGTTTAGCCCTTATCCTTAAATTATGTCCTCTAGTTCTGTTTTCACCCGCCAAGGAAAACATTCCTTCTGCATCTAGTCTGTCTAGACCCGTCAGAATTTTATACACTTCTATGAGGTCCCCTCTCAATCTTCTGAACTCCAGTGTGTACATCCCTAAACTACATAGTCTCTCCTCATAGGTCAATCCCGCCATTCCTGGTATCAGCCTGGTGAATCGCCGCTGCACCCCCTCCATGGCAAGAACATCTTTCCTCAGATGAGGCGACCAAAACTGTACACAGTACTCGAGGTGTGGTCTCACCAGTGCGCTGTACAGCTGCAGCAAGGTATCCCTGTTCCTGTATTCCAACCCTTTTGCTATGAAGGCCAGCATACCGTTTGCCTTCTTGATCGCCTGTTGCACCTGCATGCTCGCCTTCAGTGACTGGTGTACAAGAACACCCAGGTCTCTCTGTACTTCCCCCTCTCCCAATTTATTGCCATTTAAATAATAATTTGCCCTCCCGTTCCTGCACCCAAGGTGGATAACTTCGCACTTGTCCACATTATAGTGCATCTGCCATTTATCCGCCCAATCACCCAGTCTGTCCAAATCGCTCTGGAGCTTCCTGGTCTCCTCCTCTGAGCCCACCCCCCCTCCTAGTTTAGTGTCGTCTGCAAATTTGGAAATGCTGCATCCGACTCCCTGATCCAGGTCATTAATGTAAATTGTGAACAGCTGGGGACCCAGGACAGATCCCTGTGGTACCCCACTTGTTACTGCCTGCCATTCAGAAAATGAGCCGTTTATTCCAACTCTCTGTTTTCTATCTGACAGCCAGTTCTCTATCCACGTCAATACTTTCCCCTTTATCCCATGAGCTTCAATTTTCCCTGCTAATCTTTTATGTGGGACCTTATCGAAGGCCTTTTGGAAGTCCAGGTACACCACATCTACTGGCTCTCCCCCATCTATTTTACCAGTTACTCCCTCAAAAAATTCCAATAGATTAGTCAAGCACGATTTACCCTTTGTAAATCCATGTTGACTCTGTCCTATCCTGTCCCCATTTGCTAAGTGCTCCGCTATTTCATCCTTAATGATGGACTCCAGCATTTTGCCCACAACTGATGTAAGGCTTACAGGTCTGTAATTACCTGCTTTTTCCCTACCCCCCTTTTTGAATAGTGGGGTAACGTTAGCTACCCTCCAATCCATGGGCACTGTTCCCGAGTCTAATGAATTCTGAAAAATCATACTTAGTGCATCCGCTATCTCTAGGGCCACCTCCTTCAGCACCCTAGGATGCATGTTATCAGGCCCTGGGGATTTGTCCGCCTTCAATCCCTTTAGCTTCCTTAACACCATATCCTTAGAGATATTGACTTGCGTCAGTTCCTCCTTTGCAAATGTCCCTATTTTTCCCGATATCCCAGGGAGGTTTTTTGTGTCTTCCTTCGTAAAGACTGACCCAAAGTATGCATTTAGTTGGTCTGCCATTTCTTTATTTCCCGTTATATATTCCCCCGTATCTGACTGCAATGGGCCAACTTTGGTTTTCACCAGTCTTTTCCTCTTGATATACTTATAAAAGCTTTTGGAGTTAGTTTTTATATTTTCCGCCAGCTTGCTTTCGTAAGCTATTTTGCCCCTCTTGATTAAGCCCTTTGTCCTCCTTTGCTCTATCTTAAACTGTTCCCAATCTTCCGCTCTGGCGCTTTTTTTGGCTATTTTATACGCCCTATCTTTGGATTTTATGCTGTCTCTAATTTCCCCTGTTATCCACGGTTGAGTCACCTTTTTAGATTTCCTTTTATGCCAGATTGGTATAAACAATTTTTGCAATTTTGTCATTCTATCTTTAAATGCTTGCCATTGTTTATCTACCTCCAGTCCTCCCAGGAACGTTGTCCAATCAGACCTACTCAGTTCCCGTCCAATGGCATCATAATTCCCCTTGTTTAAATTCAGGACCTTAGTATCTGAGTCAATTTCTTCGCTCTCCATTTCGAGTGAGAAATCGATCATGTTATGATCGCTCTGACCCAAGGGTCCCCGTACAACAAGATTACTAATTAGTCCCTTCTCATTGCACAGTACCCAGTCCAATATAGCCTGTTCCCGAGTTGGTTCCTCGACATATTGATCCAGATAACCATCCCTTAAACACTCAAGGAATTCCTCCTCCTCATTATTTTTACTGATTAGGCTATTCCAATCTATATGTAAGTTAAAGTCACCTATGATGACAGCTGTGCTCTTATTGCACGCTTCTCTAATTTCCCTCGTGATGCCCTCCCCAACCTCTATTTTACTATTTGGAGGCCTATATACCACTCCTATTCATGTTTTTCGCCCCTCGCTATTTCTTAGCTCCACCCATATAGATTCTGTATTAACTGAGTTAATATCCTTCCTTTCAATTGCATTTATCCCTTCTTTTACCAGCAATGCTACCCCTCCTCCCTTTCTTTTTTGTCGATCCTTCCTAAATACTGAATACCCCTGTATGTTAAGCTCCCAGCCCTGCTCACCCTGCAACCATGTTTCCGTAATCCCAATTAGATCATAATTATTAACCTCTATTTCCACAGCTAATTTATCTACCTTGTTCCTGATGCTTCTCGCATTAAGGTATAAAACCCTCAGGCTTTTTTTATGCTCACATTTTTTATGAATTGGTTTGGCGCTTTGTTTTTTGTTCCTCACCCTTTTACCATTTATTTCTGTCTGCCTTTCACTTTCCTCTATTTCACTACATAGGTTTCTAGCCCCCTGCCATGCTAGTTTAAATGCTCCCGAACTGCTTTATCAAAAATTACCCCGAGAACATCAGTTCCATCTTTGCACAGGTGTAGACCGTCCCTTTTGTATAGGTCACACCTACCACAAAACTGGTTCCAATGCCTCAAAAATTTAAAACCCTCCCTCTTACACCACTGCTCAAGCCACGTATTTAGCCTAACTATCCTGTTCTCTGTACTCTTACTAGCACGTGGCACTGGTAGTAATCCAGAGATTACTACCTTCGAGGTCCTACTTTTTAGCTTGGCTCC
The DNA here is from genome assembly GCA_030390025.1 of Squalus acanthias. Classification (NCBI taxonomy): domain Eukaryota; kingdom Metazoa; phylum Chordata; class Chondrichthyes; order Squaliformes; family Squalidae; genus Squalus; species Squalus acanthias. The sequence goes on from CM059450.1 coordinate 5,547,205, forward strand.
TAACTCCCTAAATTCTACTTGTAGGACCTCTTCCCTTTTTTTAGCTACGTCGTTGGTACCAACATGTATCACGACAACTGGCTGTTCCCCCTCCCCCTCCAGAATGTTCTGCACCCGCGCCGAGACATCCTTGACCCTTGCACCAGGGAGGCAACATACCATCCTGGAGTCTCGGTCGCGACCACAGAAACCCCTATCTATTCCCCTTACAATCGAATCCCCTATTACTATAGCCCTGCCACTCTTTTTCCCTCCCTACTTTGACTGGTTATTTTCAGACGTTGTGACTCCGTGGTATTCCAAGTTCAATACAAGAACAATGTAATTGCTTGGTGCATCCATTGAAGTAATATTTTCAAAGTCATCTTGTTTGTGTACTTTTTACAACTTTGTAAATTAAAACCACTTCTCTAGTATCTTCATGCATTTCTAATTTACTTCAATTAGTTTTTATCAGACCTTGGGACTCCATCTTTCAAGCTTAACTTGAAAACTATTTGTTCAGCAGGCATTTCTTTTACTTGATGTCATTTCTTCAAAGGCTTCTGTAGGTATCATATTTACAATATGTAAATTGTAAACACTTTAACTCAAGTGTTTACTTGTTTTCTAGCTATCTCAATTGGTTGCATACTTAATCATGTTTCCTGTTTCTAAGTTTAACATAAAACTATTTTACGACAGGTATTTCTTACTGGATGTCATTCTTTCAAAGGCACTTGTTTTTTTTTAATGTTCTGTGCACCTGTTCGACGTGTTAGATTATAACACTTTACTTGGGTCATTCCATTCCAATGTCCAGACGCTCTGGAAGCAAACCTTTGCTTTATCAATAGGGCTTGTTTCTTGGTCAATAACCCATTCCCATATCAAAGCTTGTGTTGACAGCTTTGTGTTAACAAACCATCTTATCTCATACGCCTGTATTCTGTTTGCAGCCTGTGTCTGCTAAGGCTTATGTCTTTTAAACCCAGTATGCTTTTTATTAATAATTTCAGAAATCTGTTTGTAGTATCGTGTATTTTTCTGAATCCTGGCTATTCCTTCACATGAGAACAGCAAGGTCAGGTTTTGACCTGTTCCCTACTATCACTGTCATGTGTAGTGTGTAGAGTAGCAGTTAAATGGAATAAATACTCCTTAAAACAAATGCACAATTAACCAGCAAAGAAAGGTCACGATCCAAAGCCTAAATACAAGATTCATGCACAGCCTTTTACACTGGCGAAGCTGTGTCCCACTAGCACATATCCAAACACCCTTCTTACCAACACTCACTGCTCTAGAGGGTGGAAGTCAACCCCAAAGAAACATTTGCTTAAACTTGAAATTGCAAATGACTATTAGATAATGCAGTGTGCGCTGGTGACAGAAAGTGTCTAGTCTTCCAGTGGCCACTGTGAAGAGCTGGTTTCTATTCCTTGCCCTGGCAGAAACAAGTTGAATCAGAATGCTGAGCAGTTCGTAGACCAGAAGGTTGGCACCTATTGAAGGAAGCAGTGTCTTGTTTATCATTTATTACATTCTACTGCGCTATTATTTCTGTTATGCGTTAGCCAACAATGTCCTGCATCCTGAAAATTTTAGCTTAAACTTGCTTTTCCAACCTCTTGGGTATTGTATGGTGTGACTGGAGAAGCTGAGATTGTTCTCCTTCGAGCAGAGAACATCAAGGGGAGGTGTGCTAAAGTATATGGGGTTTTGATTAAGAGTAAATAAGGAGCGGTTTCCACTGGTACATGGGTTGTTAACTAGAGGACACAGATTTATGATAATTGCCAAAAGGAACCAGAGCAGAAATGGAGAATTTTTTCAATAATATATAAACACAGTGCATTGTTACAATCTGGAATGCACTGGCTGCAAGGGTGGTGGAAGTAGATTCAATAGTGACTCCAGGGAATTAGATATATACTTAAAAAAAATCGTGCACTGTAGAAAGAGCAGGTGAGTGGGACTAATTGAATAGGCAGCACAAGTATGATGGGTTGAATGGCCTCCATCGGTGCAGCAAGATTCTATAATGTGGGTAAAAAGGAAACTACACATTCATGGCATGGTGTTGTCAAGAACCCACCTAACAGAGCAACATCACTGGTCCAGATTGGTTACCTGAAGTCCCATGGCTGTCAGCCAAGACATTGTTCAAATTAGAGGCTCGAGTAATCTTGCATTCTGTAAAACAAAGACCCTCAACTCCACAATTTGGAGACGTAGCCCCGCACAATTGATCAGACCAAGTGAGGCAAGGGTGGGGGGGGGGGGAGGGAAAGAGAGAGAGGGGGCAGAAAAGAAAATTGCAGCTTAAGTTTCAGCACAAGTTACATAGCTAGCTGTTCTGCTGCTGAGCATATCGCCAAGTTGGGTGACAAAGATGCCAGAACCACTACTCAGTTTGCACAAGGAAAGACAAACCACATCAGTGCAGAATAGCTTTTATTTTCATTGACAGCACTTGAAGGAAAAGAAGGTCAGATCAAAAATGAAACACATCCAAAGCCAGCATTCACCGCAAGTCTTAGTCATACTTCATAATGAAGTTGGTGGTCCCTCAACATTATGTTGAGATTCAATTGAATGCTGAGGGATAGGGAATCATTCCCCTAATGTGTGCTTGTCAAACAGGTACTCTCCCATGCCATTCTCAGGGGCTCCTAGTCTCTTCAAGTTGGTGATGTGATCTCCAAGCTTCTTGATCATCTTCACCTGCTCATCCAAGTAGTGGGTCTCCAGGAAGTCACACAACTGGAAAAAGGAAAGAGAAACCACTTAGTACAGACAACAGATCAAGGATAACAGAGGAATTGTTCCACATCTTCTCCAGGACTGGATGGTTGGTACAAGTAGAGCACTTGGTGGATTTTGCCCCAGGTTAGATTACTGCACAGGTGTCAAATTCAATACTTCAGAATTGGATTCCAGAAGTCCTTCAGATACTATAGTGCCCCAGGAGAGGTTTAATGAACAAGTCTACAGTATGATCTGGACCCTGCATAAAAAAGGGCTTGTTGAAATCTCTGCAATGGACAAACAGACTTGCTGGATATGGAGATCTTTGCAATAGTTGCATTAAATGGCAGATAAATGCATCAGCCATCACATCTGAAGATTCATAGTTGAAAAATTAGGAACTTACATGAGGGTCAGTGCTCCCAGAGGAGAGTTTGTGCAGATCCAGCAGACTCTGGTTGACATTCTTCTCCATCTGCAGAGCTCTCTGCGTTGCCTCCAGACCATTGCTCCACTCATCCTGCTCTGGTTTCTGGAAAAAAGTTACTTTTGAGAAAGTTCTACTTCAATAAAGGTAATTAACTGCTGTAAAAACCTCAAGGGTTCCTGCCCAAAGCAGTCACTGCAATGGAGTCTGTGCAAGGCAGTGGATGACACAGGGAGAGGCAACAGCACATCACTCATTACCTAGAAATTAATACCATCTCCAAGTGAATCAATGAAGATTTAATCTCATTGTGGAACTGCAAGAAACAAATACTGAATGAACAGTGGATTCTAGTATCAAGTCTGCTGGGAAGATTGGATTGCTGTCTTAAGCTTGAAATGCAAGGTCTTTTCCTCTCCCCAATCCCAAAAATAGTTCACAAGTCAAAGAAGCTCATCCTTTTTCTGAAAAGATACCTTGATGTCCTGCAGGACAATACGCCCCCCACGCCGATTCTGGAATTTCATCAGTTTCTCCGCGTGCTCCCGTTCCTCATGTGACTGCTCCTTGAAGAACTCGGCAAAGTGACGCAGGGCAACATCATCCCGGTCAAAGTAATAGGACTGCAGAGAGAAAGAAAGTTAGGGCAGGCTAAAGTTTTACCCCTGTGCAATTCAAAGTGATCACTTGGCAGACTGGTTATTGTGCAATGCCTTATTTACTAGTTATTAATGTTTGTTCATTGAACAGTCGGTCTCTCTTTTCACATTAGAAACACCACAACTAAACTGGTGAAAAAGGAGGCTCCATCAGCAGGAAAGACTGGGGGGGGAGGGAGATAAAGGCCAAGCTGGAGACCAGAGGTCAGTGGAATCACTTCTACTCATTTGCTATGTAAAGTTAGTGAAAGGTATGACTGCAAAATCAACAGTTTCCTGCTGCAAGATCAGCTCACTAAGGAAGGTTTTACCAACAGTACACCATCCTCAAGTCACTTCAACAGAAGGAGAGAATGTCTAACCAGCACATGATTAATTGCAGTCACTTCATTGAAACATTTGCACTACGGTCAAACCCATACTCTTCAACCTGTGACAATACTAGAAAACAGCTCCTGTTTGAAGTTTAAGCCCCTTTAGATCATGCAACAAGAAAACAACTAGACATCTAACTAGTTTATGATATAGAAGTCATTCAAATAAGAGAGTAAAGGTGATAGCTCACCATGGAGAGATAAACATAGGAGGAATAGAGCTCCATGTTGATCTGCTTGTTGACAGCATCCTCACAGTCCTTGTGGTAGTTCTGACGCACTTGAGAGGCCATTTTAATTTCTATAGTGTGTCTAGATTTCAGCACATCCACCAACTGGACTTCCTCACTCAATCAAACTGCTGCGAAAGTGAGAACCAGCACATTTTAAACACTTGGACAACCCAACAAATGCATAACAGATGATGAGTGACAGTTATTGGTAGCCAATCAGATAACTTCCATGCCTCAACAAAATCCACAACCTCATTAATTAATTAATAAGCTGAGCATTTGGGGAGCCAATCAGAGCTTTCAAAGTAAGTTTAGCTGATTACTTACTAGCAGCTTTGTTCTCTTTTGGTCAAACATACATCGACTGTAAATTAATAAAACTTTAAATGAAACTTAACAAATTAAATAAAAATTGTATTGGCCGGGGTGATGATGCACTCCAGTCTCCGCGGCGCCCACCGGTCGCGGAAAGCCTCAAGCGTGCCGGCGGACACCGCGTGCTCCATCTCCAGCGCCACCCGGGCGCGAACATAGCCGCGGAAGGGAGGCAGGCAATCAGGCCGAACGACCACCTCGACCGCCCGCTGCCTGGACCTGTTTATAGCTACTTTGGCCAGGCCCAGGAGCAGTCCTACGAGGAGGTCCTCTGACCTGCCCGCTCCCCTCCGCACCGGGTGACCAAAGATCAGCAGCGTGGAACTGAAGTGCAACCGAAAATCGACGAGCGGTCCCTTCAAATATTGAAAGAGGGGCTGCAACCTCTCACATTCCACGTATACATGGACGACGGACTCCTCTAGGCCTCAAAAAAGGCAGGCGGCCTGGGAGTCCGTAAACCTACTTAAAAGCTTATTGCACGGGACTGCTCTGTGCAACACCCTCCAGGCCAAGTCCCCAAAAGAATAAGGGAGGACTCCCGCGCAGAGAGCCCTCCATTGTGGACCTCCGCCTTCGCCGGACGGCAAGATGGCACGCCAAGGTGTGTCCGGTCGGCAGACGAAGATGACAAAGTGGAGACTGTGCAGGAGCAGCCGTACAGGAAACCCCTCCGTGTGGAGCTAAAAGGCACGGAGGGCATTTCCCCGAGACGGCTCAAGTTGTGAGGCGCCGGTTCCCGAGAGGGGTTTCAGGGCCGTGCGCCGATGAGGAATTCCGTCCGACAAGGGGTCAGTTCGGACGGGATCGCCCCACGTGCTTGAGCCTCCTCGATACACCTAGTAGAGTCGGGGCCCAGTGCCACTTTCAGCGTTACTAGCAGCTCTGTTGTTGTAGAGTCCTTTGACCTCTTTTAAAAATATTTTGCTTAAAATGTCCTGAACTTAAAATACATTGTTATACCTTTGTACTTGCAATACAGTCACCTTAGGAATTCTGATGAATCTGTGACAAAATTAGAGATTTGTTTGTTTATTGTAGATGATTGTGAACTTAATGCAATTTCCAGAGATCAGGTAGTCCAGGGTGAGTCTGCACTGTCAGCGAGTAAGGATGGAAATTCTATCCCAAATTTGTCACAAATCTACCCCATGATTGCAGAGGGTGATGGTTGTTGAGAGAGATAGAAGAAAGAAAGACTTGCATTTCTATAGCGCTTTTCATGACCACAGGACGTCCCAAAGAGATTTACAGCCAATGAAGTACTTTTGAAGTGTAGTCACTGTTGTAATTTAGGAAATGCGGCAGCCAATTGCACACAGCAAGCTCCCACAAACAGCAATATGCTAATGACCAGATCATCTGATTTTGTTATGTTGATTGAGGGATAAATATTGGCCAGGACACCGGGATAACTCCTATGCTCTTCGTCAAAATAGTGCAATGGGATCTTTACATCCACCTGAGAGAGCAGGCAGGGCCTCGGTTTAACGTCTCATCCGAAAGACGGCACCTCTGACAGTGCAGCGCTCCGTCAGCACTGAACTGGAGTGTCAGCCTAGATTTTTGTGCTCAAGTCTCTGGAGTGGAACTTGAACCCACAGCGTTCTGATTCAGAGGCGTGAGTGCGACCCACTGAGACACAGGTTGATTCTCATTACATTCTGTGTGCCGTATAATCCAGTATATATTTGTAACCGGGTAGGGTTTACATCCTGTGAATCTGAGGTGCGACCAGTCTAGTTTATGGATCTTAACCGCCAGTGTGAAATGCACCATCCGGCTAATTCACAGGATTTCATGGTAAACCTGGATCATCTGCTAGTGGTTTAATAGCAGGATGTCTGGCAACAGGAGTGGGATAAAAGGGAAAGAAAGAACTTGCATTTATATAGCGCCTTTCACGACCTTCTAGTTTAGTAACAACTGCAAACTTGGGATATGGTTCCCCCATTCCAAATCCAGGTCACTTCTCTATCTGTATCGTGAAAAACTGACTCCAGCTCTAATCTCTGGCACACACCACATTTCACTGCTTGCCAACCCAACAATGTCTCTTTTATACCAACTCTCTGCCTATTACCTTTAAAAAAAAAAAATTATTTTGGGGATACCGGCATCACTCGCAAGGCTGTCTTTTATTGCCCACCCCTATTTTGTCTGTGAAGGTGAAGGTGGTGGTGAGCCGCCTTCTTGAACCGCTACAGTCCGTGTGGTGAAGGTTCTCCCAACAGGGAGTGAGTTGCAGGATTTTAACCCAGTGACGATAAAGGAACCACTATTCCTTCGTAGTTTGCTTGAAGGACAGAATATATATATGGCACAACAAATGCTTCTAAAACGTCTGTTGCTAGGACACAGTTTCCCTGCTGCAGCAGAAATGCAACTGAGGCCGGTAGATCTCTGTTGACTTCGAGAACAGCAAGGTCAGGTTTTGACCTGTTCCCTACTATCACTGCCATGTGTAGCGTGTAGAGTAGCAGTTAAATGGAATAAATACTCCTTAAAACAACTGCACAATTAACCAGCAAAGAAAGGTCACGATCCAAATCCTAAATACAGGATTCATATGCAGCTTTTTACTCTGGTGAAGCCGTGTCCCACTAGCACATATCCAAACACCCTTCTTACCAATACTCCCTGCTCAAAGGGGTGGAAGTCAACCTCAAAGAAACATTTGCTTAAACTTGAAATTGCAAATGACTATTAGATAATGCAGTGTGTACTGGCTACAGAAAGTGTCTTGTCTTCCAGTGGCCACTGTGTGAAGAACTGGTTTCTATTCCTTGCCCTGGCAGAAACAAATTGATTCAGAATGCTGAGCAGTTTGTCGACCAGACCGTTGGCACCTATTGAAGGAAGCAGTGTCTTGTTTATCATTTATTACATTCTGCTGTGCTCTTATTTCTTTTTTGCTTTAGCCAACCATGTCCTGCATCCTGAAAATTTTAGCTTAAACTTGGGTATTGTATGGTGTGACTGGAGAAGCTGAGATTGTTCTCCTTAGAGCAGAGAACATCAAGGGGAGGTGTGCTAAAGTATATGGGGTTTTGATTAAGAGTAAATAAGGAGCGGTTTCCACTGGTACATGGGTTGTTAACTAGAGGACACAGATTTATGATAATTGCCAAATGAACCAGGGCAGAAATGGAGAATTTTTTCAATAATATATAAACAGTGAGTTGTTACAATCTGGAATACACTGCCTGCAAAAGTGGTGGCAGTAGATTCAATAGTGACTCAAGGGAATTAGATATATACTTAACAAAAAAAGACATGCGATGTGGAAAGAGCAGGTGAGTGGGATCAATTGAATAGCCAGCACATATATGATGGGTTCAATGGCCTCCTTCTGTGCAGCAAGATTCTATACTGCGGGTAAAAAGGAAACTACACATTCATGGCATGGTGTTGTCAAGAGCCCACCGAACAGAGCAATATCTCTGGTCCAGATCCGTTACCTTAATTCCCATGGCTATCAGCCAAGACATTGTTCAAATTAGAGGCTCGAGTAATCTTGCATTCTGTAAAACACAAGGACCCTCAACTCCACAATTTGGAAACGTAGCCCGGACAAGTGAGGGGGGGGGCGCGGAAAAGAAAATTGCAGCTTAAGTTTCAGCACAAGTTACACAGCTAGCTGTTCTGCTGCTGAGCATATCGCCAAGCTGGGTGACAAACATGCCAGAACTACTACGCAGTTTGCACAAGGAAAGACAAACCACTTCAGTGCTGAATAGCTTTTATTTTCATTGACAGCACTTGAAGGAAAAAAAAGTCAGATCAAGAATGAACCACATCCAAAGCCAACATTCACTGCAAGTCTTAGTCACACTTCATAGTGAAGTTGGAGGTCCCTCAATGTTATGTTGAGAATCAATTAAATGCTGAGGGATAGGGAATCATTCCCCTAATGTGTGCTTGTCAAACAGGTACTCTCCCATGCCAGTCTCAGGGGCTCCCAGTCTCTTCAAGTTGGTGATGTGATCTCCAAGCTTCTTGATCATCTTCACTTGCTCATCCAAGTAGTGGGTCTCCAGGAAGTCACACAACTGGAAAAAGGAAAGAGAAACCAGTCAGTACAGACAACAGATCAAGGATAACACGGAGGAATTGTTCCACATCTTCTCCTGGACTGGATGGTTGGTACAAGGAGAGCACTTGGTGGATTCCCCCCCGCCGCCGACGTTCGATTACTGCACAGGTGTCAGATTCATGACTTTAGAATTGGATTCCAGAACTCCTTCAGATACTATATTTTTAAGGAAACAGTAACAGGACATTTGGATAATCATAATTTAATAGGACAAAGTCAGCATGGTTTTACGAAGGGGAAGTCATGTTTGACAAATTTGCTGGAGTTCTTTGAGGAAGTAACATATAGAGTGGATAAAGGGGAACCAGTGGACGTAGTGTATTTAGACTTCCAAAAGGCATTTGACAAGGTGCCACACAAAAGATTATTGCTTAAGGTAAAAAATCACAGGATTGGGGGTAATATTCTGGCATGGATAGAGGATTGGCTATCTAACAGAAAGCAAAGAGTTGGGATAAATGGTTCATTCTCAGACTGGCAATCAGTAACTAGTGGTGTTCCACAGGGGTCAGTGCTGGGTCCCCAACTCTTCACAATCTATATTAACGATTTGGAGGAAGGGACCAAGTGTAACATATCAAAATTTGCAGATGATACAAAGATGGGAGGGAAAGTAGTGAGTGAGGAGGACATAAAAAACCTGCAAGGGGACATAGACAGGCTAAGTAAGTGGGCAGAGATTTGGCAGATGGAATACAACACTGGAAAGTGTGAGGTGATGCACTTTGGCAGGAAAAATCCTAGAGCAATTTATTATCTTAATGGCAAGAAACTGGAGAGTACTGAAGTGCAAAGGGATCTGGGGGTCCTGGTGCACGAAACTCAAAAGGTTAGTATGCAGGTGCAGCAAGTGATTAAGAAGGCAAATGGAATGTTGGCTTTCATTGCTAGGGGGATAGAATATAAAAATAGGGAGGTATTGCTTCAGTTGTACAAGGTATTGGTGAGACCGCACCTGGAATACTGCATACAGTTTTGGTGTCCTTACTTAAGGAAAGACATCCTTGCTCTCGAGGCAGTGCAAAAAAGGTTCACTCGGTTAATCCCGGGGATGAGGGGGTGGTCATATGAGGAGAGGTTGGGTAGATTGGGACTCTACTCATTGGAGTTCAGAAGAATGAGAGGCGATCTTATTGAAACATATAAGATTGTGAAGGGGTTGGATCGGGTGGATGCGGGGAGGATGTTCCCGATGACGGGTGAGACGAGAACTAGGGGACATAGTCTTAGAATAAGGGGCTGCTCTTTCAAAACTGAGATGAGGAGGAACTACTTCACTCAGAGGGTGGTAGGTCCATGGAATATGCTGCCACAAAAAGCTGTAGAAGCTACAACATTAATTAAATTTAAAACAGAAATAGACAGTTTCCTAGAAGTAAAGGGCATTAAGGGTTACGGGGAGCGGGCAGGAATTTGGACATGAGTCTAGGTTCGGTTCGGTCATGGCCCTGTGGGTAGTGGAGCGGGCCCAGGGACTGTGTAGCCTGATTCTGCTCCTATTTCGTGTGTGCAATTCTGTTAGATGCAGGAGATGGTTCTGTGATAGATAGTAGATTGGCGGTTAGGATCAGATCAGCCATGATCTTATTGAATGGCGGAGCAGGCTCGAGGGGCCGATTGGCCTACTCCTGCTCCTATTTCTTATGTTCTTATGTTCTTATAGTGCCCCCGGGAGAAGTTTAATAAACAAGTCTACAGTATAAGCTGGACCCCTGATAAACAAGGGCTCGTTGAAATCTCTGCAATGCACAGTCTACTGGTATATGGAGATCTCCAATTGTTGCACTAAATGGCAGATAAATGCCTCAGCTATCACCCTCAACTCATTTGAGGATTCATAGTTGGAACATTAGGAACTTACATGAGGGTCTGTTCTCTCCGTGGAGAGTTTGTGCAGATCCAGCAGACTCTGGTTGACATTCTTCTCCAGCTGCAGAGCTCTCTGCATCGCCACCAGACCATTGCTCCACTCATCCTGCTCTGGTATCTGGAAAAAAACCACAGAAGTTACTTTTGAAAGTTCTACCGCAAATGAAGGAAATTAAAGGGTGCAACAACCTCAAGGGTTCCTGCCCAAGGCAGTCAATGCAATGGAATCTGTGCAAGGCCATGGATGACAGAGGCAACAGCAAATCACTCATCACCTTGAAATGAGTACCACCTCCCACCATCTCCAAGTGAATCAATGAAGACTGAATCTCATTATGGAAAATAGGACTTCAAAACAGAAATACTGAATGAACAGTAGATTCTAGGATCAAGTCTGCTGAGACGATTGGATTGTTGGCTTAAGCTTGAAATGAAAGGTTTTTCTTGCTCTCCCCCTCTCCCTTTCCCAAACTCAGCCCAATCCCAAAAGTAGTTCACAAGTCAAAGAAGCTCATCCTTTTTCTGAAAGGATACCTTGATGTCCTCCAGGACAATACGCCCCCCACGCCGATTCTGGAATTTCATCAGTTTCTCCGCGTGCTCACGTTCCTCATGTGACTGCTCCTTGAAGAACTCGGCAAAGTGACGCAGGGCAACATCATCCCGGTCAAAGTAATAGGACTGCGGAGAGAAAGAAGGTTAGGCCAGGCTAAAGTTTCACCCATGTGCAAGTCAAAATGTCTACTTGGCAGACTGGTTATTGTGCAATGCCTTATTTAAAATAAATATCATTTTCAACTAGCTATTAATGTTTGTTCATTGAACAGTCGGTCTCTTCACATTAGAAACAGCACAACTAAACAGGCTAATAGGAGTCTCGATCAGTAGGAAAGATTGGGGAAGGGAGATAAAGGCCAAGCTGGAGGCCAGAGGTCAGTGGAATTACTTCTACTCATTTCTTATGGAAAGTTATTAAGAACATAAGAACATAAGAAATAGGAGCAGGAGTAGGCCAGTCGGCCCCTCGAGCCTGCTCCGCCATTCAAGAAGATCATGGCTGATCTGATCCTAACCGCCAATCTACTATCTATCACAGAACCATCTCCTGCATCTAACAGAATTGCACACACGAAATAGGAGCAGAATCAGGCTACACGGTCCCTGGGCCCGCTCCACTACCCACAGGGCCATGACTTATCCGAACCTAGACTCATATCCAAATTCCTGCCCGCTCCCCGTAACCCTTAATGCCCTTTACTTCTAGGAAACTGTCTATTTCTGTTTTAAATTTATTTAATGTAGCTTCTACAGCTTTTTGTGGCAGCATATTCCATGGACCTACCACCCTCGGAGTGAAGTAGTTCCTCCTCATCTCAGTTTTGAAAGAGCAGCCCCTTATTCTAAGACTATGTCCCCTAGTTCTAGTCTCACCCGTCATCGGTAACATCCTCCCCGCATCCACCCGCTCCAACCCCGTCACAATCTTATATGTTTCAATAAGATCGCCTCTCATTCTTCTGAACTCCAATGAGTAGAGTCCCAATCTACCCAACCTCTCCTCATATGACCACCCCCTCATCCCCGGGATTAACCGAGTGAACCTTTTTTGCACTGCCTCGAGAGCAAGGATGTCTTTCCTTAAGTAAGGACACCAAAACTGTATGCAGTATTCCAGGTGCGGTCTTACCAATACCTTGTACAACTGAAGCAATACCTCCCTATTTTTATATTCTATCCCCCTAGCAATGAAAGCCAACATTCCATTTGCCTTCTTAATCACTTGCTGCACCTGCATACTAACCTTTTGAGTTTCGTGCACCAGGACCCCCAGATCCCTTTGCACTTCAGTACTCTCCAGTTTCTTGCCATTATGATAAATTGCTCTAGGATTTTTCCTGCCAAAGTGCATCACCTCACACTTTCCAGTGTTGTATTCCATCTGCCAAATCTCTGCCCACTTACTTAGCCTGTCTATGTCCCCTTGCAGGTTTTTTTATGTCCTCCTCACTCACTACTTTCCCTCCCATCTTTGTATCATCTGCAAATTTTGATATGTTACACTTGGTCCCTTCCTCCAAATCGTTAATATAGATTGTAAAGAGTTGGGGACCCAGCACTGACCCCTGTGGGACACCACTAGTTACTGATTGCCAGTCAGAGAATGAACCATTTATCCCAACTCTTTGCTTTCTGTTAGATAGCCAATCCTCTATCCATGCCAGAATATTACCCCCAATCCCGTGATTTTTTACCTTAAGCAATAATCTTTTGTGTGGCACCTTGTCAAATGCCTTTTGGAAGTCTAAATACACTACGTCCACTGGTTCCCCTTTATCCACTCTATATGTTATTAAAGGAATGACTGCAAATCCAACAATTTCATGCTGCAAGATCAGCTCACTAAGGAAGGTTTCGCCAAGAGTACACCATCCTCAAGTCACTTCAACAGAAGGACAGAAGGTCTAACCAGCATATGATTAATTGCAGTCACTTCATTGAAACATTTGCACAACAGTCAAATCCATACTCTTCAACCAGTGACAAACTCAAGACTAGAAAACAGCTCCTGTTTGAAGTTTAAGCCCTTTTAGCTCATGCAACTAGAAAACAACTAGACATCTAACTAGTTTATTATATAGAAGTCATTCCAATAGAGAGTAATGTAGATAGCGCACCATGGAGAGATAAACATAGGAGGAATAGAGCTCCATGTTGATCTGCTTGTTGACAGCATCCTCACAGTCCTTGTGGTAGTTCTGACGCACTTGGGAGGCCATCTTAATTTCTATAGTGTGTCTGGATTTCAAGACTTCAACCAACTGAACTTCCTCACTCAATCAAACTCCTGGGAAAGTGAGAACCTGCACATTTTAAACTCATGGACAGCCCCACATTTGCATAACAGATGATGAGTGACAGTTATTGGTAGCCAATCAGATAACTTCCATGCCTCAACAAAATCCACAAACACATTGGGTGAGCCAATCAGAGCTTTGAATGTAAGTTTAGCTGATTACTTCCCAGCAACCTCATTGCTGGAGCCCTTTGACCTCTTTTAAAAATGTTTTGTTTAAAATGTCCTGAAGTTAAAATACATAGTTATACCTTTGTACTTGCAATACAGTCACCTTAGTAATTCAGCTGAATTTGTGACAAAATTGGAGATTTGTTTGTTTATTGTAGATGATTTTGAACTGAATGCAATATTCAGAGATCAGGTAGTTCAGGGTGAGTCTGCACTGTCATCGAGTAAGGAAGATGGAAATTCTATCCCAAATTTGTCATAAATCTACCCCATGATTGCAGAGGGTGATGGTTGTTGAGAAAGATACAAGAAAGAAAGACTTGCATTTCTATAGCGCTTTTCATGACCACAGGACGTCCCAAAGGGCTTTACAGTCAATGAAGTACTTTTGAAGTGCAGTCACTGTTGTAATTTAGGAAATGCGGCAGCCAATTGCGCACAGCAAGCTCCCACAAACAGCAATGTGCTAATGACCAGATCATCTGATTTTGTTATGTTGATTGAGGGATAAATATTGGCCAGGACACCGGGATAACTCCCCTGCTCTTCGTCAAAACAGTGCAATGGGATCTTTACATCCACCTGAGAGAGCAGACAGGACCTCGGTTTAACGTCTCATCCGAAAGACGGCACCTCTGACAGTGCAGCACTCCCTCAGCACTGAACTGGAGTGTCAGCCTACATTTTTGTGCTCAAGTCTCTGGAGTGGAACTTGAACCCACAGCGTTCTGATTCAGAGGCGTGAGTGCGACCCACTGAGACACAGGTTGATTCTCATTACATTCTGTGTGCCTTATAATCCAGTATATATTTGTAACCGGGTAGGGTTTACATCCTGTGAATCTGAGGAGCGACCAGTCTAGTTTATGGATCTTAACCGCCAGTGTGAAATGCACCATCCGGCTAATTCACAGGATTTCATGGTAAACCTGGATCAGCTGCTCGTGATTTAATAGCAGGATGTCTGGCAACAGGAGTGGGATAAAAGGGAAAGAAAGCACTCGCATTTATATAGCGCCTTTCACAACCTTGTAGTTTGGTAACAAGTGCAAACTTGGGATATGGTTCCCCCATTCCAAATCCAGGTCACTTCTCTATCTGTATAGTGAAAAACTGACTCCAGCTCTAATCTCTGGCACACACCACATTTCACAGCTTGCCAACCCAACAATGTCTCTTTTATACCAACTCTCTGCCTATTACCTTTTAAAAAAAAAAATTATTTTGGGGATACCGGCATCACTCGCAAGGCTGGCTTTTATTGCCCACCCCTACTTTGTCTGTGAAGGTGAAGGTGGTGGTGAGCCTTCTTCTTGAACTGCTACAGTCCGTGTAGTGAAGGTTCTCCCAACAGGGAGGGAGTTCCAGGATTTTAACCCAGTGACGATGAAGGAACTACTATTCCTTCGTAGTTTGCTTGAAGGACAGAATATATATATGGCACAACAAATGCTTCTAAAACGTCTGTTGGTAGAACACAGTTTCCCTGCTGCAGTAGAAATGCAACTGAGGCCACAAGATCTCTGTTGACTTTGAGAACAGCAAGGTCAGGTTTTGACCTGTTCCCTACTATCACTGCCATGTGTAGCGTGTAGAGTAGCAGTTAAATGGAATAAATACTCCTGAAAACATATGCACAATTAACCAGCAAAGAAAGGTCACGATCCAAATCCTAAATACAGGATTCATGCACAGCTTTTCACTCTGGTGAAGCCGTGTCCCACTAGCACATATCCAAACACCCTTCTTACCAATACTCCCTGCCCAAGAGGGTGGAAGTCAACCCCAAAGAAACATTTGCTTAAACTTGAAATTGCAAATGACTATTGGATAATGCAGTGTGCGCTGGTGACAGAAAGTGTCTAGTGTTCCAGTAGCCATTGTGAAGAGCTGGTTTCTATTCCTTGCCCTAGCAGATACAAGTTGAATCAGGATGCTGAGCAGTTCATGGACCAGAAGGTTGGCACCTATTGAAGGAAGCAGTGTCTTGTTTATCATTTATTACAGTCTGCTGCGCTATTATTTCTTTTTTGCTTTAGCCAACAATGTCCTGCAGCCTGAAAATTTTAGCTTAAACTTGCTTTTCCAACCTCTTGGGTATTGTATGGTGTGACTGGAGAAGCTGAGATTGTTCTCCTTCGAGCAGAGAACATCAAGGGGAGGTGTGCTAAAGTATATGGGGTTTTGATTAAGTAAATAAGGAGCGGTTGCCACTGGTACATGGGTTGTTAACTAGAGGACACAAACTTATGGTAATTGCCAAAAGGAACCAGAGTACAAATGGAGAATTTTCTCAATAATATATAAACACAGTGAGTTGTTACAATCTGGAATGCACTGGCTGCAAGGGTGGTGGAAGTAGATTCAATAGTGACTCAAGGGAATTAGATATATACTTAACAAAAAAAACATGCGAGTGGGACTAATTGAATAGACAGCACAAGTATGATGGGTTGAATGGCCTCCTTCTATGCAGCAAGATTCTATACTGTGGGTACAAAGGAAACTACACATTCATGACATGTCAAGAACCCACCTAACAAAGCAACATCACTGGTCCAGATCCATTACCTGCAGTCCTATGGCTGTCAGCCAAGACATTGTTCAAATTAGAGGCTCGAGTAATCTTGCATTCTGTAAAACAAAGACCCTCAACTCCACAATTTGGAGACGTAGCTCCGCACCTTTGGTCAGGCCAAGTGAGGCAAGGGTGGGGGGGGGGGGGGGGGAAAGAAAATTGCAGCTTAAGTTTCAGCACAAGTTACACAGTTAGCTGTTCTGCTGCTGAGCATATCGCCAAGTTGGGGGACAAAGATGCCAGAACCACAACTCAGTTTGCACAAGGAAAGACAAACCACTTCAGTGCTGAATAGCTTTTATTTTCATTGACAGCACTTGAAGGAAAAAAAGTCAGATCAAGAATGAACCACATCCAAAGCCAACATTCACCTCAAGTCTTAGTCATACTTCATAATGAAGTTGGTGGTCCCTCAACATTATGTTGAGATTCAATTGAATGCTGAGGGATAGGGAATCATTCCCCTAATGTGTGCTTGTCAAACAGGTACTCTCCCAGGCCAGTCTCAGGGGCTCCCAGTCTCTTCAAGTTGGTGATGTGATCTCCCAGCTTCTTGATCATCTTCACTTGCTCATCCAAGTAGTGGGTCTCCAGGAAGTCACACAACTGGAAAAAGGAAAGAGAAACCAGTTAGTACAGACAACAGATCAAGGATAACACTGAGGAATTGTTCCACATCATCTCCTGGAATGGATGGTTGGTACAAGGAGAGCACTTGGTGGATTTTGCCCCAGGTTAGATTACTGCACAGGTGTCAAATTCAATACTTCAGAATTGGATTCCAGAAGTCCTTCAGATACTATAGTGCCCCAGGAGAGGTTTAATGATCAAGTCTACAGTATGATCTGGACCCTTCATAAAAAAGGGCTTGTTGAAATCTCTGCAATGGACAAACAGACTTGCTGGATATGGAGATCTTTGCAATAGTTGCATTAAATGGCAGATAAATGCATCAGCCATCACATCTGAAGATTCATAGTTGAAAAATGAGGAACTTACATGAGGGTCAGTGCTCCCAGAGGAGAGTTTGTGCAGATCCAGCAGACTCTGGTTGACATTCTTCTCCATCTGCAGAGCTCTCTGCATCACCACCAGACCATTGCTCCACTCATCCTGCTCTGGTTTCTGGAAAAAAGTTACTTTTGAGAAAGTTCTACTTCAATAAAGGTAATTAACAGCTGTAAAAACCTCAAGGGTTCCTGCCCAAAGCAGTCAATGCAATGGAGTCTGTGCAAGGCAGAGGATGACACAGGGAGAGGCAACAGCACATCACTCATTACCTAGAAATTAATACCATCTCCAAGTGAATCAATGAAGATTTAATCTCATTGTGGAACTGCAAGAAACAAATACTGAATGAACAGTGGATTCTAGTATCAAGTCTGCTGGGAAGATTGGATTGCTGTCTTAAGCGTGAAAGGCAAGGTCTTTTCCTCTCCCCAATCCCAAAAATAGTTCACAAGTCAAAGAAGCTCATCCTTTTTCTGAAAGGATACCTTGATGTCCTCCAGGACAATACGCCCCCCACGCCGATTCTGGAATTTCATCAGTTTCTCCGCGTGCTCCCGTTCTTCATGTGACTGCTCCTTGAAGAACTCGGCAAAGTGACGCAGGGCAACATCATCCCGGTCAAAGTAATAGGACTGCGGAAAGAAAGAAAGTTAGGCCAGGCTAAAGTTTCACCCCTGTGCAATTCAAAGTGATCACTTGGCAGACTGGTTATTGTGCAATGCCTTATTTACTAGTTATTAATGTTTGTTCATTGAACAGTCGGTCTCTCTTTTCACATTAGAAACAACACAACTAAACTGGTGAAAAAGGAGGCTCCATCAGCAGGAAAGACTGGGGGGAGGGAGATAAAGGCCAAGCTGGAGACCAGAGGTCAGTGGAATCACTTCTACTCATTTGCTATGTAAAGTTAGTGAAAGGTATGACTGCAAAATCAACAGTTTCCTGCTGCAAGATCAGCTCACTAAGGAAGGTTTTACCAACAGTACACCATCCTCAAGTCACTTCAACAGAAGGAGAGAAGGTCTAACCAGCACATGATTAACTGCAGTCACTTCATTGAAACATTTGCACTACGGTCAAACCCATACTCTTCAACTTGTGACAATACTAGAAAACAGCTCCTGTTTGAAGTTTAAGCCCCTTTAGATCATGCAACAAGAAAACAACTAGATATCTAACTAGTTTATGATATAGAAGTCATTCAAATAAGAGAGTAAAAGTGATAGCTCACCATGGAGAGATAAACATAGGAGGAATAGAGCTCCATGTTGATCTGCTTGTTGACAGCATCCTCACAGTCCTTGTGGTAGTTCTGACGCACTTGAGAGGCCATTTTCATTTCTATAGTGTGTCTGGATTTCAGCACATCCACCAACTGGACTTCCTCACTCAATCAAACTGCTGTGAAAGTGAGAACCAGCACATTTTAAACACTTGGACAACCCAACATTTGCATAACAGATGATGAGTGACAGTTATTGGTAGCCAATCAGATAACTTCCATGCCTCAACAAAATCCACAACCACATTAATTAATTAATAAGCTGAGCATTTGGGGAGCCAATCAGAGCTTTGAAAGTAAGTTTAGCTGATTACTTACTAGCAGCTTTGTTCTCTTTTGGTCAAACATATATCGACTGTAAATTAATAAAACTTTAAATGAAACTTAACAAATTAAATAAAAATTGTATTGGCCGGGGTGATGATGCACTCCAGTCTCCGCGGCGCCCACCGGTCGCGGAAAGCCTCAAGCGTGCCGGCGGACACTGCGTGCTCCATCTCCAGCGCCACCCGGGCGCGAACATAGCTGCGGAAGGGAGGCAGGCAATCAGGCCGAATGACCACCTCGACCGCCCGCTGCCTGGACCTGTTTATAGCTACTTTGGCCAGGCCCAGGAGCAGTCCTACGAGGAGGTCCTCTGACCTGCCCGCTCCCCTCTGCACCGGGTGACCAAAGATTTGCAGCGTGGAACTGAAGTGCAACCAAAAATCGACGAGCAGTCCCTTCAAATATTGAAAGAGGGGCTGCAACCTCTCACATTCCACGTATACATGGAAGACGGACTCCTCTAGGCCGCAAAAAAGGCAGGCGGCCTGGGAGTCCGTAAACCTACTTAAAAGCTTATTGCACGGGACTGCTCTGTGCAACACCCTCCAGGCCAAGTCCCCAAAAGAATAAGGGAGGACTCCCTTGCAGAGAGCCCTCCATTGGGGACCTCCGCCTTCGCCGGACGGCAAGATGGCACGCCAAGGTGTGTCCGGTCGGCAGACGAAGATGACAAAGTGGAGACTGTGCAGGAGCACCCCGTACAGGAAACCTCTCCGTGTGGAGCTAAAAGGCACGGAGGGCATTTCCCCGAGACGGCTCAAGTTGTGAGGCGCCGGTTCCCGAGAGGGGTTTCAGGGCCGTGCGCCGATGAGGAATTCCGTCCGACCGGGGGTCAGTTCGGACGGGATCGCCCCACGTGCTTGAGCCTCCTCGATACACCTAGTAGAGTCGGGGCCCAGTGCCACTTTCAGCGTTACTAGCAGCTCTGTTGTTGTAGAGTCCTTTGACCTCTTTTAAAAATATTTTGCTTAAAATGTCCTGAAATTAAAATACATTGTTATACCTTTGTACTTGCAATACAGTCACCTTAGGAATTCTGATGAATCTGTGACAAAATTAGAGATTTGTTTGTTTATTGTAGATGATTGTGAACTTAATGCAATATCCAGAGATCAGGTAGTCCAGGGTGGGTCTGCACTGTCAGCGAGTAAGGATGGAAATTCTATCCCAAATTTGTCACAAATCTACCCCATGATTGCAGAGGGTGATGGTTGTTGAGAGAGATAGAAGAAAGAAAGACTTGCATTTCTATAGCGCTTTTCATGACCACAGGACGTCCCAAAGAGATTTACAGCCAATGAAGTACTTTTGAAGTGTAGTCACTGTTGTAATTTAGGAAATGCGGCAGCCAATTGCGCACAGCAAGCTCCCATAAACAGCAATATGCTAATGACCAGATCATCTGATTTTGTTATGTTGATTGAGGGATAAATATTGGCCAGGACACCGGGATAACTCCTATGCTCTTCGTCAATATAGTGCAATGGAATTTTTACATCCACCTGAGAGAGCAGACAGGGCCTCGGTTTAACGTCTCATCCGAAAGACGGCACCTCTGACAGTGCAGCGCTCCGTCAGCACTGAACTGGAGTGTCAGCCTAGATTTTTGTGCTCAAGTCTCTGGAGTGGGACTTGAACCCACAGCGTTCTGATTCAGAGGCGTGAGTGCGACCCACTGAGACACAGGTTGATTCTCATTACATTCTGTGTGCCTTATAATCCAGTATATATTTGTAACCGGGTAGGGTTTACATCCTGTGAATCTGAGGTGCGACCAGTCTAGTTTATGGATCTTAACCGCCAGTGTGAAATGCACCATCCGGCTAATTCACAGGATTTCATGGTAAACCTGGATCATCTGCTGGTGGTTTAATAGCAGGATGTCTGGCAACAGGAGTGGGATAAAAGGGAAAGAAAGAACTTGCATTTATATAGCGCCTTTCACGACCTTCTAGTTTAGTAACAACTGCAAACTTGGGATATGGTTCCCACATTCCAAATCCAGGTCACTTATCTATCTGTGCAGTGAAAAACTGACTCCAGCTCTAATCTCTGGCACACACCACATTTCACTGCTTGCCAACCCAACAATGTCTCTTTTATACCAACTCTCTGCCTATTATCTTTTAAAAAAAAAAATATTTTGGGGATACCGGCATCACTCGCAAGGCTGGCTTTTATTGCCCACCCCTACTTTGTCTGTGAAGGTGAAGGTGGTGGTGAGCCGCCTTCTTGAACCGCTACAGTCCGTGTGGTGAAGGTTCTCCCAACAGGGAGTGAGTTGCAGGATTTTAACTCAGCGACGATAAATGAACCACTATTCCTTCGTAGTTTGCTTGAAGGACAGAATGTATATATGGCACAACAAATGCTTCTAAAACATCTGTTGGTAGGACACAGTTTCCCTGCTGTAGTATAAATGTAACTGAGGCCAGAAGATCTCTGTTGACTTCGAGAACAGCAAGGTCAGGTTTTGACCTGTTCCCTACTATCACTGCCATGTGTAGCGTGTAGAGTAGCAGTTAAATGGAATAAATACTCCTTAAAACAAATGCACAATTAACCAGCAAAGAAAGGTCACGATCCAAATCCTAAATACAGGATTCATGCGCAGCTTTTTACTCTGGTGAAGCCGTGTCCCACTAACACATATCCAAACACCCTTCTTACCAATACTCCCTGCTCAAAGGGGTGGAAGTCAACCTCAAGGAAACATTTGCTTAAACTTGAAATTGCAAATGACTATTAGATAATGCAGTGTGTACTGGCTACAGAAAGTGTCTTGTCTTCCAGTGGCCACTGTGTGAAGAACTGGTTTCTATTCCTTGCCCTGGCAGAAACAAATTGATTCAGAATGCTGAGCAGTTTGTCGACCAGAAGGTTGGCACCTATTGAAGGAAGCAGTGTCTTGTTTATCATTTATTACATTCTGCTGTGCTCTTATTTCTTTTTTGCTTTAGCCAACCATGTCCTGCATCCTGAAAATTTTAGCTTAAACTTGGGTATTGTATGGTGTGACTGGAGAAGCTGAGATTGTTCTCCTTAGAGCAGAGAACATCAAGGGGAGGTGTGCTAAAGTATATGGGGTTTTGATTAAGAGTAAATAAGGAGCGGTTTCCACTGGTACATGGGTTGTTAACTAGAGGACACAGATTTATGATAATTGCCAAATGAAGCAGGGCAGAAATGGAGAATTTTTTCAATAATATATAAACAGTGAGTTGTTACAATCTGGAATGCACTGCCTGCAAAAGTGGTGGAAGTAGATTCAATAGTGACTCAAGGGAATTAGATATATACTTAACAAAAAAGACATGCGATGTGGAAAGAGCAGGTGAGTGGGACTAATTGAATAGCCAGCACATATACGATAGGTTCAATGGCCTCCTTCTGTGCAGCAAGATTCTATACTGCAGGTAAAAAGGAAACTACACATTCATGGCATGGTGTTGTCAAGAGCCCACCTAACAGAGCAATATCCCTGGTCCAGATCCATTACATTAAGTCCCATGGCTGTCAGCCAAGACATTGTTCAAATTAGAGGCTCGAAATCTTGCATTCTGTAAAACACAAAGACCCTCAACTCCACAATTTGGAGACGTAGCCCCGGACAAGTGAGGGGGGGGGGGCGCGGAAAAGAAAACTGCAGCTTAAGTTTCAGCACAAGTTACACAGCTAGCTGTTCTGCTGCTGAGCATATCGCCAAGTTGGGTGACAAAGATGCCAGAACCACTACGCAGTTTGCACAAGGAAAGACAAACCACTTCAATGCTGAATAGCTTTTATTTTCATTGACAGCACTTGAAGGAGAAAAAAGTCAGATCAAGAATGAACCACATCCAAAGCCAACATTCACTGCAAGTCTTAGTCACACTTCATAGTGAAGTTGGAGGTCCCTCAATGTTATGTTGAGAATCAATTAAATGCTGAGGGATAGGGAATCATTCCCCTAATGTGTGCTTGTCAAACAGGTACTCTCCCATGCCAGTCTCAGGGGCTCCCAGTCTCTTCAAGTTGGTGATGTGATCTCCCAGCTTCTTGATCATCTTCACTTGCTCATCCAAGTAGTGGGTCTCCAGGAAGTCACACAACTGGAAAAAGGAAAGAGAAACCAGTCAGTACAGACAACAGATCAAGGATAACACGGAGGAATTGTTCCACATCTTCTCCTGGACTGGATGGTTGGTACAAGTAGAGCACTTGGTGGATTCCCCCCCGCCGCCGACGTTCGATTACTGCACAGGTGTCAGATTCATGACTTTAGAATTGGATTCCAGAACTCCTTCAGATACTATAGTGCCCCCGGGAGAAGTTTAATAAACAAGTCTACAGTATAAGCTGGACCCCTGATAAACAAGGGCTCGTTGAAATCTCTGCAATGCACAGTCTACTGGTATATGGAGATCTCCAATTGTTGCACTAAATGGCAGATAAATGCCTCAGCTATCACCCTCAACTCATTTGAGGATTCATAGTTGGAACATTAGGAACTTACATGAGGGTCTGTTCTCTCCGTGGAGAGTTTGTGCAGATCCAGTAGACTCTGGTTGACATTCTTCTCCAGCTGCAGAGCTCTCTGCATCACCTCCAGACCATTGCTCCACTCATCCTGCTCTGGTTTCTGGAAAAAAACCACAGAAGTTACTTTTGAAAGTTCTACCTCAAATGAAGGAAATTAAAGGGTGCAACAACCTCAAGGGTTCCTGCCCAAGGCAGTCAATGCAATGGAATCTGTGCAAGGCCATGGATGACAGAGGCAACAGCAAATCACTCATCACCTTGAAATGAGTACCACCTCCCACCATCTCCAAGTGAATCAATGAAGACTGAATCTCATTATGGAAAATAGGACTTCAAAACAGAAATACTGAATGAACAGTGGATTCTAGGATCAAGTCTCCTGAGACGATTGGATTGTTGGCTTAAGCTTGAAATGAAAGGTTTTTCTTTCTCTCCCCCTCTCCCTTTCCCAAACTCAGCCCAATCCCAAAAGTAGTTCACAAGTCAAAGAAGCTCATCCTTTTTCTGAAAGGATACCTTGATGTCCTCCAGGACAATACGCCCCCCACGCCGATTCTGGAATTTCATCAGTTTCTCCGCGTGCTCACGTTCCTCATGTGACTGCTCCTTGAAGAACTCGGCAAAGTGACGCAGGGCAACATCATCCCGGTCAAAGTAATAGGACTGCAGAGAGAAAGAAGGTTAGGGCAGGTTAAAGTTTCACCCATGTGCAATTCAAAATGACTACTTGGCAGACTGGTTATTGTGCAATGCCTTATTTAAAATAAATATCATTTTCAACTAGCTATTAATGTTTGTTCATTGAACAGTCGGTCTCTTCACATTAGAAACAGCACAACTAAACAGGCTAATAGGAGTCTCGATCAGTAGGAAAGATTGGGGAAGGGAGATAAAGGCCAAGCTGGAGGCCAGAGGTCAGTGGAACTACTTCTACTCATTTCTTATGTTCTTATGTTCTTAATAACTTTCCATAAGAAATAGGAGCAGGAGTAGGCCAATCGGCCCCTCGAGCCTGCTCCGCCATTCAATAAGATCATGGCTGATCTGATCCTAACCGCCAATCTACTATCTATCACAGAACCATCTCCTGCATCTAACAGAATTGCACACACGAAATAGGAGCAGAATCAGGCTACACGGTCCCTGGGCCCGCTCCACTACCCACAGGGCCATGACCGATCCGAACCTAGACTCATGTCCAAATTCCTGCCCGCTCCCCGTAACCCTTAATGCCCTTTACTTCTAGGAAACTGTCTATTTCTGTTTTAAATTTATTTATGATGTAGCTTCTACAGCTTTTTGTGGCAGCATATTCCATGGACCTACCACCCTCTGAGTGAAGTAGTTCCTCCTCATCTCAGTTTTGAAAGAGCAGCCCCTTATTCTAAGACTATGTCCCCTAGTTCTAGTCTCACCCGTCATCGGTAACATCCTCCCCGCATCCACCCGATCCAACCCCTTCACAATCTTCTATGTTTCAATAAGATCGCCTCTCATTCTTCTGAACTCCAATGAGTAGAGTCCCAATCTACCCAACCTCTCCTCATATGACCACCCCCTCATCCCCGGGATTAACCGAGTGAACCTTTTTTGCACTGCCTCGAGAGCAAGGATGTCTTTCCTTAAGTAAGGACACCAAAACTGTATGCAGTATTCCAGGTGCGGTCTCACCAATACCTTGTACAACTGAAGCAATACCTCCCCTTTTTTATATTCTATCCCCCTAGCAATGAAAGCCAACATTCCATTTGCCTTCTTAATCACTTGCTGCACCTGCATACTAACCTTTTGAGTTTCATGCACCAGGACCCCCAGATCCCTTTGCACTTCAGTACTCTCCAGTTTCTTGCCATTAAGATAATAAATTGCTCTAGGATTTTTCCTGCCAAAGTGCATCACCTCACACTTTCCAGTGTTGTATTCCATCTGCCAAATCTCTGCCCACTTACTTAGCCTGTCTATGTCCCCTTGCAGGTTTTTTATGTCCTCCTCACTCACTACTTTCCCTCCCATCTTTGTATCATCTGCAAATTTTGATATGTTACACTTGGTCCCTTCCTCCAAATCGTTAATATAGATTGTAAAGAGTTGGGGACCCAGCACTGACCCCTGTGGGACACCACTAGTTACTGATTGCCAGTCTGAGAATGAACCATTTATCCCAACTCTTTGCTTTCTGTTAGATAGCCAATCCTCTATCCATGCCAGAATATTACCCCCAATCCCGTGATTTTTTACCTTAAGCAATAATCTTGTGTGGCACCTTGTCAAATGCCTTTTGGAAGTCTAAATACACTACGTCCACTGGTTCCCCTTTATCCACTCTATATGTTATTAAAGGAATGACTGCAAATCCAACAATTTCATGCTGCAAGATCAGCTCACTAAGGAAGGTTTCGCCAAGAGTACACCATCCTCAAGTCACTTCAACAGAAGGACAGAAGGTCTAACCAGCATATGATTAATTGCAGTCACTTCATTGAAACATTTGCACAACAGTCAAATCCATACTCTTCAACCAGTGACAAACTCAAGACTAGAAAACAGCTCCTGTTTGAAGTTTAAGCCCTTTTAGCTCATGCAACTAGAAAACAACTAGACATCTAACTAGTTTATTATATAGAAGTCATTCCAATAGAGAGTAATGTAGATAGCGCACCATGGAGAGATAAACATAGGAGGAATAGAGCTCCATGTTGATCTGCTTGTTGACAGCATCCTCACAGTCCTTGTGGTAGTTCTGACGCACTTGGGAGGCCATCTTAATTTCTATAGTGTGTCTGGATTTCAAGACTTCACCAACTGAACTTCCTCACTCAATCAAACTCCTGGGAAAGTGAGAACCTGCACATTTTAAACTCATGGACAGCCCCACATTTGCATAACAGATGATGAGTGACAGTTATTGGTAGCCAATCAGATAACTTCCATGCCTCAACAAAATCCACAAACACATTGGGTGAGCCAATCAGAGCTTTGAATGTAAGTTTAGCTGATTACTTCCCAGCAACCTCGTTGCTGGAGCCCTTTGACCTCTTTTAAAAATGTTTTGTTTAAAATGTCCTGAACTTAAAATACATAGTTATACCTTTGTACTTGCAATACAGTCACCTTAGTAATTCAGCTGAATTTGTGACAAAATTAGAGATTTGTTTGTTTATTGTAGATGATTTTGAACTGAATGCAATATTCAGAGATCAGGTAGTCCAGGGTGAGTCTGCACTGTCAGCGAGTAAGGAAGATGGAAATTCTATCCCAAATTTGTCATAAATTTACCCCATGATTGCAGAGGGTGATGGTTGTTGAGAGAGATAGAAGAAAGAAAGACTTGCATTTCTATAGCGCTTTTCATGACCACAGGACGTCCCAAAGGGCTTTACAGTCAATGAAGTACTTTTGAAGTGCAGTCACTGTTGTAATTTAGGAAATGCGGCAGCCAATTGTGCACAGCAAGCTCCCACAAACAGCAATGTGCTAATGACCAGATCATCTGATTTTGTTATGTTGATTGAGGGATAAATATTGGCCAGGACACCGGGATAACTCCCCTGCTCTTCGTCAAAATAGTGCAATGGGATCTTTACATCCACCTGAGAGAGCAGACAGGGCCTCGGTTTAACGTCTCATCCGAAAAACGGCACCTCTGACAGTGCAGCACTCCCTCAGCACTGAACTGGAGTGTCAGCCTAGATTTATGTGCTCAAGTCTCTGGAGTGGAACTTGAACCCACAGCGTTCTGATTCAGAGGCGTGAGTGCTACCCACTGAGACACAGGTTGATTCTCATTACATTCTGTGTGCCTTATAATCCAGTATATATTTGTAACCGGGTAGGGTTTACATCCTGTGAATCTGAGGAGCGACCAGTCTAGTTTATGGATCTTAACCGCCAGTGTGAAATGCACCATCCGGCTAATTCACAGGATTTCATGGTAAACCTGGATCATCTGCTAGTGGTTTAATAGCAGGATGTCTGGCAACAGGAGTGGGATAAAAGGGAAAGAAAGAACTTGCATTTATATAGCGCCTTTCACGACCTTCTAGTTTGGTAACAAGTGCAAACTTGGGATCTGGTTCCCCCATTCCAAATCCAGGTCACTTCTCTATCTGTATAGTGAAAAACTGACTCCAGCTCTAATCTCTGGCACACACCACATTTCACTGCTTGCCAAACCAAGAATGTCTCTTTTATAAAACTTTCTGTCTATTACCTTATTTTTAAATAAAATTCATTCTGGGAATAAGAGCATCGCTAGCAAGGCTGGCATTTATTGCCTGTCCCTACTTGGTCGTGGAGGTGGTGGTGAGCCTTCTTCTTGAACCGCTGCAGTACATGTGGTGAAGGTGCTCCCAACAGCGGTTAGATAGGGAGCTCCAGGATATTGACCGAGGGACAATGAAGGAACCACTATTCCTTTGTAGTTTGCCTGAAGGACAGAATATATATGTATGGCACAAAAAAACTTATAAAATGTCTGTTGGTAGGACACAGTTTCCCTGCTGTAGTATAAATGCAGCTGAGGCCAGAAGATCTCTGTTGACTTCGAGACCAGCAAGGTCAGGTTTTGACCTGTGCCCTACTATCACTGCCAAGTGTGGGGTGTAGAGTAGCAGTTAAATGGAATAAATACTCCTTAAGAAAAAGTGCAATTAACCAGCAAAGGTCATGATCCAAATCCTAAATGCAGGATTCATGGGTAGCTTTTTACACTGGTGAATCCGTGTCCCACTAGTACATATCCAAACACGCTTCTCACCGATACTCACTGCCCAAGAGGGTGGAAACCAACCCCAAAGTTCCTTAAACTTGAAATTGCAAATGACTATTAGTTAATGCAGTGTCTACTGGCTACAGGAAGTGCCTAGTCATCCAGTGGCCATTGTGTAACGAGCTGGTTTATATTCCTTGCCCTGGCAGATACAAGTTGAATCAGAATGCTGAGCAATTCTTAGCCCAGAAGGTTGGCACATGTTGAAGGAAGCAATGTCTTGGTTATTATTTGTTACAGTCTGCTGTGCTATTACTTCTTTTTTGCTTTAGCCAACAATGTCCTGCATCCTGAAAATTTTAGATTAAACTTGCTTTACACACCTCATGGGTATTGGATGTGAAGCGACTGGAGAAGATGGGATTGTTCTCCTTAGAGCAGAGATCATCAAATGGTGTTCCCAATTATAGGGGGTTTTGATTAATAACTAAGGAGAAATGGTTTCCACTGGCACATGGATTGGTTACTAGAGGACACAGATTTATGATAATTGCCACATGAACCAGGGCAGAAATGGAGAATTTTTCATTACTATATAAACACAGGGAGTTGCTGCAATCTGGAATGTACTGACTGCAACTGTGGTGGAAGTAGATGTAATAGTGACTCTCAAAAATGAATTAGATATCTGCTTGAAACACTAACAAAAAAAGACAAGCTATGGCAAAGGGCAGGGAAGTGGGACTAATTGGATAGCCAGCATATGCATGAGGGGCTGAATAGCAAGTTTCTATAATGTGGGTGAAATGGATGCTACACATTCACGCCATGGTGTTGTCAAGAGCCCACATTACTCACAGCAACATCACTGGTCCCACACAATCACCCGAATTCCCATGTTTATCAGAAAAGACATTGTTCAAATTAGATGCTCGAGAACTCTTGGATTTTGTGAAATACTAAGACTCTCAAGTCTCTGATTTGGAGATGTAGCCACGTACATCTGGTCAGGCCAAGTGAGGGGAAAAAAAAACCGCTAGGTTAAGTTTCAGCCACAAGTTAAACAGCTCGGTGTTCTGCCGTGAATCGCGCCAAGCTGGATGACAAAGATAGCAGAGCCAATACTCAATTTACACAAGGAAAGACAAACCACTCCAATGCTGAATAGCTTTTATTTTCATTGACAGCAGTTGAAGGAGAAAAATCAGATCAAGAATGAACCACATCCAAAGCCAGCATTCACTTCAAGTCTTAGTCACACTTCATAGTGAAGTTGGAGGTCCCACAACATTATGTACAGATTCAATTGAATGCTGAAGGATAGGGAATCATTCCCCTAATGTGTGCTTGTCAAACAGGTACTCTCCCATGCCATTCTCAGGGGCTCCCAGTCTCTTCAAGTTGGTGATGTGATCTCCAAGCTTCTTGATCATCTTCACTTGCTCATCCAAGTAGTGGGTCTCCAGGAAGTCACACAACTGGAAAAAGGAAAGAGAAACCAGTCAGTACAGACAACAGATCAAGGATAACACGGAGGAATTGTTCCACATCATCTCCTGGACTGGATGGTTGGTACAAGTAGAGCACTTGGTGGATTTTGCCCCAGGTTAGATTACTGCACAGGTGGCAAATTCAATACTTTAGAATTGATTCCAGAACTCCTTCAGATACTACAGTGCCCCTGGGACAAATTTATAGATCAAGTCTACAGTATGATCTGGACCCTACATAAAAAGAGGGCTTGTTCAAATCTCTGCAATGAGCACAGTCTGCTGGATATGGAGATCTTTCCAATAGTTGCATTAAATGGCAGATAAATGCCTCAGCCATCACATCTGAAGATTCATAGTTGGAACATTAGAAACTTACATGAGGGTCAGTGCTCTCAGTGGAGAGTTTGTGCAGATCCAGCAGACTCTGGTTGACATTCTTCTCCATCTGCAGAGCTCTCTGCATCACCACCAGACCATTGCTCCACTCATCCTGCTCTGGTTTCTGGAAAAAAAAACAGAAGTTAGTGGAGAAAAGTTCGACATCAATGAAGGAAATTAAAGGCTGCAACCACCTCAAGGGTTCCTGCCCAAGGCAGTCAATGCAATGGAGTCTGTGCAAGGCCATGGATGACAAAAGGGAGAGAGAGGCAACAGCACATTCATTACCTTGAAATGAATACCACCTCCCACCATCTCCAAGGTGAATCAATGAAGACTGAATCTCATTATGGAAGATGGGACTTCAAAACAGAAATACTGAATGAATAGTGGATTCTAGGATCAAGTCTCCTGAGAAGATTGGATTGCTATCTTAAGCTTGGAATGTAAGAATTTTGTTTCTCTCCCCTCTCCCACCCCCCAGTCCAATCCCAAAAGTAGTTCACAAGTCAAAGAAGCTCCTCCTTTTTCTGAAAGGATACCTTGATGTCCTCCAGGACAATACGCCCCCCACGCCGATTCTGGAATTTCATCAGTTTCTCAGCGTGCTCACGTTCCTCATGTGACTGCTCCTTGAAGAACTCGGCAAAGTGACGCAGGGCAACATCATCCCGGTCAAAGTAATAGGACTGTGGAGAGAAAGAAAGTTAGGGCAGGTTAAAGTTTCACCCACGTGCAATTCAAAATGATCACTTGGCAGACTGGTTATTGTGCAATGGCTTGTTTAAAAGAAATATCATTTTGATCTCATTATTAATGTTTGTTCATTGAACAGTCGGTCTCTCTTTTCACTTTAGAAACATCACAACTAAACTGGCTAACAGGAGTCTATCAGCAGGACAAATGAGGGTGGGGCAATAAAGGCCAAGCTGGAGACCAGAGGTCAGTGGAACTACTTCTACTCATTTCTTATGGAAAGTTAGTAAAGGAATGAATGCAAACCCACCAATTTCATGCTGCAAGACCAGATCACTAAGGAAGGTTTTACCAACAGTACACCATCCTCAAGTCACTTCAATAGGAGAGAAGGCCTAACCAGCACATGATTAATTGCAGTCACTTAATTGAAACATTTGCACTACCATCAAATCCATACTCTTCATCCTGTGACAAACTCAAGACTAGAAAACAGCTCCAGTTTGAATTTTAAGCCCTTTTAGATCATGCAACTAGGAAACAACTAGATATCTAGCTAGTTTATTATATAGAAGTCATTCAAATAGAGTAAAGTAGATAGATAGCTCACCATGGAGAGATAAACATAGGAGGAATAGAGCTCCATGTTGATCTGCTTGTTGACAGCATCCTCACAGTCCTTGTGGTAGTTCTGACACACTTGGGAGGCCATCTTAATGTCTATAGTGTGTCTGGATTTCAGCAAGGCCACCTTCTAGATTCACACACTCAATCTAACTGCTGTGAAAGTAAGAACCAGCACATTTTAAACACATGGACAGCCCTGTATTTGCATAACAGATGATGAGTGACAGTTATTGGTAGCCAATCTGATCACTTCCATGCCTCAACAAAATCCACAAACTAATTAATTAATGAATAAAGTGAGCATTGGGTGAGCCAATCAGAGCTTTGAAAGTAAGTTTAGCTGACTACTTACTAGCAACCTCGTTGTTGTCGAGTCCTTTGACCTCTCGGAGAAAAAAAAAATGTTTTGTTTAAAATGTCCTGAACTTAAAATACATAGTTATACCTTTGTACTTGCAATACAGTCACCTTAGGAATTCAGATGAATTTGTGACAAAATTAGAGGTTTGTTTTTTTATTGTAGTTGGTTGTGAACTTAATGTAATATCCAGAGATCAGGTAGTCCAGGGTGAGTCTGCACTGTCAGTGAGTAAGGAAGATGGAAATTCTACCCCATGTGTGCAGAGGGTGATGGTTGTTGAGTCCTTGTTTTACTCTCATTATGTTCTGCGTCTACATATAATCCAGTATATATTTGTAACCGGGTAGGGTTTACATCCTGTGAATCTGAGGTGCGACCAGTCTAGTTTATGGATCTTAACCGCCAGTGTGAACAACACTTTCCACCATCCGGCTAATTCACAGGATTTCATGGTAAACCTGGATCATCTGCTAG
The DNA here is from genome assembly GCA_030390025.1 of Squalus acanthias. Taxonomy (NCBI): domain Eukaryota; kingdom Metazoa; phylum Chordata; class Chondrichthyes; order Squaliformes; family Squalidae; genus Squalus; species Squalus acanthias. The sequence continues at coordinate 5,579,449 of CM059450.1, forward strand.
TGATTTAATAGCAGGATGTCTGGCAACAGGAGTGGGATAAAAGGGAAAGAAAGAACTTGCATTTATATAGCGCCTTTCACGACCTTCTAGTTTGGTAACAACTGCAAACTTGGGATATGGTTCCCCCATTCCAAATCCAGGTCACTTCTCTATCTGTATAGTGAAAAACTGACTCCAGCTCTAATCTCTGGCACACACCACATTTCACTGCTTGCCAACCCAACAATGTCTCTTTTATACCAACTCTCTGCCTATTACCTTTAAAAAAAGAAAGTATTTTGGGGATAATTGCATCGCTAGCAAGGCTGGCTTTTATTGTCCATCCCTACTTTGTCTGTGAAGGTGAAGGTGGTGGTGAGCCGCCTTCTTGAACCGCTACAGTCCGTGTGTTGAAGGTTCTCCCAACAGGGAGGGAGTTCCAGGATTTTAACGCAGCGACGATGAAGGAACCACTATTCCTTCATAGTTTGCTTGAAGGACAGAATATATATATGGCACAAAAAATGCTTCTAAAACGTCTGTTGGTAGAACACAGTTTCCTTGCTGTAGTATAAATGCAGTTGAGGCCAGAAGATCTCTGTTAACTTTGAGTGAAGGGATAATTACAAGTCCTAGCCCTTTCGGACTACCCCAGATCAGGCGTATTCCCCAGACGTTTACCCTCAACTAAAGTCAGCGGTAGCCGGATCCCATAAGGTGCTTAATTGGGTCTAAAGTTCAGACTACCTCTCCCTAAAGGAAAGAAACGGTCTAAAGATGTTACCGTCCTCCAGATAGTACTTTTAATAAGTTTAACTAGACTGTAACCTTCCGGATATTATAAGGGTCCGGAATACCCCCCAGAATTCTGCAACTCCTTTGACTGTACAGAAATTGAGTTCGCGAGATGATATAGAAATACTCTTTGAGACTATTCTAAAAATATATAGGTTTATTACAGAACCGACATTCAGTTATCATTTATTATGGCAATCGCAACTTTAATCATTCAAAATACAAATAGCTTACATTATCTTATTCTCAGAGATCCTTATTCTCAAATCTTAACTTCATTACATTTCCACACTTCTACTTATTTCTTAATCCAGAATATCCACCAAAATCAAATAAGAGTACCTTGATCCCCGAGACTCAAAAGTTAAAAACTTACAGAGAATGTCTGTTAAGTTGAGAAATGCTTGCCTTCTCAGCGACTTCTGACTTTTCTGTCTGAAAAGCTCTATTTTTATATCTTTTCTTCGGTGGCTTATCCTTTGAAGTATTCGTGCTTGCGTAAGCTAATTGTATCAAGTCATTCTTTGCTGACTTTGTTCTATTCTTTACTTTGATTTCAGCTGTCAGCTTTTAGACTTGTGTCCTGTTTAGGTGTTTCCAAAACCATCATAAACACAATGACAGCAATGGTTTCTGTTTGATGCAATTCTTATCGAAGTCTTTCTATTGAATTTCTAATACTACTTTAACTGGTTATTTTCAGACGTTGTGACTCCGTGGTATTCCAAGTTCAATACAAGAACAATGTAATTGCTTGGTGCATCCATTGAAGTAATATTTTCAAAGTCATCTTGTTTGTGTACTTTTTACAACTTGTAAATTAAAACCACTTCTCTAGTATCTTCATGCATTTCTAATTTACTTCAATTAGTTTTTATCAGACCATGGGACTCCATCTTTCAAGCTTAACTTGAAAACTATTTGTTCAGCAGGCATTTCTTTTACTTGATGTCATTTCTTCAAAGGCTTCTGTAGGTATCATATTTACAATATGTAAATTGAAAACACTTTAACTCAAGTGTTTACTTGTTTTCTAGCTATCTCAATTGGTTGCATACTTAATCATGTTTCCTGTTTCTAAGTTTAACATAAAACTATTTTACGACAGGTATTTCTTACTTGATGTCATTCTTTCAAAGGCACTTGTTTTTTTTAATGTTCTGTGCACCTGTTCGACGTGTTAGATTATAACACTTTACTTGGGTCATTCCATTCCAATGTCCAGACGCTCTGGAAGCAAACCTTTGCTTTATCAATAGGGCTTGTTTCTTGGTCAATAACCCATTCCCATATCAAAGCTTGTGTTCACAGCTTTGTGTTAACAAACCATCTTATCTCATAAGCCTGTATTCTGTTTGCAGCCTGTGTCTGCTAAGGCTTATGTCTTTTAAACCCAGTATGCTTTTTATTAATTTCAGAAATCTGTTCGTAGTATCGTGTATTTTTCTGAATCCTGGCTATTCCTTCACATGAGAACAGCAAGGTCAGGTTTTGACCTGTTCCCTACTATCACTGTCGGTGGAAGTAGATTCAATAATGACACCAGGGAATTAGATATATACAAAAAAAAAATCATGCACTGTAGAAAGAGCAGGTGAGTGGGACTAATTGAATAGGCAGCACAAGTATGATGGGTTGAATGGCCTCCTTCTGTGCAGCAAGATTCTATAATGTGTGTAAAAAGTAAACTACACATTCATGGCATGGTGTAGTCAAGAACCCACCTAACAGAGCAACATCACTGGTCCAGATCCATTACCTGAAGTCCCATGGCTGTCAGCCAAGACATTGTTCAAATTAGAGGCTCGAGTAATCTTGCATTCTGTAAAACAAAGACCCTCAACTCCACAATTTGGAGACGTAGCCCCGCACAATTGATCAGACCAAGTGAGGCAAGGGTGGGGGGGAAAGAAAATTGCAGCTTAAGTTTCAGCACAAGTTACACAGCTAGCTGTTCTGCTGCTGAGCATATCGCCAAGTTGGGTGACAAAGATGCCAGAACCACTACTCAGTTTGCACAAGGAAAGACAAACCACTTCAATGCTGAATAGCTTTTATTTTCATTGACAGCACTTGAAGGAAAAAAAGGTCAGATCAAAAATGAACCACATCCAAAGCCAGCATTCACCTCAAGTCTTAGTCACACTTCATAGTGAAGTTGGTGGTCCCTCAACATTATGTTGAGATTCAATTGAATGCTGAGGGATAGGGAATCATTCCCCTAATGTGTGCTTGTCAAACAGGTACTCTCCCATGCCATTCTCAGGGGCTCCCAGTCTCTTCAAGTTGGTGATGTGATCTCCCAGCTTCTTGATCATCTTCACTTGCTCATCCAAGTAGTGGGTCTCCAGGAAGTCACACAACTGGAAAAAGGAAAGAGAAACCAGTTAGTACAGACAACAGATCAAGGATAACACGGAGGAATTGTTCCACATCTTCAGGACTGGATGGTTGGTACAAGTAGAGCACTTGGTGGATTTTGCCCCAGGTTAGATTACTGCACAGGTGTCAAATTCAATACTTCAGAATTGGATTCCAGAAGTCCTTCAGATACTATAGTGCCCCAGGAGAGGTTTAATGATCAAGTCTACAGTATGATCTGCACCCTTCATAAAAAAGGGCTTGTTGAAATCTCTGCATTGTCAAACAGACTTGCTGGACATGGAGATCTTTGCAATAGTTGCATTAAATGGCAGATAAATGCATCAGCCATCACATCTGAAGATTCATAGTTGAAAAATTAGGAACTTACATGAGGGTCAGTGCTCCCAGAGGAGAGTTTGTGCAGATCCAGCAGACTCTGGTTGACATTCTTCTCCATCTGCAGAGCTCTCTGCATCGCCTCCAGACCATTGCTCCACTCATCCTGCTCTGGTTTCTGGAAAAAAGTTACTTTTGAGAAAGTTCTACTTCAATAAAGGTAATTAACAGCTGTAAAAACCTCAAGGGTTCCTGCCCAAAGCAGTCAATGCAATGGAGTCTGTGCAAGGCAGTGGATGACACAGGGAGAGGCAACAGCACATCACTCATTACCTAGAAATTAATACCATCTCCAAGTGAATCAATGAAGATTTAATCTCATTGTGGAACTGCAAGAAACAAATACTGAATGAACAGTGGATTCTAGTATCAAGTCTGCTGAGAAGATTGGATTGCTGTCTTAAGCGTGAAAGGCAAGGTCTTTTCCTCTCCCCAATCCCAAAAATAGTTCACAAGTCAAAGAAGCTCATCCTTTTTCTGAAAGGATACCTTGATGTCCTCCAGGACAATACGCCCCCCACGCCGATTCTGGAATTTCATCAGTTTCTCAGCGTGCTCACGTTCCTCATGTGACTGCTCCTTGAAGAACTCGGCAAAGTGACGCAGGGCAACATCATCCCGGTCAAAGTAATAGGACTGTGGAAAGAAAGAAAGTTAGGCCGGACTAAAGTTTTACCCCGGTGCAATTCAAAGTGATCACTTGGCAGACTGGTTATTGTGCAATGCCTTATTTACTAGTTATTAATGTTTGTTCATTGAACAGTCGGTCTCTCTTTTCACATTAGAAACACCACAACTAAACTGGTGAAAAAGGAGGCTCCATCAGCAGGAAAGACTGGGGGGAGGGAGATAAAGGCCAAGCTGGAGACCAGAGGTCAGTGGAATCACTTCTACTCATTTGCTATGTAAAGTTAGTGAAAGGTACGACTGCAAAATCAACAGTTTCCTGCTGCAAGATCAGCTCACTAAGGAAGGTTTTACCAACAGTACACCATCCTCAAGTCACTTCAACAGAAGGAGAGAAGGTCTAACCAGCACATGATTAATTGCAGTCACTTCATTGAAACATTTGCACTACTGTCAAACCCATACTCTTCAACCTGTGACAATACTAGAAAACAGCTCCTGTTTGAAGTTTAAGCCCCTTTAGATCATGCAACGAGAAAACAACTAGATATCTAACTAGTTTATGATATAGAAGTCATTCAAATAAGAGAGTAAAGGTGATAGCTCACCATGGAGAGATAAACATAGGAGGAATAGAGCTCCATGTTGATCTGCTTGTTGACAGCATCCTCACAGTCCTTGTGGTAGTTCTGACGCACTTGAGAGGCCATCTTAATTTCTATAGTGTGTCTAGATTTCAGCACATCCACCAACTAGACTTCCTCACTCAATCAAACTGCTGTGAAAGTGAGAACCAGCACATTTTAAACACTTGGACAACCCAACATTTGCATAACAGATGATGAGTGACAGTTATTGGTAGCCAATCAGATAACTTCCATGCCTCAACAAAATCCACAACCACATTAATTAATTAATAAGCTGAGCATTTGGGGAGCCAATCAGAGCTTTGAAAGTAAGTTTAGCTGATTACTTACTAGCAGCTTTGTTCTCTTTTGGTCAAACATATATCGACTGTAAATTAATAAAACTTTAAATGAAACTTAACAAATTAAATAAAAATTGTATTGGCCGGGGTGATGATGCACTCCAGTCTCCGCGGCGCCCACCGGTCGCGGAAAGCCTCAAGCGTGCCGGCGGACACCTGCGTGCTCCATCTCCAGCGCCACCCGGGCGCGAACATAGCTGCGGAAGGGAGGCAGGCAATCAGGCCGAATGACCACCTCGACCGCCCGCTGCCTGGACCTGTTTATAGCTACTTTGGCCAGGCCCAGGAGCAGTCCTACGAGGAGGTCCTCTGACCTGCCCGCTCCCCTCTGCACCGGGTGACCAAAGATCTGCAGCGTGGAACTGAAGTGCAACCAAAAATCGACGAGCAGTCCCTTCAAATATTGAAAGAGGAGCTGCAACCTCTCACATTCCACGTATACATGGAAGACGGACTCCTCTAGGCCGCAAAAAAGGCAGGCGGCCTGGGAGTCCGTAAACCTACTTAAAAGCTTATTGCACGGGACTGCTCTGTGCAACTCCCTCCAGGCCAAGTCCCCAAAAGAATAAGGGAGGACTCCCTCGCAGAGAGCCCTCCATTGGGGACCTCCGCCTTCGCCGGACGGCAAGATGGCACGCCAAGGTGTGTCCGGTCGGCAGACGAAGATGACAAAGTGGAGACTGTGCAGGAGCAGCCCGTACAGGAAACCTCTCCGTGTGGAGCTAAAAGGCACGGAGGGCATTTCCCCGAGACGGCTCAAGTTGTGAGGCGCCGGTTCACGAGAGGGGTTTCAGGGCCGTGCGCCGATGAGGAATTCCGTCCGACCGGGGGTCAGTTCGGACGGGATCGCCCCACGTGCTTGAGCCTCCTCGATACACCTAGTAGAGTCGGGGCCCAGTGCCACTTTCAGCGTTACTAGCAGCTCTGTTGTTGTAGAGTCCTTTGACCTCTTTTAAAAATATTTTGCTTAAAATGTCCTGAACTTAAAATACATTGTTATACCTTTGTACTTGCAATACAGTCACCTTAGGAATTCTGATGAATCTGTGACAAAATTAGAGATTTGTTTGTTTGTTGTAGATGATTGTGAACTTAATGCAATATCCAGAGATCAGGTAGTCCAGGGTGGGTCTGCACTGTCAGCGAGTAAGGATGGAAATTCTATCCCAAATTTGTCACAAATCTACCCCATGATTGCAGAGGGTGATGGTTGTTGAGAGAGATAGAAGAAAGAAAGACTTGCATTTCTATAGCGCTTTTCATGACCACAGGACGTCCCAAAGAGATTTACAGCCAATGAAGTACTTTTGAAGTGCAGTCACTGTTGTAATTTAGGAAATGCGGCAGCCAATTGCGCACAGCAAGCTCCCACAAACAGCAATATGCTAATGACCAGATCATCTGATTTTGTTATGTTGATTGAGGGATAAATATTGGCCAGGACACCGGGATAACTCCCTGCTCTTCGTCAAAATAGTGCAATGGATCTTTACATCCACCTGAGAGAGCAGACAGGGCCTCGGTTTAACGTCTCATCCGAAAGACGGCACCTCTGACAGTGCAGCGCTCCGTCAGCACTGAACTGGAGTGTCAGCCTAGATTTTTGTGCTCAAGTCTCTGGAGTGGGACTTGAACCCACAGCGTTCTGATTCAGAGGCGTGAGTGCGACCCACTGAGACACAGGTTGATTCTCATTACATTCTGTGTGCCTTATAATCCAGTATATATTTGTAACCGGGTAGGGTTTACATCCTGTGAATCTGAGGTGCGACCAGTCTAGTTTATGGATCTTAACCGCCATGTGAAATGCACCATCCGGCTAATTCACAGGATTTCATGGTAAACCTGGATCATCTGCTGGAGGTTTAATAGCAGGATGTCTGGCAACAGGAGTGGGATAAAAGGGAAAGAAAGAACTTGCATTTATATAGCGCCTTTCACGACCTTCTAGTTTGGTAACAACTGCAAACTTGGGATATGGTTCCCACATTCCAAATCCAGGTCACTTATCTATCTGTGCAGTGAAAAACTGACTCCAGCTCTAATCTCTGGCACACACCACATTTCACTGCTTGCCAACCCAACAATGTCTCTTTTATACCAACTCTCTGCCTATTATCTTTTAAAAAAAAAAATATTTTGGGGATACCGGCATCACTCGCAAGGCTGGCTTTTATTGCCCACCCCTACTTTGTCTGTGAAGGTGAAGGTGGTGGTGAGCCGCCTTCTTGAACCGCTACAGTCCGTGTGGTGAAGGTTCTCCCAACAGGGAGTGAGTTGCAGGATTTTAACTCAGCGACGATAAATGAACCACTATTCCTTCGTAGTTTGCTTGAAGGACAGAATGTATATATGGCACAACAAATGCTTCTAAAACATCTGTTGGTAGGACACAGTTTCCCTGCTGTAGTATAAATGTAACTGAGGCCAGAAGATCTCTGTTGACTTCGAGAACAGCAAGGTCAGGTTTTGACCTGTTCCCTACTATCACTGCCATGTGTAGCGTGTAGAGTAGCAGTTAAATGGAATAAATACTCCTTAAAACAAATGCACAATTAACCAGCAAAGAAAGGTCACGCTCCAAATCCTAAATACAGGATTCATGTGCAGCTTTTTACTCTGGTGAAGCCGTGTCACACTAGCACATATCCAAACACCCTTCTTACCAATACTCCCTGCTCAAAGGGGTGGAAGTCAACCTCAAGGAAACATTTGCTTAAACTTGAAATTGCAAATGACTATTAGATAATGCAGTGTGTACTGGCTACAGAAAGTGTCTTGTCTTCCAGTGGCCACTGTGTGAAGAACTGGTTTCTATTCCTTGCCCTGGCAGAAACAAATTGATTCAGAATGCTGAGCAGTTTGTCGACCAGAAGGTTGGCACCTATTGAAGGAAGCAGTGTCTTGTTTATCATTTATTACATTCTGCTGCGCTCTTATTTCTTTTTTGCTTTAGCCAACCATGTCCTGCATCCTGAAAATTTTAGCTTAAACTTGGGTATTGTATGGTGTGACTGGAGAAGCTGAGATTGTTCTCCTTAGAGCAGAGAACATCATGGGGAGGTGTGCTAAAGTATATGGGGTTTTGATTAAGAGTAAATAAGGAGCGGTTTCCACTGGTACATGGGTTGTTAACTAGAGGACACAGATTTATGATAATTGCCAAATGAAGCAGGGCAGAAATGGAGAATTTTTTCAATAATATATAAACAGTGAGTTGTTATAATCTGGAATGCACTGCCTGCAAAAGTGGTGGAAGTAGATTCAATAGTGACTCAAGGGAATGAGATATATACTTAACAAAAAAAGACATGCGATGTGGAAAGAGCAGGTGAGTGGGATCAATTGAATAGCCAGCACATATACGATAGGTTCAATGGCCTCCTTCTGTGCAGCAAGATTCTATACTGCAGGTAAAAAGGAAACTACACATTCATGGCATGGTGTTGTCAAGAGCCCACCCAACAGAGCAATATCCCTGGTCCAGATCCGTTACATTAAGTCCCATGGCTGTCAGCCAAGACATTGTTCAAATTAGAGGCTCGAGTAATCTTGCATTCTGTAAAACACAAAGACCCTCAACTCCACAATTTGGAGACGAAGCCCCGGACAAGTGATGGGGTGGGGCACGGAAAAGAAAACTGCAGCTTAAGTTTCAGCACAAGTTACACAGCTAGCTGTTCTGCTGCTGAGCATATCGCCAAGTTGGGTGACAAACATGCCAGAACCACTACACAGTTTGCACAAGGAAAGACAAACCACTTCAGTGCTGAATAGCTTTTATTTTCATTGACAGCACTTGAAGGAGAAAAAAAGTCAGATCAAGAATGAACCACATCTAAAGCCAACATTCACTGCAAGTCTTAGTCACACTTCATAGTGAAGTTGGAGGTCCCTCAATGTTATGTTGAGAATCAATTAAATGCTGAGGGATAGGGAATCATTCCCCTAATGTGTGCTTGTCAAACAGGTACTCTCCCAGGCCATTCTCAGGGGCTCCCAGTCTCTTCAAGTTGGTGATATGATCTCCAAGCTTCTTGATCATCTTCACTTGCTCATCCAAGTAGTGGGTCTCCAGGAAGTCACACAACTGGAAAAAGGAAAGAGAAACCAGTCAGTACAGACAACAGATCAAGGATAACACGGAGGAATTGTTCCACATCTTCTCCTGGACTGGATGGTTGGGACAAGTAGAGCACTTGGTGGATTCCCCCCCGCCGCCGACGTTCGATTACTGCACAGGTGTCAGATTCATGACTTTAGAATTGGATTCCAGAACTCCTTCAGATACTATAGTGCCCCCGGGAGAAGTTTAATAAACAAGTCTACAGTATAAGCTGGACCCCTGATAAACAAGGGCTCGTTGAAATCTCTGCAATGCACAGTCTACTGGTATATGGAGATCTGCAATTGTTGCACTAAATGGCAGATAAATGCCTCAGCTATCACCCTCAACTCATTTGAGGATTCATAGTTGGAACATTAGGAACTTACATGAGGGTCTGTTCTCTCCGTGGAGAGTTTGTGCAGATCCAGTAGACTCTGGTTGACATTCTTCTCCAGCTGCAGAGCTCTCTGCATCGCCACCAGACCATTGCTCCACTCATCCTGCTCTGGTTTCTGGAAAAAACCACAGAAGTTACTTTTGAAAGTTCTACCGCAAATGAAGGAAATTAAAGTGAGTAACAACCTCAAGGGTTCCTGCCCAAGGCAGTCAATGCAATGGAATCTGTGCAAGGCCATGGATGATAGAGGCAACAGCAAATCACTCATCACCTTGAAATGAGTACCACCTCCCACCATCTCCAAGTGAATCAATGAAGACTGAATCTCATTATGGAAGATAGGACTTCAAAACAGAAATACTGAATGAACAGTGGATTCTAGGATCAAGTCTCCTGAGACGATTGGATTGTTGGCTTAAGCTTGAAATGAAAGGTTTTTCTTTCTCTCCCCCTCTCCCTTTCCCAAACTCAGCCCAATCCCAAAAGTAGTTCACAAGTCAAAGAAGCTCATCCTTTTTCTGAAAGGATACCTTGATGTCCTCCAGGACAATACGCCCCCCACGCCGATTCTGGAATTTCATCAGTTTCTCCGCGTGCTCACGTTCCTCATGTGACTGCTCCTTGAAGAACTCGGCAAAGTGACGCAGGGCAACATCATCCCGGTCAAAGTAATAGGACTGCAGAGAGAAAGAAGGTTAGGCCAGGCTAAAGTTTCACCCATGTGCAATTCAAAATGTCTACTTGGCAGACTGGTTATTGTGCAATGGCTTGTTTAAAAGAAATATCATTTTCAACTAGCTATTAATGTTTGTTCATTGAACAGTCGGTCTCTTCACATTAGAAACAGCACAACTAAACAGGCTAATTAGGAGTCTCGATCAGTAGGAAAGATTGGGGAAGGGAGATAAAGGCCAAGCTGGAGGCCAGAGGTCAGTGGAATTACTTCTACTCATTTCTTATGGAAAGTTATTAAAGGAATGACAGCAAATCCAACAATTTCATGCTGCAAGATCAGCTCACTAAGGAAGGTTTCGCCAAGAGTACACCATCCTCAAGTCACTTCAACAGAAGGACAGAAGGTCTAACCAGCATATGATTAATTGCAGTCACTTCATTGAAACATTCGCACAACAGTCAAATCCATACTCTTCAACCAGTGACAAACTCAAGACTAGAAAACAGCTCCTGTTTGAAGTTTAAGCCCTTTTAGCTCATGCAACTAGAAAACAACTAGACATCTAACTAGTTTATTATATAGAAGTCATTCCAATAGAGAGTAATGTAGATAGCGCACCATGGAGAGATAAACATAGGAGGAATAGAGCTCCATGTTGATCTGCTTGTTGACAGCATCCTCACAATCCTTGTGGTAGTTCTGACGCACTTGGGAGGCCATCTTAATTTCTATAGTGTGTCTGGATTTCAAGACTTCAACCAACTGAACTTCCTCACTCAATCAAACTCCTGGGAAAGTGAGAACCTGCACATTTTAAACTCATGGACAGCCCACATTTGCATAACAGATGATGAGTGACAGTTATTGGTAGCCAATCAGATAACTTCCATGCCTCAACAAAATCCACAAACACATTGGGTGAGCCAATCAGAGCTTTGAATGTAAGTTTAGCTGATTACTTCCCAGCAACCTCGTTGCTGGAGCCCTTTGACCTCTTTTAAAAATGTTTTGTTTAAAATCTCCTGAACTTAAAATACATAGTTATACCTTTGTACTTGCAATACAGTCACCTTAGTAATTCAGCTGAATTTGTGACAAAATTAGAGATTTGTTTGTTTATTGTAGATGATTTGGAACATAATGCAATATTCAGAGTTCAGGTCGTCCAGGGTGAGTCTGCACTGTCAGCGAGTAAGGAAGATGGAAATTCTATCCCAAATTTGTCATAAATCTACCCCATGATTGCAGAGGGTGATGGTTGTTGAGCGAGATACAAGAAAGAAAGACTTGCATTTCTATAGCGCTTTTCATGACCACAGGACGTCCCAAAGGGCTTTACAGTCAATGAAGTACTTTTGAAGTGCAGTCACTGTTATAATTTAGGAAATGCGGTAGCCAATTGTGCACAGCAAGCTCCCACAAACACCAATGTGCTAAAGACCAGATCATCTGATTTTGTTCTGTTGATTGAGGGATAAATATTGGCCAGGACACCGGGATAACTCCCCTGCTCTTCGTCAAAATAGTGCAATGGAATCTTTACATCCACCTGAGAGAGCAGACAGGGCCTCGGTTTAATGTCTGATCCGAAAGACGGCACCTCTGACAGTGCAGCACTCCCTCAGCACTGATCTGTAGTGTCAGCCTAGATTTTTGTGCTCAAGTCTCTGGAGTGGAACTTGAACCCACAGCTTCTGATTCAGAGGCGTGAGTGCTACCCACTGAGACACAGGTTGATTCTCATTACATTCTGTGTGCCTTATAATCCAGTATATATTTGTAACGTGGTTGGGTTTACATCCTGTGAATCTGAGGAGCGACCAGTCTAGTTTATGGATCTTAACCGCCAGTGTGAACAACACCGGTGCAACCATTCCACCATCCGGCTAATTCACAGGATTTCATGGTAAACCTGGATCATCTGCTAGTGATTTAATAGCAGGATGTCTGGCAACAGGAGTGGGATAAAAGGGAAAGAAAGATCTTGCATTTATATAGCGCCTTTCACGACCTTCTAGTTTGGTAACAAGTGCAAACTTGGGATATGGTTCCCCCATTCCAAATCCAGGTCACTTCTCTATCTGTGCAGTGAAAAACTGACTCCAGCTCTAATCTCTGGCACACACCACATTTCACTGCTTGCCAACCCAAGCATGTCTCTTTTATACCAACTTTCTGCCTATTACCTTATTTTTAAATAAAATTCATTCTGGGAATAAGGGCATCGTTAGCAAGGCTGGCATTTATTGCCCGTCCCTACTTGGTCATGGAGGTGGTGGTGAGTCTTCTTGAACCGTTACAGTCCGTGTGGTGAAGGTTCTCCCAACAGGGAGGGAGTTCCAGGATTTTAACCCAGCGACGATGAAGGAACCACTATTTCTTCACAATTTGCTTGAAGGACAGAATATATATATATATGGCACAAAAAAATGCTTGTTGATAGAACACAGTTTCCCTGCTGTAATATAAATGCTGCGGAGGCCAGAAGATCTCTGTTGACTTTGAGAACAGCAAGGTCAGGTTTTGACCTGTGCCCTACTATCACTGCCAAGTGTAGTGTGTAGAGTAGCAGTTAAATGGAATAAATACTCCTTAAAAAAAACACACAATTAACCAACAAATGTCACGATCCCAATCCTAAATACAGGATTCATACGCAGCTTTTTACACTGGTGAATCCATGTCACACTAGCACATATCCAAACACCCTTCTTACTCACTGCCCACGCCAGTGAAAACCAATCCTGAAGCAACATTTGCTTAAACTTGAAATTGCAAATGACTATTAGTTAATGCAGTGTCTACTGGCTACAGGAAGTGCCTAGTCATCCAGTGGCCATTGTGTAACGAGCTGGTTTCTATTCCTTGCCCTGGCAGATAAAAGTTGTATCAGAATGATAAGCAATTCTTAGCCCAGAAGGTTGGCACATGTTAAAGGAAGCAATGTCTTGGTTATTATTTGTTACATTCTGCTGTGCCATTATTTCTTTTTTGCTTTAGCCAACAATGTCCTGCATCCTGAAAACTTTAGATTAAACTTGCTTTACACACCTCATGGGTATTGGATGTGAAGCGACTGGAGAAGATGGGATTGTTATCCTCAGAGCAGAGATCATCAAATGGTGTTCCCAATTATAGGGGGTTTTGATTAATAAATAAGGAGGAATGGTTTCCACTGGCACATGGATTGGTAACTAGAGGACACAGATTTATGATAATTGCCCAATGAACCAGGGCAGAAATGGATAATTTTTCATTACTATATAAACACAGTGAGTTGCTGCAATCCGGAATGTACTGACTGCAACTGTGGTGGAAGTAGATGTAATAGTGACTCTCAAAAAGGAAGATATCTACTTGAAACAAGAAAAAAAAGACAAGCTATGGTGAAGAGCAGGGGAGTGGGACTAATTGGATAGCCAGCACATGCATGAGGGGCTGAATAGCCTCCTTCTGTGATGCATGTTTCTATAATGTGGGTGAAAAGGATGCTACACATTCACACCATGGTGTTGTCAAGAGCCCACCTATCTCACAGCAACATCACTGGTTCCAAATAATCACCTTAATTCCCATGTTTATCAGAAAAGACATTGTTCAAATTAGAAGCTCGAGAAATCTTGGATTTTGTGAAATACTAAGACGCTCAAGTCTCTGATTTGGAGATGTAGCCACGTACATCTGGCCAGGCCAAGTGAGGAAAAAAAACAGTAGCTTAAGTTTCAGCCACAAGTTAAACAGCTCGGTGTTCTGCCGTGAATCGCGCTAAGCTGGATGACAAAGATAGCAGAGCCAATACTCAATTTACACAAGGAAAGACAAACCACTCCAATGCTGAATAGCTTTTATTTTCATTGACAGCAGTTGGAGAAAAATCAGATCAAGAATGAACCACATCCAAATCCAGCATTCACTTCAAGTCTTAGTCACACTTCATAGTGAAGTTGGAGGTCCCACAACATTATGTACAGATTCAATTGAATGCTGAAGGATAGGGAATCATTCCCCTAATGTGTGCTTGTCAAACAGGTACTCTCCCATGCCATTCTCAGGGGCTCCCAGTCTCTTCAAGTTGGTGATGTGATCTCCCAGCTTCTTGATCATCTTCACTTGCTCATCCAAGTAGTGGGTCTCCAGGAAGTCACACAACTGGAAAAAGGAAAGAGAAGCCAGTCAGTACAGACAACAGATCAAGGATAACACTGAGGAATTGTTCCACATCTTCTGGACTGGATGGTTGGTACAAGTAGAGCACTTGGTGGATTTGGCCCAGGTTAGATTACTGCACAGGTGTCAAATTCAATACTTTAGAATTGGAGTCCAGAACTCCTTCAGATACTATAGTGCCCCCGGGAGAAGATTTATGATCCAGTATGATCTGGACACTTCATAAAAAGGGCTTGTTGAAATATCTGCAATGAACACAGTCGTAGTGGATATGGAGATCTCTCCAATTTCAACAATCACCCTCAACATATCTGAATATTCATAGTTGGAACATTAGAAACTTACATGAGGGTCAGTGCTCCCAGTGGAGAGTTTGTGCAGATCCAGCAGACTCTGGTTGACATTCTTCTCCATCTGCAGAGCTCTCTGCATCACTTCCAGACCATTGCTCCACTCATCCTGCTGTGGTTTCTGGAAAAAAAAACAGAAGTTACTTTTGAGAAAGTTCGACATCAATGAAGGAAATTAAAGGCTGCAACAACCTCAAGGGTTCCTGCCCAAGGCAGTCAATGCAATGGAGTCTGTGCAAGGCAGTGGAGGACATGGGGGATAGGCAACAGAACATCACTCATTACCTGGAAATGAATACCACCTCCCACCATCTCCAAGTGAATCATTGAAGATTTATTCTCATTATGGAAGATGGGACTTCAAAATAGAAATACTGAATGAACAGTGGATTCTAGTATCAAGTCTCCTGAGACGATTGGATCGCTGTCTTAAGCTTGAAATGCAAGCTTTTTCTTTCTCTACACCCCCCACCCCCCCTCCTTCCCACCCCCAGCCCAATCCCCAAAGTAGTTCACAAGTCAAAGAAGCTCATCCTTTTTCTGAAAGGATACCTTGATGTCCTCCAGGACAATACGCCCCCCACGCCGATTCTGGAATTTCATCAGTTTCTCCGCATGCTCACGTTCTTCATGTGACTGCTCCTTGAAGAACTCTGCAAAGTGACGCAGGGCAACATCATCCCGGTCAAAGTAATAGGACTGTGGAAAGAAAGAAAGTTAGGCAGGGCTAAAGTTTCACCCACGTGAAATTCAAAATAATTTCTTGGCAGACTGGGTATTGGGCAATGCCTTATTTAAAAAAAAAATCATAGAACCAAAGAAGATAGGAGCAGGAGTAGGCCATTCGGCCCCTCTAGCCTGCTCCACCATTCAATGCGATCATGGCTGATCATCCAAATTCAGTACCCTGTCCCTGCTTTCTCCCCATATCCCTTGGACCCTTTAGCCTTAAGAAATATATCTAACTCCTTCTTGAATCTATTTAATGAATTGGCCTCTACTGCCTTCTGTGGCAGAGAATTCCAGAGGTTCACCACTCTCTGGGTGAAGAAATTCCTCCTCATTTCTGTCCTAAATGGCTTACCCCTTATCCTTAGACTGTGACCCCTGGTTCTGGACTCCCCGACCATCGGGAACATCCTGCCTGCATCTAGTTTGTCCTGTCCTGTCAGAATTTTATAAGTTTCAATGAGATCCCCTCTCATGCTTCTAAACTCCAGCGAGTATAAGCCCAATCGACCCAATCTCTCTTCATACGTCATTCCTGCCATCCCAGGTATCAGCCTTGTGAATCTTCACTGAACTCCTTGCATGGCAAGAACAGCCTTCCTCAGATAAGGCGACCAAAACTCTACACCGTACTCAAGGTGTGGTCTCACCAAGGCCCTGTACAACTGCAGCAAGACATCCTTGTTCCTGTACTCAAACCCTCTCGCTGTGAAGGCCAACATACCATTTGCCTTCTTAACCACCTGCTGCACCTGCATGCTTACCTTCAGCGACTGGTGCACAAGGACACCCAGGTGTTGTTGCACTTCCCCTTCTCCCAATCTATTGCCATTCAGATAATAATCTGCCTTTCTGTTTTTGACACCAAAGTGGATAACCTCGCATTTATCCACATTATATTGCATCTGCCACATCACCCAACCTGTCCAAATCATCCTGGAGTTTCTCAGCATCCTCCTCGCAGCACACACGCCCACCCAGTTTTGTCTCATCTGCAAACTTGGAGATATTACATCTAGGTCCCTTGTCTAGATTATTAATATATATATTGTGAATAGCTGGGGTCCAAGCACCGATCCCTGCGGTACCCCACTAGTCACTGCCTGCCACTCAGAAAAAGAGCCGTTTATTGCAACTCTTTGCTTTCTGTCTGCCAATCAGTTCTCTATCCAAGTCAATACCTTGCCCCCAATCTCATGTGTCTTAACTTTACACGCTAATCTCTTATGCGGGATCTTATCAAAAGCCTTTTGGAAGTCCAAATACACCACATCCACTGGTTCTCCCTTATCTATTTTACCAGTTACATCCTCAAAAAATTCCAGTAGTAGATTAGTCAAGCATGATTTACCATTTGCAAATCCATGTTGACTTTGTCCTATCCTGTCACTGTTTCTCAAGTGCTCAGCTATGACATCTTTTATAATGGACTCTAGCATTTTCCCCACTACCGAGGTCAGGCTTACCAGTCTGTAATTACCCATTTTCTCTCTACCACCCTTTTTGAATAGTGGGGTAACATTAGCTACCCTCCAATCCATGGGTACCGTTCCAGATTCCATCAAATATCATTTTCAACTTGCTATTAATGTTTGTTCATTGAACAGTTGGTCTCTCTTCACATTAGAAACAGCACAACTAAACTGGCCAATAGGAGTCTCGATCAATAGGAAAGATTGGGGGAGGGAGATAAAGGCCAAGCCAGAGGTCAGTGGAATTACTTCTAAATTCTTATGGAAAGTTAGTAAAGGAATGACAGCAAATCCAACAATTTCATGCTGCAAGATCAGCTCACTAAAGGAAGGTTTTACCAACAGTACACCATCCTCAAGTCACTTCAACAGAAGGAGAGAAGGTCTAACCAGCACATGATTAATTGCAGTCACTTCATTGAAACATTTGCACTACAGTCAAACCCATACTCTTCAACCTGTGACAAACTCAAGACTAGAAAACAGCTAATGTTTGAAGTTGAAGCCCTTTTAGCTCATGCAACTAGAAAACAACTAGACATCGAGCTAGTTTATTATATACAAGTCATTCTAATAGAGAGTAAAGTAGATAGCTCACCATGGAGAGATAAACATAGGAGGAATAGAGCTCCATGTTGATCTGCTTGTTGACAGCATCCTCACAGTCCTTGTGGTAGTTCTGAGACACTTGAGAGGCCATCTTAATTTCTATAGTGTGTCTGGATTTCCAAAAATCCCCCAACTAGACTCGCTCACTCAATCTAACTGGTGTGAAAATGAGAACCTGCACATTTTAAACTCATGGACAGCCTCACATTTGCATAACAGATGATGAGTGACAGTTATTGGTAGCCAATCAGATAACTTCCATGCCTCAACAAACTCCACAAACTCATTAATTAATTAATAAGCTGAGCATTGGGTGAGCCAATCAGAGCTGTGAAAGTAAGTTTAGCTGATTACTTACTAGCAACCTCGTTAATGTCGAGGCCTTTGACCTCTCTTACAAATGTTTTGTTTTAAATGTCCTGAACTTAAAATACAGAGTTAAACCTTTGTACTTGCAATGCAGTCACCTTGGAATTCAGATGAATTTGTGACAAAATTAGAGATTTGTTTGTTTGTTGCAGGCGGTTGTGAACTTAATGCAATATTCAGAGATCAGGTAGTCCAGGATGGGTCTGCACTGTCAGCGAGAAAGGAAGATGGAAATTCTGCCCCATGTGTGCAGAGGGTGATGGTTGTTGAGTCCTTGTTTTACTGTCATTATGTTCTGTGTTTACATATAATCCAGTATATATTTGTAACATCCTGTGAATCTGAGGAGCGACCAGTCTAGTTTATGGATCTTAACCGCCAGTGTGAACAACACCGGTGCAACCATTCCACCATCCGGCTAATTCACAGGATTTCATGGTAAACCTGGATCACCTGCTCGTGGTTTAATAGCAGGATGTCTGGCAACAGGAGTGGGATAAAAGGGAAAGAAAGAACTTGCATTTATATAGCGCCTTTCATGACCTTCTAGTTTGGTAACAAATGCAAACTTGGGATATGGTTCCCCCATTCCAAATCCAGGTCACTTCTCTATCTGTATAGTGAAAAACTGACTCCAGCTCTAATCTCTGGCACTCTCCACATTTCACTGCTTGCCAAGCCAAGAATGTCTCTTTTATACCAACTCTCTGCTTATTACCTTTTTGAAAATATGTATTCTGGGGATAAGGGCATCGTTAGCAAGACTGGCATTTATTGCCCACCCCTACTTTTTCCTTGAAGGTGGTGGTGAGCCTTCTTGAACCGCTACAGTCCGTGTGGTGAAGGTTCTCCCAACAGGGAGGGAGTTCCAGGATTTTAACCCAGCGACGATGAAGGAACCACTATTCCTTCATAGTTTGCTTGAAGGACAGAATATATATATGGCACAAAAAATGCTTCTAAAACATCTGTTGGTAGAACACAGTTTCCCTGCTGTAGTATAAATGCAGTTGAGGCCAGAAGATCTCTGTTAACTTTGAGTGAAGGGATAATTACAAGTCCTAGCCCTTTCGGACTACCCCAGATCAGGCATATTCCCCAGACGTTTACCCTCAACTAAAGTCAGCGGTAGCCGGATCCCATAAGATGCTTAATTGGGTCTAAAGGTCAGACGACCTCTCCCTAAAGGAAAGAAACGGTCTAAAGATGTTACCGTCCTCCAGATAGTACTTTTAATAAGTTTAACTAGACTGTAACCTTCCGGATATTATAAGGGTCCGGAATACCCCCCAGAGTTCTGCAACTCCTTTGACTGTACAGAAATTAAGTTCGCGAGATGATACAGAAATACTCTTTGAGACTATTCTAAAAATGTATAGGTTTATCACAGAATCGACATTCAGTTATCATTTATTATGGCAATCGCAACTTTAATCATTCAAAATACAAATAGCTTACATTATCTTATTCTCAGAGATCCTTATTCTCAAATCTTAACTTCATTACATTTCCACACTTTTACTTATTTCTTAATCCAGAATATCCACCAAAATCAAATAAGAGTACCTTGATCCCCGAGACTCAAAAGTTAAAAACTTACAGAGAATGTCTGTTAAGTTGAGAAACGCTTGCCTTCTCAGCGACTTCTGACTTTTCTGTCTGAAAAGCTCTATTTTTATATCTTTTCTTCGGTGGCTTATCCTTTGAAGTATTCGTGCTTGCGTAAGCTAATTGTATCAAGTCATTCTTTGCTGACTTTGTTCTATTCTTTACTGTGATTTCAGCTGTCAGCTTTTAGACTTGTGTCCTGTTTAGGTGTTTCCAAAACCATCATAAACACAATGACAGCAATGGTTTCTGTTTGATGCAATTCTTATCGAAGTCTTTCTATTGAATTTCTAATACTACTTTAACTGGTTATTTTCAGACGTTGTGACTCCGTGGTATTCCAAGTTCAATACAAGAACAATGTAATTGCTTGGTGCATCCATTGAAGTAATATTTTCAAAGTCATCTTGTTTGTGTACTTTTTACAACTTGTAAATTAAAACCACTTCTCTAGTATCTTCATGCATTTCTAATTTACTTCAATTAGTTTTTATCAGACCTTGGGACTCCATCTTTCAAGCTTAACTTGAAAACTATTTGTTCAGCAGGCATTTCTTTTACTTGATGTCATTTCTTCAAAGGCTTCTGTAGGTATCATATTTACAATATGTAAATTGAAAACACTTTAACTCAAGTGTTTACTTGTTTTCTAGCTATCTCAATTGGTTGCATACTTAATCATGTTTCCTGTTTCTAAGTTTAACATAAAACTATTTTACGACAGGTATTTCTTACTTGATGTCATTCTTTCAAAGGCACTTGTTTTTTTTAATGTTCTGTGCACCTGTTCGACGTGTTAGATTATAACACTTTACTTGGGTCATTCCATTCCAATGTCCAGACGCTCTGGAAGCAAACCTTTGCTTTATCAATAGGGCTTGTTTCTTGGTCAATAACCCATTCCCATATCAAAGCTTGTGTTGACAGCTTTGTGTTAACAAACCATCTTATCTCATAAGCCTGTATTCTGTTTGCAGCCTGTGTCTGCTAAGGCTTATGTCTTTTAAACCCAGTATGCTTTTTATTAATAATTTCAGAAATCTGTTTGTAGTATCGTGTATTTTTCTGAATCCTGGCTATTCCTTCACATGAGAACAGCAAGGTCAGGTTTTGACCTGTTCCCTACTATCACTGTCGTGTGTAGCGTGTAGAGTAGCAGTTAAATGGAATAAATACTCCTTAAAACAAATGCACAATTAACCAGCAAAGAAAGGTCACGATCCAAACCCTAAATACAGATTCATGCACAGCCTTTTACAGTGGCGAAGCTGTGTCCCACTAGCACCTATCCAAACACCCTTCTTACCAACACTCCCTGCTCAAGAGGGTGGAAGTCAACCCCAAAGAAACATTTGCTTAAACTTGAAATTGCAAATGACTATTAGATAATGCAGTGTGCGCTGGTGACAGAAAGCGTCTAGTCTTCCAGTGGCCACTGTGAAGAGCTGGTTTCTATTCCTTGCCCTGGCAGAAACAAGTTGAATCAGAATGCTGAGCAGTTCGTAGACCAGAAGGTTGGCACCTATTGAAGGAAGCAGTGTCTTGTTTATCATTTATTACATTCTGCTGCGCTATTATTTCTGTTATGCTTTAGCCAACAATGTCCTGCATCCTGAAAATTTTAGCTTAAACTTGCTTTTCCAACCTCTTGGGTATTGTATGGTGTGACTGGAGAAGCTGAGATTGTTCTCCTTCAAGCAGAGAACATCAAGGGGAGGTGTGCTAAAGTATATGGGGTTTTGATTAAGAGTAAATAAGGAGCGGTTTCCACTGGTACATGGGTTGTTAACTAGAGGACACAGGTTTATGATAATTGCCAAAAGGAACCAGAGCAGAAATGGAGAATTTTTTCAATAATATATAAACACAGTGCGTTGTTACAATCTGGAATGCACTGGCTGCAAGGGTGGTGGAAGTAGATTCAATAGTGACTCCAGGGAATTAGATATATACTTAAAAAAAATCATGCACTGTAGAAAGAGCAGGTGAGTGGGACTAATTGAATAGGCAGCACAAGTATGATGGGTTGAATGGCCTCCTTCTGTGCAGCAAGATTCTATAATGTGGGTAAAAAGGAAACTACACATTCATGGCATGGTGTTGTCAAGAACCCACCTAACAGAGCAACATCACTGGTCCAGATCCATTACCTGAAGTCCCATGGCTGTCAGCCAAGACATTGTTCAAATTAGAGGCTCGAGTAATCTTGCATTCTGTAAAACAAAGACCCTCAACTCCACAATTTGGAGACGTAGCCCCGCACAATTGATCAGACCAAGTGAGGCGAGGGGGGGCGGGAAAGAAAATTGCAGCTTAAGTTTCAGCACAAGTTACACAGCTAGCTGTTCTGCTGCTGAGCATATCGCCAAGTTGGGTGACAAAGATGCCAGAACCACTACTCAGTTTGCACAAGGAAAGACAAACCACTTCAATGCTGAATAGCTTTTATTTTCATTGACAGCACTTGAAGGAAAAAAAAGGTCAGATCAAAAATGAACCACATCCAAAGCCAGCATTCACCTCAAGTCTTAGTCATACTTCATAATGAAGTTGGTGGTCCCTCAACATTATGTTGAGATTCAATTGAATGCTGAGGGATAGGGAATCATTCCCCTAATGTGTGCTTGTCAAACAGGTACTCTCCCATGCCATTCTCAGGGGCTCCCAGTCTCTTCAAGTTGGTGATGTGATCTCCCAGCTTCTTGATCATCTTCACTTGCTCATCCAAGTAGTGGGTCTCCAGGAAGTCACACAACTGGAAAAAGGAAAGAGAAACCAGTCAGTACAGACAACAGATCAAGGATAACACTGAGGAATTGTTCCACATCTTCTCCTGGACTGGATGGTTGGTACAAGTAGAGCACTTGGTGGATTTTGCCCCAGGTTAGATTACTGCACAGGTGTCAAATTCAATACTTCAGAATTGGATTCCAGAAGTCCTTCAGATACTATAGTGCCCCAGGAGAGGTTTAATGATCAAGTCTACAGTATGATCTGGACCCTTCATAAAAAAGGGCTTGTTGAAATCTCTGCAATGGACAAACAGACTTGCTGGACATGGAGATCTTTGCAATAGTTGCATTAAATGGCAGATAAATGCATCAGCCATCACATCTGAAGATTCATAGTTGAAAAATTAGGAACTTACATGAGGGTCAGTGCTCCCAGAGGAGAGTTTGTGCAGATCCAGCAGACTCTGGTTGACATTCTTCTCCATCTGCAGAGCTCTCTGCATTGCCTCCAGACCATTGCTCCACTCATCCTGCTCTGGTTTCTGGAAAAAAGTTACTTTTGAGAAAGTTCTACTTCAATAAAAGGTAATTAACAGCTGTAAAAACCTCAAGGGTTCCTGCCCAAAGCAGTCAATGCAATGGAGTCTGTGCAAGGCAGTGGATGACACAGGGAGAGGCAACAGCACATCACTCATTACCTAGAAATTAATACCATCTCCAAGTGAATCAATGAAGATTTAATCTCATTGTGGAACTGCAAGAAACAAATACTGAATGAACAGTGGATTCTAGTATCAAGTCTGCTGAGAAGATTGGATTGCTGTCTTAAGCTTGAAAGGCAAGGTCTTTTCCTCTCCCCAATCCCAAAAATAGTTCACAAGTCAAAGAAGCTCATCCTTTTTCTGAAAGGATACCTTGATGTCCTCCAGGACAATACGCCCCCCACGCCGATTCTGGAATTTCATCAGTTTCTCCGCGTGCTCCCGTTCCTCATGTGACTGCTCCTTGAAGAACTCGGCAAAGTGACGCAGGGCAACATCATCCCGGTCAAAGTAATAGGACTGTGGAAAGAAAGAAAGTTAGGCAGGGCTAAAGTTTCACCCCGGTGCAATTCAAAGTGATCACTTGGCAGACTGGTTATTGTGCAATGCCTTATTTACTAGTTATTAATGTTTGTTCATTGAACAGTCGGTCTCTCTTTTCACATTAGAAACAACACAACTAAACTGGTGAAAAAGGAGGCTCCATCAGCAGGAAAGACTGGGGGGAGGGAGATAAAGGCCAAGCTGGAGACCAGAGGTCAGTGGAATCACTTCTACTCATTTGCTATGTAAAGTTAGTGAAAGGTATGACTGCAAAATCAACAGTTTCCTGCTGCAAGATCAGCTCACTAAGGAAGGTTTTACCAACAGTACACCATCCTCAAGTCACTTCAACAGAAGGAGAGAAGGTCTAACCAGCACATGATTAATTGCAGTCACTTCATTGAAACATTTGCACTACGGTCAAACCCATACTCTTCAACCTGTGACAATACTAGAAAACAGCTCCTGTTTGAAGTTTAAGCCCCTTTAGATCATGCAACGAGAAAACAACTAGATATCTAACTAGTTTATGATATAGAAGTCATTCAAATAAGAGAGTAAAGGTGATAGCTCACCATGGAGAGATAAACATAGGAGGAATAGAGCTCCATGTTGATCTGCTTGTTGACAGCATCCTCACAGTCCTTGTGGTAGTTCTGACGCACTTGAGAGGCCATTTTAATTTCTATAGTGTGTCTGGATTTCAGCACATCCACCAACTGGACTTCCTCACTCAATCAAACTGCTGCAAAAGTGAGCACCAGCACATTTTAAACACTTGGACAACCCAACATTTGCATAACAGATGATGAGTGACAGTTATTGGTAGCCAATCAGATAACTTCCATGCCTCAACAAAATCCACAACCACATTAATTAATTAATAAGCTGAGCATTTGGGGAGCCAATCAGAGCTTTGAAAGTAAGTTTAGCTGATTACTTACTAGCAGCTTTGTTCTCTTTTGGTCAAACATATATCGACTGTAAATTAATAAAACTTTAAATGAAACTTAACAAATTAAATAAAAATTGTATTGGCCGGGGTGATGATGCACTCCAGTCTCCGCGGCGCCCACCGGTCGCGGAAAGCCTCAAGCGTGCCGGCGGACACTGCGTGCTCCATCTCCAGCGCCACCCGGGCGCGAACATAGCTGCGGAAGGGAGGCAGGCAATCAGGCCGAATGACCACCTCGACCGCCCGCTGCCTGGACCTGTTTATAGCTACTTTGGCCAGGCCCAGGAGCAGTCCTACGAGGAGGTCCTCTGACCTGCCCGCTCCCCTCTGCACCGGGTGACCAAAGATTTGCAGCGTGGAACTGAAGTGCAACCAAAAATCGACGAGCAGTCCCTTCAAATATTGAAAGAGGAGCTGCAACCTCTCACATTCCACGTATACATGGAAGACGGACTCCTCTAGGCCGCAAAAAAGGCAGGCGGCCTGGGAGTCCGTAAACCTACTTAAAAGCTTATTGCACGGGACTGCTCTGTGCAACACCCTCCAGGCCAAGTCCCCAAAAGAATAAGGGAGGACTCCCTTGCAGAGAGCCCTCCATTGGGGACCTCCGCCTTCGCCGGACGGCAAGATGGCACGCCAAGGTGTGTCCGGTCGGCAGACGAAGATGACAAAGTGGAGACTGTGCAGGAGCACCCCGTACAGGAAACCTCTCCGTGTGGAGCTAAAAGGCACGGAGGGCATTTCCCCGAGACGGCTCAAGTTGTGAGGCGCCGGTTCCCGAGAGGGGTTTCAGGGCCGTGCGCCGATGAGGAATTCCGTCCGACCGGGGGTCAGTTCGGACGGGATCGCCCCACGTGCTTGAGCCTCCTCGATACACCTAGTAGAGTCGGGGCCCAGTGCCACTTTCAGCGTTACTAGCAGCTCTGTTGTTGTAGAGTCCTTTGACCTCTTTTAAAAATATTTTGCTTAAAATGTCCTGAAATTAAAATACATTGTTATACCTTTGTACTTGCAATACAGTCACCTTAGGAATTCTGATGAATCTGTGACAAAATTAGAGATTTGTTTGTTTATTGTAGATGATTGTGAACTTAATGCAATATCCAGAGATCAGGTAGTCCAGGGTGGGTCTGCACTGTCAGCGAGTAAGGATGGAAATTCTATCCCAAATTTGTCACAAATCTACCCCATGATTGCAGAGGGTGATGGTTGTTGAGAGAGATAGAAGAAAGAAAGACTTGCATTTCTATAGCGCTTTTCATGACCACAGGACGTCCCAAAGAGATTTACAGCCAATGAAGTACTTTTGAAGTGTAGTCACTGTTGTAATTTAGGAAATGCGGCAGCCAATTGCACACAGCAAGCTCCCATAAACAGCAATATGCTAATGACCAGATCATCTGATTTTGTTATGTTGATTGAGGGATAAATATTGGCCAGGACACCGGGATAACTCCACTGCTCTTCGTCAATATAGTGCAATGGAATTTTTACATCCACCTGAGAGAGCAGACAGGGCCTCGGTTTAACGTCTCATCCGAAAGACGGCACCTCTGACAGTGCAGCGCTCCGTCAGCACTGAACTGGAGTGTCAGCCTAGATTTTTGTGCTCAAGTCTCTGGAGTGGGACTTGAACCCACAGCGTTCTGATTCAGAGGCGTGAGTGCGACCCACTGAGACACAGGTTGATTCTCATTACATTCTGTGTGCCTTATAATCCAGTATATATTTGTAACGGGGTAGGGTTTACATCCTGTGAATCTGAGGAGCGACCAGTCTAGTTTATGGATCTTAACCGCCAGTGTGAAATGCACCATCCGGCTAATTCACAGGATTTCATGGTAAACCTGGATCATCTGCTAGTGGTTTAATAGCAGGATGTCTGGCAACAGGAGTGGGATAAAAGGGAAAGAAAGAACTTGCATTTATATAGCGCCTTTCACGACCTTCTAGTTTAGTAACAACTGCAAACTTGGGATATGGTTCCCACATTCCAAATCCAGGTCACTTATCTATCTGTGCAGTGAAAAACTGACTCCAGCTCTAATCTCTGGCACACACCACATTTCACTGCTTGCCAACCCAACAATGTCTCTTTTATACCAACTCTCTGCCTATTATCTTTTAAAAAAAAAAATATTTTGGGGATACCGGCATCACTCGCAAGGCTGGCTTTTATTGCCCACCCCTACTTTGTCTGTGAAGGTGAAGGTGGTGGTGAGCCGCCTTCTTGAACCGCTACAGTCCGTGTGGTGAAGGTTCTCCCAACAGGGAGTGAGTTGCAGGATTTTAACTCAGCGACGATAAATGAACCACTATTCCTTCGTAGTTTGCTTGAAGGACAGAATGTATATATGGCACAACAAATGCTTCTAAAACATCTGTTGGTAGGACACAGTTTCCCTGCTGTAGTATAAATGTAACTGAGGCCAGAAGATCTCTGTTGACTTCGAGAACAGCAAGGTCAGGTTTTGACCTGTTCCCTACTATCACTGCCATGTGTAGCGTGTAGAGTAGCAGTTAAATGGAATAAATACTCCTTAAAACAAATGCACAATTAACCAGCAAAGAAAGGTCACGATCCAAATCCTAAATACAGGATTCATGTGCAGCTTTTTACTCTGGTGAAGCCGTGTCACACTAGCACATATCCAAACACCCTTCTTACCAATACTCCCTGCTCAAAGGGGTGGAAGTCAACCTCAAGGAAACATTTGCTTAAACTTGAAATTGCAAATGACTATTAGATAATGCAGTGTGTACTGGCTACAGAAAGTGTCTTGTCTTCCAGTGGCCACTGTGTGAAGAACTGGTTTCTATTCCTTGCCCTGGCAGAAACAAATTGATTCAGAATGCTGAGCAGTTTGTCGACCAGAAGGTTGGCACCTATTGAAGGAAGCAGTGTCTTGTTTATCATTTATTACATTCTGCTGTGCTCTTATTTCTTTTTTGCTTTAGCCAACCATGTCCTGCATCCTGAAAATTTTAGCTTAAACTTGGGTATTGTATGGTGTGACTGGAGAAGCTGAGATTGTTCTCCTTAGAGCAGAGAACATCATGGGGAGGTGTGCTAAAGTATATGGGGTTTTGATTAAGAGTAAATAAGGAGCGGTTTCCACTGGTACATGGGTTGTTAACTAGAGGACACAGATTTATGATAATTGCCAAATGAAGCAGGGCAGAAATGGAGAATTTTTTCAATAATATATAAACAGTGAGTTGTTACAATCTGGAATACACTGCCTGCAAAAGTGGTGGCAGTAGATTCAATAGTGACTCAAGGGAATTAGATATATACTTAAAAAAAGACATGCGATGTGGAAAGAGCAGGTGAGTGGGATCAATTGAATAGCCAGCACATATACGATAGGTTCAATGGCCTCCTTCTGTGCAGCAAGATTCTATACTGCAGGTAAAAAGGAAACTACACATTCATGGCATGGTGTTGTCAAGAGCCCACCTAACAGAGCAATATCCCTTGTCCAGATCCGTTACATTAAGTCCCATGGCTGTCAGCCAAGACATTGTTCAAATTAGAGGCTCGAGTAATCTTGCATTCTGTAAAACACAAAGACCCTCAACTCCACAATTTGGAGACGTAGCCCCGGACAAGTGAGGGGGGGGCGCGGAAAAGAAAACTGCAGCTTAAGTTTCAGCACAAGTTACACAGCTAGCTGTTTTGCTGCTGAGCATATCGCCAAGTTGGGTGACAAAGATGCCAGAACCACTACACAGTTTGCACAAGGAAAGACAAACCACTTCAGTGCTGAATAGCTTTTATTTTCATTGACAGCACTTGAAGGAGAAAAAAGTCAGATCAAGAATGAACCACATCCAAAGCCAGCATTCACTGCAAGTCTTAGTCACACTTCATAGTGAAGTTGGAGGTCCCTCAATGTTATGTTGAGAATCAATTAAATGCTGAGGGATAGGGAATCATTCCCCTAATGTGTGCTTGTCAAACAGGTACTCTCCCATGCCAGTCTCAGGGGCTCCCAGTCTCTTCAGGTTGGTGATGTGATCTCCAAGCTTCTTGATCATCTTCACTTGCTCATCCAAGTAGTGGGTCTCCAGGAAGTCACACAACTGGAAAAAGGAAAGAGAAACCAGTCAGTACAGACAACAGATCGAGGATAACACGGAGGAATTGTTCCACATCTTCTCCTGGACTGGATGGTCAGTACAAGTAGAGCACTTGGTGGATTCCCCGCCGCCGACGTTAGATTACTGCACAGGTGTCAGATTCATGACTTTAGAATTGGATTCCAGAACTCCTTCAGATACTATAGTGCCCCCGGGAGAAGTTTAATAAACAAGTCTACAGTATAAGCTGGACCCCTGATAAACAAGGGCTCGTTGAAATCTCTGCAATGCACAGTCTACTGGTATATGGAGATCTCCAATTGTTGCACTAAATGGCAGATAAATGCCTCAGCTATCACCCTCAACTCATTTGAGGATTCATAGTTGGAACATTAGGAACTTACATGAGGGTCTGTTCTCTCCGTGGAGAGTTTGTGCAGATCCAGTAGACTCTGGTTGACATTCTTCTCCAGCTGCAGAGCTCTCTGCATCGCCACCAGACCATTGCTCCACTCATCCTGCTCTGGTTTCTGGAAAAAAACCACAGAAGTTACTTTTGAAAGTTCTACCGCAAATGAAGGAAATTAAAGGGTGTAACAACCGCAAGGGTTCCTGCCCAAGGCAGTCAATGCAATGGAATCTGTGCAAGGCCATGGATGACAGAGGCAACAGCAAATCACTCATCACCTTGAAATGAGTACCACCTCCCACCATCTCCAAGTGAATCAATGAAGACTGAATCTCATTATGGAAAATAGGACTTCAAAACAGAAATACTGAATGAACAGTGGATTCTAGGATCAAGTCTCCCAAGACGATTGGATTGTTGGCTTAAGCTTGAAACGAAAGGTTTTTCTTTCTCTCCCACTCTCCCTTTCCCAAACTCAGCCCAATCCCAAAAGTAGTTCACAAGTCAAAGAAGCTCATCCTTTTTCTGAAAGGATACCTTGATGTCCTCCAGGACAATACGCCCCCCACGCCGATTCTGGAATTTCATCAGTTTCTCCGCGTGCTCACGTTCCTCATGTGACTGCTCCTTGAAGAACTCGGCAAAGTGACGCAGGGCAACATCATCCCGGTCAAAGTAATAGGACTGCAGAGAGAAAGAAGGTTAGGCCAGGCTAAAGTTTCACCCATGTGCAATTCAAAATGACTACTTGGCAGACTGGTTATTGTGCAATGGCTTATTTAAAATAAATATCATTTTCAACTAGCTATTAATGTTTGTTCATTGAACAGTCGGTCTCTTCACATTAGAAACAGCACAACTAAACAGGCTAATAGGAGTCTCGATCAGTAGGAAAGATTGGGGAAGGGAGATAAAGGCCAAGCTGGAGGCCAGAGGTCAGTGGAATTACTTCTACTCATTTCTTATGGAAAGTTATTAAGAACATAAGAAATAGGAGCAGGAGTAGGCCAATCGGCCCCTCGAGCCTGCTCCGCCATTCAATAAGATCATGGCTGATCTGATCCTAACCACCAATCTACTATCTATCACAGAACCATCTCCTGCATCTAACAGATTTGCACACACGAAATAGGAGCAGAATCAGACTACACGGTCCCTGGGCCCGCTCCACTACCCACAGGGCCATGACCGATCCGAACCTAGACTCATGTCCAAATTCCTGCCCGCTCCCCGTAACCCTTAATGCCCTTTACTTCTAGGAAACTGTCTATTTCTGTTTTAAATTTATTTGATGTAGCTTCTACAGCTTTTTGTGGCAGCATATTCCATGGACCTACCACCCTCTGAGTGAAGTAGTTCCTCCTCATCTCAGTTTTGAAAGAGCAGCCCCTTATTCTAAGACTATGTCCCCTAGTTCTAGTCTCACCCGTCATCGGTAACATCCTCCCCGCATCCACCCAATCCAACCCCTTCACAATCTTATATGTTTCAATAAGATCGCCTCTCATTCTTCTGAACTCCAATGAGTAGAGTCCCAATCTACCCAACCTCTCCTCATATGACCACCCCCTCATCCCCAGGATTAACCGAGTGAACCTTTTTTGCACTGCCTCGAGAGCAAGGATGTCTTTCCTTAAGTAAGGACACCAAAACTGTATGCAGTATTCCAGGTGCGGTCTCACCAATACCTTGTACAACTGAAGCAATACCTCCCTATTTTTATATTCTATCCCCCTAGCAATGAAAGCCAACATTCCATTTGCCTTCTTAATCACTTGCTGCACCTGCATACTAACCTTTTGAGTTTCATGCACCAGGACCCCCAGATCCCTTTGCACTTCAGTACTCTCCAGTTTCTTGCCATTAAGATAATAAATTGCTCTAGGATTTTTCCTGCCAAAGTGCATCACCTCACACTTTCCAGTGTTGTATTCCATCTGCCAAATCTCTGCCCACTTACTTAGCCTGTCTATGTCCCCTTGCAGGTTTTTTATGTCCTCCTCACTCACTACTTTCCCTCCCATCTTTGTATCATCTGCAAATTTTGATATGTTACACTTGGTCCCTTCCTCCAAATCATTATTATAGATTGTAAAGAGTTGGGGACCCAGCACTGACCCCTGTGGGACACCACTAGTTACTGATTGCCAGTCTGAGAATGAACCATTTATCCCAACTCTTTGCTTTCTGTTAGATAGCCAATCCTCTATCCATGCCAGAATATTACCCCCAATCCCGTGATTTTATACCTTAAGCAATAATCTTGTGTGGCGCCTTGTCAAATGCCTTTTGGAAGTCTAAATACACTACGTCCACTGGTTCCCCTTTATCCACTCTATATGTTATTAAAGGAATGACTGCAAATCCAACAATTTCATGCTGCAAGATCAGCTCACTGAGGAAGGTTTCGCCAAGAGTACACCATCCTCAAGGTCACTTCAACAGAAGGACAGAAGGTCTAACCAGCATATGATTAATTGCAGTCACTTCATTGAAACATTTGCACAACAGTCAAATCCATACTCTTCAACCAGTGACAAACTCAAGACTAGAAAACAGCTCCTGTTTGAAGTTTAAGCCCTTTTAGCTCATGCAACTAGAAAACAACTAGACATCTAACTAGTTTATTATATAGAAGTCATTCCAATAGAGAGTAATGTAGATAGCGCACCATGGAGAGATAAACATAGGAGGAATAGAGCTCCATGTTGATCTGCTTGTTGACAGCATCCTCACAGTCCTTGTGGTAGTTCTGACACACTTGGGAGGCCATCTTAATTTCTATAGTGTGTCTGGATTTCAGCAAGGCCACCTTCTAGACTCACACACTCACTCTAACTGCTGTGAAAGTAAGAACCAGCACATTTTAAACACATGGACAGCCCTGTATTTGCATAACAGATGATGAGTGACAGTTATTGGTAGCCAATCAGATAACTTCCATGCCTCAACAAAATCCACAAACACATTAAAGTGAGCATTGGGTGAGCCAATCAGAGCTTTGAAAGTAAGTTTAGCTGATTACTTACTAGCAACCTCGTTGTTGTCGAGTCCTTTGACCTCTCGGAGAAAAAAAAAATGTTTTGTTTAAAATGTCCTGAACTTAAAATACATAGTTATACCTTTGTACTTGCAATACAGTCACCTTAGGAATTCAGATGAATTTGTGACAAAATTAGAGATTTGTTTGTTTATTGTAGATGATTGTGAACTTAATGTAATATCCAGAGATCAGGCAGTCCAGGGTGAGTCTGCACTGTCAGCGAGTAAGGAAGATGGAAATTCTACCCCATGTGTGCAGAGGGTGATGGTTGTTGAGTCCTTGTTTTACTCTCATTATGTTCTGCGTCTACATATAATCCAGTATATATTTGTCACCGGGTAGGGTTTACATCCTGTGAATCTGAGGTGCGACCAGTCTAGTTTATGGATCTTAACCGCCAGTGTGAAATGCACCATCCGGCTAATTCACAGGATTTCATGGTAAACCTGGATCATCTGCTCGTGGTTTAATAGCAGGATGTCTGGCAACAGGAGTGGGATAAAAGGGAAAGAAAGAACTTGCATTTATATAGCGCCTTTCACGACCTTCTAGTTTAGTAACAACTGCAAACTTGGGATATGGTTCCCCCATTCCAAATCCAGGTCACTTATCTATCTGTGCAGTGAAAAACTGACTCCAGCTCTAATCTCTGGCACACACCACATTTCACTGCTTGCCAAACCAAGAATGTCTCTTTTATACCAACTCTCTGCCTATTATCTTTTTAAAAAAAAATTATTTTTGGGATACCGGCATCACTCGCAAGGCTGGCTTTTATTACCCACCCCTAATTTGTCTGTGAAGGTGAAGGTGGTGGTGAGCCGCCTTCTTGAACCGCTACAGTCCGTGTGGTGAAGGTTCTCCCAACAGGGAGTGAGTTCCAGGATTTTAACCCAGCGACGATAAAGGAACCACTATTCCTTCGTAGTTTGCTTGAAGGACAGAATATATATATGGCACAACAAATGCTTCTAAACTGTCTGTTGGTAGAACACAGTTTCCCTGCTGTAGTAGAAATGCAACTGAGGCCAGAAGATCTCTGTTGACTTCGAGAACAGCAAGGTCAGGTTTTGACCTGTTCCCTACTATCACTGCCATGTGTAGTGTGTAGAGTAGCAGTTAAATGGAATAAATACTCCTTAAAACAAATGCACAATTAACCAGCAAAGAAAGGTCACGATCCAAATCCTAAATACAGGATTCATGTGCAGCTTTTTACTCTGGTGAAGCCGTGTCCCACTAGCACATATCCAAACACCCTTCTTACCAACACTCCCTGCTCAAGAGGGTGGAAGTCAACCTCAAAGAAACATTTGCTTAAACTTGAAATTGCAAATGACTATTAGATAATGCAGTGTGTACTGGCTACAGAAAGTGTCTTGTCTTCCAGTGGCCACTGTGTGAAGAACTGGTTTCTATTCCTTGCCCTGGCAGAAACAAGTTGATTCAGAATGCTGAGCAGTTTGTGGACCAGAAGGTTGGCACCTATTGAAGGAAGCAGTGTCTTGTTTATCATTTATTACATTCTGCTGTGCTCTTATTTCTTTTTTGCTTTAGCCAACAATGTCCTGCATCCTGAAAATTTTAGCTTAAACTTGGGTATTGTATGGTGTGACTGGAGAAGCTGAGATTGTTCTCCTTAGAGCAGAGAACATCAAGGGGAGGTGTGCTAAAGTATATGGGGTTTTGATTAAGAGTAAATAAGGAGCGGTTTCCACTGGTACATGGGTTGTTAACTAGAGGACACAGATTTATGATAATTGCCAAATGAAGCAGGGCAGAAATGGAGAATTTTTTCAATAATATATAAACAGTGAGTTGTTACAATCTGGAATACACTGCCTGCAAAAGTGGTGGCAGTAGATTCAATAGTGACTCAAGGGAATTAGATATATACTTAAAAAAAGACATGCGATGTGGAAAGAGCAGGTGAGTGGGATCAATTGAATAGCCAGCACATATACGATAGGTTCAATGGCCTCCTTCTGTGCAGCAAGATTCTATACTGCAGGTAAAAAGGAAACTACACATTCATGGCATGGTGTTGTCAAGAGCCCACCTAACAGAGCAATATCCCTGGTCCAGATCCATTACATTAAGTCCCATGGCTGTCAGCCAAGACATTGTTCAAATTAGAGGCTCGAGTAATCTTGCATTCTGTAAAACACAAAGACCCTCAACTCCACAATTTGGAGACGTAGCCCCGGACAAGTGAGGGGGGGGGCGCGGAAAAGAAAACTGCAGCTTAAGTTTCAGCACAAGTTACACAGCTAGCTGTTTTGCTGCTGAGCATATCGCCAAGTTGGGTGACAAAGATGCCAGAACCACTACGCAGTTTGCACAAGGAAAGACAAACCACTTCAGTGCTGAATAGCTTTTATTTTCATTGACAGCACTTGAAGGAGAAAAAAGTCAGATCAAGAATGAACCACATCCAAAGCCAACATTCACTGCAAGTCTTAGTCACACTTCATAGTGAAGTTGGAGGTCCCTCAATGTTATGTTGAGAATCAATTAAATGCTGAGGGATAGGGAATCATTCCCCTAATGTGTGCTTGTCAAACAGGTACTCTCCCATGCCAGTCTCAGGGGCTCCCAGTCTCTTCAAGTTGGTGATGTGATCTCCCAGCTTCTTGATCATCTTCACTTGCTCATCCAAGTAGTGGGTCTCCAGGAAGTCACACAACTGGAAAAAGGAAAGAGAAACCAGTCAGTACAGACAACAGATCAAGGATAACACGGAGGAATTGTTCCACATCTTCTCCTGGACTGGATGGTTGGTACAAGGAGAGCACTTGGTGGATTCCCCCCCGCCGCCGACGTTCGATTACTGCACAGGTGTCAGATTCATGACTTTAGAATTGGATTCCAGAACTCCTTCAGATACTATAGTGCCCCCGGGAGAAGTTTAATAAACAAGTCTACAGTATAAGCTGGACCCCTGATAAACAAGGGCTCGTTGAAATCTCTGCAATGCACAGTCTACTGGTATATGGAGATCTCCAATTGTTGCACTAAATGGCAGATAAATGCCTCAGCTATCACCCTCAACTCATTTGAGGATTCATAGTTGGAACATTAGGAACTTACATGAGGGTCTGTTCTCTCCGTGGAGAGTTTGTGCAGATCCAGCAGACTCTGGTTGACATTCTTCTCCAGCTGCAGAGCTCTCTGCATCGCCACCAGACCATTGCTCCACTCATCCTGCTCTGGTTTCTGGAAAAAAACCACAGAAGTTACTTTTGAAAGTTCTACCGCAAATGAAGGAAATTAAAGGGTGCAACAACCTCAAGGGTTCCTGCCCAAGGCAGTCAATGCAATGGAGTCTGTGCAAGGCCATGGATGACAGAGGCAACAGCAAATCACTCATCACCTTGAAATGAGTACCACCTCCCACCATCTCCAAGTGAATCAATGAAGACTGAATCTCATTATGGAAAATAGGACTTCAAAACAGAAATACTGAATGAACAGTGGATTCTAGGATCAAGTCTGCTGAGACGATTGGATTGTTGGCTTAAGCTTGAAATGAAAGGTTTTTCTTTCTCTCCCCCTCTCCCTTTCCCAAACTCAGCCCAATCCCAAAAGTAGTTCACAAGTCAAAGAAGCTCATCCTTTTTCTGAAAGGATACCTTGATGTCCTCCAGGACAATACGCCCCCCACGCCGATTCTGGAATTTCATCAGTTTCTCCGCGTGCTCACGTTCCTCATGTGACTGCTCCTTGAAGAACTCGGCAAAGTGACGCAGGGCAACATCATCCCGGTCAAAGTAATAGGACTGCAGAGAGAAAGAAGGTTAGGGCAGGCTAAAGTTTCACCCATGTGCAATTCAAAATGACTACTTGGCAGACTGGTTATTGTGCAATGGCTTATTTAAAATAAATATCATTTTCAACTAGCTATTAATGTTTGTTCATTGAACAGTCGGTCTCTTCACATTAGAAACAGCACAACTAAACAGGCTAATAGGAGTCTCGATCAGTAGGAAAGATTGGGGAAGGGAGATAAAGGCCAAGCTGGAGGCCAGAGGTCAGTGGAATTACTTCTACTCATTTCTTATGGAAAGTTATTAAGAACATAAGAACATAAGAAATAGGAGCAGGAGTAGGCCAATCGGCCCCTCGAGCCTGCTCCGCCATTCAATAAGATCATGGCTGATCTGATCCTAACCGCCAATCTACTATCTATCACAGAACCATCTCCTGCATCTAACAGAATTGCACACACGAAATAGGAGCAGAATCAGGCTACACGGTCCCTGGGCCCGCTCCACTACCCACAGGGCCATGACCGATCCGAACCTAGACTCATGTCCAAATTCCTGCCCGCTCCCCGTAACCCTTAATGCCCTTTACTTCTAGGAAACTGTCTATTTCTGTTTTAAATTTATTTAATGATGTAGCTTCTACAGCTTTTTGTGGCAGCATATTCCATGGACCTACCACCCTCTGAGTGAAGTAGTTCCTCCTCATCTCAGTTTTGAAAGAGCAGCCCCTTATTCTAAGACTATGTCCCCTAGTTCTAGTCTCACCCGTCATCGGTAACATCCTCCCCGCATCCACCCGATCCAACCCCTTCACAATCTTATATGTTTCAATAAGATCGCCTCTCATTCTTCTGAACTCCAATGAGTAGAGTCCCAATCTACCCAACCTCTCCTCATATGACCACCCCCTCATCCCCGGGATTAACCGAGTGAACCTTTTTTGCACTGCCTCGAGAGCAAGGATGTCTTTCCTTAAGTAAGGACACCAAAACTGTATGCAGTATTCCAGGTGCGGTCTCACCAATACCTTGTACAACTGAAGCAATACCTCCCTATTTTTATATTCTATCCCCCTAGCAATGAAAGCCAACATTCCATTTGCCTTCTTAATCACTTGCTGCACCTGCATACTAACCTTTTGAGTTTCGTGCACCAGGACCCCCAGATCCCTTTGCACTTCAGTACTCTCCAGTT
The DNA here is from genome assembly GCA_030390025.1 of Squalus acanthias. Taxonomy (NCBI): domain Eukaryota; kingdom Metazoa; phylum Chordata; class Chondrichthyes; order Squaliformes; family Squalidae; genus Squalus; species Squalus acanthias. The sequence goes on from CM059450.1 coordinate 5,616,351, forward strand.
TCTTGCCATTAAGATAATAAATTGCTCTAGGATTTTTCCTGCCAAAGTGCATCACCTCACACTTTCCAGTGTTGTATTCCATCTGCCAAATCTCTGCCCACTTACTTAGCCTGTCTATGTCCCCTTGCAGGTTTTTTATGTCCTCCTCACTCACTACTTTCCCTCCCATCTTTGTATCATCTGCAAATTTTGATATGTTACACTTGGTCCCTTCCTCCAAATCGTTAATATAGATTGTAAAGAGTTGGGGACCCAGCACTGACCCCTGTGGGACACCACTAGTTACTGATTGCCAGTCTGAGAATGAACCATTTATCCCAACTCTTTGCTTTCTGTTAGATAGCCAATCCTCTATCCATGCCAGAATATTACCCCCAATCCCGTGATTTTTTACCTTAAGCAATAATCTTGTGTGGCACCTTGTCAAATGCCTTTTGGAAGTCTAAATACACTACGTCCACTGGTTCCCCTTTATCCACTCTATATGTTATTAAAGGAATGACTGCAAATCCAACAATTTCATGCTGCAAGATCAGCTCACTAAGGAAGGTTTCACCAAGAGTACACCATCCTCAAGTCACTTCAACAGAAGGACAGAAGGTCTAACCAGCATATGATTAATTGCAGTCACTTCATTGAAACATTTGCACAACAGTCAAATCCATACTCTTCAACCTGTGACAAACTCAAGACTAGAAAACAGCTCCTGTTTGAAGTTTAAGCCCTTTTAGCTCATGCAACTAGAAAACAACTAGACATCTAACTAGTTTATTATATAGAAGTCATTCCAATAGAGAGTAATGTAGATAGCGCACCATGGAGAGATAAACATAGGAGGAATAGAGCTCCATGTTGATCTGCTTGTTGACAGCATCCTCACAGTCCTTGTGGTAGTTCTGACGCACTTGGGAGGCCATCTTAATTTCTATAGTGTGTCTGGATTTCAAGACTTCAACCAACTGAACTTCCTCACTCAATCAAACTCCTGGGAAAGTGAGAACCTGCACATTTTAAACTCATGGACAGCCCCACATTTGCATAACAGATGATGAGTGACAGTTATTGGTAGCCAATCAGATAACTTCCATGCCTCAACAAAATCCACAAACACATTGGGTGAGCCAATCAGAGCTTTGAATGTAAGTTTAGCTGATTACTTCCCAGCAACCTCGTTGCTGGAGCCCTTTGACCTCTTTTAAAAATGTTTTGTTTAAAATGTCCTGAACTTAAAATACATAGTTATACCTTTGTACTTGCAATACAGTCACCTTAGTAATTCAGCTGAATTTGTGACAAAATTAGAGATTTGTTTGTTTATTGTAGATGATTTTGAACTGAATGCAATATTCAGAGATCAGGTAGTTCAGGGTGAGTCTGCACTGTCAGCGAGTAAGGAAGATGGAAATTCTATCCCAAATTTGTCATAAATTTACCCCATGATTGCAGAGGGTGATGGTTGTTGAGAGAGATAGAAGAAAGAAAGACTTGCATTTCTATAGCGCTTTTCATGACCACAGGACGTCCCAAAGGGCTTTACAGTCAATGAAGTACTTTTGAAGTGCAGTCACTGTTGTAATTTAGGAAATGCGGTAGCCAATTGTGCACAGCAAGCTCCCACAAACAGCAATGTGCTAATGACCAGATCATCTGATTTTGTTATGTTGATTGAGGGATAAATATTGGCCAGGACACCGGGATAACTCCCCTGCTCTTCGTCAAAATAGTGCAATGGGATCTTTACATCCACCTGAGAGAGCAGACAGGGCCTCGGTTTAACGTCTCATCCGAAAAACGGCACCTCCGACAGTGCAGCACTCCCTCAGCACTGAACTGGAGTGTCAGCCTAGATTTATGTGCTCAAGTCTCTGGAGTGGAACTTGAACCCACAGCGTTCTGATTCAGAGGCGTGAGTGCTACCCACTGAGACACAGGTTGATTCTCATTACATTCTGTGTGCCTTATAATCCAGTATATATTTGTAACCGGGTAGGGTTTACATCCTGTGAATCTGAGGAGCGACCAGTCTAGTTTATGGATCTTAACCGCCAGTGTGAAATGCACCATCCGGCTAATTCACAGGATTTCATGGTAAACCTGGATCATCTGCTCGTGGTTTAATAGCAGGATGTCTGGCAACAGGAGTGGGATAAAAGGGAAAGAAAGAACTTGCATTTATATAGCGCCTTTCACAACCTTCTAGTTTGGTAACAAGTGCAAACTTGGGATATGGTTCCCCCATTCCAAATCCAGGTCACTTCTCTATCTGTATAGTGAAAAACTGACTCCAGCTCTAATCTCTGGCACACACCACATTTCACTGCTTGCCAAACCAAGAATGTCTCTTTTATACCAACTCTCTGCCTATTACCTTATTTTTAAATAAAATTCATTCTGGGAATAAGAGCATCACTAGCAAGGCTGGCATTTATTGCCCGTCCCTACTTGGTCCTTGAAGGTGGTGGTGAGCCTTCTTCTTGAACCGCTGCAGTACATGTGGTGAAGGTTCTCCCAACAGTGGTTAGATAGGGAGCTCCAGGATATTGACTGAGGGACAATGAAGGAACCACTATTCCTTTGCAGTTTGCTTGAAGGACAGAATATATATATGGCACAAAAAAATGCTTCTAAAATGTCTGTTGGTAGAACAGTTTCCCTGCTGTAGTATAAATGCAGCGGAGGCCAGAAGATCTCTATTGACTGAGAACAGCAAGGTCAGGTTTTGACCTGTGCCCTACTATCACTGCCAAGTGTAGTGTGTAGAGTAGCAGTTAAATGGAATACATACACCTTAAAAAAGAAACCACACAATTAACCAACAAATGTCACGATCCAAATTCTAAATACAGGATTCATACGCAGCTTTTTACACTGGTGAATCGATGTCGCCCTAGCACATATCCAAACACCCTTCTTACTCACTGCCCACGAGGGTGAAAACCAACCCTGAAGAAACATTTGCTTAAACTTGAAATTGCAAATGACTTCATTAATGCAGTGTGTACTGGTGACAGAAGTGTCTCGTCAGCCAGTGGCCACTGTGTAAAGAGCTGGTTTCTATTCCTTGCCCTGGCACATACAGGTTGATTCAGAATGCTGAGCAATTCTTAGCCCAGAAGGTTGGCCCCTATTGAAGTAAGCAATGTCTTGGTTATTATTTATTACAGGCTGCTGTGCTATTATTTCTTTTTTGCTTTAGCCAACAACATCCTGCATCCTAAAAACTTTAGCCAAAACTTGCTTTGCCAACCTCATGGATAATGTATGGTATGTGGAGAGACTAGGATTGTTCTCCTTAGAGCAGAAAACATCAAGGGATTTTTCAAATTATGAAATTTTGATTTAGAATAACTAAGGAGGAGTGGTTGGCACTGGTGGGTTGGTAACTAGAGGACACAGATTTACAATAATTGCCAAGGGACCAGAGCACAAAAAGAGATTTTTTCCCCCTTTAATTATATAAAAAGGAGTTGTTACAAGCTGGAATACACTGCTTGCAAAGCTGGTGTAAATAGAGTCAATAGTGACTCTCAAGGGAAGTAGATATATACTAGAAACAGGGGGAAAAAAAGACACGCTATGGGGAAGAGCAGGACTAATTCAATAGCCCGCACAGGCATGATAGGCTGAATGGCCTCCTTCTGTGATGCATGTTTCTATAAATGTGGGTGAAAAGGATGCTACACATTCATGACATGGTGCTGTCAAGTGCCCACCTAACAGAGCAACAGCACTGGTCGAGAACAGTTACCTGATTGCCCATGGTTGTCAGCTAAGAGATCGTTCCAAGTAGAAGCTCGAGAAATCTTGCATTGTGTGAAATACGAAGACCCTCACATCTCCAATTTGGAGATGTAACCACAAACATCTGGTCAGGCCAAGTGAGGCAGGGGAAAAAAAAAATGCAGCTTAAGTTCCTGCACAAGTTAAACAGCTCAATGATCTTCTGCTGAGGCTAGCGCAAGCTGGGTGTCATAGATACCAGATCCACTACTCAATTTGCACAAGGAAAAACAAACCACATCAACACTGAATAGCTTTTATTTTCATTGACAGCACAAGGAGATAAAAAAAACATCAGCTCAAGAATGAACCACATCCAAAGCCATCATTCACCTCAGGTCTTAGTCACACTTCATATCCAAGTTGGTGGTCCCTCACCATTATGTTGAGATTAATTAAATGCTGAAGGATAGGGAATCATTCCCCTAATGTGTGCTTGTCAAACAGGTACTCTCCCATGCCATTCATAGGGGCTCCCAGTCTCTTCAAGTTGGTGATGTGATCTCCCAGCTTCTTGATCATCTTCACTTGCTCATCCAAGTAGTGGGTCTCCAGGAAGTCACACAACTGGAAAAAGGAAAGAGAAACCAGTCAGTACAGACAACAGATCAAGGAGAACACGGAGGAATTGTTCCACATCTTCTCCTGGACTGGATGGTTGGTACAAGTAGAGCACTTGGTGGATTTTGCCCCAGGTTAGATTACTGCACAGGTGTCAAATTCAATACTTCAGAATTGAATTCTAGATCTCCTTCAGATACTAGTGTGCCCCCAGGAAAAGATTAATGATCAAGTATGATCTGGACACTTCATAAAAAGGGCTTGTTGAAATCTCTGCAATGGACAAACAGTCTTACTGGATATGGAGATCTTGCCAATTTCAACCATCACCCTCAACACACCTGAATATTCATAGTTAGAACATAAGGAACTTACATGCGGGTCAGTGCACCCAGTGGACAGTTTGTGCAGATCCAGCAGACTCTGGTTGACATTCTTCTCCATCTGCAGAGCTCTCTGCATCGCCACCAGACCATTGCTCCACTCATCCCGCCCTGGTTTCTGGGAAAAAAAAACCCCAGAAGTTACTCTTGAGAAAAGTTCGACCTCAAATGAAGGAAATTAAAGGCTGCAACAACCTCAAGGGTTCCTGCCCAAGGCAGTCAATGCAGTGGAGTCTGTGCAAGGCAGTGGATGACAGGGAGACGCAACAGAACATCACTCATCACCTTGAAATGAACACCACTTCCCACCATCTCCAAGTGAATCAATGAAGACTTAATCTCATTATGGAAGATGGGACTTCAAAACAGAAATACTGAATGAACAGTGGATTCTAGTAACAAGTCTCCTGGGAAGATTGGATTGCTGTCTTATGCTTTAAATGCAAGGTTTTTCCTTTCTTCCTTTCCCACCCCAATCCCAAAAGTAGTTCACAAGTCAAAGAATCTCCTCCTTTTTCTGAAAGGATACCTTGATGTCCTCCAGGACAATACGCCCCCCACGCCGATTCTGGAATTTCATCAGTTTCTCAGCGTGCTCACGTTCCTCATGTGACTGCTCCTTGAAGAACTCAGCAAAGTGACGCAGGGCAACATCATCCCGGTCAAAGTAATAGGACTGCGGAGAGAAAGAAAGTTAGGCAGGGCTAAAGTTTCACCCACGTGCAATTCAAAATGATCACTTGTCAGACTGGTTATTGGGCAATGGCTTGTTTAAAAGAAATATCATTTTCAACTAGTTATTAAGGCTTGTTCATTGAACAGTCGGTCTCTCTTTTCACATTAGAAACAGCACAACTAAACTGGTGAAAAAGGAGGCTCAATCAGCAGGAAAGACTAGGGGAGGGAGATAAAGGCCAAGCTGGAGACCAGAGGACAGTGGAATCACTTCTACTCATTCCATATGTAAAGGTTAGTAAAGGAATGACTGCAAAAATCAACAGTTTCATGCTACAAGTTCAGCTCACTAAGGAAGGTTTTACCAACAGTACACCATCCTCAAGTCACTTCAACAGAAGGTCTAACCAGCACATGATTAATTACAGTCACTATTTGAAACATTTGCACTACTATCAAATCCATACTCTTAAATCTGTGACAAACAGGACTAGAAAACAGCTTCTGTTTGACATTTAAGCCCCCTTAGCTTATGCAACTAGGAAACAACTAGACATCTAGCTAGTTTAGTATATAGAAGTCATTCTAATAGAGAGTAAAGAAGATAGATAGCTCACCATGGAGAGATAAACATAGGAGGAATAGAGCTCCATGTTGATCTGCTTGTTGACAGCATCCTCACAGTCCTTGTGGTAGTTCTGACGCACTTGGGAGGCCATCTTAATTTCTATAGTGTGTCTGGATTTCAGGAAATCCCCCAACTAGACTTGCTCACTCAATCTAACTGCTGTGAAAGTGAGAACCAGCACATTTTAAACACTTGGACAACCCATAATTTGCCTAACAGATGATGAATGACAGTTATTGGTAGCCAATCAGATAACTTCCATGCCTCAATAAAAATCCACAAACTCATTAATTAATTAATAAGGTGAGCATTGGGTGAGCCAATCAGAGCTTTGAAAGTAAGTTTAGCTGATTACTAACTAGCAAACTCATTGTTGTAGAGTCCTTTGACCTCTTTTAAAAATATTTTGTTTTAAATGTCCTGAACTTAAAATATAAAGTTATACCTTTGTACTTGCAATACAGTCACCTTAGTAATTCAGATGAATTTGTGACAAAATTAGAGGTTTGTTTTTTATTGCAGGTGGTTGTGAACTTAATACAATATTCAGAGATCAGGTAGTCCAGGGTGAGTCTGCACTGTCAGCGAGTAAGGAAGATGGAAATTCTATCCCAAGTTTGTCACAAATCTACCCCATGTGTGCCGAGGGTGATGGTTGTTGAGAGAAAAAGAAGAAAGACTTGCATTTCTATAGCGCCTTTCATGACCTCAGGACATCCCAAAGCATTTTACAGCTAATGACATACTTTTGAAGTGTAGTCACTGTTATAATTTAGGAAACGTGGCAGCCAATTACGCACAGCAAGCTCCCACAAACACCAATGTGCTAAAGACCAGATCATCTGATTTTGTTCTGTTGATTGAGTGATAACTATTGGATGGGACACCGGGGATAACTCCCCTGCTCTTCGTCCAAATAGTGCAATGGGATCTTTTACGTCCACCTGAGAGAGCAGACGTTGTAAGGGGGCGTGTCTCAGACGGTGCTGGTGCGAGGTTAGGCCTTCGTTGCCTATACTATTGCTCGCTCTGGTCTCCGGCCAGCCTTTTTGCAATAAGCACCTGTGAGTGGTTTGACCCACTCGCCCTTACGGTTCTAACACCTGGACTTAGATGCAAGGAGCAGTAATGCAGAGAAAACTCAAATAGACCCGGTTGAATAGTACGAAATGGAAATCTTTATTGCATGGCATCTAGAATCATGAAATACATGTCATAGGCGCAAATCAAAGAGAGTACAAGTATACACACATTCATAAAGCTTGGTCTATGGAAATGGAGAACACACGACACATCGTAAAAAGGGGAACACATTATACCTTAACCTTATAAAACCCCCCCTCCCTTAACAATATCTACACTACGTCTGGATTTGTCGGATCGGAAAACATGCTCACCACTCGTGTTACTTCGGAGATTTTAAAGTGAGGCACTCGGCTCGTTTCGCTGCAGCGCCTGACTGTCACGTGTTTGGAAGGGTTTCTGCACCCCACTTGTTTACTTTCGCTGCTGCGAAAAGCAGGCCAGACTCCCTGTTGTCATGAAGAAATCGATGGAACTCAAAACGTTGTAAAATTCAAAGAAGAGTCTTCCTGTGTGCGGTACAGGTTGTAGTCTGTAGAACTCAAAGAAGAGTTCTGTATTTATATTTTCGGGCGCGGTCGGGGTTTACTGACCGTGGCGGCACGTGGAATTTCTTCTCGTCTTCTTCTCGTCTCGTCTCCTCGGGCCTCCGGGTCCAGACACCGTTTACCGACACTCGGGATGGTGTACCCTGTTACTTGCCCTTGTCGGGGCGGCTCGTACCGATTGAGCTCCACCCAACACTCGAATAACCGACCAGTACGGCTAAGAGTCAAGAGTCAACAATGTCCAGAGAAAACACAAAGTCCAGCCCCAAGGAAGAGCTTCATCAAGGGTCCGCAGAGAGAGAAGAGAGCGATGGACATTTGTTCTCTATAGTTATAGTGATGTGTCCGCTTATCTCCCGCTCAAATCTTAATGTTTGTCCTTTGTGTAATATTGGTGCTCAAAACTCCCAGCATGGGGCGATTATCTTCTTTAACGGGTTTCGGTGGCACCTGAAACTGGCCAACTATCCGTTAATGTTTTCCCCATTGTTGAACCAGCCAGGATGTGTATGAATCATCTCCCTGACTATTTTTGGGGCCCCCCGAATACTGGCTTAATCACCCGTCAATGTCTCTCTCATTGTTGAGCCAGGGGGGCATTTGTGTATTGATGTGTCTGGATGGGCCTTCGATTGCCCAGTACAATGATCCTTACTGTGCATAGGAAAACGATTCCAGCACTTATATCATTGCTATTGTTCAAAATGCAAACGGTTTGCATCCTGTCTTTATCAATGTTTACCGAGTATGATCCAATCTTATACTGAATGTATATTCGACACCATCTTGTCTGCCCACTGTGTTTCTGGAAGCTTCTGCCACGATGCGCGGCGGCCATTTTACAGGCTTCTGTGTCCTTTATTATCAGGACAGCATTTCGTTTAATAAAACTGATCAAATGAATCTGCTTCTCTTATGTTATTTTGAATCGCGATAATTGCGAAACTTTACAACGGAGGCTCGGTTTAATGTCTGACCCGAAAGACGGCACCTCTGACTGTGTAGCACTCCCTCAGCACTGAACTGGAGTGTCAGCCTAGATTTTTGTGCTCAAGTCTCTGGAGTGGAACTTGAACCCACAGCTTCTGATTCAGAGGCGTGAGTGCGACCCACTGAGACACAGGTTGATTCTCATTACATTCTGTGTGCCGTATAATCCAGTATATATTTGTAACCGGGTAGGGTTTACATCCTGTGAATCTGAGGAGCGACCAGTCTAGTTTATGGATCTTAACCGCCAGTGTGAACAACACCGGTGCAACCATTCCACCATCCGGCTAATTCACAGGATTTCATGGTAAACCTGGATCATCTGCTCGTGGTTTAATAGCAGGATGTCTGGCAACAGGAGTGGGATAAAAGGGAAAGAAAGAACTTGCATTTATATAGCGCCTTTCACAACCTTCTAGTTTGGTAACAAGTGCAAACTTGGGATATGGTTCCCCCATTCCAAATCCAGGTCACTTCTCTATCTGTATCGTGAAAAACTGACTCCAGCTCTAATCTCTGGCACACACCACATTTCACTGCTTGCCAACCTAAGAATGTTTCTTTTATACCAACTCTCTGACTATTACCTTTTTAAAAAAAGTGTATTCTGGGAATAAGAGCATCGTTAGCAAGGCTGGCATTTATTGCCTGTCCCTACTTGGTCCTTGAAGGTGGTGGTGAGCCTTCTTCTTGAACCGCTGCAGTACATGTGGTGAAGGTGCTCCCAACAGTGGTTAGATAGGGAGCGCCAGGATATTGACTGAGGGACAATGAAGGAACCACTATTCCTTCGTAGTTTGCCTGAAGGACAGAATATATATATATATATATATGGCACAAAAAAAAGCTTCTAAAATGTCTGTTGGTAGGACACAGTTTCTCTGCTGTAGTATAAATGCAGCTGAGGCCAGAAGATCCCTGTTGACTTTGAGACCAAATTGAGAGGTCGCACAACACCAGGTTATAGTCCAACAGTTTTATTTGAAATCACAAGCTTTCGGAGCTATCGATTGCTCCTTCCTCAGGTGAAGAAGGAGCAATCGATAGCTCCGAAAGCTTGTGATTTCAAATAAAACTGTTGGACTATAACCTGGTGTTGTGCGACCTCTCAATTTTGTCCACCCCAGTCCAACACCGGCATCTCCGCATCATGACTTTGAGACCAGCAAGGTCGGGTTTTGACCTGTGCCCTACTATCACTGCCAATTGTAGTGTGTAGAGTAGCAGTTAAATGGAATAAATACTTCTTAAAAAAAAAGTGCATTTAACCAGCAAAGAAAGGTCACGATCCAAATCCTAAATACAGGATTCATGCGCAGCTTTTTATACTGGTGAATCCGTGTCCCACTAGCACATATCCAAACACCCTTCTTACCAATACTCCCTGCCCAAGAGGGTGGAAGTCAACCCCAAAGTTCCTTAAACTTGAAATTGCAAATGACTATTAATTAATGCAGTGTGTACTGGCTACAGGAAGTGTCTCGTCATCCAGTGGCCATTGTATAAAGAGTTGGTTTCTATTCCTTGCCCTGGCAGAAACAAGTTGAATCAGAATGCAGAGCAAATCTTAGCCCAGCAGTAACACATGGTGAAGGAAACAATGTCTTGGTTGTTATTTATTACACGCTACTGTGCTATTATTTCTTCAGCCAACAATGTCCTGCATCCTGAAAATTTTAGCCAAAACTTGCTTTGCCAACGTCATGGGTATTGTACGTGGAGAGACCGGAGAAGCTGGGATTGTTCTCCTTAGAGCAGAGAATGTCAAGGGGTGTTCCAAATCAAAGTGGGGGTTTGATTAAGTGTAAATAAGGAGGTGTGGTTTCCACTGGTAGGTAACTAGAGGACACATATTTACAATAATTGCCAAGGAACCAGGGCACAGATGGAGATTTCCCCCCCCCCCTTTTAATTATATAAAAGTGATTTCTTACATTCTGGAATGCACTACTTGCAAGGGTGGTGGAAGTAGATTCAATAGTGACGCTCAGGGGAATTAGATATATACACTTGAAACATGAGGAAAAAAAAAATGACACGCTATGGGGAAAAGAGCAGGGGAGTGGGATTAATTGGCTAGCCAGCACAGGTATGATGGGCTAAATGGCCTCTTTCTGTGATGCATGTTTCTATACTGTGGGTGAAAAGGATGCTACATATTCATGACATGGTGTTGTCAAGAGCCCACCAAACTGAGAGCAACATCACTGGTCCCAAACAGTCACCTGAATTCTGATGTTTGTCAGAAAAGACATTGTTCAAATTAGAAGCTCGGGAAATCGTGCATTTTGTGAAATACCAGACCCGCAACTCTCCCATTTGAAGATGTAGCCACGTATATCTGGTCAGGCCAAGTGAAAAATAGACACTAGGTTAAGTTTCAGCCACAAGTTAAACAGCTAGGTGTTCTGCTGTGAATCTCTCCCAGTTGGATGACAAAGATACCAGAACAGATACTCAACTTGCACAAGGAAAGACAAACCACACCAATGCTGAATAGCTTTTATTTTAATTGACAGCAGTTGAAGGAGAAAAATCAGGTCAAGAATGAACCACAGCCAAATCCAGCATTCATCTCAAGTCTTAGTCACACTTCATAATGTTGTGGGACCTCCAACTTCACTATGTAGAGATTGAAATCAGTGCTGAAGGATAGGGAATCATTCCCCTAATGTATGCTTGTCAAACAGGTACTCTCCCATGCCAGTCTCAGGAGCTCCCAGTCTCTTCAAGTTGGTGATGTGATCTCCAAGCTTCTTGATCATCTTCACTTGCTCATCCAAGTAGTGGGTCTCCAGGAAGTCACACAACTGGAAAAAGGAAAGAGAAACCAGTCAGTACAGACAACAGATCAAGGAGAACACTGAGGAATTGTTCCACATCATCTCCTGGAATGGATGGTTGGTACAAGGAGAGCACTTGGTGGATTTTGCACCAGGTTAGATTACTCCACGGGTGTCAAATTCAATACTTCAGAATTGAATTCTAGATCTCCTTCAGATACTATAGTGCGCCCAGGAGAAGATTAATGATCAAGTATGATCTGGACACTTCATAAAAAGGGCTTGTTGAAATCTCTGCAATGGACAAACAGTCTTACTGGATATAGAGATCTTTCCAATTTCAACCATCACCCTCAACATATCTGAATATTCATAGTTGGAACATTAGAAACTTACATGAGGGTCAGTGCTCTCAGTGGAGAGTTTGTGCAGATCCAGCAGACTCTGGTTGACATTCTTCTCCATCTGCAGAGCTCTCTGCATCGCCTCCAGACCATTGCTCCACTCATCCTGCTCTGGTTTCTGAAAAAAAAAACCCCAGAAGTTACTTTGGAGTAAAGTTCGACTTCAAATGAAGGAAATTAAAGGCTGCAACAACCTCAAGGGTTCCTGCCCAAGGCAGTCAATGCAAAGGAGTCTGTGCAAGGCAGTGGATGACACAGGGAGACGCAACAGCATAGCACTCAACACCTTGAAATGAATACCACCTCCCACCATCTCCAAGTGAATCAATGAAGATTTAATCTCATTATGGAAGATGGGACTTCAAAACAGAAATACTGAATGAACAGTGGATTCTAGGATCAAGTCTCCAGAGAAGATTGGATGGTGGCCTTAAGCTTAAAATATATGTTTTTCTTTCTCTTCCCCTCGCCATTTCCTACCCAAATCCCAAAAGTAGTTCACAAGTCAAAGAAGCTCCTCCTTTTTCTGAAAGGATACCTTGATGTCCTCCAGGACAATACGCCCCCCACGCCGATTCTGGAATTTCATCAGTTTCTCAGCGTGCTCACGTTCCTCATGTGACTGCTCCTTGAAGAACTCGGCAAAGTGACGCAGGGCAACATCATCCCGGTCAAAGTAATAGGACTGTGGAGAGAAAGGAAGTTAGGGCAGGTTAAAGTTTCACCCACGTGCAATTCAAAATGATCACTTGGCAGACTGGTTATTGTGCAATGGCCTGTTTAAAATAAATATAATTTTCATCTCATTATTAATGTTTGTTCATTGAACAGTCGGTCTCTTGTCACTTTAGAAACAGCACAACTACTCCGGCTAACAGGAGTCACTATCAGCAGGAAAGAATCAGGGGTGGGGGAAATAAAGACTGAGCTGGAGACCAAAGGTCAGTGGAACTACTTCTACTCATTGCATATGTAAAAAGTTAGTAAAGGAATGACTGGAAATCCAACAATTTCATGCTGCAAGACCAGCTCACTAAGGACGGTTTTACCAACAGTACACCATCCACAAGTCACTTCAACAGAAGGAGAGAAGGTCTAACCAGCACATGATTAATTGCAGTCACTTAATTGAAACATTTGCACTACAGTCAAACCCATACTCTTCAACCTGTGACAAACTCAAGACTAGAAAACAGCTCCTGTTTGAAGTTTAAGCCCTTTTAGCTCATGCAACTAGAAAACTAGACATCTAACTAGTTTATTATATAGAAGTCATTCTAATAGAGTAAAGTAGATAGCTCACCATGGAGAGATAAACATAGGAGGAATAGAGCTCCATGTTGATCTGCTTGTTGACAGCATCCTCACAGTCCTTGTGGTAGTTCTGACACACTTGGGAGGCCATCTTAATTTCTATAGTCTGTCTGGATTTCACGACTTCAACCAACTGAACTTCCTCACTCAATCTAACTATTAGGAAAGTGAGAACCTGCACATTTTAAACTCATGGATAGCCCCACATTTGCATAACAGATGATGAGTGACAGTTATTGGTAGCCAATCAGATAACTTCCATGCCTCAACAAAATCCACAAACACATTGGGTGAGCCAATCAGAGCTTTGAATGTAAGTTTAGCTGATTACTTCCCAGCAGCCTTGTTGCTGGAGCCCTTTGACCTCTTTTAAAAATGTTTTGTTTAAAATGTCCTGAACTTAATATACATAGTTATACCTTTGTACTTGCAATACAGTCACCTTAGTAATTCAGCTGAATTTGTGACAAAATTAGAGATTTGTTTGTTTATTGTAGATGATTTTGAACTGAATGCAATATTCAGAGATCAGGTAGTTCAGGGTGAGTCTGCACTGTTAGCGAGTAAGGAAGATGGAAATTCTATCCCAAATTTGTCATAAATCTACCCCATGATTGCAGAGGGTGATGGTTGTTGAGAGAGATACAAGAAAGAAAGACTTGCATTTCTATAGCGCTTTTCATGACCACAGGACGTCCCAAAGGGCTTTACAGTCAATGAAGTACTTTTGAAGTGCAGTCACTGTTGTAATTTAGGAAATTCGGCAGCCAATTGTGCACAGCAAGCTCCCACAAACAGCAATGTGCTATTGACCAGATCATCTGATTTTGTTATGTTGATTGAGGGATAAATATTGGCCAGGACACCGGGATAACTCCCCTGCTCTTCGTCAAAATAGTGCAATGGGATCTTTACATCCACCTGAGAGCGCAGACAGAGCTCATTAATGTCTCATCCGAAAGACGGCACCTCTGACTGTGTAGCACTCCCTCAGCACTGAACTGGAGTGTCAGCCTAGATTTTTGTGCTCAAGTCTCTGGAGTGGAACTTGAACCCACAGCGTTCTGATTCAGAGGCGTGAGTGCTACCCACTGAGACACAGGTTGATTCTCATTACATTCTGTGTGCCTTATAATCCAGTATATATTTGTAACCGGGTAGGGTTTACATCCTGTGAATCTGAGGAGCGACCAGTCTAGTTTATGGATCTTAACCGCCAGTGTGAAATGCACCATCCGGCTAATTCACAGGATTTCATGGTAAACCTGGATCATCTGCTAGTGATTTAATAGCAGGATGTCTGGCAACAGGAGTGGGATAAAAGGGAAAGAAAGAACTTGCATTTATATAGCGCCTTTCACAACCTTCTAGTTTGGTAACAACTGCAAACTTGGGATATGGTTCCCCCATTCCAAATCCAGGTCACTTCTCTATCTGTATAGTGAAAAACTGACTCCAGCTCTAATCTCTGGCACACACCACATTTCACTGCTTGCCAACCCAAGAATGTCTCTTTTATACCAACTCTCTGACTATTACCTTTTTAAAAAAAGTGTATTCTGGGAATAAGGGCATCGTTAGCAAGGCTGGCATTTATTGCCCGTCCCTACTTGGTCATGGAGGTGGTGGTGAGCCTTCTTCTTGAACCGCTGCAGTACATGTGGTGAAGGTGCTCCCAACAGCGGTTAGATAGGGAGCTCCAGGATATTGACTGAGGGACAATGAAGGAACCACTATTCCTTCGTAGTTTGCCTGAAGGACAGAATATATATATATATGGCACAAAAAAAAGCTTCTAAAATGTCTGTTGGTAGGACACAGTTTCCCTGCTGTAGTATAAATGCAGCTGAGGCCAGAAGATCCCTGTTGACTTTGAGACCAGCAAGGTCGGGTTTTGACCTGTGCCCTACTATCACTGCCAAGTGTGGGGTGTAGAGTAGCAGTTAAATGGAATAAATACTCCTTAAGAAAAAGTGCATTTAACCAGCAAAGAAAGGTCACGATCCAAATCCTAAATACAGGATTCATGCGCAGCTTTTTATACTGGTGAATCCGTGTCGCACTAGCACATATCCAAACACCCTTCTTACCAATACTCCCTGCCCAAGAGGGTGGAAGTCAACCCCAAAGTTCCTTAAACTTGAAATTGCAAATGACTATTAATTAATGCAGTGTGTACTGGCTACAGGAAGTGTCTCGTCATCCAGTGGCCATTGTATAAAGAGTTGGTTTCTATTCCTTGCCCTGGCAGAAACAAGTTGAATCAGAATGCAGAGCAAATCTTAGCCCAGCAGTAACACATGGTGAAGGAAACAATGTCTTGGTTATTATTTATTACACGCTGCTGTGCTATTATTTCTTTAGCCAACAATGTCCTGCATCCTGAAAATTTTAGCCAAAACTTGCTTTGCCAACGTCATGGGTATTGTACGTGGAGAGACCGGAGAAGCTGGGATTGTTCTCCTTAGAGCAGAGAATGTCAAGGGTGTTCCAAATCAAAGTGGGGGTTTGATTAAGTGTAAATAAGGAGGTGTGGTTTCCACTGGTAGGTAACTAGAGGACACATATTTACAATAATTGCCAAGGAACCAGGGCACAGATGGAGATTCCCCCCCCCCTTTAATTATATAAAAGTGAGTTCTTACATTCTGGAGTGCACTGCTTGCAAGGGTGGTGGAAGTAGACTCAATAGTGACGCTCAGGGGAATTAGATATATACACACTTGAAACATGAGGGAAAAAAAAATGACACGCTATGGGGAAAAGAGCAGGGGAGTGGGATTAATTGGATAGCCAGCACAGGTATGATGGGCTAAATGGCCTCTTTCTGTGATGCATGTTTCTATAATGTGGGTGAAAAGGATGCTCCATATTCATGACATTGTGTTGTCAAGAGCCCACCAAACTGAGAGCAACATCACTGGTCCCAAACAGTCACCTGAATTCTGATGTTTGGCAGAAAAAACATTGTTCAAATTAGAAACTCGAGAAATCGTGCATTTTGTGAAATACTAAGACCCTCAACTCTCCCATTTGAGGAGGTAGCCACGTACATCTGGTCAGGCCAAGTGAAAAAAAGACGCTAGGTTAAGTTTCAGCCACAAGTTAAACAGCTCGGTGTTCTGCTGTGAATCTCTCCCAGCTCGATGACAAAGATACCAGAACAGATACTCAATTTACACAAGGAAAGATAAACCACACCAATGCTGAATAGCTTTTATTTTAATTGACAGCAGTTGAAGGAGAAAAATCAGATCAAGAATGAACCACAGCCAAATCCAGCATTCATCTCTCAAGTCTTAGTCACACTTCATAATGTTGTGGGACCTCCAACTTCACTATGTAGAGATTGAAATCAGTGCTGAAGGATAGGGAATCATTCCCCTAATGTATGCTTGTCAAACAGGTACTCTCCCAGGCCATTCTCAGCAGCTCCCAGTCTCTTCAAGTTGGTGATGTGATCTCCAAGCTTCTTGATCATCGTCACTTGCTCATCCAAGTAGTGGGTCTCCAGGAAGTCACACAACTGGAAAAAGGAAAGAGAAACCAGTCAGTACAGACAACAGATCAAGGATAACACGGAGGAATTGTTCCACATCTTCAGGACTGGATGGTTGGTACAAGTAGAGCACTTGGTGGATTTTGCCCCAGGTTAGATTACTGCACAGGTGTCAAATTCAATACTTCAGAATTGAATTCTAGATCTCCTTCAGATACTAGTGTGCCCCCAGGAGAAGATTAATGATCAAGTATGATCTGGACACTCCATAAAAAGGGCTTGTTGAAATCTCTGCAATGGACAAACAGTCTTACAGGATATAGAGATCTTTCCAATTTCAACCATCACTCTCAACATATCTGAATATTCATAGTTGGAACATTAGAAACTTACATGAGGGTCAGTGCTCTCAGTGGACAGTTTGTGCAGATCCAGCAGACTCTGGTTGACATTCTTCTCCATCTGCAGAGCTCTCTGCATTGCCACTAGTCCATTGCTCCACTCATCCTGCTCTGGTTTCTGAAAAAAACCCCAGAAGTTACTTTTGTGAAAAGTTTGACCTCAAAAGAAGGAAATTAAAGGCTGCAACAACCTCAAGGGTTCCTGCCCAAGGCATTCAATGCAATGGAGTCTGGGCTAGGCAGTGGATGACACGGAGACACAACAGAACATCACTCATTACCTTGAAATGAATACCACCTCCCACCATCTCCAAGTGAATCAATGAAGATTTAATCTCATTATGGAAGATGGGACTTCAAAACAGAAATACTGAATGAACAGTGGATTCTAGTATCAAGTCTCCAGAGAAGATTGGATGGTTGCCTTAAGCTTGAAATATAAGGGTTTTTCTTTCTCTTCCCCTCACCATTTCCCACCCAAATCCCAAAAGTAGTTCTGAAGTCAAAGAAGCTTCTCCTTTTTCTGATAGGGTACCTTGATGTCCTCCAGGACAACACGCCCCCCACGCCGATTCTGGAATTTCATCAGTTTCTCCGCATGCTCCCGTTCCTCATGTGACTGCTCCTTGAAGAACTCGGCAAAGTGACGCAGGGCAACATCATCCCGGTCAAAGTAATAGGACTGTGGAGAGAAAGGAAGTTAGGGCAGGTTAAAGTTTCACCCACGTGCAATTCAAAATAATCACTTGGCAGACTGGTTATTGTGCAATGGCCTGTTTAAAATAAATATCATTTTCATCTCATTATTAATGTTTGTTCATTGAACAGTCGGTCTCTCTTTTCACTTTAGAAACATCACAACTAAACTGGCTAACAGGAGTCTATCAGCAGGACAAATGAGGGTGGGGAAATAAAGGCCACGCTGGAGACCAGAGGTCAGTGGAACTACTTCTACTAATTTCTTATGGAAAGTTAGTAAAGGAATGAATGCAAACCCACCAATTTGATGCTGCAAGACCAGATCACTAAGGACGGTTTTACCAACAGTACACCATCCTCAAGTCACTTCAATAGGAAAGAAGGCCTAACCAGCACATGATTAATTGCAGTCACTTAATTGAAACATTTGCACTACTGTCAAATCCATACTCTTCATCCTGTGACAAACTCAAGACTAGAAAACAGCTCCAGTTTGAATTTTAAGCCCTTTTAGATCATGCAACTAGGAAACAACTAGATATCTAGCTAGTTTATTATATAGAAGTCATTCAAATAGAGTAAAGTAGATAGATAGCTCACGATGGAGAGATAAACATAGGAGGAATAGAGCTCCATGTTGATCTGCTTGTTGACAGCATCCTCACAGTCTTTGTGATAGTTCTGACACACTTGGGAGGCCATCTTAATGTCTATAGTGTGTCTGGATTTCAGCAAGGCCACCTTCTAGATTCACACACTCAATCTAACTGCTGTGAAAGTAAGAACCAGCACATTTTAAACACATGGACAGCCCTGTATTTGCATAACAGATGATGAGTGACAGTTATTGGTAGCCAATCTGATCACTTCCATGCCTCAACAAAATCCACAAACTAATTAATTAATGAATAAAGTGAGCATTGGGTGAGCCAATCAGAGCTTTGAAAGTAAGTTTAGCTGACTACTTACTAGCAACCTCGTTGTTGTCGAGTCCTTTGACCTCTCGGAGAAAAAAAAAATGTTTTGTTTAAAATGTCCTGAACTTAAAATACATAGTTATACCTTTGTACCTTAGGAATTCTGATGAATTTGTGACAAAATTAGAGGTTTGTTTTTTTATTGTAGTTGGTTGTGAACTTAATGTAATATCCAGAGATCAGGTCGTCCAGGGTGAGTCTGCACTGTCAGCGAGTAAGGAAGATGGAAATTCTACCCCATGTGTGCAGAGGGTGATGGTTGTTGAGCCCTTGTTTTACTCTCATTATGTTCTGCGTTTCATATAATCCAGTATATATTTGTCACCGGGTAGGGTTTACATCCTGTGAATCTGAGGAGCAACCAGTCTAGTTTATGGATCTTAACCGCCAGTGTGAACAACACATTCCACCATCCGGCTAATTCACAGGATTTCATGGTAAACCTGGATCATCTGCTGGAGGTTTAATAGCAGGATGTCTGGCAACAGGAGTGGGATAAAAGGGAAAGAAAGATCTTGCATTTATATAGCGCCTTTCACGACCTTCTAGTTTAGTAACAACTGCAAACTTGGGATATGGTTCCCACATTCCAAATCCAGGTCACTTATCTATCTGTATAGTGAAAAACTGACTCCAGCTCTAATCTCTGGCACACACCACATTTCACTGCTTGCCAACCCAACAATGTCTCTTTTATACCAACTCTCTGCCTATTATGTTTTTAAAAAAAAATTATTTTGGGGATACCGGCATCACTCGCAAGGCTGGCTTTTATTGCCCACCCCTACTTTGTCTGTGAAGGTGAAGGTGGTGGTGAGCCGCCTTCTTGAACCGCTACAGTCCGTGTGGTGAAGGTTCTCCCAACAGGGAGTGAGTTGCAGGATTTTAACTCAGCGACGATAAATGAACTACTATTCCTTCGTAGTTTGCTTGAAGGACAGAATATATATATGGCACAACAAATGCTTCTAAAACGTCTGTTGGTAGAACACAGTTTCCCTGCTGTAGTATAAATGCAGCTGAGGCCAGAAGATCTCTGTTGACTTCGAGAACAGCAAGGTTAGGTTTTGACCTGTTCCCTACTATCACTGCCATGTGTAGTGTGTAGAGTAGCAGTTAAATGGAATAAATACACCTTAAAACAAATGCACAATTAACCAGCAAAGAAAGGTCACGATCCAAATCCTAAATACAGGATTCACGTGCAGCTTTTTACTCTGGTGAAGCCGTGTCCCACTAACACATATCCAAACACCCTTCTTACCAATTCTCCCTGCTCAAGAGGGTGGAAGTCAACCACAAAGAAACATTTGCTTAAACTTGAAATTGCAAATGACTATTAGATAATGCAGTGTGTACTGGCTACAGAAAGTGTCTAGTCTTCCAGTGGCCACTGTGTGAAGAACTGGTTTCTATTCCTTGCCCTGGCAGAAACAAGTTGATTCAGAATGCTGAGCAGTTTGTCGACCAGAAGGTTGGCACCTATTGAAGGAAGCAGTGTCTTGTTTATCATTTATTACATTCTGCTGTGCTCTTATTTCTTTTTTGCTTTAGCCAACAATGTCCTGCATCCTGAAAATTTTAGCTTAAACTTGGGTATTGTATGGTGTGACTGGAGAAGCTGAGATTGTTCTCCTTAGAGCAGAGAACATCAAGGGGCGGTGTGCTAAAGTATATGGGGTTTTGATTAAGAGTAAATAAGGAGCAGTTTCCACTGGTACATGGGTTGTTAACTAGAGGACACAGATTTATGATAATTGCCAAATGAACCAGGGCAGAAATGGAGAATTTTTTCAATACTATATAAACAGTGAGTTGTTACAATCGGGAATGCACTGCCTGCAAAAGTGGTGGAAGTAGATTCAATAGTGACTCAAGGGAATTAGATATATACTTAACAAAAAAAAGGACATGCGATGTGGAAAGAGCAGGTGAGTGGGATTAACTGAATAGCCAGCACATATATGATGGGTTCAATGGACTCCTTCTGTGCAGCAAGATTCTATACTGCAGGTAAAAAGGAAACTACACATTCATGGCATGGTGTTGTCAAGAGCCCACCTAACAGAGCAATATCCCTGGTCCAGATCCATTACATTAAGTCCCATGGCTGTCAGCCAAGACATTGTTCAAATTAGAGGCTCGAGTAATCTTGCATTCTGTAAAACACAAAGACCCTCAACTCCACAATTTGGAGACGTAGCCCCGGACAAGTGAGGGGGGGGGCACGGAAAAGAAAACTGCAGCTTAAGTTTCAGCACAAGTTACACAGCTAGCTGTTTTGCTGCTGAGCATATCACCAAGTTGGGTGACAAAGATGCCAGAACCACTACACAGTTTGCACAAGGAAAGACAAACCACTTCAATGCTGAATAGCTTTTATTTTCATTGACAGCACTTGAAGGAGAAAAAAGTCAGATCAAGAATGAACCACATCCAAAGCCAACATTCACTGCAAGTCTTAGTCACACTTCATAGTGAAGTTGGAGGTCCCTCAATGTTATGTTGAGAATCAATTAAATGCGGAGGGATGGGGAATCATTCCCCTAATGTGTGCTTGTCAAACAGGTACTCTCCCATGCCAGTCTCAGGGGCTCCCAGTCTCTTCAAGTTGGTGATGTGATCTCCCAGCTTCTTGATCATCTTCACTTGCTCATCCAAGTAGTGGGTCTCCAGGAAGTCACACAACTGGAAAAAGGAAAGAGAAACCAGTCAGTACAGACAACAGATCAAGGATAACACGGAGGAATTGTTCCACATCTTCTCCTGGACTGGATGGTTGGTACAAGTAGAGCACTTGGTGGATTCCCCCCCGCCGCCGACGTTAGATTACTGCACAGGTGTCAGATTCATGACTTTAGAATTGGATTCCAGAACTCCTTCAGATACTATAGTGCCCCCGGGAGAAGTTTAATAAACAAGTCTACAGTATAAGCTGGACCCCTGATAAACAAGGGCTCGTTGAAATCTCTGCAATGCACAGTCTACTGGTATATGGAGATCTCCAATTGTTGCACTAAATGGCAGATAAATGCCTCAGCTATCACCCTCAACTCATTTGAGGATTCATAGTTGGAACATTAGGAACTTACATGAGGGTCTGTTCTCTCTGTGGAGAGTTTGTGCAGATCCAGTAGACTCTGGTTGACATTCTTCTCCAGCTGCAGAGCTCTCTGCATCGCCACCAGACCATTGCTCCACTCATCCTGCTCTGGTTTCTGGAAAAAAACCACAGAAGTTACTTTTGAAAGTTCTACCGCAAATGAAGGAAATTAAAGGGTGCAACAACCTCAAGGGTTCCTGCCCAAGGCAGTCAATGCAATGGAATCTGTGCAAGGCCATGGATGACAGAGGCAACAGCAAATCACTCATCACCTTGAAATGAGTACCACCTCCCACCATCTCCAAGTGAATCAATGAAGACTGAATCTCATTATGGAAAATAGGACTTCAAAACAGAAATACTGAATGAACAGTGGATTCTAGGATCAAGTCTCCTGAGACGATTGGATTGTTGGCTTAAGCTTGAAATGAAAGGTTTTTCTTTCTCTCCCACTCTCCCTTTCCCAAACTCAGCCCAATCCCAAAAGTAGTTCACAAGTCAAAGAAGCTCATCCTTTTTCTGAAAGGATACCTTGATGTCCTCCAGGACAATACGCCCCCCACGCCGATTCTGGAATTTCATCAGTTTCTCCGCGTGCTCACGTTCCTCATGTGACTGCTCCTTGAAGAACTCGGCAAAGTGATGCAGGGCAACATCATCCCGGTCAAAGTAATAGGACTGCAGAGAGAAAGAAGGTTAGGGCAGGTTAAAGTTTCACCCATGTGCAATTCAAAATGACTACTTGGCAGACTGGTTATTGTGCAATGCCTTATTTAAAAGAAATATCATTTTCAACTAGCTATTAATGTTTGTTCATTGAACAGTCGGTCTCTTCACATTAGAAACAGCACAACTAAACAGGCTAATAGGAGTCTCGATCAGTAGGAAAGATTGGGGAAGGGAGATAAAGGCCAAGCTGGAGGCCAGAGGTCAGTGGAATTACTTCTACTCATTTCTTATGGAAAGTTATTGAGAACATAAGAACATAAGAAATAGGAGCAGGAGTAGGCCAATCGGCCCCTCGAGCCTGCTCCGCCATTCAATAAGATCATGGCTGATCTGATCCTAACCGCCAATCTACTATCTATCACAGAACCATCGCCTGCATCTAACAGAATTGCGCACACGAAATAGGAGCAGAATCAGGCTACACTGTCCCTGGGCCCGCTCCACTACCCACAGGGCCATGACCGATCCGAACCTAGACTCATGTCCAAATTCCTGCCCGCTCCCCGTAACCCTTAATGCCCTTTACTTCTAGGAAACTGTCTATTTCTGTTTTAAATTTATTTGATGATGTAGCTTCTACAGCTTTTTGTGGCAGCATATTCCATGGACCTACCACCCTCTGAGTGAAGTAGTTCCTCCTCATCTCAGTTTTGAAAGAGCAGCCCCTTATTGTAAGACTATGTCCCCTAGTTCTAGTCTCACCCGTCATCGGGAACATCCTCCCCACATCCACCCGATCCAACCCCTTCACAATCTTCTATGTTTCAATAAGATCGCCTCTCATTCTTCTGAACTCCAATGAGTAGAGTCCCAATCTACCCAACCTCTCCTCATATGACCACCCCCTCATCCCCGGGATTAACCGAGTGAACCTTTTTTGCACTGCCTCGAGAGCAAGGATGTCTTTCCTTAAGTAAGGACACCAAAACTGTATGCAGTATTCCAGGTGCGGTCTCACCAATACCTTGTACAACTGAAGCAATACCTCCCTATTTTTATATTCTATCCCCCTAGCAATGAAAGCCAACATTCCATTTGCCTTCTTAATCACTTGCTGCACCTGCATACTAACCTTTTGAGTTTCATGCACCAGGACCCCCAGATCCCTTTGCACTTCAGTATTCTCCAGTTTCTTGCCATTAAGATAATAAATTGCTCTAGGATTTTTCCTGCCAAAGTGCATCACCTCACACTTTCCAGTGTTGTATTCCATCTGCCAAATCTCTGCTCACTTACTTAGCCTGTCTATGTCCCCTTGCAGGTTTTTTATGTCCTCCTCACTCACTACTTTCCCTCCCATCTTTGTATCATCTGCAAATTTTGATATGTTACACTTGGTCCCTTCCTCCAAATCATTAATATAGATTGTGAAGAGTTGGGGACCCAGCACTGACCCCTGTGGGACACCACTAGTTACTGATTGCCAGTCTGAGAATGAACCATTTATCCCAACTCTTTGCTTTGTTAGATAGCCAATCCTCTATCCATGCCAGAATATTACCCCCAATCCCGTGATTTTTTACCTTAAGCAATAATCTTGTGTGGCACCTTGTCAAATGCCTTTTGGAAGTCTAAATACACTACGTCCACTGGTTCCCCTTTATCCACTCTATATGTTATTAAAGGAATGACTGCAAATCCAACAATTTCATGCTGCAAGATCAGCTCACTAAGGAAGGTTTCGCCAAGAGTACACCATCCTCAAGGTCACTTCAACAGAAGGACAGAAGGTCTAACCAGCATATGATTAATTGCAGTCACTTCATTGAAACATTTGCACAACAGTCAAATCCATACTCTTCAACCAGTGACAAACTCAAGACTAGAAAACAGCTCCTGTTTGAAGTTTAAGCCCTTTTAGCTCATGCAACTAGAAAACAACTAGACATCTAACTAGTTTATTATATAGAAGTCATTCCAATAGAGAGTAATGTAGATAGCGCACCATGGAGAGATAAACATAGGAGGAATAGAGCTCCATGTTGATCTGCTTGTTGACAGCATCCTCACAGTCCTTGTGGTAGTTCTGACACACTTGGGAGGCCATCTTAATTTCTATAGTGTGTCTGGATTTCAAGACTTCAGCCAACTGAACTTCCTCACTCAATCAAACTCCTGGGAAAGTGAGAACCTGCACATTTTAAACTCATGGACAGCCCCACATTTGCATAACAGATGATGAGTGACAGTTATTGGTAGCCAATCAGATAACTTCCATGCCTCAACAAAATCCACAAACACATTGGGTGAGCCAATCAGAGCTTTGAATGTAAGTTTAGCTGATTACTTCCCAGCAACCTCGTTGCTGGAGCCCTTTGACCTCTTTTTAAAATGTTTTGTTTAAAATGTCCTGAACTTAAAATACATAGTTTTACCTTTGTACTTGCAATACAGTCACCTTAGTAATTCAGCTGAATTTGTGACAAAATTAGAGATTTGTTTGTTTATTGTAGATGATTTTGAACTGAATGCAATATTCAGAGATCAGGTAGTTCAGGGTGAGTCTGCACTGTCAGCGAGTAAGGAAGATGGAAATTCTATCCCAAATTTGTCATAAATTTACCCCATGATTGCAGAGGGTGATGGTTGTTGAGAGAGATAGAAGAAAGAAAGACTTGCATTTCTATAGCTCTTTTCATGACCACAGGACGTCCCAAAGGGCTTTACAGTCAATGAAGTACTTTTGAAGTGCAGTCACTGTTGTAATTTAGGAAATGCGGTAGCCAATTGTGCACAGCAAGCTCCCACAAACAGCAATGTGCTAATGACCATATCATCTGCTTTTGTTATGTTGATTGAGTGATAAATATTGGCCCCAGGACACCGGGATAACTCCCCTGCTCTTCGTCAAAATAGTGCAATGGGATCTTTACATCCACCTGAGAGAGCAGACAGGGCCTCGGTTTAACGTCTCATCCGAAAGACGGCACCTCTGACAGTGCATCGCTCCCTCAGCACTGAACTGGAGTGTCAGCCTAGATTTATGTGCTCAAGTCTCTGGAGTGGAACTTGAACCCACAGCGTTCTGATTCAGAGGCGTGAGTGCGACCCACTGAGACACAGGTTGATTCTCATTACATTCTGTGTGCCTTATAATCCAGTATATATTTGTAACCGGGTAGGGTTTACATCCTGTGAATCTGAGGAGCGACCAGTCTAGTTTATGGATCTTAACCGCCAGTGTGAAATGCACCATCCGGCTAATTCACAGGATTTCATGGTAAACCTGGATCATCTGCTAGTGATTTAATAGCAGGATGTCTGGCAACAGGAGTGGGATAAAAGGGAAAGAAAGAACTTGCATTTATATAGCGCCTTTCACAACCTTCTAGTTTGGTAACAACTGCAAACTTGGGATATGGTTCCCACATTCCAAATCCAGGTCACTTCTCTATCTGTATAGTGAAAAACTGACTCCAGCTCTAATCTCTGGCACACACCACATTTCACTGCTTGCCAACCCAACAATGTCTCTTTTATAAAACTTTCTGTCTATTACCTTATTTTTAAATAAAATTCATTCTGGGAATAAGGGCATCGCTAGCAAGGCTGGCATTTATTGCCTGTCCCTACTTGGTCGTGGAGGTGGTGGTGAGCCTTCTTCTTGAACCGCTGCAGTACATGTGGTGAAGGTGCTCCCAACAGCGGTTAGATAAGGAGCTCCAGGATTTTAACCCAGTGATGATGAAGGAACCACTATTCCTTCGTAGTTTGCCTGAAGGACAGAATATATATATATGGTGTAAGGGATACTCTCCTGACCCTGCGTGTCTCGTAGCCTGTGAGATTCACGCGGCTCTGTGCAGCCTGTATGTCAGTGCGGGTCTAGGCCTGGTCTCCAGCCAGTCTGGGAACACTAGACACCCCTGTGAGTGGTTCGAATCACTCTCCCTTACGGTTCTAGACACTGGACTTAGATGCGAGAGCAGTAATGGAGATAAAACTCATGTAGACTTGGTTTGAACGGTACGAAATGGAAAATCTTTATTGCATGATACTTAAAATTATGAAATACATGTCATATGCACAGATTAATGACAGTACAATCTTACAAACAGTTATAATCACTCTTAGGGAAACGAGGAACGACCAGCACAACGTAAATAGGGCACACATTACAAATATCCTTAAACTTTAAACCCTCCCCTATCAATGTCTGTCCTAAACTAGCTTCGTAGGATCCCGAGACTCATGCTCACCACTCGTAATAACTCGGAGAAATCCCGAATAGCTGATCGGATGTTTTTCACCGCAGCACCCACGTGTTGGTCAGGAGATCTCCTGGTCCCACTTGTTTACTGCTTCTGCTGCTCGGTCAGTCGGC
Organism: Squalus acanthias; assembly: GCA_030390025.1. Classification (NCBI taxonomy): domain Eukaryota; kingdom Metazoa; phylum Chordata; class Chondrichthyes; order Squaliformes; family Squalidae; genus Squalus; species Squalus acanthias. The sequence goes on from CM059450.1 coordinate 5,643,232, forward strand.
TGGACCGTCCGCTGTAGTGAAGACCTCTGTTGGTTGGGTACAAGGTATGGTGGAGCACCGTTGTCAATATCACTGATACGATGTGTTTGCACAGTCCAGTTATCGTTGATGCAATATGTCTTGTTAAAAGTTTAACGAAGAAAACTTCCTGTCGAGAAGACTTGGCTGATCGACCTACGGGCGCGGTCGGGATTTACTGACCGTGGCGATGGATAAGGTCTTCTTCTCTTCTCCTCTCATCTCATCTCATCTCATCTCGGGCCTTTGGTTCCGCTGCCCGCTACCAACATAGGTCTTTGCAACAGTCTTTTACACAGGAGCAGCCACGAGGTTACGAATCGACCGGATAAAACACAGGAGCAGCCACGATGATAACAGCAACAAGCGGCAAGAGTCAAGAACACGAGGCAAGAGCCAAGAGCAAGAGAGCGAATGGACGGTTTGGGCCTGCAATTATAGTGCACAGTTCTTCCGTTTCCCGCCCAACTACAATGTCCATTCTTTTGTTTAACGGTTTGGCGCCCAAAATGTCCTGTATGGGTGATCTCTGTCCTTAATGGGTTTCGGGGCTACTCCTGAATGTTTGAGTACCTGTTAATATTTCTCCCATTGTTAAATCGGTCGGTGTTCCCCCTGGAGGGGTTTGGGGCTCCCAAGTGTCCTGTATAACTACCTGCTAACGGCTCTCTCATCGTAGAGCCGTTGGGAGTTTACATATTAATGTCCTTTGGATGGGCCCTTGATGGCTTTCCTTTGTACCTGGGAGACCGATTCCAGTATCGATGTTTATACTGTAAACCCATAATGTCCTGTGTATTGTCTTCACTGTGCTGAATCGTTTATCGATCCTGCAAAAATGTTTATTGGAACGCCATCTTGTCTGCCTGTTGAAAAGTCTAGAATGTTCTGTCACGAGGTGCGGCGGCCATTTTACAGGCTGCTTGTGTCCAATTTAAACCTGACAGCATTCCGCTGAAATAAAAGCTGTTTTGAACGAAACTTTGTGTTTTCTCCTTATTAAAATGAAATCGCGATAATTGCGAATTCTACAATGGCACAAAAAAGCTTATAAAATGTCTGTTGGTAGGACACAGTTTCCCTGCTGTAGTATAAATGCAGCTGAGGCCAGAAGATCTCTGTTGACTTCGAGACCAGCAAGGTCAGGTTTTGACCTGTGCCCTACTATCACTGCCAAGTGTGGGGTGTAGAGTAGCAGTTAAATGGAATAAATACTCTTTAAGAAAAAGTGCAATTAACCAGCAAAGGTCATGATCCAAATCCTAAATGCAGGATTCATGGGTAGCTTTTTACACTGGTGAATCCGTGTCCCACTAGTACATATCCAAACACCCTTACCGATACTTCCTGCCCAAGAGGGTGGAAACCAACCCCAAAGTTCCTTAAACTTGAAATTGCAAATGACTATTAGTTAATGCAGTGTCTACTGGCTACAGGAAGTGCCTAGTCATCCAGTGGCCATTGTGTAAAGAGCTGGTTTCTATTCCTTGCCCTGGCAGATAGAAGTTGAATCAGAAAGCTGAGCAATTCTTAGCCCAGAAGGTTGGCACATGTTGAAGGAAGCAATGTCTTGGTTATTATTTGTTACAGTCTGCTGTGCCATTACTTCTTTTTTGCTTTAGCCAACAATGTCCTGCATCCTGCAAACTTTAGATTAAGCTTGCTTTACACACCTCATGGGTATTGTATGGTATGTGAAGCGACTGGAGAAGCTGGGATTGTTCTCCTTAGAGCAGAGATCATCAAATGGTGTTCCCAATTATAGGGGGTTTTGATTAATAAATAAGGAGAAATGGTTTCCACTGGCACATGGATTGGTTACTAGAGGACACAGATTTATGATAATTGCCAAATGAACCAGGGCAGAAATGGAGAATTTTTGATTACTATATAAACACAGGGAGTTGCTGCAATCTGGAATGTACTGACTGCAACTGTGGTGGAAGTAGATGTAATAGTGACTCAAAAATGAATTAGATATCTGCTTGAAACACTAAAAAAAAAGACAAGCTATGGCAAAGAGTAGGGGAGTGGGACTAATTGGATAGCCAGCATATGCATGAGGGGCTGAATAGCAAGTTTCTATAATGTGGGTGAAATGGATGCTACACATTCACGCCATGGTGTTGTCAAGAGCCCACCTAACTCACAGCAACATCACTGGTCTCCCACCATCACCTGAATTCCCATGTTTATCAGAAAAGACATTGTTCAAATTAGAAGCTCGAAAACTCTTGGATATTGTGAAATACTAAGACTCTCAAGTCTATGATTTGGAGATGTAGTCACGTACATTTGGTCAGGCCAAGTGAGGGGAAAAAAAACCCACTAGGTTAAGTTTCAGCCACAAGTTAAACAGCTCGGTGTTCTGCCGTGAATCGCGCCAAGCTGGATGACAAAGATACCAGAGCCAATACTCAATTTACACAAGGAAAGACAAACCACTCCAATGCTGAATAGCTTTTATTTTCATTGACAGCAGTTGAAGGATAAAAATCAGATCAAGAATGAACCACATCCAAAGCCAGCATTCACTTCAAGTCTTAGTCACACTTCATAATGTTGTGGGACCTCCAACTTCACTATGTACAGATTCAATTGAATGCTGAAGGACAGGGAATCAGTCCCCTAATGTCTGCTTGTCAAACAGGTACTCTCCCATGCCATTCTCAGGGGCTCCCAGTCTCTTCAAGTTGGTGATGTGATCTCCCAGCTTCTTGATCATCTTTACTTGCTCATCCAAGTAGTGGGTCTCCAGGAAGTCACACAACTGGAAAAAGGAAAGAGAAACCAGTCAGTACAGACAACAGATCAAGGATAACACGGAGGAATTGTTCCACATCTTCTCCTGGACTGGATGGTTGGTACAAGGAGAGCACTTGGTGGATTTTGCCCCAGGTTAGATTACTGCACAGGTGTCAAATTCATTACTTTAGAATTGAATTCTAGAACTCCTTCAGATACTATAGTGCCTCCAGGAGAAGATTTATGATCTGGACACTTCATAAAAAAGGGCTTGTTGAAATTTCTGCAATGGACAAACAGTCTTACTGGAAATGGAGATCTTTCCATTTTCAACCATCACCCTAAACACATCTGAATTGTCATCGTTGGAACATTAGAAACTTACATGCGGGTCAGTGCTCTCAGTGGAGAGTTTGTGCAGATCCAGCAGACTCTGGTTGACATTCTTCTCCATCTGCAGAGCTCTCTGCATCACCACCAGACCATTGCTCCACTCATCCTGCTCTGGTTTCTGGAAAAAAAAACCAGAAAAGTTACTTTTGAGAAAGTTTTACCTCAAATGAAGGAAATTAAAGGCTGCAACAACCTCGAGGGTTCCTGCCCAAGGCATTCAAAGCAATGGCATCTGTGCAAGGTAGTGGATGACACGGGGAGAGGCAACAGCACATCACTCATTACCTGGAAATGAATACCACCTCCCACCATCTCCAAGTGAACGAATGAAGATTTAATCTCATTAATGGAAGATGGGACTTCAAAACAGAAATACTGAATGAACAGTGGCTTCTCATATCAAGTCTCCTGGGATGAGTGGATTGCTGTCTTAAGCTTGAAATGCAAGGTTTTTATTTCTCTCTCTCTCTCTCTTCTCCCTTTCCCACCCTAATCCCCAAAGTAGTTCACAAGTCAAAGAAGCTCAACCTTTTTCTGAAAGGATACCTTGATGTCCTCCAGGACAACACACCCCCCACGCCGATTCTGGAATTGCATCAGTTTCTCCGCGTGCTCACGTTCCTCATGTGACTGCTCCTTGAAGAACTCAGCAAAGTGACGCAGGGCAACATCATCCCGGTCAAAGTAATAGGACTGCGGATAGAAAGGAAGTTAGGGCAGACTAAAGTTGCACCCGTGTGCAATTCAAAATGATCACTTGGCAGACTGGTTATTGTGCAATACCTTATTTAAAAGAAATATCATTTTCAACTAGTTATTAATGTTTGTTCATTGAACAGTCGGTCTCTTCACAACTAAACTGGCTAATAGCAGTCTCGATCAGTAGGAAAGATTGGGGAAGGGAGATAAAGGCCAAGCTGGAGACCAGAAGTCAGTGAAATTACTTCTACACATTTCTTATGGAAAGTTAGGAAAGGAATGACAGCAAATCCAACAATTTCATGCTGGAAGATCAGCTCACTAAGGAAGGTTTTACCAACAGTACACCATCCTCAAGTCACTTCAACAGAAGGACAGAATGCCAAGCCAACACATAATTAATTGCAGTCACTTCATTGAAACATTTGCACTACAGTCAAACCCATACTCTTCAACCTGTGACGAACTCAAGACTAGAAAACAGCTCCTGTTTGAAGTTTAAGCCCTTTTAGCTCATGCAACTAGGAAACAACTAGATATCGAACTAGTTTATTATATAGAAGTCATTCTAATAGAGAGTAAAGTAGATAGCTCACCATGGAGAGATAAACATAGGAGGAATAGAGCTCTATGTTGATCTGCTTGTTGACAGCATCCTCACAGTCCTTGTGGTAGTTCTGACGCACTTGAGAGGCCATCTTAATTTCTATAGTGTGTATGGATTTCAGCAAGTCCACCAACCAGACTTGCTTATTCAATCTAACTGCTATGAAAATGAGAACCAGCACATTTTAAACACTTGGACAACCCAGCATTTGCATAACAGATGATGAGTGACAGTTATTGGTAGCCAATCAGATAACTTTCATGCCTCAACAAACTCCACAAACTCATTAATTAATAAGCTGAGCATTGGGTGAGCCAATCAGAGCTTTGAAAGTAAGTTTTGCTGATTACTTCCCAGCAACCTCGTTGTTGTCGAGTCCTTTGACCTCTTTTAAAAATGTTTTGTTTCAAATGTCCTGAACTTAAAATACATTGTTATACCTTTGTACTTGCAATACAGTCACCTTAGGAATTCAGATGAATTTGTGACAAAACCTAGAGAATTGTTTGTTTATTGCAGGTGGTTTTGAACTTAATGCAATATCCAGAGATCAGGTAGTCCAGGGTGGGTCTACACTGTCAGTGAGTAAGGAAGATGGAAAATCTACCCCATGTGCGCCGAGTGTGTTGGTTGTTGAGAGAGAAAGAAAGAAGAAAGAAAGACTTGCATTTCCACAGCACCTTTCATGACCACAGGACGTCACAAAGGGCTTTACAGCCAATGAAATACTTTTGAAGTGTAGTCACTGTTGTGATTTAGGAAACGCAGCAGCCAATTGTGCACAGCAAGCTCCCACAAACAGCAATGTGCTAATGACCAGATAATCTGATTTTGTTTTGTTGATTGAGGGATAAATATTGGCCAGGACACCGGGATAACTCCCCTGCTCTTCGTCAAAATAGTGCAATGGGATCTTTACATTTACCTGAGAGCGCAGACAGAGCTCGTTAATGTCTCATCCGAAAGACGGCACCTCTGACTGTGTAGCACTCCATCAGCACTGAACTGGAGTGTCAGCCTAGATTTTTGTGCTCAAGTCTCTGGAGTGGAACTTGAACCCACAGCGTTCTGATTCAGAGGCGTGAGTGCGACCCACTGAGACACAGGTTGATTCACATTACATTCTGTGTGCCTTATAATCCAGTATATATTTGTAACTGGGTTGGGTTTACATCCTGTGAATCTGAGGTGCGACCAGTCTAGTTTATGGATCTTAACCGCCAGTGTGAAATGCACCATCCGGCTAATTCACAGGATTTCATGGTAAACCTGGATCATCTGCTAGTGGTTTAATAGCAGGATGTCTGGCAACAGGAGTGGGATAAAAGGGAAAGAAAGAACTTGCATTTATATAGCGCCTTTCACAACCTTCTAGTTTGGTAACAAGTGCAAACTTGGGATCTGGTTCCCCCATTCCAAATCCAGGTCACTTCTCTATCTGTATAGTGAAAAACTGACTCCAGCTCTAATCTCTGGCACACACCACATTTCACTGCTTGCCAAACCAAGAATGTCTCTTTTATAAAACTTTCTGTCTATTACCTTATTTTTAAATAAAATTCATTCTGGGGATAAGGGCATCGCTAGCAAGGCTGGCATTTATTGCCTGTCCCTACTTGGTCGTGGAGGTGGTGGTGAGCCTTCTTCTTGAACCACTGCAGTACATGTGGTGAAGGTTCTCCCAACAGCGGTTAGATAGGGAGCTCCAGGATATTGACTGAGGGACAATGAAGCAACCACTATTCCTTCGTAGTTTGCCTGAAGGACAGAATATATATATATATGGCACAAAAAAACTTCTAAAATGTCTGTTGGTAGGACACAGTTTCTCTGCTGTAGTATAAATGCAGCTGAGGCCAGAAGATCTCTGTTGACTTCGAGACCAGCAAGGTCAGGTTTTGACCTGTGCCCTACTATCACTGCCAAGTGTGGGGTGTAGAGTAGCAGTTAAATGGAATAAATACTCCTTAAGAAAAAGTGCAATTAACCAGCAAAGGTCATGATCCAAATCCTAAATACAGGATTCATGGGTAGCTTTTTACACTGGTGAATCCGTGTCCCACTAGTACATATCCAAACACGCTTCTTACCAATACTCCCTGCCCAAGAGGGTGGAAACCAACCCCAAAGTTCCTTAAACTTGAAATTGCAAATGACTATTAGTTAATGCAGTGTCTACTGGCTACAGAAAGTGCCTAGTCATCCAGTGGCCATTGTGTAAGGAGCTGGTTTCTATTCCTTGCCCTTGTAGATAGAAGTTGCATCAGAAAGCTGAGCAATTCTTAGCCCAGAAGGTTGGCACATGTTAAAGGAAGCAATGTCTTGGTTATTATTTGTTACAGTCTGCTGTGCTTTTACTTCTTTTTTGCTTTAGCCAACAATGTCCTGCATCCTGAAAATTTTAGATTAAGCTTGCTTTACACACCTCATGGGTATTGGATGGTATGTGAAGCGACTGGACAAGCTGGGATTGTTCTCCTTAGAGCAGAGATCATCAAATGGTATTCCCAATTATAGGGGGTTTTGATTAATAAATAAGGAGAAATGGTTTCCACTGGCACATGGATTGGTTACTAGAGGACACAGATTTATGATAATTGCCAAATGAACCAGGGCAGAAATGGAGAATTTTTCATTACTATATAAACACACGGAGTTGCTGCAATCTGGAATGTACTGACTGCAACTGTGGTGGAAGTAGATGTAATAGTGACTCAAAAATGAATTAGATATCTGCTTGAAACACTAAAAAAAAGACAAGCTATGGCAAAGAGCAGGGGAGTGGGACTAATTGGATAGCCAGCATATGCATGAGGGGCTGAATAGCAAGTTTCTATAATGTGGGTGAAAGGGATGCTACACATTCACGTCATGGTGTTGTCAAGAGCCCACCTAACTCACAGCAACATCACTGGTCCCACACAATCACCTGAATTCCCATGTTTATCAGAAAAGACATTGTTCAAATTAGATGCTCGAGAACTCTTGGATTTTGTGAAATACTAAGACGCTCAAGTCTCTGATTTGGAAATGTAGCCACGTACATCTGGTCAGGCCAATGAGGGGGAAAAAAAACACTAGGTTAAGTCAGCCACAAGTTAAACAGCTCGGTGTTCTGCCGTGAATCGCGCCAAGCTGGATGACAAAGATACCAGAGCCAATACTCAATTTACACAAGGAAAGACAAACCACTCCAATGCTGAATAGCTTTTATTTTCATTGACAGCAGTTGAAGGAGAAAAATCAGATCAAGAATGAACTACATCCAAAGCCAGCATTCACTTCAAGTCTTAGTCACACTTCATAGGTGAAGTTGGAGGTCCCACAACATTATGTACAGATTCAATTGAATGCTGAAGGATAGGGAATCAGTCCCCTAATGTGTGCTTGTCAAACAGGTACTCTCCCATGCCATTCTCAGGGGCTCCCAGTCTCTTCATGTTGGTGATGTGATCTCCCAGCTTCTTGATCATCTTCACTTGCTCATCCAAGTAGTGGGTCTCCAGGAAGTCACACAACTGGAAAAAGGAAAGAGAAACCAGTCAGTACAGACAACAGATCAAGGAGAACACGGAGGAATTGTTCCACATCTTCTCCTGGACTGGATGGTTGGTACAAGTAGAGCACTTGGTGGATTTTGCCCCAGGTTAGATTACTGCACAGGTGTCAAATTCAATACTTCAGAATTGGATTCCAGAACTCCTTCAGATACTATAGTGCCCCTGGGACAAATTTATAGATCAAGTCTACAGTATGATCTGGACCCTACATAAAAAGAGGGCTTGTTCAAATCTCTGCAATGAGCACACAGTCTAATGGATATGGAGATCTTTCCAATAGTTGCATTAAATGGCAGATAAATGCCTCAGCCATCATCCTCAACACCTCTGAAGATTCATAGTTGGAACATTAGAAACTTACATGAGGGTCTGTCCTCTCAGTGGAGAGTTTGTGCAGATCCAGCAGACTCTGGTTGACATTCTTCTCCATCTGCAGAGATCTCTGCATTGCCTCCAGACCATTGCTCCACTCATCCTGCTCTGGTTTCTGGAAAAAAACCCAGAAGTTAGTTGAGAAAAGTTCGACATCAATGAAGGAAATTAAAGGCTGCAACCACCTCAAGGGTTCCTGCCCAAGGCAGTCAATGGAATGGAGTCTGTGCAAGGCCATGGATGACACAGGGAGAGGCAACAGCACATCACTCATTACCTTGAAATGAATACCACCTCCCACCATCTCCAAGGTGAATCAATGAAAACTGAATCTCATTATGGAAGATGGGACTTCAAAACAGAAATACTGAATGAACAGTGGATTCTCGGATCAATTCTCCTGGGACGATTGGATTGCTATCTTAAGCTTGAAATGTAAGAATTTTCTGTTTCTCTCCCCTCTCCCACCCCACAGTCCAATCCCAAAAGTAGTTCACAAGTCAAAGAAGCTTATCCTTTATCTGAAAGGATACCTTGATGTCCTCCAGGACAATACGCCCTCCACGCCGATTCTGGAATTTCATCAGTTTCTCAGCATGCTCACGTTCCTCATGTGACTGCTCCTTGAAGAACTCGGCAAAGTGACGCAGGGCAACATCATCCCGGTCAAAGTAATAGGACTGCAGAGAGAAAGAAAGTTAGGGCAGGTTAAAGTTTCACCCACGTGCAATTCAAAATGATCACTTGGCAGACTGGTTATTGTGCAATGGCTTGTTTAAAAGAAATATCATTTTGATCTCATTATTAATGTTTGTTCATTGAACAGTCGGTCTCTCTTTTCACTTTAGAAACATCACAACTAAACTGGCTAACAGGAGTCTATCAGCAGGACAAATGAGGGTGGGGAAATAAAGGCCACGCTGGAGACCAGAGGTCAGTGGAACTACTTCTACTAATTTCTTATGGAAAGTTATTAAAGAAATGAATGCAAACCCACCAATTTCATGCTGCAAGACCAGATCACTAAGGAAGGTTTTACCAACAGTACACCATCCTCAAGTCACTTCAATAGGAAAGAAGGCCTAACCAGCACATGATTAATTGCAGTCACTTAATTGAAACATTTGCACTACCGTCAAATCCATACTCTTCATCCTGTGACAAACTCAAGACTAGAAAACAGCTCCAGTTTGAATTTTAAGCCCTTTTAGATCATGCAACTAGGAAACAACTAGATATCTAGCTAGTTTATTATATAGAAGTCATTCAAATAGAGTAAAGTAGATAGATAGCTCACCATGGAGAGATAAACATAGGAGGAATAGAGCTCTATGTTGATCTGCTTGTTGACAGCATCCTCACAGTCCTTGTGGTAGTTCTGACACACTTGGGAGGCCATTTTACTGTCTATCGTGTGTCTGGATTTCAGCAAGGCCACCTTCTAGACTCACACACTCAATCTAACTGCTGTGAAAGTAAGAACCAGCACATTTTAAACACATGGACAGTCCACCATTTGCATAACAGATGATGAGTGACAGTTATTGTTAGCCAATCTGATCACTTCCATGCCTCAACAAAATCCACAAACTCATTAATTAATGAATAAAGTGAGCATTGGGTGAGCCAATCAGAGCTTTGAAAGTAAGTTTAGCTGACTACTTACTAGCAACCTCGTTGTTGTCGAGTCCTTTGACCTCTCGGAGAAAAAAAAAATGTTTTGTTTAAAATGTCCTGAACTTAAAGTACATAGTTATACCTTTGTACTTGCAATACAGTCACCTTAGGAATTCAGATGAATTTGTGACAAAATTAGAGGTTTTTTTTTTTATTGTAGTTGGTTGTGAACTTAATGTAATATCCAGAGATCAGGTAGTCCAGGGTGAGTCTGCACTGTCAGCAAGTAAGGAAGATGGAAATTCTACCCCATGTGTGCAGAGGGTGATGGTTGTTGAGTCCTTGTTTTACTCTCATTATGTTCTGCATCTACATATAATCCAGTATATATTTGTCACCGGGTAGGGTTTACATCCTGTGAATCTGAGGTGCGACCAGTCTAGTTTATGGATCTTAACCGCCAGTGTGAACAACACTTTCCACCATCCGGCTAATTCACAGGATTTCATGGTAAACCTGGATCATCTGCTAGTGATTTAATAGCAGGATGTCTGGCAACAGGAGTGGGATAAAAGGGAAAGAAAGAACTTGCATTTATATAGCGCCTTTCACGACCTTCTAGTTTGGTAACAACTGCAAACTTGGGATATGGTTCCCCCATTCCAAATCCAGGTCACTTATCTATCTGTATCGTGAAAAACTGACTCCAGCTCTAATCTCTGGCACACACCACATTTCACTGCTTGCCAACCCAACAATGTCTCTTTTATTCCAACTCTCTGCCTATTACCTTTAAAAAAAAAGTATTTTGGGGATAATTGCATCGCTAGCAAGGCTGGCTTTTATTGTCCATCCCTACTTTGTCTGTGAAGGTGAAGGTGGTGGTGAGCCGCCTTCTTGAACCGCTACAGTCCGTGTGTTGAAGGTTCTCCCAACAGGGAGGGAGTTCCAGGATTTTAACGCAGCGACGATGAAGGAACCACTATTCCTTCATAGTTTGCTTGAAGGACAGAATATATATATGGCACAAAAAATGCTTCTAAAACGTCTGTTGGTAGAACACAGTTTCCTTGCTGTAGTATAAATGCAGTTGAGGCCAGAAGATCTCTGTTAACTTTGAGTGAAGGGATAATTACAAGTCCTAGCCCTTTCGGACTACCCCAGATCAGGCGTATTCCCCAGACGTTTACCCTCAACTAAAGTCAGCGGTAGCCGGATCCCATAAGGTGCTTAATTGGGTCTAAAGTTCAGACTACCTCTCCCTAAAGGAAAGAAACGGTCTAAAGATGTTACCGTCCTCCAGATAGTACTTTTAATAAGTTTAACTAGACTGTAACCTTCCGGATATTATAAGGGTCCGGAATACCCCCCCAGAATTCTGCAACTCCTTTGACTGTACAGAAATTGAGTTCGCGAGATGATATAGAAATACTCTTTGAGACTATTCTAAAAATATATAGGTTTATTACAGAACCGACATTCAGTTATCATTTATTATGGCAATCGCAACTTTAATCATTCAAAATACAAATAGCTTACATTATCTTATTCTCAGAGATCCTTATTCTCAAATCTTAACTTCATTACATTTCCACACTTCTACTTATTTCTTAATCCAGAATATCCACCAAAATCAAATAAGAGTACCTTGATCCCCGAGACTCAAAAGTTAAAAACTTACAGAGAATGTCTGTTAAGTTGAGAAATGCTTGCCTTCTCAGCGACTTCTGACTTTTCTGTCTGAAAAGCTCTATTTTTATATCTTTTCTTCGGTGGCTTATCCTTTGAAGTATTCGTGCTTGCGTAAGCTAATTGTATCAAGTCATTCTTTGCTGACTTTGTTCTATTCTTTACTGTGATTTCAGCTGTCAGCTTTTAGACTTGTGTCCTGTTTAGGTGTTTCCAAAACCATCATAAACACAATGACAGCAATGGTTTCTGTTTGATGCAATTCTTATCGAAGTCTTTCTATTGAATTTCTAATACTACTTTAACTGGTTATTTTCAGACGTTGTGACTCCGTGGTATTCCAAGTTCAATACAAGAACAATGTAATTGCTTGGTGCATCCATTGAAGTAATATTTTCAAAGTCATCTTGTTTGTGTACTTTTTACAACTTGTAAATTAAAACCACTTCTCTAGTATCTTCATGCATTTCTAATTTACTTCAATTAGTTTTTATCAGACCATGGGACTCCATCTTTCAAGCTTAACTTGAAAACTATTTGTTCAGCAGGCATTTCTTTTACTTGATGTCATTTCTTCAAAGGCTTCTGTAGGTATCATATTTACAATATGTAAATTGAAAACACTTTAACTCAAGTGTTTACTTGTTTTCTAGCTATCTCAATTGGTTGCATACTTAATCATGTTTCCTGTTTCTAAGTTTAACATAAAACTATTTTACGACAGGTATTTCTTACTTGATGTCATTCTTTCAAAGGCACTTGTTTTTTTTAATGTTCTGTGCACCTGTTCGACGTGTTAGATTATAACACTTTACTTGTGTCATTCCATTCTAATGTCCAGACGCTCTGGAAGCAAACCTTTGCTTTATCAATAGGGCTTGTTTCTTGGTCAATAACCCATTCCCATATCAAAGCTTGTGTTCACAGCTTTGTGTTAACAAACCATCTTATCTCATAAGCCTGTATTCTGTTTGCAGCCTGTGTCTGCTAAGGCTTATGTCTTTTAAACCCAGTATGCTTTTTATTAATAATTTCAGAAATCTGTTCGTAGTATCGTGTATTTTTCTGAATCCTGGCTATTCCTTCACATGAGAACAGCAAGGTCAGGTTTTGACCTGTTCCCTACTATCACTGTCGGTGGAAGTAGATTCAATAATGACACCAGGGAATTAGATATATACTTAAAAAAAAAAAAATCATGCACTGTAGAAAGAGCAGGTGAGTGGGACTAATTGAATAGGCAGCACAAGTATGATGGGTTGAATGGCCTCCTTCTGTGCAGCAAGATTCTATAATGTGTGTAAAAAGTAAACTACACATTCATGGCATGGTGTAGTCAAGAACCCACCTAACAGAGCAACATCACTGGTCCAGATCCATTACCTGAAGTCCCATGGCTGTCAGCCAAGACATTGTTCAAATTAGAGGCTCGAATAATCTTGCATTCTGTAAAACAAAGACCCTCAACTCCACAATTTGGAGACGTAGCCCCGGACAATTGATCAGACCAAGTGAGGCAAGGAGGGGTGGGGGGGGGGGGGGGGAAAGAATATTGCAGCTTAAGTTTCAGCACAAGTTACACAGCTAGCTGTTCTGCTGCTGAGCATGTCGCCAAGTTGGGTGACAAAGATGCCAGAACCACTACTCAGTTTGCACAAGGAAAGACAAACCACTTCAATGCTGAATAGCTTTTATTTTCATTGACAGCACTTGAAGGAAAAAAAAAGTCAGATCAAAAATGAACCACATCCAAAGCCAGCATTCACCTCAAGTCTTAGTCATACTTCATAATGAAGTTGGTGGTCCCTCAACATTATGTTGAGATTCAATTGAATGCTGAGGGATAGGGAATCACTCCCCTAATGTGTGCTTGTCAAACAGGTACTCTCCCATGCCATTCTCAGGGGCTCCCAGTCTCTTCAAGTTGGTGATGTGATCTCCAAGCTTCTTGATCTTCTTCACTTGCTCATCCAAGTAGTGGGTCTCCAGGAAGTCACACAACTGGAAAAAGGAAAGAGAAACCAGTCAGTACAGACAACAGATCAAGGATAACACTGAGGAATTGTTCCACATCTTCAGGACTGGATGGTCAGTACAAGTAGAGCACTTGGTGGATTTTGCCCCAGGTTAGATTACTGCACAGGTGTCAAATTCAATACTTCAGAATTGGATTCCAGAAGTCCTTCAGATACTATAGTGCCCCAGGAGAGGTTTAATGATCAAGTCTACAGTATGATCTGGACCCTTCATAAAAGAGGGCTTGTTGAAATCTCTGCAATGGACAAACAGACTTGCTGGACATGGAGATCTTTGCAATAGTTGCATTAAATGGCAGATAAATGCATCAGCCATCACATCTGAAGATTCATAGTTGAAAAATTAGGAACTTACATGAGGGTCAGTGCTCCCAGAGGAGAGTTTGTGCAGATCCAGCAGACTCTGGTTGACATTCTTCTCCATCTGCAGAGCTCTCTGCATTGCCTCCAGACCATTGCTCCACTCATCCTGCTCTGGTTTCTGGAAAAAAAAGTTACTTTTGAGAAAGTTCTACTTCAATAAAGGTAATTAACAGCTGTAAAAACCTCAAGGGTTCCTGCCCAAAGCAGTCAATGCAATGGAGTCTGTGCAAGGCAGTGGATGACACAGGGAGAGGCAACAGCACATCACTCATTACCTAGAAATTAATACCATCTCCAAGTGAATCAATGAAGATTTAATCTCATTGTGGAACTGCAAGAAACAAATACTGAATGAACAGTGGATTCTAGTATCAAGTCTGCTGGGAAGATTGGATTGCTGTCTTAAGCGTGAAAGGCAAGGTCTTTTCCTCTCCCCAATCCCAAAAATAGTTCACAAGTCAAAGAAGCTCATCCTTTTTCTGAAAGGATACCTTGATGTCCTCCAGGACAATACGCCCCCCACGCCGATTCTGGAATTTCATCAGTTTCTCAGCGTGCTCCCGTTCCTCATGTGACTGCTCCTTGAAGAACTCGGCAAAGTGACGCAGGGCAACATCATCCCGGTCAAAGTAATAGGACTGTGGAAAGAAAGAAAGTTAGGCCAGGCTAAAGTTTTACCCCGGTGCAATTCAAAGTGATCACTTGGCAGACTGGTTATTGTGCAATGCCTTATTTACTAGTTATTAATGTTTGTTCATTGAACAGTCGGTCTCTCTTTTCACATTAGAAACAACACAACTAAACTGGTGAAAAAGGAGGCTCCATCAGCAGGAAAGACTGGGGGTAGGGAGATAAAGGCCAAGCTGGAGACCAGAGGTCAGTGGAATCACTTCTACTCATTTGCTATGTAAAGTTAGTGAAAGGTATGACTGCAAAATCAACAGTTTCCTGCTGCAAGATCAGCTCACTAAGGAAGGTTTTACCAACAGTACACCATCCTCAAGTCACTTCAACAGAAGGAGAGAAGGTCTAACCAGCACATGATTAATTGCAGTCACTTCATTGAAACATTTGCACTACGGTCAAATCCATACTCTTCAACTTGTGACAATACTAGAAAACAGCTCCTGTTTGAAGTTTAAGCCCCTTTAGATCATGCAACGAGAAAACAACTAGATATCTAACTAGTTTATGATATAGAAGTCATTCCAATAAGAGAGTAAAGGTGATAGCTCACCATGGAGAGATAAACATAGGAGGAATAGAGCTCCATGTTGATCTGCTTGTTGACAGCATCCTCACAGTCCTTGTGGTAGTTCTGACGCACTTGAGAGGCCATCTTAATTTCTATAGTGTGTCTGGATTTCAGCAAGTTCACCAACTAGACTTGCACATTCAATCTAACTGCTGTGAAAATGAGAACCAGCACATTTTAAACACTTGGACAACCCAGCATTTGCATAACAGATGATGAGTGACAGTTATTGGTAGCCAATCAGATAACTTCCATGCCTCAACAAACTCCACAAACTCATTAATTAATAAGCTGAGCATTGGGTGAGCCAATCAGAGCTTTGAAAGTAAGTTTTGCTGATTACTTACTAGCAACCTCGTTGTTGTCGAGTCCTTTGACCTATTTTAAAAATGTTTTGTTTCAAATGTCCTGAACTTAAAATACATTGTTATACCTTTGTACTTGCAATACAGTCACCTTAGGAATTCAGATGAATTTGTGACAAAACCTAGAGATTTGTTTGTTTATTGGAGGTGGTTTTGAACTTAATGCAATATCCAGAGATCAGGTAGTCCAGGGTGGGTCTACACTGTCAGTGAGTAAGGAAGATGGAAAATCTACCCCATGATTGCAGAGGGTGATGGTTGTTGAGAGAGATACAAGAAAGAAAGACTTGCATTTCTATAGCACCTTTCATGACCACAGGACGTCACAAGGGCTTTACAGCCAATGAAATACTTTTGAAGTGTAGTCACTGTTGTGATTTAGGAAACGCAGCAGCCAATTGTGCACAGCAAGCTCCCACAAACAGCAATGTGCTAATGACCAGATAATCTGATTTTGTTTTGTTGATTGAGGGATAAATATTGGCCCGGGACACCGGAGATAACTCCCCTGCTCTTCGTCAAAATAGTGCAATGGGATCTTTACATTTACCTGAGAGCGCAGACAGAGCTCGTTAATGTCTGATCCGAAAGACGGCACCTCTGACTGTGTAGCACTCCCTCAGCACTGAACTGGAGTGTCAGCCTAGATTTTTGTGCTCAAATCTCTGGAGTGGAACTTGAACCCACAGCGTTCTGATTCAGAGGCGTGAGTGCTACCCACTGAGACACAGGTTGATTCTCATTACATTCTGCGTGCCTTATAATCCAGTATATATTTGTAACCGGGTAGGGTTTACATCCTGTGAATCTGAGGAGCGACCAGTCTAGTTTATGGATCTTAACCGCCAGTGTGAAATGCACCATCCGGCTAATTCACAGGATTTCATGGTAAACCTGGATCATCTGCTCGTGGTTTAATAGCAGGATGTCTGGCAACAGGAGTGGGATAAAAGGGAAAGAAAGAACTTGCATTTATATAGCGCCTTTCACAACCTTCTAGTTTGGTAACAACTGCAAACTTGGGATCTGGTTCCCCCATTCCAAATCCAGGTCACTTCTCTATCTGTGCAGTGAAAAACTGACTCCAGCTCTAATCTCTGGCACACACCACATTTCACTGCTTGCCAAACCAAGAATGTCTCTTTTATAAAACTTTCTGTCTATTACCTTATTTTTAAATAAAATTCATTCTGGGGATAAGGGCATCGTTAGCAAGGCTGGCATTTATTGCCTGTCCCTACTTGGTCGTGGAGGTGGTGGTGAGCCTTCTTCTTGAACCGCTGCAGTACATGTGGTGAAGGTGCTCCCAACAGCGGTTAGATAGGGAGCTCCAGGATATTGACCGAGGGACAATGAAGGAACCACTATTCCTTCGTAGTTTGCCTGAAGGACAGAATATATATGTATGGCACAAAAAAGCTTCTAAAATGTCTGTTGGTAGGACACAGTTTCCCTGCTGTAGTATAAATGCAGCTGAGGCCAGAAGATCTCTGTTGACTTTGAGACCAGCAAGGTCAGGTTTTGACCTGTGCCCTACTATCACTGCCAAGTGTGGGGTGTAGAGTAGCAGTTAAATGGAATAAATACTCCTTAAGAAAAAGTGCAATTAACCAGCAAAGGTCATGATCCAAATCCTAAATGCAGGATTCATGGGTAGCTTTTTACACTGGTGAATCCGTGTCCCACTAGTACATATCCAAACACGCTTCATACCGATACTCCCTGCCCAAGAGGGTGGAAACCAACCCCAAAGTTCCTTAAACTTGAAATTGCAAATGACTATTAATTAATGCAGTGTCTACTGGCTACAGAAAGTGCCTAGTCATCCAGTGGCCATTGTGTAACGAGCTGGTTTCTATTCCTTGCCCTTGCAGATAGAAGTTGCATCAGAAAGCTGAGCAATTCTTAGCCCAGAAGGTTGGCACATGTTAAAGGAAGCAATGTCTTGGTTATTATTTGTTACAGTCTGCTGTGCTTTTACTTCTTTTTTGCTTTAGCCAACAATGTCCTGCATCCTGAAAATTTTAGATTAAGCTTGCTTTACACACCTCATGGATATTGTATGGTATGTGAAGCGACTGGACAAGCTGGGATTGTTCTCCTTAGAGCAGAGATCATCAAATGGTGTTCCCAATTATAGGGGGTTTTGATTAATAAATAAGGAGAAATGGTTTCCACTGGCACATGGATTGGTTACTAGAGGACACAGATTTATGATAATTGCCAAATGAACCAGGGCAGAAATGGAGAATTTTTCATTACTATATAAACACACGGAGTTGCTGCAATCTGGAATGTACTGACTGCAACTGTGGTGGAAGTAGATGTAATAGTGACTCAAAAATGAATTAGATATCTGCTTGAAACACTAAAAAAAAGACAAGCTATGGCAAAGAGCAGGGGAGTGGGACTAATTGGATAGCCAGCATATGCATGAGGGGCTGAATAGCAAGTTTCTATAATGTGGGTGAAAGTGATGCTACACATTCACGTCATGGTGTTGTCAAGAGCCCACCTAACTCACAGCAACATCACTGGTCCCACACAATCACCTGAATTCCCATGTTTATCAGAAAAGACATTGTTCAAATTAGATGCTCGAGAACTCTTGGATTTTGTGAAATACTAAGATGCTCAAGTCTCTGATTTGGAAATGTAGCCACGTACATCTGGTCAGGCCAATGAGGGGGAAAAAAAACACTAGGTTAAGTCAGCCACAAGTTAAACAGCTCGGTGTTCTGCCGTGAATCGCGCCAAGCTGGATGACAAAGATAGCAGAGCCAATACTCAATTTACACAAGGAAAGACAAACCACTCCAATGCTGAATAGCTTTTATTTTCATTGACAGCAGTTGAAGGAGAAAAATCAGATCAAGAATGAACCACATCCAAAGCCAGCATTCACTTCAAGTCTTAGTCACACTTCATAGGTGAAGTTTGAGGTCCCTCAACATTATGTTGAGATTCAATTGAATGCTGAAGGATAGGGAATCATTCCCCTAATGTGTGCTTGTCAAACAGGTACTCTCCCATGCCATTCTCAGGGGCTCCCAGTCTCTGCAAGTTGGTGATGTGATCTCCAAGCTTCTTGATCATCTTCACTTGCTCATCCAAGTAGTGGGTCTCCAGGAAGTCACACAACTGGAAAAAGGAAAGAGAAACCAGTCAGTACAGACAACAGATCAAGGATAACACGGAGGAATTGTTCCACATCTTCTCCAGGACTGGATGGTTGGTACAAGTAGAGCATTTGGTGGATTTTGCCCCAGGTTAGATTACTGCACAGGTGTCAAATTCAATACTTCAGAATTGGATTCCAGAACTCCTTCAGATACTACAGTGCCCCTGGGACAAATTTATAGATCAAGTCTACAGTATGATCTGGACCCTACATAAAAAGAGGGCTTGTTCAAATCTCTGCAATGTGCACAGTCTACTGGATATGGAGATCTTTCCAACAGTTGCATTAAATGGCAGATAAATGCCTCAGCCATCACATCTGAAGATTCATAGTTGGAACATTAGAAACTTACATGAGGGTCTGTCCTCTCCGTGGAGAGTTTGTGCAGATCCAGCAGACTCTGGTTGACATTCTTCTCCATCTGCAGAGCTCTCTGCATCGCCACCAGACCATTGCTCCACTCATCCTGCTCTGGTTTCTGGAAAAAAAACCCCCAGAAAAGTTACTTTTGAGAAAGTTTTACCTCAAATGAAGGAAATTAAAGGCTGCCACAACCTCAAGGGTTCCTGCCCAAGGCAGTCAATGCAATGGAGTCTGTGCAAGGCCATGGATGACACAGGGAGAGGCAACAGCACATCACTCATTACCTTGAAATGAATACCACCTCCCACCATCTCCAAGGTGAATCAATGAAGACTGAATCTCATTATGGAAAATGAGACTTCAAAATAGAAATACTGAATGAACAGTGGATTCTCGGATCAATTCTCCTGGGACGATTGGATTGCTGTCTTAAGCTTGAAATGCAAGCTTTTTCTTGCTCAACACCCCACCCCCCCCACACCTCCGCCTCCTCCTCCTCCTCCTCCTCCTTTCCCACCCCCAGCCCAATCCCCAAAGTAGTTCACAAGTCAAAGAAGCTCATCCTTTTTCTGAAAGGATACCTTGATGTCCTCCAGGACAACACGCCCCCCACGCCGATTCTGGAATTTCATCAGTTTCTCCGCGTGCTCACGTTCCTCATGTGACTGCTCCTTGAAGAACTCTGCAAAGTGACGCAGGGCAACATCATCCCGGTCAAAGTAATAGGACTGCGGAGAGAAAGGAAGTTAGGGCAGGCTAAAGTTTCACCCACGTGAAATTCAAAATAATTTCTTGGCAGACTGGTTATTGGGCAATGCCTTATTTAAAAAAAAAAAATCATAGAATCACAGAAGATAGGGGCAGGAGTAGGCCATTCAGCCCCTCTAGCCTGCTCCACCATTCAATGCGATCATGGCTGATCATCCAAATTCAGTACCCTGTCCCTGCTTTCTCCCCATATTCCTTGATCCTTTAGCCTTAATATATCTAACTCCTTCTTGAATCGATTTAATGAATTGGCCTCTACTGCCTTCTGTGGCAGAGAATTCCACAGGTTCACCACTCTCTGGGTGAAGAAATTCCTCCTCATTTCTGTCCTAAATGGCTTACCCCTTATCCTCAGATTGTGACCCCTGGTTCTGGACTCCCCGACCATCGGGAACATCCTTCCTGCATCTAGTTTGTCCTGTCAGAATTTTATAAGTTTTAATGAGATCCCCTCATTCTTCTAAACTCAGCAAGTATAAGCCCAATTGACCCAATCTCTCTTCATACGTCATTCCTGCCATCCCAGGTATCAGCCTTGTGAATCTTCGCTGAACTCCTTCCATGGCAAGAACAGCCTTCCTCAGATAAGGCGACCAAAACTCCACACAGTACTCAAGGTGTGGTCTCACCAAGGCCCTGTACAACTGCAGCAAGACATCAGTGTTCCTGTACCCAAACCCTCTCACTATGAAGGCCAACATACCATTTGCCTTCTTAACCACTTGCTGCACCTGCATGCTTACCTTCAGCGACTGGTGCACAAGGACACCCAGGTCTTGTTGCACTTCCCCTTCTCCCAATCTATTGCCATTCAGATAATAATCTGCCTTTCTGTTTTTGACACCAAAGTGGATAACCTCACATTTATCCACGTTATATTGCATCTGCCACGCTTGCCCAATCACCCAACCTGTCCAAATCATCCTGGAGTTTCTCAGCATCCTCCTCGCAGCACACACGCCCACCCAGTTTTGTCTCATCTGCAAACTTGGAGATATTACATCTAGTTCCCTTGTCTAGGTCATTAAATATATATTGTGAATAGCTGGGGTCCAAGGACCGATCCCTGCGGTACCCCACTAGTCACTGCCTGCCACTCAGAAAAAGACCCGTTTATTGCAACACTTTGCTTTCTGTCTGCCAATCAGTTCTCTATCCAAGTCAATACCTTGCCCCCAATCCCATGTGCCTCAACTTTACACGCTAATCTCTTATGCGGGACCTTATCAAAAGCCTTTTGGAAGTCCAAATACACCACATCCACTGGTTCTCCCTTATCTATTTTACCAGTTACATCCTCAAAAAATTCCAGTAGATTAGTCAAGCATGATTTACCTTTTGCAAATCCATGTTGACTTTGTCCAATCCTGTCACTGTTTTCCAAGTGCTCAGCTATGACATTTTATAATGGACTCCAGCATTTTCCCCACTACCGATGTCAGGCTTACCAGTCTGTAATTCCCCGTTTTCTCGCTACCACCCTTTTTGAATAGTGGGGTAACATTAGCTACCCTCCAATCCATGGGTACTGTTCCAGATTCAATCGAATATCATTTTCAACTAGCTATTAATGTTTGTTTATTGAACAGTCAGCATCTCTTCACATTAGAAACAGCACAACTAAACGGGCTAATAGGAGTCTCAATCAGTAGGAAAGATTAGGGGAGGGAGATAAAGGCCTAGCCAGAGACCAGAGGTCAGTGGAATTACTTCTAATTTCTTACAGAAAGTTCATAAAGGAATGACAGCAAATCCAACAATTTCATGCTGCAAGATCAGCTCACTAAAGGAAGGTTTTACCAACAGTACACCATCCTCAAGTCACTTCAACAGAAGGAGAGAAGGTCTAACCAGCACATGATTAATTGCAGTCACTTAATTGAAACATTTGCACTACAGTCAAACCCATACTCTTCAACCTGTGACAAACTCAAGACTAGAAAACAGCAAACAGCTCCTGTTTGAAGTTTAAGCCCTTTTAGCTCATGCAACTAGAAAACAACTAGACATCTAACTAGTTTATTATATAGAAGTCATTCTAATAGAGAGTAAAGTAGCTAGCTCACCATGGAGAGATAAACATAGGAGGAATAGAGCTCCATGTTGATCTGCTTGTTGACAGCATCCTCACAGTCCTTGTGGTAGTTCTGACACACTTGAGAGGCCATCTTAATTTCTATAGTGTGTCGGGATTTCAGAAAATCCCCCCCAAGTAGACTTGCTCACTCAATCTAATTGCTGTGAAAATGAGAACCAGCACATTTTAAACACTTGGACAACCCATATTTGCATAACAGATGATGAGTGACAGTTATTGGTAGCCAATCAGATAACTTCCATGCCTCAACAAACTCCACAAACTCATTAATTAATTAATAAGCTGAGCATTGGGTGAGCCAATCAGAGCTTTGAAAGTAAGTTTTGCTGATTAGTTACTAGCAACCTCGTTGTTTTTTTTTCTAATGACATTACAGAGCTCAAGTCTCGGCTGTTTGTGCAAAGTCACAAGCCATCACTGCCTACAAGGCAGGGAACTCAGTCTCTACAAGTTGCTGATGTGATCTCCAAGCTCCTTGATCGTCTTCACTTGTTCATCCAGATAGTGGGTCTCCAGGAATTCACACAGATGAGGGTCGGCGCTCCCAGTGCAGAGTTTGTGCAGATCCAGCAGACTCTGGTTGACACTCTTCTCCATCCGCAGAGCTCTCTGCATCACCGAGCGGAGCCTCCCGCTCTCCCGGACAAACAAATGAACTGCAAAGGAACTCAAAATAAATTTTAAAACATATCAAATTAAAGTAAAATCACATTGGCCGAGGTGACGATGCACTCCAGTCCCCTCGGTGCCCACTGGTCTCGGAAGGCCTCAAGCGTGCCGGCGGACACCGCGTGCTCCATCTCCAGGGCCACCCGGGCGCGAACATAGCCGCGGAAGAGAGGCAGGCAATCGGGCCGAATGACCCCCTCGACCGCCCGCTGCCTGGACCTATTAATGGCCACTTTGGCCAGGCCCAGGAGCAGTCCTACGAGGAGGTCCTCTGACCTGCCCTCTCCCCATCGCACCGGGTGACCGTAGATCAGGAGCGTGGGACTGAAGTGCAGCCAGAAATCGAGGAGCAGCCCCTTCAAATAATGGGCAACCTCGTTGTTGTCGAGTCCTTTGACCTCTCTTACAAATGTTTTGTTTAAAATGCCCTGAACTTAAAATACATAGTTATACCTTTGTACTTGCAATACAGTCACCTTAGGAATTCAGATGAATTTGTGACAAAATTAGAGATTTGTTTGTTGTAGATGATTGTGAACTTAATGCAATATCCAAAGAGCAGGTAGTCCAGGGTGGGTCTGAACTGTCAGCGAGTAAGGAAGATGGAAAATCTACCCCATGTGTGCAGAGGGTGATGGTTGTTGAGTCCTTGTTTTACTCTCATTATGTTCTGCGTTTACATATAATCCAGTATATATTTGTAACATCCTGTGAATCTGAGGAGCGACCAGTCTAGTTTATGGATCTTAACCGCCAGTGTGAACAACACCGGTGCAACCATTCCACCATCCGGCTAATTCGCAGGATTTCATGGTAAACCTGGATCATCTGCTAGTGATTTAATAGCAGGATGTCTGGCAACAGGAGTGGGATAAAAGGGAAAGAAAGAACTTGCATTTATATAGCGCCTTTCACAACCTTCTAGTTTGGTGACAACTGCAAACTTGGGATATGGTTCCCCCATTCCAAATCCAGGTCACTTCTCTATCTGTATAGTGAAAAACTGACTCCAGCTCTAATCTCTGGCACACACCACATTTCACTGCTTGCCAAGCCAAGAATGTCTCTTTTATACCAACTTTCTGACTATTACCTTTTTTAAAAAATGTATTCTGGGGATAAGGGCATCGTTAGCAAGGCTGGCATTTATTGCACATCCCTACTTTTTCCTTGAAGGTGACGGTGAGCCTTCTTGAACCGTTACAGTCCGTGTGGTGAAGGTTCTCCCAACAGGGAGGGAGTTCCAGGATTTTAACCCAGCGACGATGAAGGAACCACTATTCCTTCGTAGTTTGCTTGAAGAACAGAATATATATATATATATGGCACATAAAAATGCTTCTAAAATGTTTGTTGGTAGAACAGTTTCCCTGCTGTAGTATAAATGCAGCGGAGGCCAGAAGATCTCTGTTGTCTTTGAGACCAGCAAGGTCAGGTTTGGACCTGTTCCCTACTATCACTGCCAAGTGTAATGTGTAGAGTAGCAGTTAAATGGAATACGTAGGGGGAAAAATTCAGCTGCTTGCGCCTCCCGTTAGCGCCTTAAGAGGGCGCTAATGGGGCGTAAAGCAGCTAACGCCCGGGCGCAGCGCCGCCCACGCCTCCCGAAAAATTTAGTGGGAGGTTAGCAGCGGCGGCAGCCGGTAGCGCCCTGTGGCGCTGCGCCGCCGGCGATGACGTCATCGCCGTGCGCAGCACCCCGCTCGCGCCCCGGCCGTGATCTTCAGTCGCGCCCCCTGATTTACCGCCAGACGCTATGTCCGACGGGTTCAGGGAGGCGTACGTGCGGACGGGGCGGCGATATTTAAAGGGGAGGTGGCAGGCGGCCATTTTTGTTGCTGGCCGCCTGCCAGCACCTGCCCCCGGCCCCCGTGAAGCCCCCCCACCGTGAAGTGCCGGCTGCGCTCCAAGAGCCCGGCACTTCTCTTGAGTGCCGGGCTCTTTTGCCGGCACTCCCGATCCCTGGGGGCCCAGCTTGGCCCCGGTTCGCGCTGCGCAGGGTCCCTCCCCTTTAAGAAGGGGAGGAAGGCCTGCAATACCGCGGCGCGACGTGCCGCAGCGCGTGGCGCTGCGGCACGTAGCGCCAGGATATTCACTCGCAGCGCCCCAAGAGGGATGCGGGGTGCTTCCAGTGGCGCCCCGCTTCCCTCTTGGGGCGCAACCACTGAAGTTCCGGCGCGGGGCCGCTAATTTTTTCGGGGCGCTAAAAGTCGCGCCCCGGCGAGGTTAGCGCCCCAAAGGGGGCGCGACTCAATTTTTACCCCATACTCTTTAAAAAAAAAAACCCACACAATTAACCAACACATGTCACGATCCCAATCCTAAATACAGGATTCATACGCAGCTTTTTACACTGGTGAATCCATGTCGCACTAGCACATATCCAAACACCCTTCTTACCAATACTCCCTGCTCAAGAGGGTGGAAGCCAACCCCGAAGATACATTTGCTCAGACTTGAAATTGCAAATGATTTCGTTAATGCAGTGTGTACTGGTGACAGAAAGTGTCTCGTCACCCAGTGGCCACTGTGCAAAGAGCTGGTTTCTATTCCTTGCCCTGGCACATACAGGTTGATTCAGAATTCTGAGCAATTCTTAGCCCAGAAGGTTGGCACCTATTGAAGTAAGCAATGTCTTGGTTATTATTTATTACATTCTGCTGTGCTATTATTTCTTTTTTGCTTTAGCCAATAATGTCCTGCATCCTAAAAATTTTAGCCAAAACTTGCTTTGCCAACCTCATGGGTACTGTATGGTATGTGGAGAGACTGGAGAAGCTGGGATTGTTCTCCTGAGGGCAGAAAATGTGAAGGGATTTTCCAAATTATGAAATTTCAGTTTAGAATAACTAAGGAGGAGTGGTTTCCACTGGTGGGTTGGTAACTAGAGGACACAGATTTACAATAATTGCCAAAGAACCAGAGCACAAATGGAGATTTTTGTCCCCTTTAATTATATAAAAAGGAGTTGTTACAAGCTGGAATGCACTACTTGCAAAGGGTGGTAGAAGTAAAGTCAATAATGGCTCTTAAGGGAATTAGATATATACTTGAAACAGGGGAGAAAGAAAGACACACTATGGGGAAGAGCAGGAGAGTGGGACTAATTCAATAGCCAGCACAGGTATGAGAGGCTGAATGGCCTCCTTCTGTGATGCATGTGTCTATAAATGTGGGTGAAAAGGATGCTACACATTCATGATATGGTGCTGTCAAGTGCCCACCTACCAGAGCAACATCACTGGTCAAGAACAGTTCCCTGAATTCCCCTGGTTGTCAGCTAAGAGATTGTTCAAAGTAGAAGCTTGAGAAATCTTGCATTTTGTGAAATACAAAAGACCCTCACATCTCCAATTGAGAGATGTAACCACAAACATCTGGTCAGGCCAAGTGAGGCAGGGGGGGAAAAAATGCAGCTCAAGTTCCTGCACAAGTTAAACAGCTCAGTGTTCTGCTGCTGAGGATATTGCAAGCTGGGTGTCACAGATACCAGATCCACTACTCAATTAGCACAAGGAAAGACAAACCACATCAATGCTGAATAGCTTTTATTTTCATTGACAGCACTTGGAGAAAATAAAAAATCAGCTCAAACATGAACCACATCCAAAGCGATCATTTACCTCAGGTCTTAGTCACACTTCATATTTAAGTTGGTGACCCCTCAGCATTATGTTGAAATTAATTGAATGCTGAAGGATAGGGAATCATTCCCCTAATGTGTGCTTGTCAAACAGGTACTCTCCCATGCCATTCTCAGGGGCTCCCAGTCTCTTCAAGTTGGTGATGTGATCTCCCAGCTTCTTGATCATCTTCACTTGCTCATCCAAGTAGTGGGTCTCCAGGAAGTCACACAACTGGAAAAAGGAAAGAGAAACCAGTCAGTACAGAGAACAGATCAAGGATAACACGGAGGAATTGTTCCACATCTTCTCCTGGACTGATGGTTGGTACAAGTAGAGCACTTGGTGGATTTTGCCCCAGGTTAGATTACTGCACAGGTGTCAAATTCAATACTTCAGAATTGAATTCTAGAACTCCTCCCAGGGGCACTATAGTATCTGAAGAAGATTTATCATCAAGTAATGATCTGGCCACTTCATAAAAAGGGCTTGTTGAAATCTCTGCCATGGACAAACAGACTTCCTGGATATCGAGATATTTCCAATTTCAACCATCACATCTGAATATTCATAGTTGGAACATTAAAGAACTTACATGAGGGTCAGTGCTCCCAGTGGAGAGTTTGTGCAGATCCAGCAGACTCTGGTTGACATTCTTCTCCATCTGCAGAGCTCTCTGCATTGCCACCAGACCATTGCTCCACTCATCCCACTCTGGTTTCTGAAAAAAAAAGTTACTTTTGAGAAAAGTTCAACCTCAAATGAAGGAAATTAAAGGCTGCAACAACCTCAAGGGTTCCTGCCCAAGGCAGTCAATGCAATGGAGTCTGTGCAAGGCAGTGGATGACACAGGGAGACGCAACAGAACATCACTCATCACCTTGAAATGAACAACACCTCCCACCATCGCCAAGTGAATCAATGAAGACTTAATCTCATTATCAAAGATGGGACTTCAAAACAGAAATACTGAATGAACAGTGGATTCGAGTATAAAGTCTCCTGAGACGATTGGATGGTTGCCTTAAGTTTAAAATAGAAGGGTTTTTCTTTCTCTTCCCCTCACCATTTCCCACCCGAATCCCAAAAGTAGTTCACAAGTCAAAGAAGCTCCTCCTTTTTCTGAAAGGATACCTTGATGTCCTCCAGGACAATACACCCCCCACGCCGATTCTGGAATTACATCAGTTTCTCAGCGTGCTCACGTTCCTCATGTGACTGCTCCTTGAAGAACTCGGCAAAGTGACGCAGGGCAACGTCATCCTGGTCAAAGTAATAGGACTGCAGAGAGAAAGGAAGTTAGGGCAGGTTAAAGTTTCACCCATGTGCAATTCAAAATGATCACTTGTCAGACTGGTTACTGTGCAATGGTTTGTTTAAAAAATATAATTTTCAACTAGTTATTAATGTTTCTTCATTGAACAGTCAGTCTCTCTATCACATTAGAAACAGCACAACTAAACTGGTGAAAAAAGGAGGCTCAATCAGCAGGAAAGACTGCAGGGGGGTGGGGGGGGGAAGATAAAGGTTATTGTGCAATGCCTTATTTAAAAAAAAAAAATCATAGAATCATAGAAGACAGGAGCAGGAGTAGGCCATTCGGCCCCTCTAGCCTGCTCCACCATTCAATGCGATCATGGCTGATCATCCAAACTCAGTACCCTGTCCCTGCTTTCGCCCCATATCCCTTGATCCCTTTAGCCTTAAGAAATATATCGAACTCCTTCTTGAATCTATATAATGAATTGGCCTCTACTGCCTTCTGTGGCAGAGAATTCCACAGAGTCACCACTCTCTGGGTGAAGAAATTCCTCCTCATTTCTGTCCTAAATGGCTTACCCCTTATCCTTAGACTGTGACCCCTGGTTCTGGACTCCCCGACCATCGAGAACATCCTTCCTGCATCTAGTTTGTCCTGTCAGAATTTTATAAGTTTCAATGAGATCCCCTCTCATTCTTCTAAACTCAGCGAGTATAAGCCCAATTGACCCAATCTCCCTTCATACGTCATTCCTGCCATCCCAGGTATCAGCCTTGTGAATCTTCACTGAACTCCTTCCATGGCAAGAACAGCCTTCCTCAGATAAGGCGACCAAAACTCTACACAGTACTCAAGGTGTGGTCTCACCAAGGCCCTGTACAACTGCAGCAAGACATCCTTGTTCCTGTACTCAAACCCTCTCGCTATGAAGGCCAACATACCATTTGCCTTCTTAACCGCCTGCTGCACCTGCGTGCTTACCTTCAGCAACTGGTGCACAAGGACACCCAGGTCTTGTTGCACTTCCCCTTCTCCCAATCTATTGCCATTCAGATAATAATCTGCCTTTCTGTTTTTGACACCAAAGTGGATAACCTCGCATTTATCCACGTTATATTGCATCTGCCACGCTTGCCCAATCACCCAACCTGTCCAAATCATCCTGGAGTTTCTCAGCATCCTCCTCGCAGCACACACGCCCACCCAGTTTTGTCTCATCTGCAAACTTGGAGATATTACATCTAGTTCCCTTGTCTAGATCATTAAATATATATATTGTGAATAGCTGGGGTCCAAGGACCGATCCCTGCGGTACCCCACTAGTCACTGCCTGCCACTCAGAAAAAGACCAGTTTATTGCAACTCTTTGCTTTCTGTCTGCCAATCAGTTCTCTATCCAAATCAATACCTTGCCCCCAATCCCATGTGCCTTAACTTTACACGCTAATCTCTTATGCAGGAATTTATCAAAAGCCTTTTGGAAGTCCAAATACACCACATCCACTGGCTCTCATCTATTTTACCAGTTACATCCTCAAAAAATTCCAGTAGATTAGTCAAGCATGATTTACCTATTGCCAATCCATGTTGACTTTGTCCAATGCTGTCACTGTTTTCCAAGTGCTCAGCTATGACATCTTTTATAATGGACTCTAGCATTTTTCCCACTACCGATGTCAGGCTTACCAGTCTGTAATACCCCATTTTCTCTCCACCACCCTTTTTGAATAGTGGGGTAACATTAGCTACCCTCCAATGAACAAACATTAATAGCTAGTTGAAAATGATATTCGATGGAATCTGGAACAGTACCCATGGATTGAACAGTCAGTCACTCTTCACATTAGAAACAGCACAACTAAACTGGCTAATAGGAGTCTCGATCAGTAGGAAAGATTGGGGGAGGGAGATAAAGGCCAAGCCGGAGACCAGAGGTCAGTGGAACTACTTCTACATTTCTTATGGACAGTTAGTAAAGGAATGACAGCAAATCCAACAATTTCATGCTGCAAGATCAGCTCACTAAGTAAGGTTTTACCAACAGTACACCATCCTCATGTCACTTCAACAGAAGGAGAGAAGGTCTAACCAGCACATGATTAATTGCAGTCACTTAATTGAAACATTTGCACTACAGTCAAACCCATACTCTTCAACCTGTGACAAACTCAAGACTAGAAAACAGCTCCTGTTTGAAGTTTAAGCCCTTTTAGCTCATGCAACTAGAAAACAACTAGACATCTAACTAGTTTATTATATAGAAGTCATTCTAATAGAGAGTAAAGTAGATAGCTCACCATGGAGAGATAAACATAGGAGGAATAGAGCTCCATGTTGATCTGCTTGTTGACAGCATCCTCACAGTCCTTGTGGTAGTTCTGACGCACTTGGGAGGCCATCTTAATTTCTATAGTGTGTCTGGATTTCCAAAAATCCCCCAACTAGACTCGCTCACTCAATCTAACTGGTGTGAAAATGAGAACCTGCACATTTTAAACTCATGGACAGCCCCACATTTGCATAACAGATGATGAGTGACAGTTATTGGTAGCCAATCAGATAACTTCCATGCCTCAACAAAATCCACAAACACATTGGGTGAGCCAATCAGAGCTTTGAATGTATGTTTTGCTGATTACTTCCCAGCAGCCTCGTTGTTGGAGCCCTTTGACCTCTTTTAAAAATGTTTTGTTTAAAATGTCCTGAACTTAAAATACATAGTTTTACCTTTGTACTTGCAATACAGTCATTAGTATTAGTAATTCAGCTGAATTTGTGACAAAATTAGGGATTTGTTTGTTTATTGTAGATGATTTTGAACTTAATGCAATATTCAGAGATCAGGTAGTCCAGGGTGAGTCTGCACTGTCAGCGAGTAAGGAAGATGGAAATTCTATCCCAAATTTGTCATAAATCTACCCCATGATTGCAGAGGGTGATGGTTGTTGAGCGAGATACAAGAAAGAAAGACTTGCATTTCTATAGCGCTTTTCATGACCACAGGACGTCCCAAAGGGCTTTACAGTCAATGAAGTACTTTTGAAGTGAAGTCACTGTTGTAATTTAGGAAATGCGGCAGCCAATTGTGCACAGCAAGCTCCCACAAACAGCAATGTGCTATTGACCAGATCATCTGATTTTGTTATGTTGATTGAGGAATACCGGGATAACTCCCCTGCTCTTTGTCAAAATAGTGCAATGGGATCTTTACATCCACCTGAGAGCAGACAGGGCCTCGGTTTAACGTCTCATCCGAAAGACGGCACCTCTGACAGTGCAGCACTCCCTCAGCACTGAACTGGAGTGTCAGCCTAGATTTATGTGCTCAAGTCTCTGGAGTGGAACTTGAACCCACAGCGTTCTGATTCAGAGGCGTGTGTGCGACCCACTGAGACACAGGTTGATTCTCGTTACATTCTGCGTGCCTTATAATCCAGTGTATATTTGTAACCGGGTAGGGTTTACATCCTGTGAATCTGAGGTGCGACCAGTCTAGTTTATGGATCTTAACCGCCAGTGTGGAATGCACCATCCGGCTAATTCACAGGATTTCATGGTAAACCTGGATCATCAGCTCGTGGTTTAATAGCAGGATGTCTGGCAACAGGAGTGGGATAAAAGGTGTAAAGTTCGCAATTATCGCGATTTGAAATCACGAGAGAGAAACAGATTCGTTTGATCAGTTTATTTAAACGAAATGCTGTCCTGTTTAAAACGGACACAGAAGCCTGTAAAATGGCCGCCGCGCATCGTGACAGAAGCTTCCAGAATTTTCAGTGGGCAGACAAGATGGCGTTCGAATAAACATTTCAGTACAAGATTCGATAATACTCAGCAAACACTGATAAAGACAGGATGCAACCTGTCTGCATTCGAAACAATAGCATAAGGTATGAGTGCTGGAATCGTTTTCCATGCACAAGTAAGGTTCATTGTACTGGGCGATCGAAGGCCCATCCAAACGTATCAATCCACAACTGCCCCACGGCTCTACAATGAGAGAGCCATTCTCGGGTGATTAAACAAATATTCGGGGGCCCCCAAAACCAGTCAGGGAGACGATTCAGACGATCCTGGCTGGGTTGACAATGGGGAAAACATTAACGGGTAGTTGGCCAGTTACAGGTGCTACCGAAACCCGTTACAGACAAGAATCACCCCATGCTGGGAGTTTTGAGCGCCAATATTTCACAAAGGACAAACATTAAGATTTGGGCCGGAGATAAGAAAACCCAGCACTATAACTATAGTGAACAAACGTCCATCACTCTATTATTTTCTCTTATTCCTCTGATCCTCCGGGTGCTCGTATTCTCATGATTCGACTCTCCCCGGGCTCTTGTTCGGACCTGCTGCGGACTGCTGAAGCTCTTTTAAGGGCTGGACATCGTTGATGTCTAGCCGTACCGGTTGGTTATTCGAATGTTGGGTGGAGCTCAAACGGAACGAGCCACCCCAGTAAAGGCAAGTGACTGGGTGCACCATCCCGAGAGTCGGTAAACGGTGTCTGGACCCGAAGGCCCGAAGAAACAAGACAAGACAAGAAGAAGAAGAAGCCACGTGCCGCCGCGGTCAGTAAACCCCGACCGCGCCCGAAAATACATAGACTCAATTTTGAATTCTACCGGTAACTGGTGTCGGTCCAGGAAGACTCTCTTTTGAATTCTACCGGTAACTGGTGTCGGTACAGGAAGACTTTTCTTCGAATTTTACCAAGTGTCTGAGTTCTACAGAATTCTTCATGACAAAAGACGGTCTGACCTGCTTGCCCCAGCAGAGAAGATAAACAAGTGACGTGCAGAGACCCCTCCAAACACGTGACGGTCAGGCGCTGCAGCGAAACGAGCCGAGTGCCTCAATTTAAAATCCTCCGAAGTATCCCGAGTGGTGAGCATGTTTCCCGATCCTACAAATCTAGATATAGTGTAGGGATTGATAGGGAAGGGTGGTTTTTATTAAGGATAAAGTATAATGTGTTCCCCTTTTTACGATGTGCCGTGCGTTCTTCATTACCATAGACCAAGCTTTATGAATGTATGTATACTTGTACTATCGTTAATTTGTGCCTATGACATGTACTTCATGATTTTAGACGCTATGCAATAAAGATTTCCATTTTGTACTATTCGACCGGGTCTATCTGAGTTTTCTCTGCATTACTGCTCTTGCACCTAAGTCCAGCGTTAGAACCGTAAGGGCAAGTGGGTCGAACCACTCACAGGTGCTTATTGCAACAAGGCTGGCCGGAGACCAGAGCAAGCAATAGTATTAGGCAACGAAGGCCTAACCCCGCACCAGCACCATCTGCGATACAAGCACGCGCAAACCCCTTACAAAGGGAAAGAAAGAACTTGCATTTATATAGCGCCTTTCACAACCTTCTAGTTTGGTAACAAGTGCAAACTTGGGATCTGGTTCCCCCATTCCAAATCCAGGTCACTTCTCTATCTGTATAGTGAAAAACTGACTCCAGCTCTAATCTCTGGCACACACCACATTTCACTGCTTGCCAAACCAAGAATGTCTCTTTTATAAAACTTTCTGCCTATTACCTTATTTTTAAATAAATTTCATTCTGGGAATAAGGGCATCGTTAGCAAGGCTGGCATTTATTGCCCGTCCCTACTTGGTTGTGGAGGTGGTGGTGAGCCTTCTTCTTGAACCGCTGCAGTACATGTGGTGAAGGTGCTCCCAACAGCGGTTAGATAGGGAGCTCCAGGATATTGACCGAGGGACAATGAAGGAACCACTATTCCTTCGTAGTTTGCCTGAAGGACAGAATATATATGTATGGCACAAAAAAACTTATAAAATGTCTGTTGGTAGGACACAGTTTCTCTGCTGTAGTATAAATGCAGCTGAGGCCAGAAGATCTCTGTTGACTTCGAGACCAGCAAGGTCAGGTTTTGACCTGTGCCCTACTATCACTGCCAAGTGTGGGGTGTAGAGTAGCAGTTAAATGGAATAAATACTCCTTAAAAAAAAGTGCAATTAACCAGCAAAGGTCATGATCCAAATCCTAAATGCAGGATTGATGGGTAGCTTTTTACACTGGTGAATCCGTGTCCCACTAGTACATATCCAAACACGCTT
The DNA here is from genome assembly GCA_030390025.1 of Squalus acanthias. Classification (NCBI taxonomy): domain Eukaryota; kingdom Metazoa; phylum Chordata; class Chondrichthyes; order Squaliformes; family Squalidae; genus Squalus; species Squalus acanthias. The sequence continues at coordinate 5,677,007 of CM059450.1, forward strand.
ACCGATACTTCCTGCTCAAGAGGGTGGAAACCAACCCCAAAGTTCCTTAAACTTGAAATTGCAAATGACTATTAGTTAATGCAGTGTCTACTGGCTACAGAAAGTGCCTAATCAGCCAGTGGCCATTGTGTAACGAGCTGGTTTCTATTCCTTGCCCTGGCAGATAAAAGTTGAATCAGAATAAGCAGCAATTCTTAGCTCAGAAGGTTGGCACATGTTGAAGGAAGCAGTGTCTTGGTTATTATTTGTTACAGTCTGCTGTGCCATTACTTCTTTTTTGCTTTAGCCAACAATGTCCTGCATCCTGAAAAGTTTAGATTAAGCTTGCTTTACACACCTCATGGGTATTGTATGGTACGTGAAGCGACTGGTGAAGCTGGGATTGTTCTCCTTAGAGCAGAGATCATCAAATGGTGTTCCCAATTATAGGGGGGTTTTGATTAATAAATAAGGAGAAATGGTTTCCACTGGCCCATGGATTGGTTACTAGAGGACACAGATTTATGATAATTGCCAAATGAACCAGGGCAGAAATGGATAATTTTTCATTACTATATAAACACAGTGAGTTGCTGCAATCTGGAATGTACTGACTGCAACTGTGGTGGAAGTAGATGTAATAGTGAATCTCAAAAAGGAAGATATCTACTTGAAACACTAACAGAAAAAGACAAGCTATGGTGAAGAGCAGGGGAGTGGGACTAATTGGATAGCCAGCACATACATGATGGGCTGAATAGCCTCCTTCTGTGATGCATGTTTCTATAATGTGGGTGAAAAGGATGCTACACATTCACACCATGGTGTTGTCAAGAGCCCACCTAACTCACAGCAACATCACTGGTTCCAAATAATCACCTGAATTCCCATGTTTATCAGAAAAGACATTGTTCAAATTAGAAGCTCGAGAAATCTTGGATTTTGTGAAATACTAAGACGCTCAAGTCTCTGATTTGGAGATGTAGCCACGTACATCTGGTCAAGCCAAGTGAGGAAAAAAAACAGTAGGTTAAGTTTCAGCCACAAGTTAAACAGCTAGGTGTTCTGCCGTGAATCTCGCCAAGCTGGATGACAAAGATACCAGAGCCAATACTCAATTTACACAAGGAAAGACAAACCACTCCAATGCTGAATAGCTTTTATTTTCATTGACAGCAGTTGAAGAAAAATCAGATCAAGAATGAACCACATCCAAATCCAGCATTCACCTCAAGTCTTAGTCACACTTCATAGTGAAGTTGGAGGTCCCACAACATTATGGACAGATTCAATTGAATGCTGAAGGACAGGGAATCATTCCCCTAATGTGTGCTTGTCAAACAGGTACTCTCCCATGCCATTCTCAGGGGCTCCCAGTCTCTTCAAGTTGGTGATGTGATCTCCAAGCTTCTTGATCATCTTCACTTGCTCATCCAAGTAGTGGGTCTCCAGGAAGTCACACAACTGGAAAAAGGAAAGAGAAACCAGTCAGTACAGACAACAGATCAAGGAGAACACTGAGGAATTGTTCTACATCTTCAGGACTGGATGGTTCGTACAAGTAGAGCACTTGGTGGATTTTGCCCCAGGTTAGATTACTGCACAGGTGTCAATATCATTACTTTAGAATTGAATTCCAGAACTCCTTCAGATACTACAGTGGCCCTGGGACAAATTTATAGATCAAGTCTACAGTATGATCTGGACCCTACATAAAAAAAAAAGAGGGCTTGTTCAAATCTTTGCAATGAGCACAGTCTACTGGATATGGAGATCTTTCCAATAGTTGCATTAAATAGCAGATAAATGCCTCAGCCATCACATCTGAAGATTCATAGTTGGAACATTAGAAACTTACATGAGGGTCTGTCCTCTCCGTGGAGAGTTTGTGCAGATCCAGCAGACTCTGGTTGACATTCTTCTCCATCTGCAGAGCTCTCTGCATTGCCTCCAGACCATTGCTCCACTCATCCTGCTCTGGTTTCTGGAAAAAAACCCAGAAGTTAGTTGAGAAAAGTTCGACATCAATGAAGGAAATTAAAGGCTGCAACCACCTCAAGGGTTCCTGCCCAAGGCAGTCAATGCAATGGAGTCTGTGCAAGGCCATGGATGACACAGGGAGAGGCAACAGCACATCACTCATTACCTTGAAATGAATACCACCTCCCACCATCTCCAAGGTGAATCAATGAAGACTGAATCTCATTATGGAAGATGGGACTTCAAAACAGAAATACTGAATGAACAGTGGATTCTCGGATCAATTCTCCTGGGACGATTGGATTGCTATCTTAAGCTTGAAATGTAAGAATTTTCTGTTTCTCTCCCCTCTCCCACCCCCCAGTCCAATCCCAAAAGTAGTTCACAAGTCAAAGAAGCTCCTCCTTTTTCTGAAAGGATACCTTGATGTCCTCCAGGACAATACGCCCCCCACGCCGATTCTGGAATTTCATCAGTTTCTCAGCGTGCTCACGTTCCTCATGTGACTGCTCCTTGAAGAACTCGGCAAAGTGACGCAGGGCAACATCATCCCGGTCAAAGTAATAGGACTGCAGTGAGAAAGAAAGTTAGGGCAGGTTAAAGTTTCACCCACGTGCAATTCAAAATGATCACTTGGCAGACTGGTTATTGTGCAATGGCTTGTTTAAAAGAAATATCATTTTGATCTCATTATTAATGTTTGTTCATTGAACAGTCGGTCTCTCTTTTCACTTTAGAAACATCACAACTAAACTGGCTAACAGGAGTCTATCAGCAGGAAAAATGAGGGTGGGGCAATAAAGGCCAAGCCAGAGACCAGAGGTCAGTAGAACTACTTCTACTAATTTCTTATGGAAAGTTAGTAAAGGTATGAATGCAAACCCACCAATTTCATGCTGCAAGACCAGATCACTAAGGAAGGTTTTACCAACAGTACACCATCCTCAAGTCACTTCAATAGGAAAGAAGGCCTAACCAGCACATGATTCAATGAAGTGACTGCAATTAAACATTTGCACTACCGTCAAATCCATACTCTTCAACCTGTGACAAACTCAAAACTAGAAAACAGCTCCAGTTTGAATTTTAAGCCCTTTTAGATCATGCAACTAGGAAACAACTAGATATCTAGCTAGTTTATTATACAGAAGTCATTCAAATAGAGTAAAGTAGATAGATAGCTCACCATGGAGAGATAAACATAGGAGGAATAGAGCTCCATGTTGATCTGCTTGTTGACAGCATCCTCACAGTCTTTGTGATAGTTCTGACACACTTGGGAGGCCATCTTAATGTCTATAGTGTGTCTGGATTTCAGCAAGGCCACCTTCTAGACTCACACACTCACACCAACTGCTGTGAAAGTAAGAACCAGCACATTTTAAACACATGGACAGCCCTGTATTTGCATAACAGATGATGAGTGACAGTTATTGGTAGCCAATCTGATCACTTCCATGCCTCAACAAACTCTACAAACTAATTAATTAATGAATAAAGTGAGCATTGGGTGAGCCAATCAGAGCTTTGAAAGTAAGTTTAGCTGATTACTTACTAGCAACCTCGTTGTTGTCAAGTCCTTTGACCTCTCTTGCAAATGTTTTGTTTAAAATGTCCTGAACTTAAAATACATAGTTATACCTTTGTACTTGCAATACAGTCACCTTAGGAATTCAGATGAATTTGTGACAAAATTAGAGATTTGTTTGTTTATTGTAGATGATTGTGAACTTAATGCAATATCCAGAGATCAGGTAGTCCAGGGTGAGTCTGCACTGTCAGTGAGTAAGGAAGATGGAAATTCTACCCCATGTGTGCACAGGGTGATGGTTGTTGAGTCCTTGTTTTACTCTCATTATGTTCTGCGTTTACATATAATCCAGTATATGTTTGTAACATCCTGTGAATCTGAGGAGCGACCAGTCTAGTTTATGGATCTTAACCGCCAGTGTGAAATGCACCATCCGGCTAATTCACAGGATTTCATGGTAAACCTGGATCACCTGCTAGTGGTTTAATAGCAGGATGTCTGGCAACAGGAGTGGGATAAAAGGGAAAGAGAGCACTTGCATTTATATAGCACCTTTCACGACCTTCTAGTTTGGTAACAAGTGCAAACTTGGGATATGGTTCCCCCATTCCAAATCCAGGTCACTTCTCTATCTGTATAGTGAAAAACTGACTCCAGCTCTAATCTCTGGCACACACCACATTTCACTGCTTGCCAACCCAACAATGTCTCTTTTATACCAACTCTCTGCCTATTAACTTTAAAAAAAAATGTATTCTGGGGATAAGGGCATCGTTAGCAAGGCTGGCATTTATTGCACATTTCTACTTTTCCCTTGAAGGTGGTGGTGAGCCTTCTTGAACCGCTACAGTCCGTGTGGTGAAGGTTCTCCCAACAGGGAGGGAGTTCCAGGATTTTAACCCAGAGACGATGAAGGAACCACTATTCCTTCGTAGTTTGTTTGAAGGACAGAATATATATATATGGCACAAAAAAATGCTTCTAAACTGTCTGTTGGTAGAACATAGTTATCCTGCTGTAGTATAAATGCAGCAGAGGCCAGAAGATCTCTGTTGATTTTGAGACCAGCAAGGTCAGGTTTTTACTTGTACCCTATTATCACTGCCAAGTGTAGTGTGTAGAGTAGCAGTTAAACGAAATACATACTCCTTAAAAAAACACAATTAACCAGCAAAGAAAGATCACAATCCAAATCCTAAATACAGGATTCCTGCGCAGCTTTTTACACTTATGAATGTGTGATGCACTAGCACCTAACCAAACTGCAGAATTCGCAAAATTATCACGATTTTATAAAATAAGAAGGAGACATATAGTTTCGTACAAACAGCTTTATTTCAGCAGAATGCTGTCAGGTTTTCAAAGTGGACACAAACAGCCTGTAAAATGGCCGTCACACCTCGTGGCAGAACGTTCTAGACTTTCAATGAGCAGACAAGATGGCGTTCCAATAAACATTTGTGCGAGATCGGACAAGACTCAGCACATTTGAGATAATTCACAAGACATAATGGGTTTGCATTTTACACATAAATACTGGAATCGGTCTCCCAGGTGCGAATAAGGGCTATTGTACCGAGCGATCAAGAACCCATCCAAAGACATTAATATGCAAAATCCCCACGACTCTACGATGAGAGAGCCATTTGCGGGTAGTTACAGAAAACATTTGGAAGCCCCAAAACCCCTCCAGGGAGACTACTAGCCGGTTCCACAATGGGAGAAGTATTAACGGGTACTCAGGCAGTTACAAGTATCACCAAAACCCATTAAACGGAGATCACCCTATACAAGAAGTTTGAGCGCCAAAACCCTGACAAAAGAAAGACATTAAGATTGGGCGGGAAAAGAGGAATTACAGCACTATAACTGTAAGGTACAACCGTCCATCTGTCACTTGCCGTTTGCTCTTGCCTCTTGACTCTTGCTCTTGGATCTTGACTCTTGACTGCTGTCTCTGCCTCTTGCTGCTCGACTTGCTGGAAGACTATTGAACTTTCTGATCCGCCAGGATCAACCTCGTGGCTTGCCGCGAAGATCTGTGAAGAACTGGGCTGTGAAGCCTTGAAACGGGCACACCATCCCGAGAAGTCGGTAAACGGTGTTGGAACCGAGGGCCCGAGATGAGATGAGATGAGATGAGAAGAGAAGAAGACGACAATACGTATCGCCACGGTCAGTAAGCCCCGACCGCGCCTGTAGGTCGAATAAACACTTTCCTTGCCCAGGAAGACCATTCTTTGAGTTTTACAAACTGGTGAGGGCACAGGAAGACCATTCTTCGAGTTTTATCGCATCGGTGTGAGGGCACAGGAAGACTATTTTTTGAGTCGTGTCGGAACTCCGAGGACAACACAGATCTTCATGACAGCAGACGGTCCAGCCTGCTAGCCGGAGCAGAAACGAGTAAACAAGTGGGGTACAGAGACCCCTGATCAACACGTGGGTGGTCAGGTGCTGTGGGAAAAACATCCAAGCAGAGTTTCGGAATTCTCCGAGTTATCACGAGTGGTGAGCATGAGTCTCGATCCTACAAATCTAGTTTAGGACAGGTATTGATAGGGGAGGGTTTAAGTTTTAAGGATAATTGTAATGTGTGCCCCCTTTTACGATGTGTCGTGTGCTCCTCGTTTCCCTAAAATTAGTTACATAACTGCGTGTAAGATTGTACTGTCATTAATCTGTGCTTATGACATGTATCTCGTAATCTTGAATAATATGCAATAAAGATTTTCCATTTCGCACTATTCAACCGGGTCTACCTGAGTTGTCTCTGCATTATTGCTCTCGCACCTAAGTCCAGTGTCAGAACCGTAAGGGCGAGTGGGTCGAACCACTCACAGGTGTCTAGTGTTATCAGGCTGGCTGGAGACCAGAACAGGCAACAAGGCCTAACCTCGCACTAGCACCCAGGCTAAGCACAGAGCCGCAGGTCTCACCCCTTACAAAACACCCTGCTTACCAATAATCCCTGCCCAAGAGGGTGGAAGTCAACCCCAAAGAAACATTTGCTTAAACTTGAAATTGCAAATGAGTATTAGTTAATGCAGTGTGTACTAGTTACAGAAAGTGTCTCATTATCCAATGGCCACTGTGTAAAGAGTTGGTTTCTATTCCTTGCCCTGGCCAATACAAGTTGAATCAGAATGCTGAGCAGTTCTTAGGCCAGAAGGTTGGCACCTATTGAAGGAAGCAGTGTCTCGGTTATCATTTATTACATTCTGCTGTGCTTTTGTTTCTTTTTTGCTTTAGCCAACAATGTCCTGCATCTTGAAAATGTAAGCCTAAACTTGCTTTGCCAACCGCATGGGTACTGCATGGTATGTGGAGCAACTAGAGGGGCTGGGATTGTTCTCCTTAGAGCAGAGCATGTCAAGGGGTGTTCCAAATTAAAGGGGGGGGGTTTGATTAAGTGTAACTAAGGAGGAGTGGTTTCCACTGGTGGGCTGGTAACCAGAGGACTCGGATGTACAATAATTGCCAAGGAACCAGACCACAGATGGAAATTTCTTCCCCCTTTAATTATATAAAAGTGAGTTGTTACAATCTGGACTGCACTGCTTACAATGGCAGTAAATTCAATAATGACTCTCAAGGGAATTAGATATATACACTTGAAACAGGAAATAAAGTCACTAAGGGGAAAAAGAGCAGGGGACTGGAACTAATGGATAGCCAACACAGGGATGATGGGCTGAATGGCCTCCTTGTATGATGCATGCTTCCATAATGGGGCTGAAAAGTATACTACACATTCATGCCATGGTGTTGTCAATAACTCACAACAACATTACTGGTCCCAAACAGGCACCTGAATTCCCATGTTTTATCAGAAAAGACATTGTTCAAATTAGAAGCTCGAGAAATCTTGGAGTTTGTGAAATACTGAGACCCACAACTCTCCCATTGTGAGATGTAGCCACGAACATCCGGTCAGGCCAGAAAAAAACCACGAGGTTAAGTTTCAGCCACAAGTTAAACAGCTAGGTATTCTGCCGTGAATCGCGCCAAGCTGGATGGCAAAGATAGCAGAGCCAATACTCAATTTGCACAAGAAAAGACAATCCACTCCAGTGCTGAATAGCTTTTATTTTCATTGACAGCAGTTGAAGGAAAAAAAAAAATCAGATCAAGAATGAACCACATCCAAAGCCAGCATTCACTTCAAGTCTTAGTCACACTTCATAGGTGAAGTTGGAGATCCCCCAACATTATGGACAGATTCAATTGAATGCTGAGGGGATAGGGAATCATTCCCCTAATGTGTGCTTGTCAAACAGGTACTCTCCCAGGCCATTCTCAGGGGCTCCCAGTCTCTTCAAGTTGGTGATGTGATCTCCCAGCTTCTTGATCATCTTCACTTGCTCATCCAAGTAGTGGGTCTCCAGGAAGTCACACAACTGGAAAAAGGAAAGAGAAACCAGTCAGTACAGACAACAGATCAAGGATAACACTGAGGAATTGTTCCACATCTTCTCCTGGACTGGATGGTCAGTACAAGTAGAGCACTTGGTGGATTTTGCCCCAGGTTAGATTACTGCACAGGTGTCAAATTCAATACTTCAGAATTGAATTCTAGAACTCCTTCAGATACTAGTGTGCCCCCAGGAGAAGTTTAATCATCAAGTATGATCTGGACACTTCATAAAAAGGGCTTGTTGAAATCTCTGCAATGGAGAAACAGTCTTGCTGGATATGGAGATCTTTCCAATTTCAACCATCACCCTCAACATATCTGAATATTCATAGTTAGAACATTAGAAACTTACATGCGGGTCAGTGCTCCCAGTGGAGAGTTTGTGCAGATCCAGCAGACTCTGGTTGACATTCTTCTCCATCTGCAGAGCTCTCTGCATCGCCTGCAGACCATTGCTCCACTCATCCTGCTCTGGTTTCTGGAAAAAAACCCAGAAGTTACTTTTGAGAAAGTTTTACCTCAAATGAAGGAAATTAAAGGCTGCAACAACCTCAAGGGTTCCTGCCCAAGGTGGTCAATGCAATGGAGTCTGTGCAAGGCAGTGGATGACACAGGGAGACGCAACAGAACATCACTCATTACCTGGAAATGTACACCACCTCCCACCATCTCCAAGGTGAATCAATGAAGATTTATTCTCATTATGGAAGATGGGACTTCAAAACAGAAATACTGAATGAACAGTGGATTCTAGTATCAAGTCTCCTGAGACGATTGCATCGCTGTCTTAAGCTTGAAATGCAAGCTTTTTCTTACTCTACACCCCCCACCCCCCCTCCTTTCCCACCCCCAGCCCAATCCCAAAAGTAGTTCACAAGTCAAAGAAGCTCATCCTTTTTCTGAAAGGATACCTTGATGTCCTCCAGGACAATACGCCCCCCACGCCGATTCTGGAATTTCATCAGTCTCTCCGCGTGCTCACGTTCCTCATGTGACTGCTCCTTGAAGAACTCTGCAAAGTGACGCAGGGCAACATCATCCCGGTCAAAGTAATAGGACTGCAGAGAGAAAGGAAGTTAGGCAGGGCTAAAGTTTCACCCACGTGAAATTCAAAATAATTTCTTGGCAGACTGGGTATTGGGCAATGCCTTATTTAAAAAAAAAAAATCATAGAACCATAGAAGATAGGAGCAGGAGTAGGCCATTCGGCCCCTCTAGCCTGCTCCACCATTCAATGCGATCATGGCTGATCAACCAAATTCAGTACCCTGTCCCTGCTTTCTCCCCATATCCCTTGGTCCCTTTAGCCTTAAGAAATATATCTAACTCCTTCTTGAATCTATTTAATGAATTGGCCTCTACTGCCTTCTGTGGCAGAGAATTCCAGAGGTTCACCACTCTCTGGGTGAAGAAATTCCTCCTCATTTCTGTCCTAAATGGCTTACCCCTTATCCTTAGACTGTGACCCCTGGTTCTGGACTCCCCGACCATTGGGAACATCCTGCCTGCATCTAGTTTGTCCTGTCCTGTCAGAATTTTATAAGTTTCAATGAGATCCCCTCTCATGCTTCTAAACTCCAGCGAGTATAAGCCCAATCAACCCAATCTCTCTTCATACGTCATTCCTGCCATCCCAGGTATCAGCCTTGTGAATCTTCGCTGAACTCCTTCCATGGCAAGAACAGCCTTCCTCAGATAAGGCGACCAAAACTCTACACAGTACTCAAGGTGTGGTCTCACCAAGGCCCTGTACAACTGCAGCAAGACATCCTTGTTCCTGTACTCAAACCCTCTCTCACTATGAAGGCCAACATACCATTTGCCTTCTTAACCACCTGCTGCACCTGCATGCTTACCTTCAGCGACTGGTGCACAAGGACACCCAGGTGTTGTTGCACTTCCCCTTCTCCCAATCTATTGCCATTCAGATAATAATCTGCCTTTCTGTTTTTGACACCAAAGTGGATAACCTCACATTTATCCACATTATATTGCATCTGCCACACTTGCCCAATCACCCAACCTGTCCAAATCATCCTGGAGTTTCTCAGCATCCTCCTCGCAGCACACACGCCCACCCAGTTTTGGCTCATCTGCAAACTTGGAGATATTACATCTAGGTCCCTCGTCTAGATCATTAATATATATTGTGAATAGCTGGGGTCCAAGGACCGATCCCTGCGGTACCCCACTAGTCACTACCTGCCACTCAGAAAAAGAGCCGTTTATTGCAACTCTTTGCTTTCTGTCTGCCAATCAGTTCTCGATCCAAGTCAATACCTTGCCCCCAATCTCATGTGCCTTAACTTTACACGCTAATCTCTTATGCGGGACCTTATCAAAAGCCTTTTGGAAGTCCAAATACACCACATTCACTGGTTCTCCCTTATCTATTTTACCAGTTACATCCTCAAAAAATTCCAGTAGATTAGTCAAGCATGATTTACCATTTGCAAATCCATGTTGACTTTGTCCTATCCTGTCACTGTTTTCAAGTGCTCAGCTATGACATCTTTTATAATGGACTCTAGCATTTTCCCCACTACCGAGGTCAGGCTTACCAGTCTGTAATTACCCATTTTCTCTCTACCACCCTTTTTGAATAGTGGGGTAACATTAGCTACCCTCCAATCCATGGGTACTGTTCCAGATTCCATCAAATATGATTTTCAACTTGCTATTAATGTTTGTTCATTGAACAGTCGGTCTCTCTTCACATTAGAAACAACACAACTAAACTGGCTAATAGGAGTCTCGATCAGTAGGAAAGATTGGGGGAGGGAGATAAAGGCCAAGCCAGAGGTCAGTGGAATTACTTCTAAATTCTTATGGAAAGTTAGTAAAGGAATGACAGCAAATCCAACAATTTCATGCTGCAAGATCAGCTCACTCAGGAAGGTTTTACCAACAGTACACCATCCTCAAGTCACTTCAACAGAAGGAGAGAAGGTCTAACCAGCACATGATTAATTGCAGTCACTTAATTGAAACATTTGCACTAGTCAAATCCATACTCTTCAACCTGTGACAATACTAGAAAACAGCTCCTGTTTGAAGTTTAAGCCCCTTTAGATCATGCAACGAGAAAACAACTAGATATCTAACTAGTTTATGATATAGAAGTCATTCAAATAAGAGAGTAAAGGTGATAGCTCACCATGGAGAGATAAACATAGGAGGAATAGAGCTCCATGTTGATCTGCTTGTTGACAGCATCCTCACAGTCCTTGTGGTAGTTCTGACGCACTTGAGAGGCCATCTTAATTTCTATTGTGTGTCTGGATTTCAGCACATCCACCAACTGGACTTCCTCACTCAATCAAACTGCTATGAAAGTGAGAACCAGCACATTTTAAACACTTGGACAACCCAACATTTGCATAACAGATGATGAGTGACAGTTATTGGTAGCCAATCAGATAACTTCCATGCCTCAACAAAATCCACAACCTCATTAATTAATTAATAAGCTGAGCATTTGGGGAGCCAATCAGAGCTTTCAAAGTAAGTTTAGCTGATTACTTACTAGCAGCTTTGTTCTCTTTTGGTCAAACATACATCGACTGTAAATTAATAAAACTTTAAATGAAACTTAACAAATTAAATAAAAATTGTATTGGCCGGGGTGATGATGCACTCCAGTCTCCGCGGCGCCCACTGGTCGCGGAAAGCCTCAAGCATGCCGGCGGACACCGCGTGCTCCATCTCCAGCGCCACCCGGGCGCGAACATAGCCGCGGAAGGGAGGCAGGCAATCAGGCCGAACGACCACCTCGACCGCCCGCTGCCTGGACCTGTTTATAGCTACTTTGGCCAGGCCCAGGAGCAGTCCTACGAGGAGGTCCTCTGACCTGGCCGCTCCCCCCCGCACCGGGTGACCAAAGATCAGCAGCGTGGAACTGAAGTGCAACCAAAAATCGACGAGCAGTCCCTTCAAATATTGAAAGAGGGGCTGCAACCTCTCACATTCCACGTATACATGGAAGACGGACTCCTCTAGGCCGCAAAAAAGGCAGGCGGCCTGGGAGTCCGTAAACCTACTTAAAAGCTTATTGCACGGGACTGCTCTGTGCAACACCCTCCAGGCCAAGTCCCCAAAAGAATAAGGGAGGACTCCCTCGCAGAGAGCCCTCCATTGGGGACCTCCGCCTTCGCCGGACGGCAAGATGGCACGCCAAGGTGTGTCCGGTCGGCAGACGAAGATGACAAAGTGGAGACTGTGCAGGAGCAGCCCGTACAGGAAACCCCTCCGTGTGGAGCTAAAAGGCACGGAGGGCATTTCCCCGAGATGGCTCAAGTTGTGAGGCGCCGGTTCCCGAGAGGGGTTTCGGGGCCGCGCGCCGATGAGGAATTCCGTCCGAACGGGGGTCAGTTCGGACGGGATCGCCCCGCGTGCTTGAGCCTCCTCGATACACCTAGTAGAGTCGGGGCCTAGTGCCACTTTCAGCGTTACTAGCAGCTCTGTTGTTGTAGAGTCCTTTGACCTCTTTTAAAAATATTTTGCTTAAAATGTCCTGAACTTAAAATACATTGTTATACCTTTGTACTTGCAATACAGTCACCTTAGGAATTCTGATGAATCTGTGACAAAATTAGAGATTTGTTTGTTTGTTGTAGATGATTGTGAACTTAATGCAATATCCAGAGATCAGGTAATCCAGGGTGAGTCTGCACTGTCAGCGAGTAAGGATGGAAATTCTATCCCAAATTTGTCACAAATCTACCCCATGATTGCAGAGGGTGATGGTTGTTGAGAGAGATAGAAGAAAGAAAGACTTGCATTTCTATAGCGCTTTTCATGACCACAGGACGTCCCAAAGAGATTTACAGCCAATGAAGTACTTTTGAAGTGCAGTCACTGTTGTAATTTAGGAAATGCGGCAGCCAATTGCGCACAGCAAGCTCCCACAAACAGCAATGTGCTAATGACCAGATCATCTGATTTTGTTATGTTGATTGAGGGATAAATATTGGCCAGGACACCGGGATAACTCCCCTGCTCTTCGTCAAAATAGTGCAATGGGATCTTTACATCCACCTGAGAGAGCAGACAGGGCCTCGGTTTAACGTCTCATCCGAAAAACGGCACCTCTGACAGTGCAGCACTCCGTCAGCACTGCACTGGAGTGTCAGCCTAGATTTTTGTGCTCAAGTCTCTGGAGTGGAACTTGAACCCACAGCGTTCTGATTCAGAGGCGTGAGTGCGACCCACTGAGACACAGGTTGATTCTCATTACATTCTGTGTGCCTTATAATCCAGTATATATTTGTAACCGGGTAGGGTTTACATCCTGTGAATCTGAGGTGCGACCAGTCTAGTTTATGGATCTTAACTGCCAGTGTGAAATTCACCATCCGGCTAATTCACAGGATTTCATGGTAAACCTGGATCATCTGCTAGTGGTTTAATAGCAGGATGTCTGGCAACAGGAGTGGGATAAAAGGGAAAGAAAGATCTTGCATTTATATAGCGCCTTTCACGACCTTCTAGTTTAGTAACAACTGCAAACTTGGGATATGGTTCCCACATTCCAAATCCAGGTCACTTATCTATCTGTGCAGTGAAAAACTGACTCCAGCTCTAATCTCTGGCACACACCACATTTCACTGCTTGCCAACCCAACAATGTCTCTTTTATACCAACTCTCTGCCTATTATCTTTTTAAAAAAAAATTATTTTGGGGATACCGGCATCACTCGCAAGGCTGGCTTTTATTGCCCACCCCTACTTTGTCTGTGAAGGTGAAGGTGGTGGTGAGCCGCCTTCTTGAACCGCTACAGTCCGTGTGGTGAAGGTTCTCCCAACAGGGAGTGAGTTGCAGGATTTTAACTCAGCGACGATAAATGAACCACTATTCCTTCGTAGTTTGCTTGAAGGACAGAATGTATATATGGCACAACAAATGCTTCTAAAACGTCTGTTGGTAGAACACAGTTTCCCTGCTGTAGTATAAATGTAACTGAGGCCAGAAGATCTCTGTTGACTTCGAGAACAGCAAGGTCAGGTTTTGACCTGTTCCCTACTATCACTGCCCAGTGTAGCGTGTAGAGTAGCAGTTAAATGGAATAAATACTCCTTAAAACAAATGCACAATTAACCAGCAAAGAAAGGTCACGATCCAAATCCTAAATACAGGATTCATGTGCAGCTTTTTACTCTGGTGAAGCCGTGTCCCACTAGCACATATCCAAACACCCTTCTTACCAATACTCCCTGCTCAAGAGGGTGGAAGTCAACCTCAAAGAAACATTTGCTTAAACTTGAAATTGCAAATGACTATTAGATAATGCAGTGTGTACTGGTGACAGAAAGTGTCTTGTCTTCCAGTGGCCACTGTGTGAAGAGCTGGTTTCTATTCCTTGCCCTGGCAGAAACAAGTTGATTCAGAATGCTGAGCACTTTGTAGACCCGAAGGTTGGCACCTATTGAAGGAAGCAGTGTCTTGTTTATCATTTATTACATTCTGCTGCGCTATTATTTCTTTTTTGCTTTAGCCAACAATGTCCTGCATCCTGAAAATTTTAGCTTAAACTTGGGTATTGTATGGTGTGACTGGAGAAGCTGAGATTGTTCTCCTTAGAGCAGAGAACATCAAGGGGAGGTGTGCTAAAGTATATGGGGTTTTGATTAAGAGTAAATAAGGAGCAGTTTCCACTGGTACACGGGTTGTTAAGTAGAGTACACAGATTTATGATAATTGCCAAATGAACCAGGGCAGAAATGGAGAATTTTTTCAATAATATATAAACAGTGAGTTGTTATAATCTGAAATGCACTGCCTGCAAAAGTGGTGGAAGTAGATTCAATAGTGACTCAAGGGAATTAGATATATACTTAACAAAAAAAGGCATGCGATGTGGAAAGAGCAGGTAAGTGGGATCAATTGAATAGCCAGCACATATACGATAGGTTCAATGGCCTCCTTCTGTGCAGCAAGATTCTATACTGCAGGTAAAAAGGAAACTACACATTCATGGCATGGTGTTGTCAAGAGCCCACCCAACAGAGCAATATCCCTGGTCCAGATCCGTTACATTAAGTCCCATGGCTGTCAGCCAAGACATTGTTCAAATTAGAGGCTCGAAATCTTGCATTCTGTAAAACACAAAGACCCTCAACTCCACAATTTGGAGACGTAGCCCCGGACAAGTGAGGGGGGGGGGGGGGGGGGGGGGCGCGGAAAAGAAAACTGCAGCTTAAGTTTCAGCACAAGTTACACAGCTAGCTGTTCTGCTGCTGAGCAGATCGCCAAGTTGGGTGACAAACATGCCAGAACCACTACGCAGTTTGCACAAGGAAAGACAAACCACTTCAATGCTGAATAGCTTTTATTTTCATTGACAGCACTTGAAGGAGAAAAAAAGTCAGATCAAGAATGAACCACATCCAAAGCCAACATTCACTGCAAGTCTTAGTCACACTTCATAGTGAAGTTGGTGGTCCCTCAATGTTATGTTGAGAATCAATTAAATGCGGAGGGATAGGGAATCACTCCCCTAATGTGTGCTTGTCAAACAGGTACTCTCCCATGCCATTCTCAGGGGCTCCCAGTCTCTGCAAGTTGGTGATGTGATCTCCAAGCTTCTTGATCATCTTCACTTGCTCATCCAAGTAGTGGGTCTCCAGGAAGTCACACAACTGGAAAAAGGAAAGAGAAACCAGTCAGTACAGACAACAGATCAAGGATAACACTGAGGAATTGTTCCACATCTTCAGGACTGGATGGTTGGTACAAGTAGAGCACTTGGTGGATTCCCCCCCGCCGCCGACGTTAGATTACTGCACAGGTGTCAGATTCATGACTTTAGAATTGGATTCCAGAACTCCTTCAGATACTATAGTGCCCCCGGGAGAAGTTTAATAAAACAAGTCTACAGTATAAGCTGGACCCCTGAAACAAGGGCTCGTTGAAATCTCTGCAATGCACAGTCTACTGGTATATGGAGATCTCCAATTGTTGCACTAAATGGCAGATAAATGCCTCAGCTATCACCCTCAACTCATTTGAGGTTTCATAGTTGGAACATTCGGAACTTACATGAGGGTCTGTTCTCTCTGTGGAGAGTTTGTGCAGATCCAGTAGACTCTGGTTGACATTCTTCTCCAGCTCCAGAGCTCTCTGCATCGCCACCAGACCATTGCTCCACTCATCCCGCTCTGGTTTCTGGAAAAAAACCACATAAGTTACTTTTGAAAGTTCTACCCCAAATGAAGGAAATTAAAGGGTGCAACAACCTCAAGGGTTCCTGCCCAAGGCAGTCAATGCAATGGAATCTGTGCAAGGCCATGGATGATAGAGGCAACAGCAAATCACTCATCACCTTGAAATGAGTACCACCTCCCACCATCTCCAAGTGAATCAATGAAGACAATCTCATTATGGAAAATAGGACTTCAAAACAGAAATACTGAATGAACAGTGGATTCTAGGATCAAGTCTCCTGAGACGATTGGATTGTTGGCTTAAGCTTGAAATGAAAGGTTTTTCTTTCTCTCCCTCTCCCTTTCCCAAACTCAGCCCAATCCCAAAAGTAGTTCACAAGTCAAAGAAGCTCAACCTTTTTCTGAAAGGATACCTTGATGTCCTCCAGGACAATACGCCCCCCACGCCGATTCTGGAATTTCATCAGTTTCTCCGCGTGCTCACGTTCCTCATGTGACTGCTCCTTGAAGAACTCGGCAAAGTGACGCAGGGCAACATCATCCCGGTCAAAGTAATAGGACTGCAGAGAGAAAGAAGGTTAGGCCAGGCTAAAGTTTCACCCATGTGCAATTCAAAATGATCACTTGGCAGACGGGTTATTGTGCAATGCCTTGTTTAAAAGAAATATCATTTTCAACTAGCTATTAATGTTTGTTCATTGAACAGTCGTTCTCTTCACATTAGAAACAGCACAACTAAACAGGCTAATAGGAGTCTCGATCAGTAGGAAAGATTGGGGAAGGGAGATAAAGGCCAAGCTGGAGGCCAGAGGTCAGTGGAATTACTTCTACTCATTTCTTATGGAAAGTTATTAAGAACAGAACATAAGAAATAGGAGCAGGAGTAGGCCAATCGGCCCCTCAAGCCTGCTCCGCCATTCAATAAGATCATGGCTGATCTGATCCTAACCGCCAATCTACTATCTATCACAGAACCATCTCCTGCATCTAACAGAATTGCACACACGAAATAGGAGCAGAATCAGGCTACACGGTCCCTGGGCCCGCTCCACTACCCACAGGGCCATGACCGATCCGAACCTAGACTCATGTCCAAATTCCTGCCCGCTCCCCGTAACCCTTAATGCCCTTTACTTCTAGGAAACTGTCTATTTCTGTTTTAAATTTATTTAATGATGTAGCTTCTACAGCTTTTTGTGGCAGCATATTCCATGGACCTACCACCCTCTGAGTGAAGTAGTTCCTCCTCATCTCAGTTTTGAAAGAGCAGCCCCTTATTCTAAGACTATGTCCCCTAGTTCTAGTCTCACCCGTCATCGGTAACATCCTCCCCACATCCACCCGATCCAACCCCTTCACAATCTTATATGTTTCAATAAGATCGCCTCTCATTCTTCTGAACTCCAATGAGTAGAGTCCCAATCTACCCAACCTCTCCTCATATGACCACCCCCTCATCCCCGGGATTAACCGAGTGAACCTTTTTTGCACTGCCTCGAGAGCAAGGATGTCTTTCCTTAAGTAAGGACACCAAAACTGTATGCAGTATTCCAGGTGCGGTCTCACCAATACCTTGTACAACTGAAGCAATACCTCCCTATTTTTATATTCTATCCCCCTAGCAATGAAAGCCAACATTCCATTTGCCTTCTTAATCACTTGCTGCACCTGCATACTAACCTTTTGAGTTTCATGCACCAGGACCCCCAGATCCCTTTGCACTTCAGTACTCTCCAGTTTCTTGCCATTAAGATAATAAATTGCTCTAGGATTTTTCCTGCCAAAGTGCATCACCTCACACTTTCCAGTGTTGTATTCCATCTGCCAAATCTCTGCTCACTTACTTAGCCTGTCTATGTCCCCTTGCAGGTTTTTTATGTCCTCCTCACTCACTACTTTCCCTCCCATCTTTGTATCATCTGCAAATTTTGATATGTTACACTTGGTCCCTTCCTCCAAATCATTAATATAGATTGTAAAGAGTTGGGGACCCAGCACTGACCCCTGTGGGACACCACTAGTTACTGATTGCCAGTCTGAGAATGAACCATTTATCCCAACTCTTTGCTTTGTTAGATAGCCAATCCTCTATCCATGCCAGAATATTACCCCCAATCCTGTGATTTTTTACCTTAAGCAATAATCTTGTGTGGCACCTTGTCAAATGCCTTTTGGAAGTCTAAATACACTACGTCCACTGGTTCCCCTTTATCCACTCTATATGTTATTAAAGGAATGACTGCAAATCCAACAATTTCATGCTGCAAGATCAGCTCACTAAGGAAGGTTTCGCCAAGAGTACACCATCCTCAAGTCACTTCAACAGAAGGACAGAAGGTCTAACCAGCATATGATTAATTGCAGTCACTTCATTGAAACATTTGCACAACAGTCAAATCCATACTCTTCAACCAGTGACAAACTCAAGACTAGAAAACAGCTCCTGTTTGAAGTTTAAGCCCTTTTAGCTCATGCAACTAGAAAACAACTAGACATCTAACTAGTATATTATATAGAAGTCATTCCAATAGAGAGTAATGTAGATAGCGCACCATGGAGAGATAAACATAGGAGGAATAGAGCTCCATGTTGATCTGCTTGTTGACAGCATCCTCACAGTCCTTGTGGTAGTTCTGACGCACTTGAGAGGCCATCTTAATTTCTAGTGTGTCTGGATTTCAGCAAGTCCACCAACTAGACTTGCACATTCATTCTAACTGCTGTGAAAATGAGCACCAGCACATTTTAAACACTTGGACAACCCAGCATTTGCATAACAGATGATGAGTGACAGTTATTGGTAGCCAATCAGATAACTTCCATGCCTCAACAAACTCCACAAACTCATTAATTAATAAGCTGAGCATTGGGTGAGCCAATCAGAGCTTTGAAAGTAAGTTTTGCTGATTACTAACTAGCAGCCTCGTTGTTGTCGAGTCCTTTGACCTGTTTTAAAAATGTTTTGTTTCAAATGTCCTGAACTTAAAATACATTGTGATACCTTTGTACTTGCAATACAGTCACCTTAGGAATTCAGATGAATTTGTGACAAAACCTAGAGATTTGTTTGTTTATTGGAGATGGTTTTGAACTTAATGCAATATCCAGAGATCAGGTAGTCCAGGGTGGGTCTACACTGTCAGTGAGTAAGGAAGATGGAAAATCTACCCCATGTGCGCCGAGGGTGTTGGTTGTTGAGAGAGAAAGAAAGAAGAAAGAAAGACTTGCATTTCTAAAGCGCCTTTCATGACCACAGGACGTCACAAGGGCTTTACAGTCAATGAAATACTTTTGAAGTGTAGTCACTGTTGTGATTTAGGAAACACAGCAGCCAATTGTGCACAGCAAGCTCCCACAAACAGCAATGTGCTAATGACCAGATAATCTGATTTTGTTATGTTGATTGAGGGATGAATATTGGCCAGGACACCGGGATAACTCCCCTGCTCTTTGTCAAAATAGTGCAATGGGATCTTTACATCCACCTGAGAGAGCAGACAGGGCCTCGGTTTAACGTCTCATCCGAAAGACGGCACCTCCGACAGTGCAGCACTCACTCAGCACTGAACTGGAGTGTCAGCCTAGATTTATGTGCTCAAGTCTCTGGAGTGGAACTTGAACCCACAGCGTTCTGATTCAGAGGCGTGAGTGCTACCCACTGAGACACAGGTTGATTCTCATTACATTCTGTGTGCCTTATAATCCAGTATATATTTGTAACCGGGTAGGGTTTACATCCTGTGAATCTGAGGAGCGACCAGTCTAGTTTATGGATCTTAACCGCCAGTGTGAAATGCACCATCCGGCTAATTCACAGGATTTCATGGTAAACCTGGATCATCTGTTAGTGGTTTAATAGCAGGATGTCTGGCAACAGGAGTGGGATAAAAGGGAAAGAAAGATCTTGCATTTATATAGCGCCTTTCACGACCTTCTAGTTTGGCAACAACTGCAAACTTGGGATATGGTTCCCCCATTCCAAATCCAGGTCACTTATCTATCTGTGCAGTGAAAAACTGACTCCAGCTCTAATCTCTGGCACACACCACATTTCACTGCTCGCCAAGCCAAGAATGTCTCTTTTATACCAACTCTCTGCCTATTACCTTATTTTTAAATAAAATTAATTCTGGGAATAAGGGCATCGCTAGCAAGGCTGGCTTTTATTGCCCACCCCTACTTTGTCTGTGAAGGTGAAGGTGGTGGTGAGCCGCCTTCTTAAACCGCTACAGTCCGTGTAGTGAAGGTTCTCACAACAGGGAGGGAGTTCCAGGATTTTAACCCAGTGACGATGAAGGAACCACTATTCCTTCGTAGTTTGCTTGAAGGACAGAATATATATATGGCACAAAAAATGCTTCCAAAACTTGTGTTGCTAGGACACAGTTTCCCTGCTGTAGTAGAAATGCAACTGAGGCCACAAGATCTCTGTTGACTTTGAGAACAGCAAGGTCAGGTTTTGACCTGTGCCCTACTATCACTGCCCAGTGTAGTGTGTAGAGTAGCAGTTAAATGGAATAAATACTCCTTAAAACATATGCACAATTAACCAGCAAAGAAAGGTCACGATCCAAATCCTAAATACAGGATTCATGTGCAGCTTTTTACTCTGGTGAAGCCGTGTCCCACTAGCACATATCCAAACACCCTTCTTACCAATACTCCCTGCTCGGGTGGAAGTCAACCTCAAAGAAACATTTGCTTAAACTTGAAATTGCAAATGACTATTAGATAATGCAGTGTGTACTGGTGACAGAAAGTGGCTAGTGTTCCAGTGTCCATTGTGAAGAGCTGGTTTCTATTCCTTGCCCTGGCAGAAACAAGTTGAATCAGAATGCTGAGCAGTTCATAGACCAGAAGGTTGGCACCTATTGAAGGAAGCAGTGTCTTGTTTATCATTTATTACATTCTGCTGTGCTATTATTTCTTTTTTGCTTTCGCCAACAATGTCCTGCATCCTGAAAATTTTAGCTTAAACTTGCTTTTCCAACCTCTTGGCTATTGTATGGTGTGACTGGAGAAGCTGAGATTGTTCTCCTTCGAGCAGAGAACATCAAGGGGAGGTGTGCTAAAGTATATGGGGTTTTGATTAAGAGTAAATAAGGAATGGTTTCCACTGGCACATGGGTTGTTAACTAGAGGACACAGACTTATGATAATTGCTAAAATAACCAGGGCAGAGATGGAGAATTTTTTCAATGATATATTAACACAGTGCATTGTTACAATCTGGAATGCACTGGCTGCAAGGGTGGTGGAAGTCAATTCAATAGTGACTCAAGGGAATTAGATATATACTTAAAAAAACAACATGTGATGTGGAACGAGCAGGTGAGTGGGACTAATTGAATAGCCAGCACAAGTATGATGGGTTGAATGGCCTCCTTCTGTGCAGCAAGATTCTATAAAGTGGGTAAAAAGGAAACTACACATTCATGGCATGGTGTTGTCAAGAACCCACCTAACAGAGCAACATCACTGGTCCAGATCCATTACCTGAAGTCCCATGGCTGTCAGCCAAGACATTGTTCAAATTAGAGGCTCGTGTAATCTTGCATTCTGTAAAACAAAGACCCTCAACGCCACAATTTGGAGACGTAGCCCCGCATAATTGATCAGACCAAGTGAGGCGAGGAGGGGGGGGGGGGGGGGGGGGGGGGGAAAAACTGCAGCTTAAGTTTCAGCACAAGTTACACAGCTAGCTGTTCTGCTGCTAAGCATATCGCCAAGTTGGTTGACAAAGATGCCAGAACCACTACTCAGTTTGCACAAGGAAAGACAAACCACTTCAATGCTGAATAGCTTTTATTTTCATTGACAGCACTTGAAGGAAAAAAAGGTCAGATCAAAAATGAACCACATCCAAAGCCAGCATTCCCCTCAAGTCTTAGTCATACTTCATAATGAAGTTGGTGGTCCCTCAACATTATGTTGAGATTCAATTGAATGCTGAGGGATCAGGAATCACTCCCCTAATGTGTGCTTGTCAAACAGGTACTCTCCCATGCCATTCTCAGGGGCTCCCAGTCTCTTCAAGTTGGTGATGTGATCTCCAAGCTTCTTGATCATCTTCACTTGCTCATCCAAGTAGTGGGTCTCCAGGAAGTCACACAACTGGAAAAAGGAAAGAGAAACCAGTCAGTACAGACAACAGATCAAGGAGAACACTGAGGAATTGTTCCACATCTTCAGGACTGGATGGTCAGTACAAGTAGAGCACTTGGTGGATTTTGCCCCAGGTTAGATTACTGCACAGGTGTCAAATTCATGACTTTAGAATTGGATTCCAGAACTCCTTCAGATACTATAGTGCCCCCAGGAGAAAGTTAATGAACAAGTCTACAGTATGATCTGGACCCTGCATAAAAAGGGCTCGTTGAAATCTCTGCAATGGACAAACAGACTTGCTGGATATGGAGATCTTTGCAATAGTTGCATTAAATGGCAGATAAATGCCTCAGCCATCACATCTGAAGATTCATAGTTGGAACATTAGAAACTTACATGAGGGTCTGTCCTCTCAGTGGAGAGTTTGTGCAGATCCAGCAGACTCTGGTTGACATTCTTCTCCATCTGCAGAGCTCTCTGCATCGCCACCAGACCATTGCTCCACTCATCCTGCTCTGGTTTCTGGAAAAAACCACAGAAGAATTACTTCTGAGAATATTCAACCTCAATGAAGGAAATTAAAAGCTGCAACCACCTCAAGGGTTCCTGCCCAAGGCAGTCAATGCAATGGAGTCTGTGCAAGGCCATGGATGACACGCAGAGGCAACAGCACATCACATCACCTTGAAATGAATACCTCCACCCACCACCTCCAAGGTGAATCAATGAAGATTTAATTCCTTATGGAAGATGGGACTTCAAAACAGAAATACTGAATGAACAGTGGATTCTAGTCTCCTGGGAAGATTGGATTGCTGTCTTAAGCTTTAAAATATAAAGGTTTTTCCTGTCTCTCCCGCTCTACCCCAATCCCAAAAGTTTTTCCACAAGTCAAAGAAGCTCATCCTTTTTCTGCAAAGATACCTTGATGTCCACCAGGACAATACGCCCCCCACGCCGATTCTGGAATTTCATCAGTTTCTCCGCGTGCTCTTGTTCCTCATGTGACTGCTCCTTGAAGAACTCGGCAAAGTGATGCAGGGCAACATCATCCCGGTCAAAGTAAAAGGACTGCAGAGAGAAAGGAAGTTAGGCCAGGCTAAAGTTTCACCCGTGTGCAATTCAAAATGATCATTTAGCAGACTGGTTATTGTGCAATGCCTTATTTAAAAGAATGATCATTTTCAACTCATTATTGTTTGTTCATTGAACAGTCGGTCTCTCTTCACATTAGAAACAGCACAACTAAACTGGCTAATAGAAGGATCATCAGCAGGAAAGATGAGGGTGGGGCAATAAAGGCCAAGCCAGAGACCAGAGGTCAGTGGAACTACTTCTACTCATTTCTTATGGAAATTTAGTAAAGGAAGGACTGCAAATCCAACAATTTCCTACTCAAATCATGTCATTAAGGAAGGTTTTACCAACAGTACCCCATTCTCAAGTCACTTCAACAGCAGAAGAGAAGGTCTAACCAGCACATGATTAATTGCAGTCACTTAATTGAAATATTTACACTACAGTCAAACCCATACTCTTCAATCTGTAACAAACTCAAGACTAGAAAACAGATCCTATTTGAAGTTTAAGCCCTTTTAGATCATGCAACTAGGAAACAACTAGACATCTAACTAGTTTATTACATAGAAGTCATTCAAAGAGAGTAATAGGAGATAGATAGCTCACCATGGAGAGATAAACATAGGAGGAATAGAGCTCCATGTTGATCTGCTTGTTGACAGCATCCTCACAGTCCTTGTGGTAGTTCTGACACACTTGGGAGGCCATCTTAATTTCTATAGTGTGTCTGGCTTTCAAGACTTCAACCAACTGAACTTCCTCACTCAATCAAATTGCTATGAAAGTGAGAACCTGCACATTTTAAACTCATGGACAGCCCATCATTTGCATAACAGATGATGAGTGACAGTTATTGGTAGCCAATCAGATAACTTCCATGCTCAACAAAATCCACAAACACATTCATTAATTAATAAAATGAGCATTGGATGAACCAATCAGAGCTTTCAAAGTAAGTTCAGCTGATTACTTCCCAGCACCCTCGTTGCTGGAGTCCTTTGACCTCCCTTAAAAAGATTTTGTTTAAAATGTCCTGAACTGAAAATACATAGTTATACCTTTGTACTTGCAATACAGTCACCTTAGTAATTCAGCTGAGTTTGTGACAAAATTAGAGATTTGTTTGTTTATTGTAGATGATTGTGAACTTAATGCAATATCCAGAGATCAGGTAGTTCAGGGTGAGTCTGCACTGTCAGCGAGTAAGGATGGAAATTCTATCCCAAATTTGTCACAAATCTACCCCATGATTGCAGAGGGTGATGGTTGTTGAGAGAGATAGAAGAAAGAAAGACTTGCATTTCTATAGCGCCTTTCATGACCACAGGACGTCCCAAAGGGCTTTACAGTCAATGAAGTACTTTTGAAGTGTAGTCACTGTTGTAATTTAGGAAATGCGGCAACCAATTGCGCACAGCAAGCTCCCATAAACAGCAATGTGCGAATGACCATATCATCTGATTTTGTTATGTTGATTGAGTGATAAATATTGGCCAGGACACCGGGATAACTCCCCTGCTCTTCGTCAAAATAGTGCAATGGGATCTTTACATTCACCTGACAGAGCAGACAGGGCCTCGTTTTAACGTCTCATCTGAAAGACGGCACCTCTGACAGTGCAGCACTCACTCAGCACTGAACTGGAGTGTCAGCCTAGATTTTTGTGCTCAAGTCTCTGGAGTGGAACGTGAACCCACAGCGTTCTGATTCAGAGGCGTGAGTGCTACCCACTGAGACACAGGTTGATTCTCATTACATTCTGTGTGCCTTATAATCCAGTATATATTTGTAACCGGGTAGGGTTTACATCCTGTGAATCTGAGGTGCGACCAGTCTAGTTTATGGATCTTAACCGCCAGTGTGAAATGCACCATCCGGCTAATTCACAGGATTTCATGGTAAACCTGGATCATCTGTTAGTGGTTTAATAGCAGGATGTCTGGCAACAGGAGTGGGATAAAAGGGAAAGAAAGAATTTGCATTTATATAGCGCCTTTCACGACCTTCTAGTTTGGTAACAAGTGCAAACTTGGGATATGGTTCCCCCCATTCCAAATCCAGGTCACTTCTCTATCTGTATAGTGAAAAACTGACTCCAGCTCTAATCTCTGGCACACACCACATTTCACTGCTTGCCAAGCCAAGAATGTCTCTTTTATTCCAACTCTCTGCCTATTACCTTATTTTTAAATAAAATTCGTTCTGGGAATAAGGGCATCGCTAGCAAGGCTGGCTTTTATTGCCTGTCCCTACTTGGTCGTGGAGGTGGTGGTGAGCCTTCTTCTTGAACCGCTGCAGTACATGTGGTGAAGGTGCTCCCAACAGCGGTTAGATAGGGAGCGCCAGGATATTGACCGAGGGACAATGAAGGAACCACTATTCCTTCGCAGTTTGCCTGAAGGACAGAATATATAGAAATGGCACAAATAATGCTTCTAAAATGTCTGTTGGTAGGACACAGTTTCCCTGCTGTAGTATAAATGCAGCTGATGCCAGAAGATCTCTGTTGACTTTGAGAACAGCAAGGTCAGGTTTGGACCTGTGCCCTACTATCACTGCCAATTGTAGTGTGTAGAGTAGCAGTTAAATGGAATAAATACTCCTTAAAAAAAAAGTGCAAAGAAAGGTCACGATCCAAATCCTCAATACAGGATTCACGCTCAGCTTTTTACTCTGGTGAAGCTGTGTCCCACTACCACATATCCAAACACCCTTCTTACCAATACTCCCTGCCCAAGAGGGTGAAAGTCAACCCCAAAGAAACATTTGTGTCACTTGAAATTGCAAATGACTATTTGTTTCTTATTTTTTTTATTTTTTTATTTTTTTTATGCTGTTAACAAGCAGATCAACATGGAGCTCTATTCCTCCTATGTTTATCTCTCCATGGTGAGTCTTGGTTCTTGTTCACCCCTTCATGAAGATTTAAAAAAAAAAAAATTTTAATTTTAAAATTTCAACTTTTTATTTACAGTAAATGACATTACAGAGCTCAAATCTCGGCTCTTTGTACAAAGTAGGATGAGCATCATTGGCTGACAATTTAATAAGCATCCCATTGCTTTGACTTCTTTCAAACGAACATTTAACAGTGAGGATTCAAATATTCAGAAGTACGGGTTTAAATTGGGAATTTGATCTTCTGAATCTTTTTTATTGGTTGTTACTAATTCTAGGAAGTTCCCGGAGTTTGCTATTTGCCGATCGCTATGGGCTTGCTGCAACATCCAAATAGATCAGTCCTCAGTGAATCTGCAAACCCACCAAAAAAAATAAAAATAAATAATGAGCCAGGCAAAGAGCTGAACTTGAGCTCTGTAATGTCACTTACTGTAAATAAAATGTTCAAATTTTAAATAAAAAAACCCAATGAGCCAGGTGAACGGAAAGTGGGTGTGAGGACTGTGTCAAGCGCACGTTCCCAGATACTCCATCACTGTTAGGGTTAGTGAGCACATCAACTGGAAACTACAAGGGATCATGTGGGATGTTTAGTTCTTGGTTTATTCTCATGAAATGGAAAAATACACAGTAGATATTTGAAATAAAATGTGTGCATCTGAGGCTGCACCTTTTCCACCAGCACATCTGTTGGGTTTTATCATTTTACCCAGGGTAACAAGTACGAGCTGTGGTAAGTTCGGTCTCTGCCAGAGGTTCAATGGCAGGAGAGACTGAGGCAACAACTACAACAACAAACTGCATCTCTATAGCGCCCAGAAAACATCCCAAAGCACTTCACATAGCCGAGACACAGATCAAGTGTTCGGTCATTTTGAAGAGACAGGTCAAGTAGTGCAGGAATTTTGAGAGCCGTCCGAAGGCATGGTCAGAAATGAAGGTTTTTAAAAGCTGAGCGGGAAGGAACAAGATGAAGAGATGTAGGAAGAGCGCTCCAGAGCGTGCGGCCAAGATGATCCCCTCTGCCACCAAGTGAAGAACAAAGGAGGGGGCACTGAACAGGAGTTCAGAGTTGGAGGTCTGTAGGGTGCAGGCTGGGAGGCAGGGAAGATGGGGCAAAACGAAGGAAGGATTTGTAAAAAAGGAGTTTTGAATTTGTTTTGCACTGTGAGCCAAGGAAAGTCAGTGAGGACTGGGACAAGATCCAAGTGAGATTCAGGACAGGACAGGGGATGCATGGCATATGTTGAATATGTTGGAGTTTGTAATTCTGCCAGTTATGCAAGTGAGCTTTATTGATGTCTAATTGGTGAGGGAAGGATTTGTGCTGAGAATCCAGACATTGTGTACTGCTGAAGAGTCAACAGTGAGTTATAGGTGCTGAAAAAACCCAAAACAAACCCTATAGATGAGATTACAAAAAGTGGGACAGATACACCATATAGCAGGGGAAGAGGATCAAGAACTAAATCAAGGCTGGATAGGGATGTGTTTATAATAATTGTTTACTGAAACAAATCAGCAAAGGAATCTTATTGAACCCATAGATTCTGGTTGCAGGAGCCTCGACCAGCTGCTAGAGCAGCGGCAGAGAGACACAGGCACAACCAGAGACTAGAGAGCCAGTTCATTACAGGAGACACCATTAACAACTTCAATCCATAAATTGCTGCCAGCCAGATACATGGATGAAGTTGATCGAGACAGGGAAATTTTCTTGGCTACGAAGATTAGCAAACAGGGATTCCCAGCCTCGCAAATTCAGGAGTTATTCTCATAGGCAAGCGTGCAATTGTTGAACCATTAGTGTAGCAGTGGTATTCCTTCTAGACACAGCTTTACCATTTTAACATAATAGAAAAAGCAATATAATGTTGTAACTGCTATTAAGACACATTCGTCAGCCATGGCAAGAGCAGTGTTGTGAAATATTGCAAAAGGGGCAAGGAATAGGTCAGGTAATGCCTCACTGTAATCATCCTTTTAAAGCACATGGGTCCAAACAATGAGATGGAAATTGGGCACCATTGGCTACCTAACAAGGCACTGAATGAAGTTCAGGCAGGCAGGAAGACTTACTAGCCAGGCCAGTGTTGAGCATCAGTATATCCAGTCCCCAATCATTTCTGTGGCATAAACTCAAATTACATGGTTCCCCCAACATGTTGTGTCACTTAAGGAAGACAGTTCAATACACAATAGCTTTTATTTGCAGCTGCAGTGAGTTACTACAATACTTCATGGAACTGCCTGGTAGCGCTCACAATCAAATCCAAACACCACTGAGATCACTCAATATACAGGTTGGTGTGTCTGCAATATAGAATATAGTCCTGCAGTAAATTCAGTCACTCTCCCCCAGGGTGTGCTTGTCAAACAGGTACTCTCCCATGCCATTCTCAGGGGCTCCCAGTCTCTTCAGGTTGGTGATGTGATCTCCAAGCTTCTTGATCATCTTCACCTGTTCATCCAAGTAGTGGGTCTCCAGGAAGTCACACAACTGGAAAAAGGGAAGAGAAACCAGTCAGTACAGACAACAGATCAAGGATAACACTGAGGAATTGTTCCACATCTTCTCCTGGATTGGATGGTTAGCACAAGTGCACTTGGAACAGTTGGTGGATTTTGTCCCAAGTTAGATTACTGCACATGACAAATTCATCAGTTTAGTTTAAGATTGGATCCAGAACTCTTACATACATTTTAATGCTTCAGATACTGGGTTGTCCCTGGCACAAGTTTAGCGATCAAGTCTACAGTATGTGATCTAGATCCCCCCAAAAAATAGGGTTTGTTAAAATCTCTGCAATTGACAAAGAGGCCTACTGGATATGGAGATATTATCAACACTTGCATTAAATGGCAGATCAAGCCTCAGTCATTGTCCTCAAACACATCTGAAGGGTCATAGTTGGAGCATTAGGAACTTACATGAGGGTCTGTCCTCTCAGTGGATAGTTTGTGCTGGTTAACAACATCCTGGCTGTCCTTGTGATAGTTCTGACACACTTGGGAATCCATCCTGCTTTCTCTGGGCAGCTCCTGATGAAGGGCCTTCCTCCTATCTATATACTCCTGGTCAACAGCTGCCTTTAATAAAGGGCAGGGTACCCAGACGATGAGTGACAATTTTCAGTAGCCAATCAGGCAGTTGCTTTGTCTCAGAACAAAGAGGAAGGGAGATGAGGCCCAGAACCCGTGAGAACTTTGAAGGATGGGCATCATTGGCTGACAATTTAATAAGCATCCCATTGCTTTGACTTCTTTCAAACGAACATTTAACAGTGAGGATTCAAATATTCAGAAGCACGGGTTTAAAATGGAAATTTGATCTTCTGTTTGCAATTTATTGGTCGGTACTAATTGTGGAAAGTTCCCGGAGTTTGTTATTTGTCGGTGGCTATGGGCTTGCTGCAACATCCAAATAGATCAGTCCTCAGTGAATCTGCAAACCCAACTCCCAACAATGAGCCAGGTGAATGGAAAGTGGGTGTGAGGAATGTGTCAAGCGCACGTTCCCAGATACTCCATCACTTTTAGGGTTAGTGAGCACATCAACTGGAAACTGGAAGGGAGCATGTGGGATGTTTAGTTCTTGGTTTATTCTCATGGAATTGAAAAATACACAGTAGATATTTGAAAAAAAAAGTGTGCATCTGAGGCTGCACCTTTTCCACCAGCACATCTGAAAAAAAAAAATCAACGAAGAGGAAACCAGAGTCTGCTGGATCTGCACAAACTCTCCACTGGGAGCGCCGACCCTCATCTGTGTGAATTCCTGGAGACCCACTATCTGGATGAACAAGTGAAGACGATCAAGGAGCTTGGAGATCACATCAGCAACTTGTAGAGACTGAGTTCCCTGCCTTGTAGGCAATGATGGCTTGTGACTTTGTACAAAGAGCCGAGACTTGAGCTCTTTAATGTCATTAACTGTAAATAAAATGTTCAAATTTTAAAATAAAAAAAAAATAAAGAGGAAGGGAGATGATGCCCAGAACCCATGAGAACTTTGAAGGATGGGCAGCATTGGCTGACAATTTAATAAGCATCCCATTGCTTTGACTTCTTTCAAACTAACATTTAACAGTGAGGATTCAAATATTCAGAAGCACGGGTTTAAAATGGAAATTTGATCTTCTGTTTGCAATTTATTGGTTGGTACTAATTCTGGAAAGTCCCCGGAGTTTGCTATTTGCCGATGGCTATGGGCTTGCTGCAACATCCAAATAGATCAGTCCTCAGTGAGTCTGCAAACCCAACTCCCAACAATGAGCCAGGTGAATGGAAAGTGGGTGTAAGGAATGTGTCAAGCACACGTTCCCAGATTATTCATCCATGAAGTCTGATTATTGTTTATTTTGTTCTTTCCTTTTAGCGAAATATATTTTTCCTGCACTCTGTTGAACACCGTTTTAAATGTTTCCCATTGCTGTTCTACATTGTTTCCCACATTACAACAGTGACTCCACTTCAAAAAGTACTTCTTTGACTGTAAAGCGCTTTGAGATGTCTGTGGTCCACATCTTCTCCTGGATTGGATGCAAGTCTTTCTTTTTACATTGTTGTTGGCCAATATTATTGCCCTTTTTTTCTCCAAGTTCTATTCTCAGCCCCTCAAAATCAGCTTTTCTCCAATCTATTAACCTGGTTTTCATCATACTTATATCCTTCTCAATTATCATCTTAAAGTGTATTATATTATGGTCACTATTGCCTATATGTTCCCCTTCTTTAACTTCTCTTATCTGCTCTGGTTCATTCTCCATTAATAGATCCAATAGCGAATCCTCCTTTGTTGGGCTTTTTACATATTGGGTTAGAAAGGAGTCCTGTCCACATTGTAGGAACTCTATTCCCTTATCCCCTTTACCTACCTCTTCTGTCCAATTAATATCGGGGTAATTGAAATCCCCCATGATTATTATTCAATGCTTTTTGCTTATTTCCCTAATTTGTCTGCATATTTCATCCTCCACCTCCCTTCCACTATTAGGTGGTCTGTAGACTACGCCTATTAGTGTGATTGATCCTTTATCTCTATCCATATGGATTCTATTTTTACGATAGCCAGTTCTGACGAAAGGTCTTCGACCTGAAACGTTAACTCTGTTTCTCTCTCCACGGATGCTGCCTGGCCTGCTGAGTTTTTCCAGCGTTTTCTGTTGTTATTTTGGATTCTATTTTTGTCTTGCTGATATCTGTGTCACTTTTTTCTACTGCCATTATGTTATCCCTAATAAGTACAGCTACTCCACCTCCCCTTTTCCCTCCCTATCTTTTCTAAATATGTAATACCCTGCAATGTTTAATTCCCAGTCTTAATTTTTCTGTAGCCATGTCTCAGTAATCCCTACTATGGCTCGCAATGCATGATTGCCTCCAGCTCCCCTGTTTTTTTACGGACAGTGTGTATTGCTGTACAGACAGTTTAACTCAATAGAATTTCCTCTCACTATGTTTAACCATCTTTTTAGACTCCCGTTCTATAACTATTTATTCCCTTGCCATTAATGTCCTCCCTTACTTTATTCTTTCCTATACTGTTTTGTTTATATTTAGGCTGGTTATGTTTCTTGTAGATCCTTCCTCCCATCTTACTAGTTTAAAGCGTTTGCCACCTCCCTATTTACCCTTCCCGCTAGGACATGGGTCCCATCCCGGTTCCGGTGGAACCCGTCCCAGCACAACCCGTCCCAGCACTGGTGCCCGTGTCCCACGAAAAAGAACCCCTCTTTCCCACACCAGCCCTTTAGCCAGAGGAGTGGTGGTGCACTGTGGTTGCAGCATCAAAGACTTTGATCAAGTTTGGCTTGGCACTGTGGTCAGGGCAGCAGCCAGATTGTACGTGGGAGGACGAGAACAGTGAGAGTGCCTAGACACTAGTTCTGTCCTCAGCAACAGTTTGCTGTAGCGATCACTCAGTGCAGTTTAGAGGCAAGAAGAAATGCAAATGTAAAGAGAGAAAAGTCTTTGGTAGCAGTAGAACAGTGTCAGTTATGCCAGTGAGCTTTAATGATGTCTAATTGGATTTGTGCCGAGAGTTTACAGACATTGTGTGCAGCCGATTACATAACCGCAGAAGGATAGGCTATGAAAAAACCCTATAGATGAGATTAAGAAAAGTGGGACAGACTATAGCAGGGCACGGGGGAGGGGGGGGGGTGTGCGGGAACAATTAATAACCATATCTGGGTAGGGTGTGGTATAATGAAACATATCAGCAAGGGAATTGTATTGAACCCATATATTCTGATTTCATGGAGCCTAGATTAGCTGCTAGATCAGAGGCCAAAGATGCACAATTAAAACACAGCTAGAGACTGGAGAGCCAGCTAACTGCAGGAGACACCATTAGCAATTTGAGTCCATACATTGCAGTCAGCCAGATGCAAGGACTACATTGACAGACATGGCAATTTTCTCAGGCCACTAAGATTAGTAACAGGGATTCCTAGCTTCTCAAATTCAGGAGTTATTCTCATATGCAAGTGTGTGATTGTTGAACCATTACTGTAGCAGTGGTATTCTTTCTGTACACAGCTTTACTGTCTTAACATAATAGAAAAAGCTATATAATGTTGTAACAGCTAATTGATAGGAACAAAGACACATTCCTCAACTACAGCAAGAGCAGTGTTGTGAAATATTGCAAAAGGGGCAAGGAATAGGTCAGGAACTGCCTTATTGTAATAATCCTTTTAAAGCACATCATCCAGAAAGTGTATGAATTGGAAACAGGCACCATTGGCTACCTAGCAAGGCACTGAATAAAGTTCAGTCCTCCAGGCAGGAGTTCAGCCTCACTATATCCTGTCACCAATCATTTTTGTAGCATAAACCCAAATTACATGGTTCCCCCAACATGTTGGGTCACTTGAAGGAAGACAAGATCAATACACAATAGCTTTTATTTGGAGCTGCAGTGACATTTACTACAATCCATCACAGAAGTGCTTTGTAGAGCTCACAATCAAATCCTACCACTGAGATCAGTCAATATACAGGTTGGTGTGTCTGCAATATAGAATATAGTCCTGCAGTAAATTCAGTCACTCTCCCCCAGGGTGTGCTTGTCAAACAGGTACTCTCCCATGCCATTCTCAGGGGCTCCCAGTCTCTTCAAGTTGGTGATGTGATCTCCCAGCTTCTTGATCATCTTCACTTGCTCATCCAAGTAGTGGGTCTCCAGGAAGTCACACAACTGGAAAAAGGAGAAACCAGTCAGTACAGACAACAGATCAAGGATAACACTGAGGAATTGTTCCACATCTTCTCCTGGATGGTACATACAACTAGTGCACTTGGAGCAGTTCATTGATTTGGTGCATATTAGACTACTACACATGGTCAGTTTACAATTGGATCCAGAACTCCTTTACAATGCTTCAGATACTGGGTTGCCCCAGGACAAGTTTAGGTGATGAGTCTACAGTATGTGATCTAGATCCTCCTTTAAAAAAAGGCTTGTTGATATCTCTGCAATTGACAAACAAGACTACTTGTTATGGAGATCTTACCAACAGTTGCATTAAATGGCAGAAAAAGCCTCAAGCCATCATCCTCAACACATCCAAGATTCATTGTTGGAACATTAGGAACTTACATGAGGGTCAGTCCTCTCAGTGGAGAGTTTGTGCAGATCCAGCAGACTCTGGTTGACATTCTTCTCCATCTGCAGAGCTCTCTGCATCACCACCAGTCCATTGCTCCACTCGTCCTGCTCTGGTTTCTGAAGAGAATAAATGAGATCTCAGCCAGTTCAGTTACAATGTATGAAATTGAAGGGCAATCTACATCAAGGGTTAAAAGGCAACACTAATGTTAATCTATATTACCACACCTGTGAATAGTAATTTCTGAATTATGCAATCAACTACTGGAATTAAATTGAAGGCAATTCCTACACAAGCTGTTTTCTTAAAGACCTGACTAAGGTCACCATACAGGAGGCCACCCATTTTAGTTTTAGCTACTAGTCTGTTGGGCAGAAGCCCATTCCTTCTGAACATCCATATACATTGATCTTCCGAAAGTCATTAGCGCCGTGACACAAACATCAAAGTCATACCCACTCACCCTAATCAGTTTATACCTGCCAAGTTTTCACTTACTCTCCCCAACACTAGTAATTTTACACAAATTAATCTCACTGACTTATAAGACTGCTTGGGTGTATTGTTAAGATAACCATTTAAAATAATGAGGAAATTGTGTTTTAAAGCAATCTAAATAGCATCACAGGAGACCCCTCCTTAGTTAAATCCAACCTTGATGTCCTCCAAGATGATTCGGCCTCCACGCCGATTCTGGAATTTCATCAGTTTCTCAGCGTGCTCGTGTTTCTCATGTGACTGCTCCTTGAAGAACTCGGCAAAGTGACGCAGGGCAACATCATCCCGGTCAAAGTAATAGGACTGTGGAGAGAGAATCAAGAAAAAAAAAAGCTAGTCGTACCTAGATCTTTTCTAGTGTTATGGCAGCCACATCAGTTTAAACATTGGGGAAGCAACTATATAACATTAATATTTTGTATAATAAAGCAATGCTTTTGTTAGAAAACGTCGATTGTGAAAACAAGCAAGATTTCACTTATTCCATTAAGAGCTTATTGCTCCCCGTGGCAGCAGCTAAACTGGCTAATTAACGGCTCAAGAAGATTGTCAAGATTTGAAGTTTCATTTGAGCACACTTCTAGGAATGGTACCCAGTAATATTCATTAATTGTAGATGATTTCCCTTTCACCAGATTCTCTATTTATTGAAGCAAAGACCTCTATAGGAACTGGTCCCTCTCCGCCACCATAACTTTGCCAGAAGTGTCACAAACAGCATTTCTGCCACAGTTCTGGCAAAGTTGCAGAAGCAGAGAGTGGGAGCAGCTCCAAGAAAATTCCCAGCCAATCCAGGCCAGTGCAGTGAGGTTAGCAGCAGACAAAAGCCACTGAAATGCTCAAGTCTCTGGAAATAGAGACCTAGTCACTAACACTTTGCCAATAGTGCAGGATTCCGAGTACTGCTACTCCAGAGAAAAGGGGAAAATCTGACCAACCAGCATTTTATTGACTAGTCAACCCAGGGGGGAAATAAAAAAGTTAAAAGCGGGGATGTGATACCACCTTCTACATGCAAAGACACTTCAAGGGAGGAGATTAGACATACACCAAACACCATAGATAGATTCTAGAGATAACTGAATAGACAAGATCAAGCTTGGAGAGCAGCAGACAGAAGGATTTCAAAAGGTAAGGATAATTTGGCAAGTCCAAGACAGCTGAAGATTTAAGAGACAAAAAGGGTAGGATACAGGGTTAGATAAGACTGCAGAAGCTGGGTGGGGCAACACCATGGCCAGATCTACAAGAGAAAGACAAGGATTCTGAATTAATTATATTGGGAGAAATGGACAGCATATAAATAGCTGTTCCAGAATACTTCTATTGCAAGTTCATGTAATCTAGGAACATGAGTCAGATTACAAATTAAACCCTACAAAAGGGCGAAGCTACAACAAGGAGAATATTCATGAGCTGCACAAGAGATAAATGTCCCACAATATAGATTGAAACAACATTACAAAACTGCCATTTTTGCATAGTTTAGAAAAAAATGTAGTGAGAAAAAAAAAAAATTCTACCCAACTAGAATTTAGTAACTTCATATTACTCAATCTTCTTGAAGGGGTCAACAAGAACCAAAACTCACCATGGAGAGATAAACATAGGAGGAATAGAGCTCCATGTTGATCTGCTTGTTAACAGCATCCTGGCTGTCCTTGTGGTAGTTCTGACACACTTGGGAATCCATCCTGCTTTCTCTGGGTAGCTCCTGATGAATGGCCTTCCTCCTATCTATATACTCCTGGTCAACAGCTGCCTTTAATAAAGGGCAGGGTACCCAGACGATGAGTGACAATTTTCAGTAGCCAATCGGGCAGTTGCTTTCTCTCAAAACATCAGTCAAGAAAGAGGATGGGAGATGATGCCCAGAACCCTTGAGACTCCTCCAGGCCCAGAAAAGGCAGAACCCTTGAGAACTTTGAAGGATGGGCATCATTGGCTGACAATTTAATAAGCATCCCATTGCTTTGACTTCTTTCAAACTAACATTTAACAGTGAGGAATAAATAATCAGAAGCACGGGTTTAAAATGGAAATTTGATCTTCTGTTTGCAATTATTGGTTGCTACTAATTCTGGAAGGTTTCTGGAGTTTGTTATTTGCTGGTGGCTATGGGCTTGCTGCAGCATCCAAATAGATCAGTCCTCAGTGAGTCTGCAAACCCACCACCCAACAATGAGCCAGGTGAACAGAAAGTGGGTGTGAGGAATGTGTCAAGCACACGTTCCCAGATACTCCATTATGGTTAGGGTCAGTGAGCACATCAACTGGAAACTACTTGGGTAGAATTGCTCTGTTTTTCACGACAGTGTTTCTACACTATGTAAAAATGGGAGTTATGAATTAGCGTGTTTAAATCCAAATTGCAGGACATTTGTCTCATGGAATTGAAAAATACACAGTAGATATTCGACAAATATGTTTTTGCATCTGAGGCTGCACCTTTTCCACCAGCACATCTGTTGGGTTTTATCATTTTACCCAGAGTAACAAGTACGAGCTGTGGTAAGTCCGGTCTCTGCCAGAGGTTCAATGGCAGGAGAGACTGAGGCAACAACTACAGCAACAAACTGCATCTCTATAGCGCCCAGAAAACATCCCAAAGCACTTCACATAGCCGAGACACAGATCAAGTGTTCGGTCATTTTGAAGAGACAAGTCAA
Source organism: Squalus acanthias (assembly GCA_030390025.1). NCBI lineage: Eukaryota > Metazoa > Chordata > Chondrichthyes > Squaliformes > Squalidae > Squalus > Squalus acanthias. The sequence continues at coordinate 5,713,950 of CM059450.1, forward strand.
GTAGTGCAGGAATTTTGAGAGCCGTCCGAAGGCATGGTCAGAAATGAAGGTTTTTAAAAGCTGGGGAGGGAAGGAACAAGGTGAAGAGATGTAGGCAGAGCGCTCCAGAGCGTGCGGCCAAGATGATCAATCCTCTGTCACCAAGTGAAGAACAAAGGAGGGGGCACTGAACAGGAGTTCAGAGTCGGAGGTCCGTAGGGTGCAGGCTGGGAGGCAGGGAAGATGGGGCAAAGTCATGGAATGATTTATAAACAAGGGGCTAGATTTTGTCAATGGAGACGTGCTGGAGGCGGGACTTCTGGTTTCCGGGTTTCAGTCCCGCCCCAGCGCCGTCTGACCAACCTATGCTATTTTCCCTTGATTGGCTTTGGCAAGCTCGCCCTGCAGACTTACCGGCCAATTAAGGGAAAGCCGGTGACAGATGACGTCAGCGTATGATGCTTCATCTGTCGAAAATTTTTTGACAGATGAATTGTCAGCATTTGACAGCTTTGAGAAGCTTTCAAACACTGCCAATCTCTGTTCTAAGGTGAGCCCTTGCACAAAGGTTCACCAAGACCTCTCTCCTCAGCAGAAAGCAGATGGCTGCAGCATGAGAATGCAGCAGCCATTCTGTCATCTCTGCCGTTGAGATGAGGCACCTCCAGATCCTCAAAGGTTGAAGCCTGCAGAAAGAAAAGGAAACTTTTTCCAACACTTTACACTCACCTCTCCACACTTGCACCCATCACTCACCTCTACAGCTGACATTTCGACCCCTCTCACCCCCGCAGCTTGCCTCGCTGACCCTGGCGAGGTTCACAGCCGTCGGGAAGCCCGCAATTGCAGGGGCAAAATGGGGAAAAGCCTTAAAACTGCCTGTTAACAGGCAGTTAATTGGCTCTAATCCCCTTCCCGCCTCGAGGAGATGGGTCCCTCCGCCACTCGGGGACCCGCCTCCTGGGAAGATGGCATGGAGGCGGCTTGGGAGCGGGGTCGGTACCCAGCCATTGTGTGCTGCGGAAGAGTCAACACTGAGTTATAGGCGCTGAAAAAAACCAGAACAAACCCTATAGATGAGATTAGGAAAAGTGGGACAGATGCACCATACAGCAGGGGAAGAGGATCAAGAACTAAATCTAGGCTGGATAGGGATGTGTTTATAATGATTGTTTAATGAAGCAAATCAGCAAGAGAATCTTATTGAACCCATAGATTCTGGCTGCATGGAGCCTCGGCCAGCTGCTAGAGCAGAGGCCAGACACACATGGGCACAACTGGAGACAGTTAATTACAGGAGACACCATTAGCAACTTGAATCCATAAAGTGCTGTCAGTCAGATCCATGGACAACATTGATTGAGACAAGGACATTTTCTTGGCCACTAAGATTAGTAACAGGGATTCCCAGCCTCTCAAACACAGGAGTTATTCTCATATGCAAGTGTGTGATTGTTGAACCATTAGTATAGCAGTGGTATTTCTTCTGTACACAGTTTTACTATTCCCTTAACATAATAGAAAAAATGCTACAAGTAGTAATAGCTAATTGATAGGAACAAAGACACATTCCTCATCCATGGCAAGAGCAGTGTTGTGAAATATTGCAAAAGGGGCAAAGAATGTGTCAGGTAATGCCTTATTGTAATCATCCTTTTAAAGCACCTAGGTCCCAATTGGAAACAGGCATCATTGGCTACCTAGCAAGGCACTGAATAAAGTTCAGCCATCCAGGAAGGCTTTAGCCAGTTGGGTGCCCAGACTCACTATACCCTGTCTCCAATCATTTCTGTGGCATAAACCCAAATTACTTGGTTCCCCGCATTTAGTGTCACTTTAAGGAAGAGAAGTTCAATACTCAATAGCTTTTATTGGCAGTGAGTGACTACAATACTTAAATGCTTTGTAGAGCACAATCAAATCCTCACACCACCGAGATCAATCAATATACCGGTTGGTGCGTCGGCAATATAGAATATAGTCCTGCAGTAAATTCAGTCACTCGCCCCCAGGCTGTGCTTGTCAAACAGGTACTCTCCCATGCCACTCTCAGGGGCTCCCAGTCTCTTCAGGTTGGTGATGTGATCTCCAAGCTTCTTGATCATCTTCACCTGTTCATCCAAGTAGTGGGTCTGCAGGAAGTCACACAACTGGGGAAAAAAAAAATTCAAGAAAGAGAAATCATTTAGTACAGACAACAGATCAAGGAATTGTTCCACATCTTCTAGGTGTTACATACAACTAGTGCACTTGGTTGATTTGGCCCAGATTAGACAACTACACATGGTCAGTTTACAATTGGATCCAAAACTCCTTTACAATGCTTCAGATACTAGGTTGGCCCCAGGACAAGTTTAGTGATCGAATCTACAGTATGTGATCTAGATCCTCCTTAAAAGGTTGAAATTTCTACAATTGACAAACAAGACTACTAGTTATGGAGATCTGCCAACAGTTGCATTAAATGGCAGAAAAAGCCTCAATCCATCATCCTCCTCAACATATCTGAAGATTCATAGTTGGAACATTAGAAACTTACATGAGGATCTGTCCTCTCAGTGGAGAGTTTGTGCAGATCTAGCAGACTCTGGTTGACATTCTTCTCCATCTGCAGAGCTCTCTGCATTGCCACCAGTCCATTGCTCCACTCATCCTGCTCTGGTTTCTGAAGAGAATAAATGAGATCTCAGCCAGTTGAGTTACAATGTATGAAATTGAAGGGCAATCTAGATCAAGGGTTAAAAGGCAACTCTAATGGCCATCTATATTACCACACCTGTGAATAGTAATTTCTGAATTATGCAATCAACTACTGGAATTAAATTGAAGGCAATTCTGACACAAGCTGTTTTCTTAAAGACCTGACCAAGGTCACCATACAGGAGGCCACCCATTTTAGTTTTAGCTACCAGTCTGTTGGGCAGAAGCCCATTCCTTCTGAACATCCATATACATTGATCATTCTATATCCATTAGCTCAGTGACACAATCATCAAAGTCATACCCACTCACCCTAATCAGTTTATACCTTCCAAGTTTTCACTTACTCACCCCTACACTAGTAATTTTACTCAGATTAATCTCACTGATTTATAAGATTACAAAAGCAAAATACTGCAGATACTGGAAATCTGAAATAAAAAAACAGAAAATGCTGGAAATACTCAGCAGGTCAGGCAGCATCTGTGGAGAGAAACAGAATTAACGTTTCAGGTCGATGACCCTGTCAGAACTGGAAAAAGCTGGAGATCAAACAGGTTTTTAAGCAAGTGCAGGGGCAGGGAAAGGGGGGGTGGGGTGGAGGAAAGAACAAAAGGGAAGGTCTATGATAGGATGGAAGGCAGGAGAGATTGAGACATTGAGATGGCGCAAGGCAAAAGGAGATGGTAATGGGACAAGAAACAAAAGATGGCTCTAGATGAAGTGTAAATGGCACTGGCAGAAAGAAAGACAGCAAAAAAGGAAAAAATAGGGGCAGAGGTCATGGTCTGAAATTGTTGAACGCGATGTTGAGTCCAGAAGGCTGTAAAGTGCCTAATTGAAAGATGAGGTGCTGTTCCTCGAGCTTACATTGAGCTTCATTGGAACAGTGTAAGAGGCCGAGGACAGAGAGGTCAGAGTGGGAGTGGAGCGGAGAATTTTTAAAAAGTGACAGGCGACCAGAAGCTCGGGGTCACCCTTACAGACTGAACGGAGGTGTTCCGCAAAGCGGTCACCCAATCTGCGTTTGGTCTCCCCAATGTAGAGGAGACACATCGTGAGCAGCGAATACACACTCTATCTATCCCCCTCATCATCTTATAAACCTCTATTAAGTCACCTCTCATCCTCCTCCGCTCTAAGGAGAAAAGTCCCAACTCCCTCAATCTTTCCTCATAAGACCTCCCCCCCAAAACCAGGCAGCATCCTGGTAAATCTCCTTTGCACTCTTTCCAATGCTTCCACGTCCTTCCTATAGTGAGGTGACCAGAACTGCACACAATATTCCAAATGTGGTCTCACCAAGGTCCTGTACAGTTGCAGCATAACCTCACGGTTCTTAAACTCAAACCCTCTGTTAATAAACGCCAACACACCATAGGCCTTCTTTACTGCTCTATCCACTTGAGTGGCAACCTTCAGAGATCTGTGGATATGAACCCCCAGATCCCTCTGCTCCTCCACATTCCTCAGAACCCTGCCGTTGACCCGGTAATCCTTATTCAAATTTGCCCTACCAAAATGAATCACCTCGCACTTATCAGTATACTAAATTGCAAGTAGTACAAGTAAATCGCTGTTTCACCTGGAAGGAGTGTTTGGGGCCCTGGACAGTGGGAAGGGTGGAGGTAAAAGGGCATGTGTTGCATCTCCTGTGCTTGCACAGGAAGGTGCTGGGGAAGGGGTGATAGAGTGGACCAAGGTGTCAGAGGGAGCGGTCCCTTCGGAATGCTAAAAGGGGAGGCGAGGGGAAGATGTGTTTGGTGGTGGGATCACGCTGGAGGTGGCGGAAATAGCTCGGTTGTATTGTTAAGAACTATTTAAAATAATGAGGAAATTGTGTTTTAAAGCAATCTAAACAGCATCACAGGAGACCCCTCCCTAGTTAAATCCAACCTTGATGTCCTCCAAGATGATTCGGCCTCCACGCCGATTCTGGAATTTCATCAGTTTCTCAGCATCCTCGTGTTTCTCATGTGACTGCTCCTTGAGGAACTCAGCAAAGTGACGCAGGGCAACGTCATCCCGGTCAAAGTAATAGGACTGCAGAGAGAATCAATAAAAAAAGTCAAAGCTAGATAGTTTGTAGTGTCATGGCCACTGCATCAGTTTAAACATGGGTGAACTGTAGATGAAGTCAACATTGATATTTTGTTTAGTCAAGCAATGCTAAACTGGCTAATTAAAGACTCGATTATTAATAGCTTTGAAGTTCTAGTTACGCGTGATAAAGAGGACAACTCATTAATTGTAGATTGAAAATCACAAACAAGATTAGAATCTTCCATTTCACCAGTTTCTCTCTCCAGGCACCAGTGATTGAAGCAAAGACCTCTAGTAGGAGCGGTTCCCTCTCCACCACCATAACTTTGCCACAAGAAAATTTCTGCCACAGTTCTGGAGTGTTACAGAAGCAGAGTGGGAGCATTTCCAAGGAAGTTCCCAGCCAATCCAGGCCTGCGAGGTTAGCATTAGACAAAAGCCACTGTGAAGAGCCCAAAGCCTAGGTCCCTGGAAGGAGAGGCCTAGTCACCAACACACAATACTGCAGGATTCCCAGTACTGCTGCTCCAATACTACATACCAGGACACTTCAAGGGAGGAGACTAGAACAGACACCAAGCATGGCCCTACTTCTGTGCCACAAATTTCAATGATTTTATTAAACACTATAGAAAGAGTCAAGAGATGACAGAATAGACAAGAACTACCTTGGAGCAAGAAGGGTTTGGGGAGAGCACCAGACTGGAGGATTTTGAAAGGCAAGAAAAGGTTGGGGAGATCAAGACAGCTGAAGAGAGTCCAAAGTTGAGACAGAGTTAGGAGTTTGCAGAAGCTGGGTGGGGTAACACTGGCCAGATCTACAAGAGAACAAGACAGGGATTCTGAGACATGGAAACTTATAAACAGCTTTTGCTGAATACCTCTATTGCAAGTTCATGTAATCTAGGAATATTAGTCAGATTAGGATTTAAACCACTCAGGACAGTAGAGCTGCTGAAAGGGAGAATATTCATAAACTGCACAAGAAATAAACTTCCTACAATATAGATTTAAACATTACTTCATAACTCCCATTTTTGCAGTGTAGAAACAATGTAGTGAAAAAGAGAGCAATTCTACCAAACTAGGATTTAGCAATTCATATTACTCAATCTTCATGAAGGGGTCAACAAGAATCAAAGCTCACCATGGAGAGATAAACATAGGAGGAATAGAGCTCCATGTTGATCTGCTTGTTAACAGCATCCTGGCTGTCCTTGTGATAGTTCTGACACACTTGGGAATTCATCCTGCTTTCTCTGGGTGGCTACTGATGAAGGCCTTCCTCCTATCTATATACTCCTGGTCAACAGCTGCCTTTAATAAAGGGCAGGGTACCCAGACGATGAGTGACAATTTTCAGTAGCCAATCGGGCAGTTGCTTTCTCTCAAACCATCAATCAACAAAGAGGAAGGGAGATGAGGCCCAGAACCCATGTGAACTTTGAAGGATGAGCATCATTGGCTGACAATTTAATAAGCATCCCTATGCTTTGACTTCTTTCAAACGAACATTTAACAGTGAGGATTCAAATATTCAGAAGCACGGGTTTAAAATGGAGATTTGATCTTCTGTTTTCAATTTATTGGTTGCTACTAATTCTGGGAAGTCCCCGGAGTTTGTTATTTGCCGATGGCTATGGGCTTGCTGCAACATCCAAATAGATCAGTCCTCAGTGAGTCTGCAAACCCAACTCCCAACAATGAGCCAGGTGAATGGAAAGTGGGTGTGAGGAATGTGTCAAGCGCACGTTTCCAGATACTCCATCACTTTTAGGGTCAGTGAGCACATCAACTGGAAACTGGAAGGGAGCATGTGGGATGTTTAGTTCTTGCTTTATTCTCATGGAATTGAAAAATACACAGTAGATATTTGAAAAAAAAAGTGTGCATCTGAGGCTGCACCTTTTCCACCAGCACATCTGTTGGGTTTTATCATTTTACCCAGGGTAACAAGTACGAGTTGTGGTAAGTCCGGTCTCTGCCAGAGGTTCAATGGCAGGAGAGACTGAGGCAACAACTACAACAACAAACTGCATCTGTATAGTGCCCAGAAAACATCCCAAAGCACTTCACATAGCCGAGACACAGATCAAGTGTTCGGTCATTTTGGAGCGACAGGTCAAGTAGTGCAGGAATTTTGAGAGCCGTCCGAAGGCATGGTCAGAAGTGAAGGTTTTTAAAAGCTGAGCGGGAAGGAACAAGGTGAAGAGATGTAGGGAGAGCGCTCCAGAGCGTGCGGCCAAGATGATCAATCCTCTGCCACCAAGTGAAGAACAAAGGAGGGGGCACTGAACAGGAGTTCAGAGTTGGAGGTCCGTAGGGTGCAGGCTGGGAGGCAGGGAAGATAGGGCAAAACGAAGGAAGGATTTGTAAAAAAGGAGTTTTGAATTTGATTTGCATTTTGAGCCAAGGAAAGTCAGTGAGGACTGGACAATATCCAAGTGAGATTCAGGACAGGGCAGGAGATGCATGGCATATGTTGAACATTTTGAAGTTTGTAGAGGTAGGCATTCGGGAGGGTAATTGAGAAGTTGAGTGTTGAGGTGACTAAAGCATCGATAAAGGTTTTTGTGGCGGAGCGAGTGAGATTGGGTTAAAATGGGCAATAGCGCAGAGTAAGAAACATCCTATCTTCCCAATGTTCAATTGGAGGAAGTTCTGCCTCATCCAAAACTTGATGTCCGATCAGCAGTCTGATAACACAGGGTAGGCTGTGGAATTGAGTGGTGGTGATGATGGAGACGTAGAGTTCGGTGTCATCAGCATCTGTCTGGAAACTGACATGTTTGCAGATAATGTTTCCAAACGGCAGCACGTGAATGAGGAAAAGGGGGCCAAAAATAGCACATTGAAGTAACTGCTGGTGATTGTGTAGGGGTGGGCGGAGAAACGGTGCCTGGAAATAAACTGGCTCCATTGGGACATGGGGAGGGGAACCCATCACGGGCCGTTCTCCAAAGGTGGATCACTGATAAGAGATGGTGGTGGAGCATGGACTAATCAGCTGTGTTGGACACTGCAGAGAAGTTAAGGAAGAGAAGGAGTGGTGCACTGTGTTTGCAGTATCAAAGGTTGTTGTCAGAGATGTTGATTAGGTTTGGCTTAGTACTGTGGGCAGGGCAGGGCAGAAGCCAGGTTGTAGGTGGAGGATGAAAACAGCAAGAGGACCGCCAATGTTGAGTAAGTAGAAACTAGTCCACCGTCCTTTTCTGTATTTAGAAAGTTTGCTGCAGCAATCAGTCTCTTGTCAGTGTAGATGGGGGGAAGGAAATGCAAATGTGAAGAGAAAAAAAGTCTGTAAGCAGTAGAATACAGAGCTAGTTATGTAAGTGAGCTTTATTGATGTCTAATTGAGGGAAGGGTTTGTGCTGAGAGTCCAGACATTGTGTGCTGCTGAAGAGTCAACAGTGAGAGTATAGTCTATGAAAAATACAAAACAAACCCTTTAGATGAGATTAGGGAATGAGATACAGAATACATCATACAGCAGGGGAAGAGGATCAAGAACTAAGTCTAGGTGGGCTAGGGATGTGGTTATAATTGTTTAGTAAAACAAAACAGTAAGGGAATCTTATTGAACCCATAGATTCAGGTTGCAGGGAGTCAAGACCAGCTGGTAGAGCAGCGACCATAGAAACTCATGCACAAGTAAAACACACATGAACCTAGAGACTGGAGAGCCAGGCAACTACAGGAGACACCATTGGCAGTTTGAGTCCATACATTACTGGCAGCCAGATGCATGGACTACATTGAGACAGGGATATTTTCTTGGCCACCCTTTCTGTACACAGCTTCCCTCAACGTAAATAGAAAAAGCTATATTATTTTGTAACATCTACTTTATAGGAAGACACATTAGTCAGCCATGGCAAGAGCAGTATTGTGAAATATTACAAAGGGGGCAAGGAATAGATCAGGAAATGCCTTACTGTAATCATCCTTTTGAAGCACATGGGTCCAAACCATTTAAGAATTGTAATTGGACACCATTAGCTACCTCACAAGGCACTGAATAAAGTTCATCCATCTAGGAAGGAAGACTTACTAGTCAGTCAGTCAGGTGTTCTGCCTCACTCTATCCTGTGCCCAATCATTGAGTCAGAGGCACAGGAGGACATTCAGCCCATCAAATTCTTGCCGGCTCTCGGTAGAGCAATTCAGTCAGTCCTATTCACCCGATCTATCCCCGTAGCCCAGCAAATTTATTTCCCCTCAAGTGCCAATCTAGTCTCCCCTTGGAAACATTGAGTGTCTCCGCTTCCGTCGGCCAAGAGTTCCAGGTCCTCACCCCTCGCTGCGTAAAAGAGTTTTTCCACTCACATCCCCCTGTATCTCTCGCCCAAAACCTTAAATCTGTGTCCCCTAGTCCTTGTACCGTCAACTAGTAGGCACAACCTTGCCCCCTCTAGCCTATCCAAACCCGTCATAATCTTGTACACCTCTATCAAATCACCCCTCAACCACCTTTGCTCTAATGAAAACAAATCCAGCTTCTCCAACCTGTCCTTGTAGCAAAAATCCACCATCCCCAGAACCATTCAGTAAATCTCCTCTGCACCCTCTCAAGGGCCTTCACGTCCTTCCTAAAGTGACCAGAACTGGACGCAATACTTCAGTTGTGGCCGAACCATCACTTTATTAAAAGTTCAGCATAACTTCTCTACTTTTGTAGTCAATACCCCTACTTCTGAAGCCCAAGATCCCAAATGCTTTGCTAACTACTCAATATGTCCTGCCACCTTCAGGGACCTATGCACATTAACTCCCAGGTCCCTCTGTCACTGCACACTCTTTAAAAGTGTGCCATTAAGTGTTTATTGCCTCTCCCTGTTCCTTCTGCCAAAATGCATCAACTCACTTCTGTTGTGGCAGAAACCCAAATTACAGGGTTCCCCCAACATGTAGTGTCACTTTAAGGAAGACAAGTTCAATAGTCAATAGCTTTTATTTGCAGCTGCAGTGAGTTACTACAATCCTTCACAGAAATACTTTGTAGAGCTCACAATCAAAGCCTCACACTAGAGGTCACTCAATATACAGGGTGGTGCATCTGCAATATCAAATATAGTCCTGCAGTAAATTCAGTCACTCTCCCCCAGGGTGTGCTTGTCAAACAGGTACTCTCCCATGCCATTCTCAGGGGCTCCCAGTCTCTTCAAGTTGGTGATGTGATCTCCAAGCTTCTTGATCATCTTCACTTGCTTATCCAAGTAGTGGGTCTCCAGGAAGTCACACAACTGGAAAAAGGAAAGATAGAAACCAGTCAGTACAGACAACAGATCAAGGATAACTGAGGAATTGTTCCACATCTTCTCCTGGATGGTACATACAACTAGTGCACTTGGTTGATTTGGCCCCATGTTAGACTACTACACAGTCAGTTTACAATTGGATCCAGAACTCCTTCCCATGCATTTTATTGCTTCAGATACTGTGTGGTCCCTGGGACAAGTTTAGTGATCAAGTCTACAGTAGGTGATCTAGAGGCTGCTTAAAAAGGGCTTGTTGAAATCTCTGCAATTAACAGACAGACCTACTAAATACAGAGATCGTGCCAACAGTTGCATTAAATGGCACAAAGCCCCAGCCATCATATGAAACACATCTGAAGATTCATAGTTGGAACAGTAGGAACTTACATGAGGGTCTGTCCTCTCAGTGGAGAGTTTGTGCAGGTCCAGCAGACTCTGGTTGACATTCTTCTCCATCTGCAGAGCTCTCTGCATCGCCACCAGACCATTGCTCCACTCATCCTGCTCTGGTTTCTGAAGAAAAAAAAAAATCAGCCAGTTGAGTTCCAATGTATGAAATTGAAGGGCAATCTATAGCAAGGGTTAAAAGGAAACTCTAATGGCCATCTAGGTTATCACACCTGTGAATAGCAATGACTGAATGTTGCAATCCACTACTGGAATTAAGTTGAAGGCAATTCCTACACAAGCTGTTTTCTTAAAGACCTGATGTAAGGTCACCAGAACGTCACTCAGTTTTAACTACCAGTGTGTTGTGCAGAAACTCATTCTTTCTGAACATCCACAGACATTGAGTCACTGAACTACTGGATCTGGGAGGATCAAAGAACAAAGGTATACCCATCCTTATCAGTTTATACCTTACCAAAGTATTGGCTCACTCCAACACTAGCAATTTTACTCAGATTAACCTCACTTGCTTTTAGGAACTTATAGATGTGATGGTAAGGTAACTATTAAATAATGATGAAAATTGGCAATCTAATTGTATCACAGACAACCCCTCCTTAGTTAAATCCAACCTTTATGTCCTCCAAGATGATTCGGCCTCCACGCCGATTCTGGAATTTCATCAATTTCTCAGCATCCTCGTGTTTCTCATGTGACTGCTCCTTGAAAAACTCAGTAAAGTGACGCAGGGCAACATCATCCCGATCAAAGTAATAGGACTGTAGAATCAAAAAAAAGTCAAAGCTAGATAGTTTGTAGTGTTATGGCAGCTGATCAGTTTAATGAAGTCAGTGATATTTTGTTTAGTCAAGCAATGCTAAACTGGCTAATTAAAGATTGTTAAGAGCTTTGACGAAGAGTCAGCACACAGCCACTTGTGGGATAAACAATACTACTAATTAATTGTAGGTTAAAAACATGAAACAAGATTCAGAGCTTGAATTTCACCAGTTTCTCTCACCAGTCACCATTTATTGAAGCAAAGACCTCTAGTAGGTCTTGGTCCCTCTCCACCACCATAACTGCCACAAGTAGCATTTCTGCCACAGTTCAGGCAAAGTTACAGAAGCAGAGTGGGAGCAGCACCAAGGAAGTTCCCAGCCAATCCAGACCGGCGAGGTTAGCAGTAGACAAGAGCCACGGTGAAAAGCCTAAAGCCGAGCTCTCTGCAAGTAGAGACCTAGTCACCAGCTCTTGCTAATAGTGCAGGATTCTCAGTACTGCTGCTCCAATGGAAGAGAAAAATCAGTGTACCCAGAATTCTACTGGCTAGTCACTCATTAGGGGAAAAACCCAAAATTAAAACTGGGGGTGGGGGTGGATTTGATACCACCTTCTACATGCCAAAAAGGAGGAAAATAGAAACACACTAAGCATTGTAGAAAGAGGCAAGGGATAACTAAATACACAAGAACTATCTTGGAACAAGGAGGGTTTAGGGAGTGCTCCAGACAGGAGAATTGAGCAAAAATAGTTTGTAGAGACCAAGACAGCTGAAGTGTTAAAAGTCAGAAGGCTGGGATAGAGTTAGAGAAGGTTGCAGAAGCTGGCTGGGGCAACACCATGGCCAGATCTACAAGAAAAAGACAAGGATTCTGAATTATAGAGAGAGACATGGATAGCATATAAATAGTTTTTCCAGAACACTTCTATTGCAGACTCATGTAATCTAGGAAGATTAGTCATTTTAAAATTTAAACCCCTCAGGAGGTTGGAGCTGCTACAAGGGAGAATATTCATGAGCTACACAAAAGAAATGGTCTGCAATATAGATTTAAACACATTACTTCATAACTCCCATTGTTGCACAATGTAGTGAAAGAGAGAGCAATTCTACTCAACTAGAATTTAACAACTTCATATTACTCAATCTTCATGAAGGGGTCAACAAGAACCAAAGCTCACCATGGAGAGATAAACATAGGAGGAATAGAGCTCCATGGTGATCTGCTTGTTAACAGCATCCTCACAGTCCTTGTGGTAGTTCTGACGCACTTGGGAATCCATCCTACTTTCTCTGGATAGCTCCTGATGAATGGCCTTCCTCCTATCTATATACACCTGGTTAACAGCTGCCTTTAATAAAGGGTAGGGTACCAGGACGATGAGTGACAATTTTTCAGTAGCCAATCAGGCAGTTGCTTTCTTTCAGACCTAAAAAAAATAAGGCGGTTGCTTTCTCTCAGACCATCAATGAATAAAGAGGACAAAGAGCTGAACTTGAGCTCTGTAATGTCATTAACTGTAAATAAATGTTCAAATTTTAAAATTTAAAAAAATAATATATTTTTCCTGCATTCTGTTGAACACCGCTTTAGATGTTTCCCATTGCTGTTCTACATCGTTGTTGGCCAATATTGTTGCCCTTTTTTTCTCCAAGTTCTATTCTCAGCCCCTCAAAATCAGCTCTTCTCCAATCTATTAACCTGGTTTTCATCATACATATGTCCTTCTCAATTATCATCTTAAAGCATATTATATTATGGTCACTATTGCCTATATGTTCCCCTTCAACTTCTCTTATCTGCTCTGGTTCATTCTCCATTACTGGATCCAATAGCGAATCCTCCTTTGTTGGGCTTTTTACATATTGGGTTAGAAAGGAGTCCTGTCCACATTGTAGGAACTCTATTCCCTTATCCCCTTTACCTACCTCTTCTGTCCAATTAATATCGGGGTTGTTGAAGTCCCCCATGACTATTATTCAATGTTTTTTACTCATTTCTCTAATTTGTCGGCATATTTCTTCCTCCACCTCCCTTCCACTATTAGGTGGTCTGTAGACTACGCCTATTCGTGTGATTGATCCTTTATTATCTTTTATCGCTATTCATACGGATTCTATTTTTGTCTTGCCGATATCTGCATCACTTTTTTCTACTGCTATTGTTTTATCCCCAAGTACAGCTATTCCACCTCCCCTTTTTCCCTCCCTATCTTTTCTAAAGATGTTATACCCTGCAATGTTTAATTCCCAGTCCTGATTTTTCTGTAGCCATGTCTCAGTAATCCCTACTATGTCTTGTTCCTCCCAACGTACGATTGCCTCCAGCTCACCTGTTTTATTACTGACACTATTGCGGTACAGACAGTTTAACTCATTTTAACTAGAATTTCCTCTCACTATGTTTAACTAGCTTTTTAGACTCCTGTTCTGTAACTCTATTTATTCCTTTGCCATCAATGGGGGGAAGATCAATAACCATATCTAGGCAGGGGCAGGGCTGTGGTGTAATGAATCAAAATATCAGCAAGGGCATCATATTGAACCCATAGATTCTGATTTCAGGGAGCCTAGATCAGCTGCTAGAGCAGAGACCAAAGATTAGTTAAAATTAAAACACACAGCTAGAGCCAGGTAACTACAGGAGACACCATTAACAATTTCAGTCCATACATTGCAGTCAGCCAGATGCAAGGACTACATTGATTGAGACAGGGCAATTTTCTTGGCCACGAAGATTAGCAACAGAGAGTCCCAGCCTCTCAAATGCAGGAGTTATCCTCATATGCAAGTGTGTGATTGTTGAACCATTGGTATTCCCTCTTTACACAGCTTTACCATTCCCTTAACGCAATATCATATCGCTTTTTCTATTACAACAGCTAATTGATAGGAACAAAGACTCATTCCTCAGCCATGGCGAGAGCAGTGTTGTGAAATATTGCAAAGGGGGCAAGGCATAGGTCAGGTAATGCCTTACTGTAATCATCCTTGTAAAGCACATGGTCAAAACAATTTATGAATTGGACACCATTGTCTATTTAGCAAGGCACTGAATAAAGTTCAGACTCACTGGCCCAAAAATTTGTGTTGATACGCGAGAGTACGCACTGTGTACTCTCACGTATTCTGTCTCCAATTGCCGGTTTTCTGCATGCACTGCGCATGCGCTGAAAACCGGCACTTGGTGAATGGAACCGCGTGCGCGCTACAGGCTGCGCGCATGCAGTGCACTTAGTGGTTTCAACGCGCAGGGAAGTATGGAAGATTTTACACATTATAAAAAGGAGGAGTAAGACCCACTTTTAACAAGGTAAGTAGTGAATTAAGTATTATTTTGAATTTTTTTTTTAACAGGTATATCTTTTTTAGAGACTTTAAAGACAGGTAAGTTTATTTTTATAACTTTTTAAAAGATTTTAAATTCTCAAAAATTAAATTTATTTAAAATGGTTAATTTATTTAACTATACTTATTGTATTAATGTGATGGGTTTTAAAAAAAAATTTAATTGAGGTTTAGCTGTTCTTTTGGGGGCTATAGTATTCATAGCTTTCACAGCACATGTGAAAGTTATGAATGGAAGATGGTGTGCTGCCATTGGCTCTAACTGAGTCACGTGATCCCACAGCTCGCACGAATTAACTACGCCGGTGGGATACGCAAGCCCAGCACAGCAGCTGTCCAGAACATCAAGTTCGTGCGAGCTGGAACTGAAAAAGCCAACGCGCAGAGAGAGATCGCGGGGAAGCCTTACCCTCGAACGAAGGCTTCCTCACAAATTTCTGGGCCACTATATCCTGTCTCCAATCATTTTTGCAGCATAAACCCAAATTACATGGGCCCCCCAAACATGTGTCACTTTAAGGAAGACAAGTTGAATACACAATAGCTTTTATTTGCAGCTACAGTTACTACAGTACTTCACAATAAAGGTCACCAACATGGAACCTCAGTTCTTCAGAGAAATGTTTCACAGAGCTCAGTCAAATCCTCATACACCACTGAGATCACAATATACAGGTTGGGGTGTCTGCAGTCAATTCAGTCACTCTCCCCCAGGCTGTGCTTGTCAAACAGGTACTCGCCCAGGCCACTCTCAGGGGCTCCCAGTCTCTTCAAGTTGGTGATGTGATCTCCCAGCTTCTTGATCATCTTCACTTGCTCATCCAAGTAGTGGGTCTCCAGGAAGTCACACAACTGGAAAAAGGAAAGAGAAACCAGTCAGTACAGACAACAGGTCAAGGGCAACACTGAGGAATCTTCTCCTGGATTGGATGGTTGGGACAAGTAGTGAACTTTCCTCAGGTTGGAGCACATGGCAAATTCATCAGTTTACAATCGGATAAAGAACTCTTTTACATACATCTTAATGCTTCAGATACTGGAGTGACCCAGGACAAGTTACAGGATAAAGTCTACAGCATGTGTTATAAAAAAAGGCTTGTTGAAATCTCTGCAATTGACAAACAGGCCTACTGGATAAGAGCTTCCCAACAGTTGCATTAAATGGCAGATAATAGCCTCAGCCATCATCCTCAACACATCAGACGCTTCATAGTTGGAACATAAGGAACTTACATGAGGGTCAGTGCTCCCAGTGGACAGTTTGTGCAGATCCAGCAGACTCTGGTTGACATTCTTCTCCATCTGCAGAGCTCTCTGCATTGCCTCCAGACCATTGCTCCACTCATCCCGCTCTGGTTTCTGAACAGCAAAAACAGATCTCAGCCAGTTGATTTACAATGTATGAAATTAAAGGACAATCTACATAGAGGGATAAAAGGTAACACTAATGGCCATCTATTTTATCACACCAATGAATAGCAATTACTGAATTATGCAATCAACTACTGGAATCAAATTAAGGCAATTCCAACACAAATTGTTTTCTTAAAGACCTGATTTCAGGTCACCATACAGAAAGCCCTCATTTGTAGTTTAGCTACCAGTTTGATGGACAGAAACTCATTCCGTCTGAACATCCATACACTGATCCTTCTGTATCCACTAGCTCAGTGACCAAAAGAACAGCAAAGCCATACCAACTCACCCCAATCAGTTTATACCTTCCAAGTATTTGCTAACTCTTCCCCCACACTAGCAATTTTACCCTTAATCTCAGAGTTAAGAACATATGGGTGTACTCTTTTGGTGCGATCAACAAACAAATAAACTGTAACTTAATTAAAATTTGGTTGCCAGGGGGTGATGATGCCCGCCAGTCCCCACGGCGTCCTTCGGTCTCGGAAGGCCTCGAGCGTGCCGGCAGACACCGCGTGCTAACATATGGGCGTATTCTTCTTGTTGGGTGATTAAATGAATAAACTGTAACTTAATAAAACTTTAAAGGCACCTTAACAAATTAAAATTTAATTGGCCGGGGTGATGAAGCACTAGTCCCCGCAGCGCCCACCGGTTGCGGAAGGCCTCGAGCGTGCCAGTGGACACCGAGTGCTCCATCCCCAGGGCCACCCGGGCGTGAACATGGCCACGGAAGAGAGGCAGGCAATCGGGCCGAACGACACCCTTGACCAGTTAATAGCCACTTTGGCCAGGCCCAGGAGCAGTCCTATGAGGAGGTCCTCCGACCCGCCCGCTCCCCTCCGCACCGGGTGACCGAAGATCAGGAGCGTGGGACTGAAGTGCAGCCCCTTCAAATAATGAAAGAGGGGCTGCAACCCCTCACATTCTGTATATACATGGAACACAGACTCCAACATATGGGTGTACTATTAAGACAACTATTGAAAACAAGGAGGAAATTCTTTTAATGCATCACAGAAAGTCCCGCCTTAGTTAAATCCAACCTTGATGTCCTCCAAGATGATTCGGCCTCCACGCTGATTCTGGAATTGCATCAGTTTCTCAGCGTGCTCCCGTTCCTCATGTGACTGCTCCTTGAAGAACTCGGCAAAGTGACGCAGGGCAACGTCATCCCGGTCAAAGTAATAGGACTGCAAGACAAATGGAAAGTAGTAGTCAGGTCAGACCTAGATTTCATCCATGGCCAACTCAAAAATGGAAGGACCATCATGGTAGATAAGTTACCCATTCTACGCCTCAATACTTCTTTCAATTAAGACATTCAACTCAATTTGCTTTAATGATCTTTTCTGAATATGTTGAAAGTCCCTCCCTGTGGGACTTTCAAGCAGTTGTATTAGTAGAAAACATTAGGAGTAGTAATACTTTGAAGTAAAGTTTCATTTCAGCATAACCTGCACTGGTCAATTTATCAGTGGTACCTCCTTTTGTTCCCAGATGGAAGTCTAAAAATCAGTGAAAGAAAGAAGCAAAATCTTCAAACTCAGCAGGTGGTGACATCTTGTTTCTGGTAAATGTAAGGATCCAGACTCAGTGAGGAAGACAGAACAGATTCTCAGTACTTCAATTCAAAAAAAGAGAAAACTGGCCAGAACCAATGTTTCACTAACTAGTCACCCAATTAAATCTAATTGCTTCAATTTAAGTTGCAAAAGTTGACCAGGTTTATGCATCTTCAAGATGAACCCTCTATTACAAACTTCATGAAACCCTGGAGTTCCACAACTATTGGAGTCAGAACAGTCTGTTAATATGAGGCCTTTTGCAAGATCAGTGTTAAGAGTATTCACTAGATTAAGACTGGGGAGGGCAATAGATACACTCTAAAGCCCATTCATTGACCTAGAGAAATTCTACCTGCTTAGAATACAATGACAACACAGCCTTAATTTTGAGATAGGATCCTAAAATATAAAACTCACCATGGAAAGATAAACATAGGAGGAATAGAGCTCCATGTTGATCTGCTTGTTGACAGCATCCTCACAGTCCTTGTGATAGTTCTGACGCACTTGAGAGGCCATTTTCACTCTTCCTGTTGATAAGCGCTAAGTTCAAACTCCACTGTAGAAACAACCTAACCTCTGCCCGCACAAGCTCCTGTATTTATACTAGTGGGACAGCCTGCATTTAAACAGGGTAGGGCAGCACCAATGATGATTGACAATCCCTGAGAGCCAATCAGGAATCTTCCATGAATCCAGGCACCAATTAACAAAGGAGAGGGGGTGGGGTTTGAGATACCCAGAGCCAATCAGAGCTTTGGAATACAGAGGTTTGGATGATTATTCTGTGATGTCATTGCTGTTGGTTTCTTTAACTTTGCTCAAATTCAATCTGAAAGTGTCTCTACTCTTTTGGTTAATCAATTAGGAAGATTAAATCATCAATCGGGACCACATAAGCCCTTAAACCATAAGTGCCCCCTCCATCCACCACGCTCAGCCTGGACCTGTGGTGGCCACCATGGCCAGGCCCAGGAGCAGACCCACAAGGAGGTCCTCCGACCGGCCCACCTCCATCCACACCGGATGGCCAAAGATCAGGAGCGTGGCACTGAAGTGCAGCCAGAAGTAGAGGAGCAGCCCCCTCAAATAGTGGAAGAGGGGCTGCAACCTCTCGCAGTTAACAGAGACATGAAACATGGACTCCTCCAGGCTGCAAAAGTTACAGGCAGCCGAGGAATCCGTGAATCGATTTAAAAACATATTAGAAGGGACTGCTCCGTGCAACGCTCTGCATGCCAGATCCCCAGTGGAACAGGGGAAGACCCCGCGTAGAGAGCCCTCCACCGGGGATCCCCGCCTCCATCGGACAGCAAGATTGAACACCAGGACGTGTTCGGCGATGGAGTGGAGTGTGTGCAGGAGCAGCCCGTACAGGAAACCCATCCACGCAGTGGAATGGCACGGAGGGGATTTCGGAGAGACGGCTGATAGAATCAGAGCTTTAAAAACATCTCAAAGAGCTCGATGAGTTTGCAAATGGAAATTTCACCCTGTAGATGGTGTCGAGCACAACCGCCTCTAAGTTAACCCGTCTCTTGGAGAATTGATGAGCATTTTGGTGGGTCCAGAACGAGTCCATGATACCAAGCCAAGATTCACAATGTTGACCACAATAGATTGAAAGAGACTGACCTGCACCAGACAGTCCGCAGTGACTCTGCAAACCAGCCCACAACGAGTTGGGGAAATGGAAAGTGGATCAGTGTGGAGCTTCAGACAGAATCTGTTGCTCCGTCACTGTAAAGTGTGATGTGGAGTTTTATCCTCATGAAATTGAAGAGCTGTAAAGTCCTGTGTTTAGTTTGCACTGTTTCCTCATCTCCTGCAAACCCCGGGTCTGTTGTGAGGAACGGTTTTTTACCTGAAAGGTCAAGTGTCTCATGTTTTCTTGACCGATGCTGCCTGACCTGCTGAGTGTCTCCAGTTTGAGATTTCCAGTATCTGCAATATTTTGTTTTTTGTTCCTAATCTGTTGTAACTCTGGTCCAGCTACCAGGCATTTAACCAAAGCACAAAGCCTCCAGCACAGAGAAGAGTGAATTACATAAAATGTGCAACACAGAAATAGGATGTTTGTCCCGACCAGTTTTTGTAGGAGTTTATCTTCCACATCAACAGTAGTCCTAATTCTATGGTATCTAATCTTGTTCAGGCAGATATCCCCCATTCCCTGCCAGTCAAGCCAATATTTTATTTGCAGTCATCCTAACCCTGGACAGCAGCTCACCATGTCTGCTAGTGCAGTCCTTAAGCAGCTGTTGTGGCTCAGTGATTTCAAAGAGCTGATTAATGTTCAAAAATAGTTCACCTAAAAGGCATTAATGTTTAATTTGTGGCATCTTTAAGAAATCTCAGACTTCACACTATTTGTGGGTTCAGGTCAGTGCTTCTGAACAAGTTGCAGCAATCAGAAATATACCCAGTGAAATGTTGAAGATAATGTAAAGCAGCTATTTGATTACAATGAACTGGTGGATCCCTAAAACAGTTAGCGATGCTGCAATAGAAAGGAAGGGAGGCTAAGTTGTGAGAGATGCTCAGGATTATTTTGCTTTAATATAATTGACATCAGTACAGATTCGTCACCAAACACAAAAACTCCAAGTAGGACATTGAGAGTATTGTCCTTGGAGGGGAACAGAGGGATGTTAAGTAAAAGACAGCCTGCCCAAATGTTTAAGGTGGTCAATGTTGTACGCTGTATACATGTTACAAAATGTTAACAATCCAGTGAGTTAATTGTGCCATCAGTCAAATGCAAAGACACCAACTCCATCCTTCCCCTTCCTTGTCCTGAGATACGAGTGTGAAGCAGGATGCCAAACAGATTCGTTATTCCCTTGACTGTGAAGAGCATCAATACAGAAGGCACCAGTTCAGTCCCCACACCATTGTTTGAAAGCTCCATCACATTTTGGTGCTGGATGTGGAAAAAACCACCCTTCTCAGCAGGAACTGCTGCAAAGATTACAGTTTCAGAAGTTGTATAGTTGAGAAAACCATCAAGCCTCTCATGTGATGATTTGAAGATGTGGGCATACTTATCCTGGGCAGGGACTGAAGCAAGTTTAAGAAGCTGGACTGGGAGAGAAAATATTTGTTTCAGCATGGGAGAATGTTTTAACATGATCATGTCACATGGTTCAGTACCTTGGCAATCTGAATATCAGATCAGCTACTTAATTATACAACAAAGACAAACCAGTTCAATGATGAATAACTTTTATTTCCATGTACTGTGACAGTTCGATGAGAAAACTGGCAATTAACCATAACCAAAGCATTCACCACCAGAAGTTGGTCACACTTCATTTCCACCATGTACAGAACTAATGGTTCTAGAATCCCAGTCAACTCAGGCTGTGCTTGTCAAACAGGTACTCTCCCAGGCCACTCTCAGGGGCTCCCAGTCTCT
Source organism: Squalus acanthias (assembly GCA_030390025.1). Lineage (NCBI taxonomy): Eukaryota > Metazoa > Chordata > Chondrichthyes > Squaliformes > Squalidae > Squalus > Squalus acanthias. The sequence continues at coordinate 5,734,854 of CM059450.1, forward strand.
TCAAGTTGGTGATGTGATCTCCAAGCTTCTTGATCATCTTCACTTGCTCATCCAAGTAGTGGGTCTCCAGGAAGTCACACAACTGAAAGAAAAAAACCAAGCAAGTACAATTAGCTCAGAGGAGACAACAAGGATCTTCTGAGCTTTACCTTCATAGGGATGGTCCTTGATCCTCTACTGCTTGGGGTATCTGGTACAAGTGCTGCAGAGATGGTGGTTTGTGTCATAGATTAGGTTTACTCCAGCAGGAATGCATTTTACCAATTTAGAATTGCAAAGCAGAGCCCAGTTCAGTTAAATCTTAATCCTTTGGTGCCCCAATTTCAGTCTACTTTATGCACCAACCCATTTCAATGTGATAGTGATGTTGAAACTCAAGATCAACACAAATCCACTGGGTATGTAACTATTTCTAATGGCAATTAAACAGATTAAGCATTCACCTCACTCAAAAACATGCCAAGTGTCAGCATGGATAACTGGTACCACTACCTCCAAGACAGAAGGTCCTGGGTTGTCCCAGGTCAGAATTTAAGCATATAATCCAGGCCAACACTTCCACTGCAGTACTGAGGGAGCACTGCACTGACTTCCAGATGAAATATTAAACCAAGGTCCCAGCTGCCCTCTCAGGTGGGCATTAATGATCTAATGGCACTATTTCAAAGTGCTGGTGACTTTTCCCTGGTGTCCTGGCCAACACTGGTCCCGCCACCAACTTTGAGGACAAATGATCTGTCATTTATCTCAGTGCTGTTTGCAGCACCTTCCTGCGCACAAATTGGCTGCCACGTTTCCTATATTACAGTAGTGACTACACTACAAGAGTACTGAATTAGCTGTAAAGCACTTGACACCACAAGGTCAAGGAAGGCTCTGTAGATATGCAAGTCTTTCTTTAAATGAGTCATTAGAAACTTACATGAGGGTCAGTGCTCCCAGTGGAGAGTTTGTGCAGATCCAGCAAACTCTGGTTGACATTCTTCTCCATCTGCAGAGCTCTCTGCATCGCCTCCAGACCATTGCTCCACTCATCCTGCTCTGGTTTCTGGCAGAAATAAAAAAAAGTGTATCTGGTCAGCAAATTGAGTTACTGTGGTTGAAATTAGTCAACAAGGATTAGATATCCTTGAACACTTCAGGAGTTAGTATGATCCCAAGTCACTGTCACTCCTTGATACCCTAATCCAGGGGACTCCCTCCCAAGATTTAACCAGACTGCTCATCCCAAGAAATACCATAGTAATGAGTTAATGGACTTTAGTCACAGCACTATATGCTTCAAGGTAGGGTATTCTAAAAAGGAACACAATATTCCAAATAAGGGCTATCCAGGATTAATTGCAGCAACACTTTCTTGCTTTTATATTCTATGCCTTAGGGAGAAGTCCACCATCCATTAGCCTGTTTTGCCCCTGCAAGCTAGCTTCTAATGACATCTGGCATGTCACTGATCTACTTCTATCCTTACATCTGATGTGGACCACCTCATTAAACTACATCTACCATCATAATCACCCACTTCCTTTGATTCTACCCCTTAACCTCCCCAACTGTTACTCTTGAGCTCACTGTAGACCCTAGCTCAGCATAAAACACTATATGCAAGTCTAGATCATATGCACTAGTGGTCACCATCCAGTGGTCTATTTTATCCCAACTGCCTCCTGCTCCACCCACTTTTACAGGAGTCACAAGGTTGTTTCTAATTCCATGCATTCCAATTTTAGCCAGCAATCTCCTACCTTCTGAAAATCCATGCATACAACAATCATTAATCCTCCTCTAAGCACAACTGCCATGACTCAGATATTATTAGGAGGTAACTAGCCTACTTTTCACAAAACCAAGGCAATTCTTCAAAGTTTGCTGAATCTAACCTTGATGTCCTCCAGGACAATACGCCCTCCACGCCGATTCTGGAATTTCATCAGTTTCTCAGCGTGCTCACGTTCCTCATGTGACTGCTCCTTGAAGAACTCGGCAAAGTGACGCAGGGCAACATCATCCCGGTCAAAGTAATAGGACTGCGGGTAGAGACAAAATGGAAAGGGAGACAGGTCAGACCTAGATCTCATCCAAAGCCAACTCAAAAATGGTAGCAACAACAGTCAATAAATTATCCATTCTCTACCTCAATACTTTGGTGACAGTTTAGAGACTAGATTGTCAAGAAAAAAAATTGCTGAAAGTCAAACTACTTGACAATCCTTTGTGAATGTTGAAAGTCCCTCACTGAAGGAGCTCAACAGAAGAGGAGGACATGTTAGAAGAAAACATTAGTGAGCATCAGTGCTTTTTGGATTAAAGTTTCAGATCCACTTCAAACTACACTTGGGTCAATTTGTGGTATCTCCTTTTGTTCCCAGAGGAAAGTCTAAAATCAATGAAGAAATGAGCAGATTTCAAATTCAGCAGGTCAATACCTTGAATCACTGTTTAGTGCAAAGAGATCCCACCTCAATGAGAGACTTCAACACAACAGGATTCTCAGTACTCCACTCAATTAGAAAGGAAAGAAAACTAGCCAAAACCAGCCAATCTAACTAAATTCATTCAATTTAACTTAATTGTTTCCATCCAAATTGGAATCATTGACCAGGTCTATGCATCATCAAGATGAATCCTCTAACAAAACTTCATGGAACCCTTGAGCTAGTTTCAGCTATAAACACTTCAGAATAGGACACAGCTATTAGAGTCAGAACAGTCTGTTAATGAGGCCTTTGCCAAGATCTCAGTGTTAAGAGTATTCACTGCATTAAGATTGGGAGGGATATAGAGATACACTCTAAAGCCAATTCATTGACCTGGGGAAATTCTACCTGCTTAGAATACAATGATGTCACAGCCTTAATTTTGAAATAGGACCCAAAATATACAAAACTCACCATGGAAAGATAAACATAGGAGGAATAGAGCTCCATGTTGATCTGCTTGTTGACAGCATCCTCACAGTCCTTGTGGTAGTTCTGACGCACTTGGGAGGCCATCTTAACTCTTCCTGTTAGCAGGCACTAAGTTCAAACTCCACTGTAGAAACAATCTAACCTCTGCCCTCACAAGCTCTTGTATTTATACTAGTGGGACAGCCTGCATTTCAACAGGGTCTGGCATCACCAATGATGATTGATAATCCCTGAGAGCCAGTCAGGAATCTTCATGAATCCAGGCACCAATTAACAAAGGAGAGGGGGTGGGGTTTGTGATACCCAGAGCCAATCAGAGCTTTGGAATACAGAGGTTTGGATGATTATTCTGTGATGTCATTGCTGTTGGGTTCTTTAACTTTGCTCAAACTGAGTCTGAAAGTGTCTCTATTCTTTTGGTTAATCAATTAGGAAGATTAAATCATCAATCGGGACCACCTAAGCCCTTAAACCATAAGTGCCCCCTCCATCCACCACGACTCAGCCTGGACCTGTGGGTGGCCACCATGGCCAGGCCCAGGAGCAGACCCACAAGGAGGTCCTCCGACCGGCCCACCTCCATCCACACCGGGTGGCCAAAGATCAGGAGCGTGGCACTGAAGTGCAGCCAGAAGTAGAGGAGCAGCCCCCTCAAATAGTGGAAGAGGGGCTGCAACCTCTCGCAGTTAACAGAGACATGAAGCATGGACTCCTCCAGGCTGCAAAAGTTACAGGCAGCCTAGGAATCCGTGAATCGACTTGAAAACATATTAGAAGGGACTGCTCCGTGCAACGCTCTGCATGCCAGATCCCCAGTGGAACAGGGGAAGACTCCCGCGTAGAGAGCCCTCCACCGGGGACCCCCGCCTCCATTCGACGGCAAGATAAAACACCAGGCTGTGTCCGCATGGGAGACGAGTGCGATGGAGTAGAGTGTGTGCTGGAGCGGCCCGTACAGGAAACCCGTCCACGCTGAGTGGAATGGCACAGGGGAGATTTCCAAGAGATTGGTGATAGAATCAGAGCTTCAAAAAATATCTCAAAGAGTTCGATGGGTTTGCAAATGGAAATTCCACCCTGTAGATGGTGTCGAGCACAACCAGCTCTAAGTTAACCATCTCTTGGAGAATTGATGGGCATCTCAGTGGGTCCAGAACGAGTCCGTGATACCAAGGTTCACAATGTTGACCACAATAGATTGAAAGAGACTGACCTGCACCAGACAGTCCGCGGTGAATCTGCAAACCAGCCCACAACGAGTTGGAGAAATGGAAAGTTGATCAGTGTGGAGCTTCGAACAGAATCTGTTGCTCCGTCACTGTAAAGTGCAATGTGGAGTTTTATCCCCATGAACTTTAAGAGCTGTAAAGTCTTGTGTTTAGTTTGCACTGTTTCCTCATCTCCTGCAAACCCCGGGTCTGTTGTGAGGAGCGGTTTTATACCTGAAAGGTCAAGTGTCTCGTGTTTTCTCGACCGATGCTGCCTGACCTGCTGAGTGTCTCCAGCGTTTTCTGTTTTTGTTTGAGATTTCCAGTATCTGCAGTGTTTCGGTTTTTGTTCCTATCCTGTTGTAACTCTGGTCCAACTACCAGGCATTTAATAGGACCACAAAACCGCCAGAACAGAGAAGAGTGAATTACATAAACCGTCCAACACAGAAATAGGATGTTTGGCCCAAGCAGTTTGTGTTGCAGTTTATCTTCCACATCAACATTAGTCCTAATTCCATGTGCCTGCCCTGTTGCTATTCTATGCTATCTAATCTTGCTCATGCAGGTATCCCCCATCCTCTGCCCGTCAAGCCAATATTTTATTTGTAGTCAGTCCTAACCATGTATAGCAGCTCACCATGTCTGCTCGCTCAATCCTTGAGGATATTTATTGGGCTCTTGTGCCTCAGAACTTTCAAATAGCGCTAATTTATGCCCTTTCGGTGAACTATTTTTGAAGAACATTAATAGATGTTTACTTTGTGACATCTTCAGGAAAACTCAAACTTTCCCACTATTTGTGGGTTAAGGGCAGTCTTTCTGAACGAGTTGTGGCAATTAGGAATACACCAAGTGAAGTATGGAAGATGATGGGCCGTATTTTGCGACCCCTATGGCTGTGTACGAGGTGCGCACGCGCCTGTAGAGGCCGCGCAAGTGCCGGGTTCAGGTACGCGAAGCGCATGCGCTAAAATCCGGCACTTGCAATCTGTCACGAATCTTCTGGACAGATCCTCCGCCTGCCCGGGAAAAGGGCCTCTGCGGGTGGAGAGTTGCGCTATTTGCCCAACCTCCGCCCGCTGAAAGGTCGTGGAATTCTTATGCCTGGTAAAAACAACCGTAAGGCCTGCTTTTGCCAGCATAAGAGTTTCCAAAAAAAAAAAAAATTTTATCACTCACTTATACATTAAAAACCCTGTCCAATAAGGTAAGTTTATTTTTAGCCCTGTTAAAACATTTTTCAAAAAATGTAATTTTCATTTAAAATATTTAATTAAATGCCATTTTAGTTTTCTATCTAGTTTAAAAAATTTATTCCATGTTCGTGTACTTTGTCATCCCCATCCATACTTCAGTTCCGTACATACAGAACTGTCAAAAGTATGAATGGGGATTCCCTTCTTTCATTGGTTGGGCTGGCCCACGTGATCCCAGGGGCCTCTATGCATTTCTACCAGCAGCTCAGGAGCACAAGCCTCCGTATCTCCCGGACCACCAGGTACACGTGTAGAGAATTTGATGAGCGGAAGTCTGATCGCAAATTCAGGCCCAATGTAAAGCAACTATTTGATTACAATGAACTGCTGGACCCCTAGAACAGTTAGTGATTCGGCAATAGAAAGGAAGGGAAGTTAAGTTGTGGAGAGATGTATAGGATTTTTTGCTTTCAACTTAATTGACATCAGTACAGATTCTTCACCAAACACAGAAACTCCAACAGGACATACTGCAGGTTGATGACTTATTAGTATTGCCCTTGGAGGGGATGGAGTGATGGTAAATAGTAGACAACCTGCCCAAGTATTTAAGGTGGTCACTGCTGTACGATGTATACATGTCACAAAGCTTTAACAAGCCATTGAGTGACTTGTGCCAGCAGTCTAATGCAAAGACACCGACTCCATCCTTCCCCTTCCTTATCCTGCGATACAAGTGTGAAGCAGGATGTCAAGTAGATATTCTTTATTCCCCTGCCTGAAGAGAGTCAATAGAAGAGGCAACAATTCAGTCCCCCCACTCCATTGTTTGAAAGCTCCATCACATTTTGCTGGTAGATGTGGAAAAACCCCACCCTTTTTAGCAGGAATTGCTACAGAGATTAGTTTCAGAAGTTGCAAAATAGTGCATTGGAGAAAACCATTAAGCCCGATTTGAAAATGTGGGCATACCTATTCTGGGCAGGGACTGAATCAAGTTAGGAAGCTGGACGGAGAGAGAGAATTTGTGTTTTGGCATGAGAGAATGTTTTAATGATCATGTCACATGGTTCAGTACCTTGGCACCTGAATAACAGATCAGCTACTTAATTATACAACAAAGACAAACCAGTTCAATGATGAATAACTTTTATTTCCATGTACTGTGACAGTTCGATGAGAAAACTGGGAAATAACCACAACCAAAGCATTCACCACTAGAAGTTGGTCACACTTCATTTCCACCATGTATAGAACTAATGGTTCAAGAATCCCAGTCAATTCAGGCTGTGCTTGTCAAACAGGTACTCTCCCAGGCCATTCTCAGGGGCTCCCAGTCTCTTCAAGTTGGTGATGTGATCTCCAAGCTTCTTGATCATCTTCACTTGCTCATCCAAGTAGTGGGTCTCCAGGAAGTCACACAACTGAAAGAAAAATCAAGTACAATTAGCTCAGAGGAGACATCATCAAGGATCTTCTGAGCTTCACCTCCCATAGGGATTATCCTTGATCCTCTTCTGGTACAAGTGCTGCAGTGAGATTGGTGGATTTGTCATCAGGTTAGGTTTACTCCAGGAGTAATGCATTTACCAATTTAGAATTGTAAAGCAGAACCCCCTTCAGTTAAATCTTAATCCTTTGTTGCCCAAATTTCAATCTGCTTTATGCACTGCCTCATCTCAATGAGATCCTGATGTTAAAAGTCTCTTGTGAAAGATCAACACAAACCTACTGGGTATTAGGATATTTCTAAAGATCAGTAAACAGATTAAGCTTCCCCAATAGCCTTCAACTCACCCAAAAACATGGCAAGTGTCAGCCATGGTTTAATGGTAGCACTGCCTCTGAATCAGAAGGCCCTGGGTTGTCCCATTGCAGAGAATAGAGGAAAAAAAATCCAGGCTAACACTTTACAGAATACTGCACTGTCAGAGGTGTTGTCTTTTGGATGGAAGGTTACACAAGGTCTTGTCTGCCCACTCAGGTGGAGGTTAAAGAACCCATGGTACTATTTCAAAGTGTTGGGTTTTTCCCCCCCACCAGCATCCTGACCAATATTTATCCTTAACCAACTTAAAAGGTTATCTGGTCATCTCACATTTCTGTGTGGGTCCTTGCTGTGTGCCACATTTCTGACATTACAATAATGACTGCATTACAAGAGTAATTCATTGGCTGTAAAGCACTTAAAACACAGTCCAGAAAGTTACTTTAAATGAGACATTAGAAACTTACATGAGGGTCAGTGCTCCCAGTGGAGAGTTTGTGCAGATTCAGCAGACTCTGGTTGACATTCTTCTCCATCTGCAGAGCTCCCTGCATCGCCTCCAGACCATTGCTCCACTCATCCTGCACTGGTCTCTGGGTGGGGGTGGGGGTGGGGGGGGGGGGGGGGTTGAGGAGCAAGAAACAAAAAAAAGGTATATCAGCAAAATTAGTTACAGTGAATGAAATTAGTTAACAAGATGAATTTGTTATCCTCGAGCATGTCAGCAGCTAGTAGGATCACAAGTCTTGATGCTCAAATCCAGGGGACTCCCTCCCCAGATTTTACTAGTCTGTTCATCCCAAGAGACATTTTGGTAATGAGTTATTGGACTTTAGTCACAGCAGTATATGCTTTAAGGTGGGCTATCCTACAAAAGGAACACGTTCCAAAATGAGGTCTATCTAGTATTAATTGCAGCAACATTTCCTTGCTTTTATGTTCTATGCCTTAGCATGAAGCCCACCATCCAATTAGCCTTCTTGTACCTGCAAGCTAGCTTCTAATGACATCTGTACTTGGACATGCCCCAAATCCCTTCACTCCTATCCTTACCTCTGATGGGGACTATCTCATTGAACTACATCTGCCATCAGACTCACCCACTTCATTCCATTCTACTTGTACCCAATTTTTGCTCAAGCTCACTATAGACCGTAGCTCAGCATATCCACTATTTGCAAATCTAGATCATGTGCACTACTGGTCACCATCCAGTGGTCTATTTTATACCAACTGCCTCCTGCTCCACCCAGTTTTATTGGAGTCACAAGGTTGCTTCTAATTTCATGCACTTTAGCCAGCAATCACCTACCTTCTGAAAATCCATGCATGCAACTATCATTCATCCTCCTCTAGACACAACTTCCATCACTCAACAGCTAATCTAGTATTAGGTACCAAGCCTACTTTTCACAAAACCAAGGCAATTCTTCAAAGTTTGCTGAATCTAACCTGGACATCCTCCAGGACAATATGCCCCCCACGCCGATTCTGGAATTTCATCAGTTTCTCAGCATGCTCACGTTCCTCATGCGACTGCTCCTTGAAGAACTCGGCAAAGTGATGCAGGGCAACATCATCCCGGTCAAAGTAATAGGACTGCGGGTAAAGACAAAATGGAAAGGGAGAGTCAGGTCAGACAGAGATCACATCCATGGCCAACTCACAAATGGTAGCAACATCATGGTAGAGAAGTTACCCAATCTCTACCTCAATACCTTGCTTTCAAGTCAGGGGGTTTACAGTTTAAGAAAACAAATGTTTTTCTTGCAAGTCAAACTCAATTTGCTTCATTGATCTTTTCAGAATAGGTTGAAAGTCCCTCCTTGTGAAATAGCCAACCAAGGCACAAGGCTGTATTAATAGAAAAGATTGAGCAGTAATGCTTTTTGGCTTAAAAAGGGTCACTTCAGCACTCAACCAGCACTGATCAATTTAGCAGGGATATCTCCTTTTGTTCCCAGATGAAAGTCTAAAAGCAGAGAAGAGCAAGATCCTTCAAATTCAGCAGTTTAACATGGTTTCTGTTAAGTGTAAGGATTCCAACTCAGGAAAATTCAAATAGAATGCTCAGTACTTCACTCAATTAGAAAGGGGACAAACTGGCCAGAACCAGCCAACCTTTCACTAACTAGTCACCCAATTAAATTTAATCATTTCAATCCAACTTAGAAAAATTGACCAGGTTTATGCATCTTCAAGATGAATCCTCTATTACAAAACTTGATGGAACCCTTCAGTTAGTTTCAGATATAAACACTTTAGAATAGGACACAGCTATTACAGAGCAGGGAACAGTCGGTTAATGAGGCCTTCTGGAAGATCACTGTTAAAAGTATTCACTGGATTAAGACTGGGGAGGGCTATAGAGAGACACTCAAACAAATGCATTAACCTAAAGAAATTCTACCTGCTTAGCATAAAATGACACCACAGCCTTAATTTTGAAATAGGACCCAAAAATACAAAACTCACCATGGAGAGATAAACATAGGAGGAATAGAGCTCCATGTTGATCTGCTTGTTGACAGCATCCTCACAGTCCTTGTGGTAGTTCTGACGCACTTGGGAGGCCATCTTAACTCTTCCTGTTAGCAAGCACTAAGTTCAAACTCCACTGTAACAACAACCTAACCTCTTCCCTCACAAGCTGCTGTATTTATACTAGTGGGACAGCCTGCATTTAAACAGGGTGTGGTATCACCAATGATGATTGACAATCCTTGAGAGCCAGTCAGGAATCTTCCATGAATCCAGGCACCAATTAACAAAGGAGATGGGGTGGGGTTTGAGATACCCGGAGCCAATCAGAGCTTTGGAATACAGAGGTTTGGATGATTATTCTGTGATGTCATTGCTGTTGGTTTCTTTGACTTTCCTCAGACTGAATCTGAAAGTGTCTCTGTTCTCAGAATCAAAGCTTCACAACAAATCTCAAAGAGTTCGATGAGTTTGCAAATGGAAATTCCACCCTGTAGATGGTGTTGAGCACAATTGGTTCTGTGTTAACCCGTCTCTTGGAGAATTGATTGACATCTCGGTGGGTCCAGAACGAGTCCGTGATACCAAGGTTCACAATGTTGACCACAATAGATTGAAAGAGACTGACCTGCACCAGACAGTCCGCAGTGACTCTGCAAACCAGCCCACAACGAGTTGGGGAAATGGAAAGTGGATCAGTGGGGAGCTTCAGACAGAATCTGTTGCTCCGTCACTGTAAAGTGCGATGTGGAGTTTCATCCCCATGACATTTAAGAGCTGTAAAGTCCTGTGTTTAGTTTGCACTGTTTCCTCATCTCCTGCAAACCCCGGGTCTGTTGTGAGGAACGGTTTTATACCTGAAAGGTCAAGTGTCTCGTGTTTTCTCGACCGATGCTGCCTGACCTGCTGAGTGTCTCCAGCGTTTTCTGTTTTTGTTTGAGATTTCCAGTATCTGCAGTGTTTCGGTTTGTGTTCCTATCCTGTTGTAACTCTGGTCCAACTACCAAGCATTTAATAGGACCACAAAACCTCCAGAACAGAGAAGAGTGAATTACATAAACCGTCCAACACAGAAATAGGAAGTTTGGCCCAACTCTCTTCCACTAACAGCAGTTGATGCTCGGTCAATTGTTCATTTTAAATCTGAAATTGATAGATTTTTGTTACCCAAAGGCGGGTATATGGAGTTAGGTCACAGATCAGCCAAGATCTCATTGAATGGAGGAACAGGCTCGAGGGGCTCAATGGCCTCCTCCTGTTCCTATCCAGATCATGTTTATTCTCTACTCAAGCAGTAGTCCTAACCCCATGTGGCTGCCCTGTTCCTATACAATGGCATCTAATCTTGTTTCGGTACAGCCCTGGAGAGGTTAGGTTGTAACTACGGTGGTGTTTGTACTTCGCTCCCACCAACAGTAAAAGTGAAGATGGTCTCCCGAGTGTGTCTGAACGCTCACGGGTGTGCAGGAAACGTGACGCATCAATCGGCTGAGCCATTACAGAATGTCCAAAGAGTTTTCATGTTCCTTGTGTGGAGAACCAATGTATTTTCCAGTTTAACTCCTAGAAACAGGCCAGCCAACATTTTATTTGTAGTCATCCTCACCATGTCTGCCAGCTCAGTCCCGGAGAGAATATTTAATGGGCTCTTGTACTCAGTACTTTCAAGTGGAGTTAATTCATTCCCTTTAGATTAACTATTTTTGAACCACATTAACAGATGTTTAATTTGTTGCATCTTCAGGAACACTCAGAATTCACCACACACTTTGTGGGTTAAGGGCTGTCTTGTTGAACAAGTTGTGGCCATTAGCAATATAGCTAGTGTATTATTGAAAATAATGTACAGCTACTCTTTGATCACAATTAACCAGTGGATCACAATTACCCAGGGGACCCCTGGAACAATGATGCTGCAATAGAAAGGAAGGGAGGTGAAGTTTTTGGGAGAAAAATTGCTTTAATAGGATTTATATGAGTACTGATTGATCTCCACTTGACCCAACACCAACAAACCCCAACTAGGACATACTGCAGCTTGGTATATAGGTTTATACAGACTGGTGGTTTATTCAATCCCAGACATCAAGGATTGCCCAGGGTGGGGCTAGAAAAAGTAGTAATGTGGGGAAGGAAGTGAATGTTTAACAAAAGAGACATCCTACCCCAAAAAGGAAGTTAAAGGTGGTCAATGCAGTACCATGTATACAGCTCACAAAGCTTTAGCAATACAGTAAATGACTTGTGATAGCAGGTTAATGTAAAGACACCTCAGTAGCAGGTCGTACCCACCTATGCCCTGACAGATAAGAGTCTGACACCAGGCAGGTACTCTCCATTCTCCTGACTGAAGAGTCAATACTGAAGGCACTAATTCAACCCCTCCTCCCTTCCCCATTTCTTTGTTTGAAACCTCCACAGCTTCATGACATTTAGCTGGCAGATGTTATAAAAATCCTTCAGCAGGAATGGTTACCAAAATTTCAGAAAACATTAGAAGCCTCAAGTGATGATTTGAAGATATGGGCACAGCCACCTGGACACTGGGAGGACTTCTATATATTTTAAACTTTGCTCATATTACACAGCTGTGTATCGTGCACTGGATCTCAATAACCAGATCAGCTATTTAATTATACAACAAAGACAAACCAGTTCAGTGATGAATAACTTTATTTCCATGTACTGTGACAGTTAGATGAGAAAACTGGGAAATAACACAGCCAAAGCATTCACCACTAGAAGTTGGTCACACTTCATTTCCACCATGTACAGAACTAATGGTTCTAGAATCCCAGTCAATTCAGGCTGTGCTTGTCAAACAGGTACTCTCCCAGGCCATTCTCAGGGGCTCCCAGTCTCTTCAAGTTGGTGATGTGATCGCCAAGCTTCTTGATCATCTTCACTTGCTCATCCAAGTAGTGGGTCTCCAGGAAGTCACACAACTGGAACATGAAAAGGAAAGTACAATTAGTTCAGAGGAGACACATCAATGTCCAAAAATGTGCGGGTTAGGTTGATTTGGCTATGATAAATTGACCCTTAGTGTTAGGGGGGGGATTAAATATGTGGGGTTACGGGGATAGGATGGGATATGTGTCGGTGCAGGCTCGATGGGGATTCTGTGTGAGAAAGCAGGGACAGGGTACTGGATTTGGATGATCAGCCATGATCGTATTGAATGGTGGAGCAGGCTCGATGGGCCGAATGGCCTACTCCTGTTCCTAGTTTCTATCAAGGGCCTTCTGAGCTTCACCTCCATGGGGATTGTCCTTTATCTTCTACTGGATGGGGCAAGTGGTAGAAGTGCTGCAGAGAGATAGGTGGACTGGACATCAGATTCGATTTACTCCAGTGGTAATGTATTTACCAATTTAGAATTGGAAAGCAGAACCCACTTCATTTACATCTTAATCCTTTGGTGCCCCAATTTCAATCTGTTTTATGCACTGCCTCATCTCAGAGATCCTGATGTTGAAGTCTTTGTGAAAGATCAGCAGAAACGTATTGGGCACAGAGATATTGCTAAAAAGATTGCACTTCCCCCATAGCCTTCAGCTCACACAAAACAAGGCAAGTGTCAGCCGTGGCTCACTGGTACCACTGCCAGAGTCAGAAGGCCCGGGGTTGTCCCATTTCAGAGAATTGAGTGAAGGCCAACACTTTACAGCAGTACTGAGGGAGAGGTGCTGTGTCAGAGGTATTGTCTTTGGGATAAAACCATACACAAGGTTTTGTCTGCCCACATGGTACTATTGCAAAGAAAAAAATCTTGAATGTCAGTGTCCTGGCCAATATTTATCCTTAACCAGCTTAATAAAACAGATTATCTGGCGATTTCTCTTATTTCTGCATGTGGGACCTTGGTGTGCAGATTGACTGCCATGTTGCCTACATTACAATAATGACACTTCAAGTAGTACTGAATTAGCTGTAAAGTGTTTTTGGACACCAAGGACAACTCTATAGATATGAAAGTCTTTCTTTAAATGAGACTGTAGAAACTTACATGAGGGTCAGTGCTCCCAGTGGAGAGTTTGTGCAGATCCAGCAGACTCTGGTTGACATTCTTCTCCATCTGCAGAGCTCTCTGCATTACCACCAGACCATTGCTCCACTCATCCTGCTCTGGTTTCTGAGAGTTTGAGGAGAGAGCAGCAGAATTGAGAGAAGAAACATTAGTTATCTAGTCAGCAAATATAGAGTAACAATGGAAGAAATTAATTAATTAACAGATTCAAGCATTTCAGGAGTTAGTCAGATCACAACTCAATGTAATTCTTGATATTCTAAGCCAGGAAACTCCCTCTCCCCAGATTTTAACCAGACAGTTCATAAGAATTATCTTGGTAATGTGTTTTTGAAGTTTAATCACAGCACGATAGGCTTTAAAAGGTGGGATAACCTAAAATGGAACACAATATTCCAAATGAGGTCTATCTAGCAGTAACACTTCCTTTAATATTCTATGCCTTAGCTTGAGGCCCACCATTCAATTAGCCCTTTGTACCTGCAAGCTAGCTTCTAATGACATCTGTACTGGGAACACCCCAAATCCCTTCACTCATACTCCAGTTATTACATCTGATGTGGACTACATCAACCACTTTCTTCCATTCAACCCCCTACCCAGTCTCCAATTTTTGCTCTGGAGCTCACTATAGACCCTAGCTCAGCATATAACACCATTTGCAAATTTAGATCATATGCACTAGTCACCATCCAGTGGTCTATTTTATACCAACTGCCTCCTGCTCCACCCAGTTTTATTGGAGTCACAAGGTTGCTTCTAATGCACTTCCAATTTCTGCCAGCAATCACCAGCCTTCTGAAAATCCATGCATACAACAATCATTAATCCACCTCTGGGAACAACTTCCATGACTCTACAGTAAATCTAGTAGGTCAGGCATAATCTATTACATACCTAGCCTACTTTTCACAAAACCAAGGCAATTGGTCAAAGTTCACTGAATCTAACCTTGATGTCCTCCAGGACAATACGCCCCCCACGCCGATTCTGGAATTTCATCAGTTTCTCAGCGTGCTCACGTTCCTCGTGTGACTGCTCCTTGAAGAACTTGGCAAAGTGACGCAGGGCAACATCATCCCGGTCAAAGTAATAGGACTGCAGGTAGAGACAAAATGGAAAAAGAGACAGGTCAGGCTGAGATCTCATCCATGTCCAACTCAAATGGTAGCAACACACTCCAGTACTTCCCAAATCCTTTGTGAATAATGTTGAAAGCCCCTCATTGAAGTAGCTCAACAGAATAGGTCATGTTAGTGGAAAATATTAGTGAGCATTACTGCTTTTTGGATTAAAGCTCTCAACTACACTTAGTCAAAATATGTGGTATCTCCTTTTGGTCCCAGATGGAAATCTAAAACCAGAGAATGAAAAGAGCCAAATCTTTAAAATTCAGTAGTTTAACACCATCCTTAGGTGAGAAAGACTAATAGGATTAACTCAATTAGAGAGGGGGGATAAAACTGGCCAGAACCAATCAATCAATGTTTCACTAACTAATCACCCAATTAAATCAAATTGTTTCCATCAAAGTTGGAAAAGTTGACAGTTTTATGAATCTTCAAGATGAACCCTCCATTACAAACTTGATGAAACCCTGGAGTTAGTTTCAGATATAAACACTTCAGAATAGGACACAGCTGTTACAGAGCAGGGAATGAGGCCTTCTGCAGGATCAGTGTTAAGAGTATTCACTGGATTAAGACTGGGGAGGACTATAGAGAGACACTCTAAAGCCAATTCAATGACCTAGAGAAATTCTACCTGCTTAGAATACAATGATGCCACAGCCTTAATTTTGAAATAGAATCCCAAAAATACAAAACTCACCATGGAAAGATAAACATAGGAGGAATAGAGCTCCATGTTGATCTGCTTGTTGACAGCATCCTCACAGTCCTTGTGATAGTTCTGACGCACTTGGGAAGCCATCTTAACTCTTCCTGTTGAGCAGGCACTAAGTTCAAACTCCACTGTAGACAACAACCTGACTGCACAAGCTCCTGTATTTATACTAGTGGGACAGCCTGCATTTCAACAGGGTGTGGCAGCACCAATGATGATTGACAATCCCCGATAACCAGTCAGGATCTTCCATGAATCCAGGCACCAATTAACAAAGGAGAGGGGGTGGGGTTTGAGATACCCAGAGCCAATCAGAGCTTTGGAATACAGAGGTTTGGATGATTATTCTGTGATGTCATTGCTGTTGGTTTCTTTGACTTTCCTCAGACTGAATCTGAAAGCGTCTCTGTTCTCAGAATCAGAGCTTCACAACAAATCTCAAAGAGTTCGATGAGTTTGCAAATGGAAATTCCACCCTGTAGATGGTGTCGAGCACAACCGGCTCTAAGTTAACCCGTCTCTTGGAGAATTGATCGACATCTCAGTGGGTCCAGAACGAGTCCGTGATACCAAGGTTCACAATGTTGACCACAATAGATTGAAAGAGACTGACCTGCACCAGACAGTCCGCAGTGAATCTGCAAACCAGCCCACAACGAGTTGGGGAAATGGAAAGTGGATCAGTGGGGAGCTTCAGACAGAATCTGTTGCTCCGTCACTGTAAAGTGCGATGTGGAGTTTCATCCCCATGAAATTTAAGAGCTGTAAAGTCCTGTGTTTAGTTTGCACTGTTTCCTCATCTCCTGCAAATCCCGGGTCTGTTGTGAGGAACGGTTTTATACCTGAAAGGTCAAGTGTCTCGTGTTTTCTCGACCGATGCTGCCTGACCTGCTGAGTGTCTCCAGCGTTTTCTGTTTTTGTTTGAGATTTCCAGTATCTGCAGTGTTTCGGTTTGTGTTCCTATCCTGTTGTAACTCTGGTCCAACTACCAGGCATTTAATAGGACCACAAAACCTCCAGAACAGAGAAGAGTGAATTACATAAAACATACAACACAGAAATAGGATGTTTGGCCCACAAATGGTAATTGATGCTAGATCAATTGTTAATTTTAAATCTGAGTTTGATAGATTTTTGTTAACCAAAGATATTAAGGGATATGGGGCAAAGGCGGGTATATGGAGTTAGGTCACAAATCAGCCATGATCTCATTGAATGGAGGAACAGGCTTGAGGGGCTAAATGGCCTCCTCCTGTTCCTATCCAGCTCATGTTTATTCTCTACACAAGCAGTAGTCCTAATCCCATGAGGCTGCCCTGTTGTTATACCATGGCATCTAATCTCAATTCGGTACATCACTGGAAAGAGGTTCAGTTGTAACTACAGTGGTGTTTGAACTTAACTCCCACCAACAGTAAAACTGAAGCTGGTCTCCCAAGTGTGTCAGAACTACCATGCGTGTGCAAGACACATGGTGCATCAATCGGCTGTGTCATTACAGAATGTCCAAAGAGCTTTCATTTTTGTTGTGGTTTGGAGAACCAATGTAATTTCCAGTTTAGGTGCTCGAAACAGTCCAGCCAACATTTTCTTTGTAGCTAATCTAACCATGGATAGCAGGTCACCATGTCTGCTAGCTCAGTCCTTGAGAGAATATTTAAAGGGCTCTTGTGCCTTGGTATTTTCAAATGGAGTTCATTCCCTTTAGGTGAATTTTTTTTGAACATTAATAGATGTTTAATTTGTGGCATCTCCAGGAATAGTCAGAAATCACCACACACTTGGTGGGTTAAGGGCAGTTTTTTTGCACACGTTTTGGCCATTAACAATATACCAAGTGAATTAGTGAAAATAAATGTACAGCTACTATTTGATCAGAATTAACCAGTGGATCCCTAGACCAGTGATACTGCAATAGAAAGGAAGTGAGTTTAATTTTTTGGGAGAAGAATCATTTACTTTAATAGGATTCATATGAGCATTGATTGATTGTCACTTTACCCAACACCAACAAACTCCAAATAGGACATACTGCTGCTTGATGTACAAGTGTATACAGACTGGTTGTTTATTCAATCCCAGACATCAAGTATAGCTCTGGTTTTGGGGGTAGACAAGGAAGTAATGTGGGGAAGAGAGAGAGAGAATGTTAAACAGAAGACATCCTACCCAAAAGGAAGTTTCTAAGATGGCCAATGGTGTACTGTGTTGCTATGTCACAGAGCTTTGGCAATCCAGTGAGTGACTTGTGGCATCAGTCAAATGTAAAGGCAGCTCAATAGCAGGTCATTCCCCACCCTTGCCCTGACAGGTAAGAGCTTGAAGCAGGACACCAGGCAGATATTCTCCATTCTCTTTGCTGAAGGGTCACTACTGTCAGCACTAATTCAATCCCCTCCTTGGTTTTAAACCGCCACAGCTTCCTGACATTTTGCCAGCAGATGTTACTAAAAACCCTTTTCAGCAGGAATTGTTACCGAGAGTTCAGAAAACCATTAGAAGCCTCAAGTGATGATTTGAAGATGTGGGCACAGCCATCCTGGGCACTGGGAGGGACTTCTATATTTTTAAACTTGGCTCATATTACACAGCGTGTATTGTGAAGTGGGATCTCTTAGTCGTCTCAATAATCAGATCAGCTACTTAATTATACAAAGACAAACCAGTTCAATGATGAATAACTTTTATTTCCATGTACTGTAACAGTTAGATGAGAAAACTGGGAATTAACCACAACCAAAGCATTCACCACTAGAAGTTGGTCACACTTCATTTCCACCATGTATAGAACTAATGGTTCAAGAATCCCAGTCAACTCAGGCTGTGCTTGTCAAACAGGTACTCTCCCAGGCCATTCTCAGGGGCTCCCAGTCTCTTCAAGTTGGTGATGTGATCTCCAAGCTTCTTGATCATCTTCACTTGCTCATCCAAGTAGTGGGTCTCCAGGAAGTCACACAACTGAAAGAAAAAGTACAATTAGTTCAGCGAAGATATCGTCAAGGGCCTTGAGCTTCACCTCCCATCAGGATTGTCCTTTAGCCTCTGCTGGATGGGGTAACTGGTACAGGTGCTGCAGAGAGATGGGTGGATTGGACATCAGATTAGATTTACTCCGGTTGTAATGCATTTACCAATTTAGAATTGGAAAGCAGAACCCCCTTCATTTACATCTTAATCCTTTGGTGCCCCAATTTCAACCAGCTTTATGCACTGCCTCATCTCAGTGAGATCCAGAGGTTGAAGTCTTTTGTGAAAGATCAGCACAAACCTACTGGGCATGGAGATATTTCTAAAAAGATTAAACTTCTCCCATAGCCTTCAACTCACCCAAAAAACCATGTCATGTGTCAGCTGTGGCTCACTGGTACCACTGCTAGAGTCAGAAGGCCCTGGGTTGTCCCATTTCAGAGAATTGAGTGAAGGCCAACACTTTACAGCAGTACTGAGGGAGAGCTGTAATGTCAGAGGTAGTGTCTTTGGGATGAAACAGTACACAAGGTCTTGTCTGCCCACATGGTACTATGTCAAAGAAAAAAACTGGGGAATGTCACCAAGTGTCCTGGCCAATTTTTATCCTTAACCAACTTAATACAACAGATTATCTGGTGATTTCTGCATGTGGGATCTTGCTGTGTGCAGATTGACTGCCATGTTACCTACATTACAATAATGACACTTCAAGTAGTACTAATGGCTGTAAAGCATTTTGCGACACCAAAGACAGGGAAGGCTCTACAGATGTGCAAGTCTTTCTTTAAATGAGTCATTAGAAACTTACATGAGGGTCAGTGCTCCCAGTGGAGAGTTTGTGCAGATCCAGCAGACTCTGGTTGACATTCTTCTCCATCTGCAGAGCTCTCTGCATCGCCTCCAGACCATTGCTCCACTCATCCTGCTCTGGTTTCTGGGGTTCGGGGGTTGAGAAAGGAGAAAAAAGGTATCTAATCAGCAAATTGAGTAACAGTGGATGAAATTAGTTAACAAGGATCAATTAGTTATCCTTGAGCATGTCAGCAGCTAGTAGGATCACAAGTCAAGGTCACTTCTTGATGCTCAAATCCAGGTTTTACTAGTCTGTTCATCCCAAGAGACATCTTGGTAGTGAGTTATCGGACTTTAGTCACAGCGGTATATGCCTTAAGGTGGGCTATCCTAAAAAGGGAACATATGCCAAATGAGGTACATCCAGCATTAATTGCAGCAACACTGCCTTGCTCTTTTATTCTAGGCTTTAGAATAAAGCCCACCATCCAATTAGCCTTCTTGTACCTGCAAGCTAGCTTCTAATGATATCTGTACTTGGACATGCCCCAAATCCCTTCATTCATACTCCTATCCTTACCGCTGATGTGGACTACCACATTGAACTACATTTGCAATCAGACTCACCCACTTCATTCCATGCTACCCTGTACCTGCCCCCAATTCATGCTCTGGAGCTCACGATGGATCCTAGCTCAGCAGATCACTATTTGCAAATCTAGATCATATGCACTAGTTGTCACCATCCAGTGGTCTATTTTATCCCAACTGCCTCCTGCTCCACCCAGTTTTACTGGGTTCACTAGGTTGCTTCTAATTCCATGCAGTCCAACTTTAGCCAGCAATCTCCTACCTTCTGAAAATCCATACATACAACCATCATTAATCCTCCTCTAGGCACAACTTCCATCACTCAACAGCTAATCTAGTATTAGCTAACTAGCCTACTTTTCCACAAAACCAAGGCAATTCTTCAAAGTTTGCTGAATCTAACCTTGACGTCCTCCAGGACAATACGCCCCCCACGCCGATTCTGGAATTTCATCAGTTTCTCAGTATGCTCACGTTCCTCATGTGACTGCTCCTTGAAGAACTCGGCAAAGTGACGCAGGGCAACGTCATCCCGGTCAAAGTAATAGGACTGTGGGTGGAGACAAAGGTCAGACCTAGATCGCATCCATGGCCAACTTAAAAATGGCAGCAACAACATGGTCAATAAGTTACCCAACCTCTACCTCAATACCTTGCTGTCAATTAAGGAACTAGATTGCCAAAAATAAACTTGTTGAGAGTGAAACTCAGACACTTCACCAATTCTTTGAATATGTTTAGAGTCCCTCACTGAAGTAGCTCAACAGAACAAGATGTTATGTTAGTAGAAATTATTAGTGAGCATTAATGCTTTTCTGATTAAAGCACTCAAACTACACTTGGGTCAATTGATCAGTGGTATCTCCTGTTGTTCCCAGAGGAAAGTCTAAAATCAGTGAAATAGTGAGCAAAACTCAAACTCAGCAATTTAATACCTTGAATCACAGTTTAGTGGGAGAGATCCCACCTCAATGAGACACTTCAACACAACAGGATTCTCAGTACTTCACTCAATTAGAAATGGGAGAAAACTGGCCAGAACCAACCACTCTGTCACTAACTAAATTTAATTGTTTCCATCCAAGTTGCAAAAGTTAACCAGGTTTATGCATCTTCAAGATGAATTCTGTATCACAGGCTTCATGGAACCCTGGAGATAGTTTCAGATATAAACACATCAGAATAGAACACAGCCATTAAAGTAGGGAACAGTTTGTTAATGAGGCCTTCTGCAAGATCACAGTGTTAAGAGTATTCACTGGATTATGATTGGGGAGGGCAATAGAGATGCACTCTAAAGCCCATTCATTGACCTAGAGAAATTCTACCTGCTTAGAATACAATGATGCCACAGCCTTAATTTGAAATAGGATCCCAAAACTACAAAACACACCATGGAAAGATAAACATAGGAGGAATAGAGCTCCATGTTGATCTGCTTGTTGACAGCATCCTCACAGTCCTTGTGGTAGTTCTGACGCACTTGGGAAGCCATCTTAACTCTTACTGTTGATAAGAACAAAGTTCAAACACCACTGTAGACACAACCTAACCTCTACCTGCCCAAGCTCTTGTATTTATACTGCTGGGACAGCCTGCATTTCAACAGGGTATGGTATCACCAATGATGATTGACAATCCCTGATAGCCAGTCAGGATCTTCCATGAATCCAGGCACCAATTAACAAAGGAGAGGGGTGGGGTGGGGTTTGAGATACCCAGAGCCAATCAGAGCTTTGGAATATAGAGGTTTGGATGATTATTCTGTGATGTCATTGCTGTTGGTTTCTTTGACTTTCCTCAAACTGAATCTGAAAGCGTCTCTGTTCACAGAATCAAAGCTTCACAACATATCTCAAAGAGTTCGAGGAATTTGCAAATGGAAATTCCACCCTGTAGATGGTGTCGAGAACAACCGGCTCTAAGTTAACCCGTCTCTTGGAGAATTGATGGGCATCTCGGTGGGTCCAGAACGAGTCCGTGATACCAAGGTTCACAATGTTGACCACAATAGATTGAAAGAGACTGACCTGCACCAGACAGTCCGCAGTGAATCTGCAAACCAGCCCACAACGAGTTGGGGAAATGGAAAGTGGATCAGTGGGGAGCTTCAGACAGAATCTGTTGCTCCGTCACTGTAAAGTGCGATGTGGAGTTTTATCCCCGTGAAATTTAAGAGCTGTAAAGTCCTGTGTTTAGTTTATACTGTTTCCTCATCTCCTGCAAACCCCGGGTCTGTTGTGAGGAACGGTTTTATACCTGAAAGGTCAAGTGTCTCGTGTTTTCTCGACCGATGCTGCCTGACCTGCTGAGTGTCTCCAGCGTTTTCTGTTTTTGTTTGAGATTTCCAGTATCTGCAGTGTTTCAGTTTGTGTTCCTGTCCTGTTGTAACTCTGGTCCAACTACCAGGCATTTAATAGGACCACAAAACCTCCAGAACAGAGAAGAGTGAATTACATAAACCGTCCAACACAGAAATAGGATGTTTGGCCCAACTCTCTTCCACTAACAGCAGTTGATGCTCGGTCAATTGTTAATTTTAAATCTGAGATTGACAGATTTTTGTTACCCAAAGGGACAAAGGCGGGTATATGGAGTTAGTTCACAGATCAGCCAAGATCTCTTTGAATGGAGGAACAGGCTCGAGGGGCTGAATGGCCTCCTCCTGTTCCTATCCAGATCATGTTTATTTTCTACACAAGCAGTAGTCCTAACCCCATGTGGCGGCTCTGTTGCTATACCATGGCATCTAATCTTGTTTAGGTACATCCCTGGAAAGGGGTGAGGTTGTAACTACAGTGGTGTTTAAACTTAGCTCCCACCAACAGTAAAACTGAAGATGGTCTACCAAGTGTGTCCGAACGATTACGGGTGTGCAGGAAACGTGGCGCATCAATCGGCTGAGCCGTTACAGAATGTCCAAAGAGCTTGCATGTTCCTTGTGTGGAGAACCAATGTATTTTCCAGTTTAACTCCTAGAAACAGGCCAGCCAACATTTTATTTGTAGTCATCCTCACCATGTCTGCCAGCTCAGTCCTGGAGAGAATATTTAATGGACTCTTGTACTCATTACTGTCAAATGGAGTTAATTCATTCCCTTGAGATTAACTATTTTTGAACCACATGTTTAATTTGTTGCATCTTCAGGAACACTCAGAATTCACCGCACACTTTGTGGGTTAAGGGCTGTCTTGTTGAACAAGTTGTGGCCATTAGCAATATAGCATGTGAATTATTGAAAATAATGTACGGCTACTATTTGACCACAATTAACCAGTGGATCCCTAGAACAATGATGCTGCAATAGAAAGGAAGGGAGTTGAACTTTTTGGAAGAATAATTGACTTTATTAGGATTTATATGAGTACTGATTGATCTCCACTTGACCCAACACAAACAAACCCCAACTAGGACATACTGCAGCTTGGTATATAGGTTTATACAGACTGGTGGTTTATTCAATCCCACACATCAAGGATTGCCCAGGGTGGGGCTAGAAAAAGTAGTAATGTGGGGAAGGAAGTGAATGTTTAACAAAAAAGACATCCTACCCCAAAAAGGAAGTTAAAGGTGGTCAATGCAGTACCATGTATACAGCTCACAAAGCTTTCACAAACCAGTGACATGGCATCAGTTTAATGTACAGACACTGAAATAGCAGGCAAGAGTCTGAAGCAGGACACCAGGCAGGTACTCTCCATTCTCCTGGCTGAAGGCACCAATTCAACCCTCTCCTCCCTTCCCCACTTCTTTGTTTTAAACCTCCACAGCTTCATGACATGTAGGTGGCAAGTTATAAAAAACCCTTTTCAGCAGGAACTGCTACTGAGTTTAGTTTCAGAAAGTCATTAAGCCTCAAGTGATGATTAAGATGTGGGCACAGCCAGCCCAGGCAGTCACTGAATCAAGTTTAGGGAGCGACTTCTATATTTTTAATTTGGATCATATATTACACAGCTGTGTATCGTGCAGTGGGACCTTAGTGACCTCAATAATCAGATCAGCTACTTAATTATACAACAAAGACAAACCAGTTCAATGATGAAGAACTTTTATTGCCATGTACTGTTAGTTAGATGAGAAAACTGGGAAATAACCACAGCCAAAGCATTCACCACTAGAAGTTGGTCACACTTCATTTCCACCATGTACAGAACTAATGGTTCTAGAATCCCAGTCAACTCAGGCTGTGCTTGTCAAACAGGTACTCTCCCAGGCCATTCTCAGGGGCTCCCAGTCTCTTCAAGTTGGTGATGTGATCGCCAAGCTTCTTGATCATCTTCACTTGCTCATCCAAGTAGTGGGTCTCCAGGAAGTCACACAACTGAAAGTAAAAACAAAGTACAATTAGTTCAGCGAAGATATCGTCAAGGGCCTTGAGCTTCACCTCCCATCGGGATTGTCCTTTAGCCTCTACTGGATGGGGTAACTGGTACAAGTGCTGCAGAGAGATGGGTGGATTGGATGTCAGATTAGATTTACTCTGGGTGTAATGCAGTTACCAATTTAGAATTGGAAAGCAGAACCCCCTTCATTTACATCTTAATCCTTTGGTGCCCCAATTTCAATCTGTTTTATGCACTGCCTCATCTCAGAGATCCTGATGCTGAAGTCTTTTGTGAAAGATCAGCAGAAACCTATTGGGCACGGAGATATTGCTAAAAAGATTGCACTTCCCCATAGCCTTCAGCTCACACAAAACAAGGCAAGTGTCAGCCGTGGCTCACTGGTACCACTGCCAGAGTCAGAAGGACCTGGGTTGTCCCATTTCAGAGAATTGAGTGAAGGCCAACACTTCACTGCAGTACTGAGTGAGAGCTGCAAGGTTAGAGGTACTGTCTTTGGGATAAAATATTATGCAAGGACTTGTCTGCCCACATGGTACTATTTCAAAGAGAAAAACTGGGAATGTCAGTGCCCTGGCCAATATTTATCCTTAACCAACTTAGATTATCTGGTGATTTCTCATTTCTGCATGTGGGATCTTTGTGCAGATTGACTGCTATGTTTCTTACATTACAAAAAATGACACTTCAAGAAGTACTGAATTGGCTGTAAAGCATTTTGGGACACCAAGGACAAGGAAGGCTCTATAGATATGCAAGTCTTTCTTTAAAAGAGACATTAGAATCTTACATGAGGGTCAGTGCTCCCAGTGGAGAGTTTGTGCAGATCCAGCAGACTCTGGTTGACATTCTTCTCCATCTGCAGAGCTCTCTGCATTGCCACCAGTCCATTGCTCCACTCATCCTGCTCTGGTTTCTGAGAGTTTGTGGGGAGAGCAGCAGAATTGAGAAAAAAAGTTAGTTATCTAGTCAGCAAATAGAGTAACAGTGGAAGAAATTAGTTAACAGACTTGAGCATTTCAGGAGTTAGCCAGATCACAACTCAATGTAATTCTTGATATTCTAAGCCAGGAGACTCCCTCTAGATTTTAACCAGACAGTTCATCAAGAATTCTCTTGGTGATGAGTTTTTGAACTTTAATCACAGCACTATAGGCTCCAAGGTGAGACAACCTAAAATGGAACACAATATTCCAAATGAGGTCTATCTAACAGTAATTGCAGTAACAGTTTCTTGATTTTATATTCTATGCCTTAGCATGAGGCCCACCATTCAATTAGCCTTTTTTACCTGCAAGCTAGCTTCTAATGACATCTATTCTGGGACACACCCCAAATCCCTTCACTCACTCCTATATTAACATCTGATGTGGGCTACATCAACCACTTTCTTCCATTCAACCCCCTACCCAATCTTTGCTCTGGAGCTCACTATAGACCCTAGCTCAGCATATAACACCATTTGCAAATTTAGATCATATGCACTAGTCACAATCCAGTGGTCTATTTTATACCAACTGCCTCCTGCTCCACCCAGTTTTATTGGTGTCACAAGGTTGCTCCTAATGCACTTCCAATTTCTGCCAGCAATCTCCTGCCTTCTGAAAATCCATGCATACAACCATCATTAATCCTCCTCTGGAGGAACTGCCATGACTCAGATAATCTAGTATTAGGTAACTAGCCTACTTTTCACAAAACCAAGGCAATTGGTCAAAGTTCACTGAATCTAACCTTGATGTCCTCCAGGACAATACACCCCCCACGGCGATTCTGGAATTGCATCAGTTTCTCAGCGTGCTCACGTTCCTCATGTGACTGCTCCTTGAAGAACTCGGCAAAGTGACGCAGGGCAACATCATCCCGGTCAAAGTAATAGGACTGCAGGTAAAGACAAAATGTAAAAAGGAGACACAAGTCAGATCTAGATCTCATCCATGGCCAACTCAAATGGTAGCAACACACACCAATACTTCCCAAATCCTTTGTGAATATGTTGAAAGCCCCTCATTGAAGTAGCTCAACAGAATAGGAGGTCATGTTAGTGGAAAATATTAGTGAGCATTAATGCTTTTTGGATTAAAGCACTCAACTACACTTGGCCAAAATATCTGTGGTATCTCCTTTTGTTCCCTGATGGAAATCAAAAGCCAGAGAAGGAAAAGAGCCAAATCTTTAAAATTCAGTAGTCTAACACCAGCCTCAGGTGAGAAAGTCTAACACAATAGGATTCACTCAATTAGAGGGGGGATAAAAACTGGCCAGAACCAGCCAATGTTTCACTAACTAATCACCCAATTAAATCTAATTGTTTCCATCCAAGTTGGAAAGTTGACCAGTTTTATGAATCTTCCAGATGAACCCTCCATTACAAACTTGATGAAACCCTGGAGTTAGTTTCAGATATAAACACTTCAGAATAGGACACAGCTGTTACAGAGCAGGGAATGAGTCCTTCTGCAGGATCACTGTGTGAAGAGTATTCACTGGATTAAGACTGGGGAGGGCTATAGAGAGACACTCTAAAGCCCATTCATTGACCTAGAGAAATTCTACCTGCTTAGAAAACAATGATGCCACAGCCTTAATTTTGAAACAGGATCCCAAAAATACAAAACTCACCATGGAAAGATAAACATAGGAGGAATAGAGCTCCATGTTGATCTGCTTGTTGACAGCATTCTCACAGTCCTTGTGGTAGTTCTGACGCACTTGGGAGGCCATCTTCACTCTTCCTGTTGATAAGAACTAAGTTCAAACTCTACTGTAGAAACAACCTAACCTCTGCCCTCACAAGCTCTTGTATTTATACTACTGGGACAGCCTGCATTTAAACAGGGTTTGGTATCACCAATGATGATTGACAATCCTTAAGAGCCAGTCAGGAATCTTCCATGAATCCAGGCACCAATTAACAAAGGAGAAGGGGTGGGCTTTGTGATACCCAGAGCCAATCAGAGCTTTGGAATACAGAGGTTTGGATGATTATTCTGTGATGTCTGTAGAATTCGCAAATTATCGCGATTTCGAAATAACGAGATAGAGACATACAGTTTTGTAAAAACAGCTTTATTTCAGCAAAATGCTGTCAGGTTCAAAAACGGACACAAGCAGCCTGTAAAATGGCCGCCGCGCCTCGTGGCAGAAGTTTCTAGACTTTTCAGTAGGCAGACAAGATGGCGTTTCAATAAACATTTCAGCAAGATCGGACAGTACTCAGCATAATGAAATAAGACAAGACGCGATCGTTTTGCATTTTGTACACCTAAGAGAATATAAGTGCTGGAATCGGTTTTCCATGCACAAACGAGGGCTATTGTACTGGGCAATTAAGGGCCCATCCAAAGACATTGATACGCAAATTCCCCACGGCTCTACGATGAGAGAGCCGTTCGCGGGTACTCACAGCAAGAATTCGGAGGGCCCCAAAACCCCTCCAGGGAGACTCCTAGCCGGTTCCACAATGGAAGAAACATTAACGGGTACTTAGACAGTTACAAGTATCACCGAAACCCATTAACGACAAGAACCACCCCATACAAGAAGTTTGAGCGCCAAAACGTGACAAAAGATGAACATTAAGATTGGGCGGGAGATAAAGAATTACAGTACTATAACTGTAGTAAACAAACGTCCATCTTTCTCTTGATTCGACCCCTGGCTCTCGTTTGCGGCCCACCGAGCTCTTGATCCGCTGATCTTCCAGGAGTCAACCTCGTGACTTGCCGCGAAGATCTGTGAAGAGCTGGGCTGCGAAGGCCGGTAAGCGGGTGCACCATCCTGAGGGTCGGTAATCGGTGTAGGGACCCGAAGGCCCGACGAAACGAAACAAGACAAGAAGAAGAAGAAGACGACTACACGTGCCGCCGTGGTCAGTAAACCCCGACCGCGCCCAAACTATAAAGACCATTTACAGGTTACCACACGAATTCTACCGCCAACCGGTGTCGGGCACAGGAAGACTCTTCTTTGAGTTTTATCAGAAATCCGAGGTCAACACAGATCTTCATGACAGCAGACGGTCCAGCCTGCTAGCCGGAGCAGAGCGAGTAAACAAGTGGGGTACAGAGACCCCTGATCAACACGTGAATAGTCAGGTGCTGTGGCGAAAACATCCGAGCATCGTTTTAGAATTCTCCGAGTTATCACGAGTGGTGAGCATGGATCTCGATCCTACAGATCTAGATTAGGACAGGTATTAATAGGGGAGGGTTTTGTTTTAAGGATAATTATAATGTGTGTCCCCTTTTACGATGTGTCGTGCGCTCCTCGTTTCCCTAAACCTAGTTGCATAAATGTATGTAAGCTTGTACTGTCATTAATCTGTGCTTATGACATGTATTTCGTAATCTTGAACAATATGCAATAAAGATTTCCATTTCGTACTATTCAACCGGGTCTATTTGAGTTTTCTCTGCATTACTGCTCTCGCACCTAAGTCCAGTGTTAGAACCGTCAGGGCGAGTGGGTCGAACCACTCACAGGTGTCTAGTGCTACCAGGCTGGCTGGAGACCAGAACAGGCAACAAGGCCTAACCCCGCACCAGCACCCAGGCTAAGCACAGAGCCACCCGAACCCCTTACAGTCATTGCTGTTGGTTTCTTTGACTTTCCTCAAACTGAATCTGAAAGTGTCTCTGTTCTCAGAATCAGAGCTTCACAACATAACTCAAAGAGTTTGATGAGTTTGCAAATGGAAATTCCACCCTGTAGATGGTGTCGCGCACAACTGGCTCTAAATTAACCCGTCTCTTGGAGGAATTGATGGACATCTCGGTGGGTTCAGAACGAGTCCGTGATACCAAGGTTCACAATGTTGACCACAATAGATTGAAAGAGACTGACCTGCACCAGACAGTCCGCAGTGAATCTGCAAACCAGCCCACAACGAATTGGGGAAATGGAAAGTGGATCAGTGGGGAGCTTCAGACAGAATCTGTTGCTCCGTCACTGTAAAGTGCGATGTGGAGTTTCATCCCCATGAAATTGAAGAGCTGTAAAGTCCTGTGTTTAGTTTGCACTGTTTCCTCATCTCCTGCAAACCCCGGGTCTGTTGTGAGGAACGGTTTTATACCTGAAAGGTCAAGTGTCTCGTGTTTTCTCGACCGATGCTGCCTGACCTGCTGAGTGTCTCCAGCGTTTTCTGTTTTTGTTTGAGATTTCCAGATCTGGGTTTCTGTTCCTATCCTGTTGTAACGCTGGAATTTAACAGAAGGACCACAAAACCTCCAGTACAGAGAAAAGTGAATTACATAAACCGTACAACACAGAAATAGGATGTTTGGCCCACAAATGGTAATTGATGCTAGATCAATTGTTAATTTTAAATCTGAGTTTGATAGATTTTTGTTAACCAAAGATATTAAGGGATATGGGGCAAAGGCAGGTATATGGAGTTAGGTCACAAATCAGCCATGATCTTATTGAATGGAGGAACAGGCTTGAGGGGCTAAATGGCCTCCTCCTGTTCCTATCCAGCTCATGTTTATTCTCTACACAAGCAGTAGTCCTAATCCCATGAGGCTGCCCTGTTGCTATACCATGGCATCTAATCTTGTTTAGGTACATCCCTGGAAAGGGGTATTGTTGTAACTACAGTGGTGTTTGAACTTAGCTCCCACCAACAGTAAAACTGAAGCTGGTCTCCCAAGTGTGTCAGAACTACCATGCGTGTGCAAGACACATGGTGCATCAATCGGCTGTGCCATTACAGAATGTCCAAAGAGCTTTCATTTTTGTTGTTGGGAGAACCAATGTAATTTCAGTTTAGGTGCTAGAAACAGTCTAGCCAACATTTTCTTTGTAGCTAATCTAACCATGGATAGCAGGTTACCATGTCTACTAGCTCAGTCCTTGAGAGAATATTTAAAGGGCTCTTGTGCCTCGGTATTTTCAAATGGAGTTCATTCCCTTTAGGGGAAGTATTTTTCGAACTTTAATAGATGTTTAATTTATGGCATCTCCAGGAAGTCAGAAATCACCACACACTTGGTGGGTTAAGGGCAGTTTTTTGAACAAGTTTTGTCCCTTAGCCATATACCAAGTGAATTATTGAAAATAATGTACAGCTACTATTTGATCAGTAGATCCCTAGACCAGTAGAATAGAAAGGAAATGAGTTTAAGTTTTTGGGAGAAGAATCATTTACTTTAATAGGATTTATATGAGCATTGATTGATTGCCACTTTACCCAACACAAACAAACTCCAAATAGAACATATTGCTGCTTGATGTATAAGTGTATACAGACTGGTTGTTTATTCAATCCCAGACATCAAGTATAGCTCTGGTTTTGGTGGCCAGGGGTAGACAAGGAAGTAATGTGGGGAAGAGAGAGAATGTTAAACAGAAGACATCCTACCCAAAAGGAAGTTTCTAAGATGGCCAATGCGGTACTGTGTTGCCATGTCACAAAGCTTTGGCAATCCAGTGAGTGACTTTTGGCATCAGTCAAATGTAAAGGCAGCTCAATAGCAGGTCATCCCCCACCCTTGCCCTGACAGGTACGAGTTTGAAGCAGGACACCAGGCAGATATTCTCCATTCACTTTGCTGAAGGGTCACTACTGTCAGCACTAATTCAATCCCCTCCTTGGTTTTAAACCACCACAGCTTCCTGACATTTTGCCAGCAGATGTTACTAAAAACCCTTTTCAGCAGGAATTGTTACAGAGAGTTCAGAAAACCATTAGAAGCCTCAAGTGATGATTTGAAGATGTGGACACAGCCATCCTGGGCACTGGGAGGGACTTCTATATTTTTAAACTTGGCTCATATTACACAGCGTGTATTGTGAAGTGGGATCTCTTAGTCGTCTCAATAATCAGATCAGCTACTTAATTATACAACAAAGACAAACCAGTTCAATGATGAATAACTTTTATTGCCATGTACTGTGACAGTTAGATGAGAAAACTGGGAATTAAGCACAGCCAAAGCATTCACCACTAGAAGTTGGTCACACTTCATTTCCACCATGTACAGAACTAATGGTTCAAGAATCCCAGTCAACTCAGGCTGTGCTTGTCAAACAGGTACTCTCCCATGCCATTCTCAGGGGCTCCCAGTCTCTTCAAGTTGGTGATGTGATCTCCAAGCTTCTTGATCATCTTCACTTGCTCATCCAAGTAGTGGGTCTCCAGGAAGTCACACAACTGAAAGAAAAATTAAGTACAATTAGTTCAGAGGAAATCATCATCAAGGGCTTTGAGCTTCACCTCCCATAGGGATTGTCCTTTATCCTCTACTGGATGGGGTAACTGGTACAAGTGCTGCACAGAGATGGTGTGGATTTTGTCTCAGATTAGGTTTACACCAAGAGTTATGCATTTACCAATTTGGAATTGGAAAGCAGTTCAGTGAAATCTTAATCCTTTGGTGCCCCAATTTCAATCTGCTTTATGCACTGCCTCATCTCAGTGAGATCCTGATCTTAAGTCTCTTGTGAAAGATCAGCACAAACCTACTGGGTATGGAGATATTTCTAAAAATATTAAACTTCTCCCATAGCCTTCAACTCACCCAAAAACCATGTCATGTGTCAGCTGTGGCTCACTGCTAGAGTCAGAAGGCCCTGGGTTGTCCCATTTCAGAGAATTGAGTGAAGGCCAACACTTTACAGCAGTACTGAGGGAGAGCTGCAATGTCAGAGGTAGTGTCTTTGGGATGAAACAGTACACAAGGTCTTGTCTGCCCACATGGTACTATGTCAAAGAAAAAACTGGGGAATGTCACCGAGTGCCCTGGCCAATATTTATCCTTAACCAACTTAATACAACAGATTACCTGGTGATTTCTGCATGTGGGATCTTGCTGTGTGCAGATTGACTACCATGTTACCTACATTACAATAATGACACTTCAGGTAGTACTTGTGGCTGTAAAGCATTTTGCGACACCAAAGACAGGGAAGGCTCTACAGATGTGCAAGTCTTTCTTTAAATGAGTCATTAGAAACTTACATGAGGGTCAGTGCTCCCAGTGGAGAGTTTGTGCAGGTCCAGCAGACTCTGGTTGACATTCTTCTCCATCTGCAGAGCTCTCTGCATTGCCACCAGTCCATTGCTCCACTCATCCTGCTCTGGTTTCTGGGGATTGGGGGGTTGAGAAAGGAGAGAAAAAAGGTAACTAATCAGCAAATTAAGTAACAGTGGATGGAATTAGTTAACAAGGATCAATTAGTTATCCTCAAGCATTTCAGCAACTAGTAGGATCACAAGTCAACATCACTTCTTTATGCTCAAATCCAGGTTCTACCAGTCTGTTCCTCCCAAGAGACATCTTGGTAGTGAGTTATTGGACTTTAGTCACAGCTTTAAGGTGGGCTATCCGACAAAAAGGAAACACATGCCAAATGAGGTACATCTAGCATTAATTGCAGCAACACTGCCTTGCTCTTATATTCTATGCCTTAGCATGAAGCCCACCATCCAATTAGTCTTCTTGTACCTGCAAGCTAGCTTCTAATGACATCTGTACTTGGACATGCCCCAAATCCCTTCACTCATACTCCTATCCTTACATCTGATGTGGACTACCACATTGAACTACATTTGCCATCAGACTCACCCACTTCATTCCATTCTACCCTGCCCCCAATTTTTGCTCTGGAGCTCACTATAGACCCTAGCTCAGCATATAACACCATTTGCAAATCTAGATCATATGCACGAGTGGTCACCATCCAGTGGTCTATTTCATCCCAACTGCCTCCTGCTCCACCCAGTTTTACTGGGGTCACAAGGTTGCTTCTAATTCCATGCATTCCAATTTTAGCCAGCAATCTCCTACCTTCTGAAAATCCATACATACAACCATCATTAATCCTCCTCTAGGCACAACTTCCATGACTCAGATAATCTAGTATTAGGTAATTAGCCTACTTTTCCACAAAACCAAGGCAATTCTTCAAAGTTTGCTGAATCTAACCTTGATGTCCTCCAGGACAACACGCCCCCCACGCCGATTCTGGAATTGCATCAGTTTCTCAGCGTGCTCACGTTCCTCATGTGACTGCTCCTTGAAGAACTCGGCAAAGTGACGCAGGGCAACATCATCCCGGTCAAAGTAATAGGACTGCGGGTAAAGACAAAATGGAAAGGGGGAGACAGGTCAGACCTAGATCTCATCCATGGCCAACTCAAAAATGGTAGCAACAACATGGTCAATAAATTACCCAATCTCTACCTCAATACCTTGCTGTCAATTAAGGGACTAGATTGCCAAAAAAAGCAAACTTGTTGAGAGTCAAACTCAGACACTTCAATTCTTGGAATGTTTAAAGTCCCTCACTGAAGTAGCTCAACAGAACAAGAGGTCATGTTAGTAGAAATTAGTGACCATTAATGCTTTTCTGATTAAAGCACTCAAACTACACTTGGGTCAATTGATCAGTGGTATCTCCTTTTGTTCCCAGAGGAAAGTCTAAAACCAGTGAAGAAATGATCAAAAACTCAAACTCAGCAATTTAATACCTTGAATCACTGTTTAGTGGGAGAGATCCCACCTCAATGAGACACTTCAACACAACAGGATTCTCAGTACTTCACTCAATTAGAAAGGGGAGAAAACTGGCCAGAACCAGCCAATCTGTCACTAACTAAATTTAATTGTTTCCATCCAAGTTGCAAAAGTTGACCAGGTTTATGCATCTTCAAGATGAATTCTCTATTACAAGCTTCATGGAACCCTGGAGATAGTTTCAGATATAAACACATCAGAATAGGACACAGCCATTAGAGCAGGGAACAGTCTCTTAATGAGGCCTTCTGCAAGATCATAGTGTTAAGAGTATTCACTGGATTAAGACTGGGGAGGGCTATAGAGATACACTCTAAAGCCCATTCATTGACCTAGAGAAATTCTACCTGCTTAGAATACAATGATGCCACAGCCTTAATTTTGAAATAGGACCCAAAAATACAAAACTCACCATGGAAAGATAAACATAGGAGGAATAGAGCTCCATGTTGATCTGCTTGTTGACAGCATCCTCACAGTCCTTGTGGTAGTTCTGACGCACTTGGGAGGCCATCTTAACTCTTCCTGTTAGCAGACACTAAGTTCAAACTCCACTGTAGAAACAACCTAACCTCTGCCCTCACAAGCTCTTGTATTTATACTAGTGGGACAGCCTGCATTTAAACAGGGTGTGGTATCACCAATGATGATTGACAATCCCTGAGAGCCAGTCAGGATCTTCCATGAATCCAGGCACCAATTAACAAAGGAGAGGGGGTGGGGTTTGAGATACCCAGAGCCAATCAGAGCTTTGGAATACAGAGGTTTGGATGATTATTCTGTGATGTCATTGCTGTTGGTTTCTTTGACTTTCCTCAGACTGAATCTGAAAGCGTCTCTGTTCTCAGAATCAGAGCTTCACAACATATCTCAAAGAGTTCGATGAGTTTGCAAATGGAAATTCCACCCTGTAGATGGTGTCGCGCACAACCGGCTCTAAGTTAACCGTCTCTTGGAGAATTGATGGGCATCTCGGTGGGTCCAGAACGAGTCCGTGATACCAAGGTTCACAATGTTGACCACAATAGATTGAAAGAGACTGACCTGCACCAGACAGTCTGCAGTGACTCTGCAAACCAGCCCACAACGAGTTGGGGAAATGGAAAGTGGATCAGTGGGGAGCTTCAGACAGAATCTGTTGCTCCGTCACTGTAAAGTGCGATGTGGAGTTTTATCCCCATGACATTTAAGAGCTGTAAAGTCCTGTGTTTAGTTTGCACTGTTTCCTCATCTCCTGCAAACCCCGGGTCTGTTGTGAGGAACGGTTTTATACCTGAAAGGTCAAGTGTCTCGTGTTTTCTCGACCGATGCTGCCTGACCTGCTGAGTGTCTCCAGCGTTTTCTGTTTTTGTTTGAGATTTCCAGTATCTGCAGTGTTTCAGGTTTGTGTTCCTATCCTGTTGTAACTCTGGTCCAACTACCAGGCATTTAATAGGACCACAAAACCTCCAGAACAGAGAAGAGTGAATTACATAAAGTGTACAACACAGAAATAGGATGTTTGGCCCAACTCTCTTCCAGAAACAGCAGTTGATGCTCGGTCAATTGTTAATTTTAAATCTGAGATTGATAGATTTTTGTTAACCAAAAAGACAAAGGCAGGTATATGGAGTTAGGTCACAGATCAACCATGATCTCATTGAATGGAGGAACAGGCTCGAGCGGCTGAATGACCTCCTCCTGTTCCTAACCAGCTCATGTTTATTCTCTACACAAGCAGTAGTCCTAATCCCATGTGGCTGCTCTGTTGCTATACCATGGCATCTAATCTCATTGAGGTACATCCCTAGAGAGGTTCGGTTCTAACTACAGTGGTGTTTAAACTTAGCTCCCACCAGCAGTAAAACTGAAGCTGGCCTCCCAAGCGTGTCCGAACTATCACGGGTGTGCAAGAAACGTGACATCAATAGGCTGAGCCATTATAAAATGTCAAAAGAGCTTTCATTTTCTCGTGGTTTAGAGAACCAATGTATTTTCCAGTTTACATCCTAGAAACAATCCAGTCAACATTTTATTTGTAGTCAGTCTAACCATGGATAGCAGCTCACCATGTCTTCTAGCTCTGGCCTGGAGAGAATATTTAAAGGGCTCTTGTGGCTCGGTATAGTCAAATGAAGTTCATTCATTTCCTTCAGGTGAACTATTTTTGAACAGCATTAATGGATGTTTAATTTATGGCTTCTTCAGGAACACTCAAATCACCCCACACTGTGGGTTAAGGGTAGTCTTTTGGAACACTTGTTGCCCTTAGCAATATAGCAAGTGAATTATTGAAAATGTACAGCTACTATTTGATCAGAATTAACCAGTGGATCCCTGCAACAATGCTGCTGCAATAGAAAGGAAGGGAGTAAGTTTTTGGGAGAAGAACTGTTTGCTTTAATAGGATTTATGTGAGTACTGATTGATCTCCACTTTACACAACACCAACAAACTCCAAATAGGACATACTGCAACTTGATGTATAGGTTTACACAGGCTGGTGCTTTATTCAATCCCAGACATCAAGTATAGCCCTGGGGGGAGGGGGGTAGAAAAGAAAGTAACGTGGCGAAGAAAGAGTGTTAAACAGAGACATCCTGCCCAAATGGAAGTTTCTAAGATGGCCAGCACTGTACTGTGTATACATGTCACAAAGCTTTGGCAATCCAGTGAGTGACTTGTGGCATCAGTCAAATGTAAAGACAGCTCAGCAGCAGGTCATTCCCCGACAGGTAAGAGTCTGAAGCAGGTCCTCTCCATTCTCCTGACCGAAGAGTCAATACTGAAGGCACTAATTCAACCCCTCTTCCCTTCCCCATTTCTTTTTCAAAACCTAAACAGCTTCATGACATTTTGCTGACAGATGTTATAAAAAACTCTTTTCAGCAGGAATTGTTACCGAGAGTTCAGAAAACCATTAGAAGCCTCAAGTGATGATTTGAAGATGTGGGCACAGCCATCCTGGACACTGGAGGGACTTCTGTATTTTTAAACTTTGATCATATATTACACAGCGTGTATTGTGCACTGGGATCTCAATAACCAGATCAGCTACTTTAATTATACAACAAAGACAAACCAGTTCAGTGATGAATAACTTTTATTTCCATGTACTGTGACAGTTAGATGAGAAAACTGGGAATTAATCACAGTCAAAGCATTCACCACTAGAAGTTGGTCACACTTCATTTCCACCATGTCACAGAACTAATGGTTCAAGAATCCCAGTCAACTCAGGCTGTGCTTGTCAAACAGGTACTCTCCCAGGCCATTCTCAGGGGCTCCCAGTCTCTTCAAGTTGGTGATGTGATCACCAAGCTTCTTGATCATCTTCACTTGCTCATCCAAGTAGTGGGTCTC
Organism: Squalus acanthias; assembly: GCA_030390025.1. Lineage (NCBI taxonomy): Eukaryota > Metazoa > Chordata > Chondrichthyes > Squaliformes > Squalidae > Squalus > Squalus acanthias. The sequence goes on from CM059450.1 coordinate 5,771,854, forward strand.
CAGGAAGTCACACAACTGAAAGAAAAAGTTCAATTAGCTCAGGAGACATCATCAAGGGCCTTCGGAGCTTCATCTCCCATAGGGTTTGTCCTTGATCCTCTACTGGATGGGGTAACTGGTACAAGTGCTGCACAGAGATGGGTGGATTTTGTGCCAGATTAGGTTTACTCCAGGAGCAATGCATTTTACCAATTTAGAATTGGAAGGCAGAACTGTGTTCCATTAAATCTTAATCCTTTGGTGCCCCAATTGCAATCTGTTTTATGCACTGCCTCATCTCAATGTGATCCTGATGTTAGTCTCTTGTGAAAGAACAGCACAAAGCTAATGGTGTAGATATATTTTTAAAATGATACAGGTTAAGCTTCCACCATAAACTTCAAGGTCACCTAAAAACATGCCATGTGTCAGCTGTGGCTCACTGGTACCACTGTCAAGAGTCACAAGGCCCTGGGTTGCCCCATTTCAGAGAATTGAGTGTATTATCCAAGTCAGCACTTCATGAGAGCTGCACTATCAGAGGTATTGTCTTTTGGATAAAACATTACATGAGGTCTTGTCTGCCCACATGGTACTACTTCAAAGAAAAACTGGGGAATGTCACCCAGTGTCCTGGCCAATATTTATCCTTAACCAACTTACAGATTATCTGGTGAATTCTGCATGTGGGATCTTGCTGTGTGCAGATTGACTGCCATGTTACAATAATGACACTCAAGGACACTTCAAGTACTAATTGCTGTAAAGTGTTTTGAGACACCAAGGACAGGGAAGGCTCTATAGATGTGCAAGTCTTTCTTTAGCAAGCAACATTAGAAACTTACATGAGGGTCAGTGCTCCCAGTGGAGAGTTTGTGCAGATCCAGCAGACTCTGGTTGACATTCTTCTCCATCTGCAGAGCTCTCTGCATCGCCACCAGACCATTGCTCCACTCATCCTGCTCTGGTTTCTGAGTGTTTGTGGGGGAGGAGGAGGAGCAGCAGAATTGAGAGAAGAAACATTAGTTATCTCATCAGCAAATAGAGTAACAGTGGAAGAAATTAGTTAACACAGATTTGAGGATTTCAGGAGTTTGTCAGATCACAACTCAACATTAATCTTGATATTCTAAGCCAGGAGACTCCCTCTCTAGATTTTAACCAGACTGTTCATCCCAAGAATTATCTTGATGAGTTTTTGGACTTTAAGTCACAGGACTATAGGCTCCAAGTGGGATAACCTAAAATGGAACACAGTATTCCAAATTAGGGCTATCTGTCAATAACAGTTTCTTGCTTTTATATTCTATGCCTTAACATGAAGCCCACCATTCAAGTAGCCCTTTGTACCTGCAAGCTAGCTTCTAATGACATCTGTACTGGGACACACCCCAAATCCCTTCACTCACATTTTTACATCTGATGTGGACTACAACAACCACTTGCTTCCAGTCGACCCCCTACCCAGTCACCAACTTTTGCTCTGGAGCTCACTATAGACCCTAGCTCAGCATAGAACACCATTTATAAATTTAGATCATATGCACTAGTCACCATCCAGTGGTCTATTTTATACCAACTGCCTCCTGCTCCACCCAGTTTTATTGGGGTCACAAGGTTGCTCCTAATGCACTTCCAATTTCTGCCAGCAATCTCCTGCCTTCTGAAAATCCATGCATACAACCATCATTAATCCTCCTCTGGGAGGAACTTCCATGACTCAGGTAATCTTGTATTAGGTAACTAGCCTACTTTTCACAAAACCAAGGCAATTGGTCAAAGTTTGCTGAATCTAACCTTGATGTCCTCCAGGACAATACGCCCCCCACGCCGATTCTGGAATTTCATCAGTTTCTCAGCGTGCTCACGTTCCTCATGTGACTGCTCCTTGAAGAACTCGGCAAAGTGACGCAGGGCAACATCATCCCGGTCAAAGTAATAGGACTGCAAAATGGAAAAAGGAGACACACAAGTCAGATCTAGATCTCATCCATGGCCAACTCAATGGTAGCAACACACTCCAATACTTCCCAAATCCTTTGTGAATATATTGAAAGCCCCTCATTGAAGTAGCTCAACAGAATAGGAGGTCATGTTAGTGGAAAATATTAGTGAGTATTACTGCTTTTTGGATTAAAGCTCTCCACTACACTTAGTCAAAATATCTGTGGTATCTCCTTTTGTTCCCTGATGGAAATCTAAAACCAGAGAAGGAAAAAGAGCAAAATCTTTAAAAGTCAGTAGTTTAACACCATCCTCAGCTAAGAAAGACTAACAACAGGATTCACTCAATTAGAGGGGGGGGGAAGAAACTGTCCAGAACCAGCCAATATTTCACTAACTAATCACCCAATTAAATCTAATTGTTTCCATCCAAGTTGGAAAGTTGACAGTTTTATGAATCTTCAAGATGAACCCGCCATTACAAACTTGATGAAACCCTGGAGTTAGTTTCAGATATAAACACTTCAGAATAGGACACAGCTGTTACAGAGCAGGGAATGAGGCCTTCTGCAGGATCACTGTGTGAAGAGTATTCACTGGATTAAGACTGGGGAGGGCTATAGAGAGACACTCTAAAGCCAATTCATTGACCTAGAGAAATTCTACCTGCTTAGAATACAATGATGCCACAGCCTTAATTTTGAAATAGAATCCCAAAAATACAAAACTCACCATGGAAAGATAAACATAGGAAGAATAGAGCTCCATGTTGATCTGCTTATTGACAGCATCCTCACAGTCCTTGTGATAGTTCTGACACACTTGAGAGGCCATCTTCACTCTTCCTGTTAATAACCAAGTTCAAACTCCACTGTAGAAACAACCTAACCTCTGCCCTCACAAGCTCTTGTATTTATACTAGTGGGACAGCCTGCATTTCAACAGGGTATGCTATCACCAATGATGATTGACAATCCCTGAGAGCCAGTCAGGATCTTCCATGAATCCAGGCACCAATTAACAAAGGAGAGGGGGTGGGGTTTCAGATACCCAGAGCCAATCAGAGCTTTGGAATACAGAGGTTTGGATGATTATTCTGTGATGTCATTGCTGTTGGTTTCTTACTATTTTGTTCAAACCAATCATTTATCTGTAACTAAATAAAACTTGAAAGGAAACTTAACAAATCAAATTAAAATTTGGTAGTCCGGGGTGACGATGCACTCCAGCCCCCGCGGCGCCCACCGGTCGCGGAAAAACTCAAGCGTGCCGGCGGACACCGCGTGCTCCATCTCCAGGGCCACCCGGGCGCGAACATGGCCGCGGAAGAGAGGCAGGCAATCGGGCCGAACGACCCCCTCGACCGCCCGCTGCCTGGACCAATTAATGGTTTGCTGTTGGTTTCTTTGACTTTCCTCAAACTGAATCTGAAAGCGTCTCTGTTCTCAGAATCAGAGCTTCACAACATATCTCAAAGAGTTCGATGAGTTTGCAAATGGAAATTCCACCCTGTAGATGGTGTTGAGCACAACCGGCTCTAAGTTAACCCGTCTCTTGGAGAATTGATCGACATCTTGGTGGGTCCAGAACGAGTCCGTGATACCAAGGTTCACAATGTTGACCACAATAGATTGAAAGAGACTGACCTGCACCAGACAGTCCGCAGTGAATCTGCAAACCAGCCCACAACGAGTTGGGGAAATGGAAAGTGGATCAGTGGGGAGCTTCAGACAGAATCTGTTGCTCCGTCACTGTAAAGTGCGATGTGGAGTTTTATCCCCATGAAATTGAAGAGCTGTAAAGTCCTGTGTTTAGTTTGCACTGTTTCCGCATCTCCTGCAAACCCCGGGTCTGTTGTGAGGAACGGTTTTATACCTGAAAGGTCAAGTGTCTCGTGTTTTCTCGACCGATGCTGCCTGACCTGCTGAGTGTCTCCAGCGTTTTCTGTTTTTGTTTGAGATTTCCAGTATCTGCAGTGTTTCGGTTTGTGTTCCTATCCTGTTGTAACTCTGGTCCAACTACCAGGCATTTAATAGGACCACAAAACCTCCAGAACAGAGAAGAGTGAATTACATAAACCGTCCAACACAGAAATAGGATGTTTGGCCCAACTCTCTTCCACTAACAGCAGTTGATGCTCGGTCAATTGTTAATTTTAAATGACATTAGATTTTTGTTAACCAAAGGTATTAAGTGATATGGGACAAAGGCGGGTATATGGAGTTAGGTCACAATCAACCATGATCTCATTGAATGGAGGAACAGCCTCATGGGGCTCAGTGGCCTCCTCCTGTTCCTATCCAGCTCATGTTTATTCTCTACACAAGCAGGAGTCCTAATCCCATATGGGTGCCCTGTTGCTATACCATGGCATCTAATCTCATTGAGGTACATCCCTGGAAAGGGGTTAGGTTGTAACTAGTGGCGTTTGAACTTATCTCCCACCAACAGTAAAACTGAAGATGGCCTCCCAATTGTGTCAGAACAACCATGTGTGTGCAAGAAACAGTGCATCAATAAACTGAACCAATACAAAATATCCAAAGAGCTTTCCTTTTTTTGTGGTGTGGAGAACCAATGTATTTTCCAAGTTTAGTTCCCACCAACAGTCCAACCAATATTTTATTTGTGGCCAGTTTAACCATTTATAGCAGCTCACCGTCTGCTAGCTCTGTCCGGGAGGGAATATTTAATGGGCTCTGGTGTCTCCGTATTTCCCAAATGGAGTTAATTCATTCCCTTCAGATGAACTAGTTTTTGAACATTAATGGATGTTTAATTTGTGGCATTTTCAAGAACACTCAGAAATCACCACACACATTGTGGGTTAAGGGCAGTCTTTTTGAACAAGTTGTGGCCATTAGCAATATAGCAAATGAATTAGTGAAAATAATGTACGGCTACTATTTGATCACAATTAACCAGTGGATCCTAGAACAGTGATGCTATTAGAAAGGAAATTAGTTTAAGTTTTTAGCAGATAAGAATCATTCGCTTTAGTACAATTTATATCAGTACTGATTTAGCTGCACTTTACCCAACACCAACCAACTCCAAGTAGGACATACTGCAGCTTGATACAGACTGGTGGTTTACCAATCCCAGACATCAGGTATTGCCCTTGGCGGGTGGTGGCAATGTCCAGAAGAAAGCAAATGTTATACAAAAGACAGCTTGCCCCAAAAGTAGTGTCTAAGGTGGTCAACGATATACTATGCATAAATGTCAAAGCTTCTGCAATCCAGTGACACGGCATCAGTTTAATGTACAGACACTGAAATAGCAGGCAAGAGTCTGAAGCAGGACACCAGGCAGGTACTCTCCATTCTCCTGGCTGAAGGCACCAATTCAACCCCCTCCTCCCTTCCCCATTTCTTTGTTTTAAACCTCCACAGCTTCATGACATTTAGGTGGCAAGTTATAAAAAACCCTTTTCAGCAGGAACTGCTACTGAGATTAGTTTCAGAAAGTCATTAAGCCTGAAGTGATGATTAAGATGTGGGCACAGCCAGCCCAGGCAGTCACTGAATCAAGTTTAGGGAGCTGGATTGGGAGAGACTTCTATATTTTTAATTTGGATCATATATTACACAGCTGTGTATCGTGCAGTGGGACCTTAGTGACCTCAATAATCAGATCAGCAACTTAATTATACAACAAAGACAAACCAGTTCAATGATGAATAACTTTTATTGCCATGTACTGTACAGTTAGATGAGAAAACTGGGAAATAACCACAGCCAAAGCATTCACCACTAGAAGTTGGTCACACTTCATTGCCACCATGTATAGAACTAATGGTTCTAGAATCCCAGTCAACTCAGGCTGTGCTTGTCAAACAGGTACTCTCCCAGGCCATTCTCAGGGGCTCCCAGTCTCTTCAAGTTGGTGATGTGATCTCCAAGCTTCTTGATCATCTTCACTTGCTCATCCAAGTAGTGGGTCTCCAGGAAGTCACACAACTGAAAGAAAAATTAAGTACAATTAGTTCAGAGGAGACAACATCAAGGGCTTGGAGCTTCACCTCCCATGGGGATTGTTCCTGACTCTTACTGGATGAGGTAACTGGTGCAAGTGCTGCAGAGATATGGGTGGATTTGACATCAGATTAGGTTTACTCCAGGAGTAATGCATTTACCAATTTAGAATTAAAAGCAGAACCCTTCAGTTAAATCTTAATCCTTTGTTGCCCCAATTTCAATCGGCTTTATGCACTGCCTCATCTCAATGAGATCTGATGTTGAAAGTCTCTTGTGAAAGATCAGCACAAACTTACTGGGTATGGAGATATTGCTGAAGATCAGTGAACAGATTAAGCTTCCCCGATAGCCTTCAACTAACCCAAAACCATGGCAAGTATCAGCCATGGCTTACTGGTAGCACTGCCTCTGAATCAGAAGGCCCTGGGTTGTCCCATTTCAGAGACTTGAGAAAAAAAAAAATCCAGGCCAACATTTCACTGAGTACTGAGGGAGTGCAGCACGGTCAGAGGTGTTGTCTGTTGGATGGAAGGTTGCACAAGGTCTTTTCTGCCCACTCAGGTGGAGGGTAAAGAAACCATGGTACTATTTCAAAGAAGAGTTGGGGTATTTCCAACCAGTGTCTTGACCAATATTTATTCTTAACCAATTAATTAAAAAAAATCTGGTCATCTATTGCATTTCTGTGTGTGGGTCCTTGCTGTGCACAAATTGGCTGCCACGTTTTCTACATTACAATAGTGACTACACTACAAGAGTAATTCATTGGCTGTAAAGCACTTTAGGATACAGAGGCCAGAAAGTTACTTTAAATGAGACCTTAGAAACTTACATGTGGGTCAGTGCTCCCAGTGGACAGTTTGTGCAGATCCAGCAGACTCTGGTTGACATTCTTCTCCATCTGCAGAGCTCTCTGCATCGCCTCCAGACCATTGCTCCACTCATCCTGCTCTGGTTTCTGGGGGGTTGAGGAGAGAGAGAAAAAGTATATCAGCAAAATTAGTAACAGTAGATGAAATTAGTTAACAAGATCAATTCGTTATCCTCGAGCATTTCAGCAGCTAGTAAGATCACAAGTCAACGTCACTTCATGCTCAAATCCAGGGGACTTCCTTTCTGGATTTTACCAGTCTGCTCATCCCAAGAGACATTTTGGTAATGAGTTATTGGACTTTAGTCACAGCGGTATATGCTTTAAGGTGGGCTATCGTAAAAAAAACAATCCAAATGAGGTCTATCTGGTATTAATTGCAGCAACAGTTTCTTGCTTTTATGTTCTGTGCCTTAGCATGAAGCCCACCATCTGATTAGTCTTCTTGTACCTGCAAGCTTGCTTCTAATGATATCTGTACTGGGACACACCACAAATCCCTTCACTGATACTCCTATCCTTACCTCTGATGTGGACTACCACATTGCACTACATTTGCCATCAGACTCACCCACTTCATTCCATTCTACCCCACCCCCAATTTTTGCTCTGGAGCTCACTATAGACCCTAGCTCAGCATAAAACACCATTTGCAAATCTAGATCATATGCACTACTGTCACCATCCAGTGGTCTATTTTATCCCAACTGCCTCCTGCTCCACCCAGTTTTACTGGGTCACAAGGTTGCTTCTAATTCCATGCATTCCAATTTTAGCCAGCAATCTCCTACCTTCTGAAAATCCATACATACAACCATCATTAATCCTCCTCTTGGCACAACTTCCATTACTCAGAATCTAGTATTAAGTAACTAGCCTACTTTTCCACATAACCAAGACAATTCTTCAAAGTTTGCTGAATCTAACCTTGACATCCTCCAGGACAATACGCCCCCCACGCCGATTCTGGAATTGCATCAGTTTCTCAGCGTGCTCACGTTCCTCATGTGACTGCTCCTTGAAGAACTCGGCAAAGTGACGCAGGGCAACATCATCCCGGTCAAAGTAATAGGACTGCGGGTAAAGACAAAATGGAAAGGGAGAGAGACAGGTCAGACCTAGATCTCATCCATGGCCAACTCAAAAATGGTAGCAACAACGTGATCGATAAATTACCCAGTCTCTACCTCAATACCTTGCTGTCAATTAAGGGACTAGATTGCCAAAAAAAAAACCTGTTACGAGTCAAACTCAGACACTTCAATTCTTTAATATGTTTAAAGTCCCTCACTGAAGTAGCTCAACAGAACAAGAGGTTATGTTAGTAGAAATTATTAGTGAGCATTAATGCTTTTCTGATTAAAGCACTCAAACTACACTTGGGTCAATTGATCAGTGGTATCTCCTTTTGTTACCAGAGGAAAGTCTAAAATCAGTGAAGAAATGGGCAAAACTCAAACTCAGCAATTTAATACCTTGAATCACTTTAGTGGAAGAGATCCCACCTCAATGAGACACTTCAACACAACAGGATTCTCAGTACTTCACTCAATTAGAAAGGGGAGAAAACTGGCCAGAACCAGCCAATCTGTCACTAACTAAATTTAATTGTTTCCATCCAAGTTGCAAAAGTTGACCAGGTTTATGCATCTTCAAGATGAATTCTCTATTACAAGCTTCATGGAACCCTGGAGAGAGTTTCAGATATAAACAGCTCAGAATAGGACACAATCATTCAAGCAGGGAACAGTCTGTTAATGAGGCCTTCTGCAAGATCACTTAAGAGTATTCACTGGATTAAGATTGAAGAGAGCTATAGAGAGATACTCAAACAAATTCATTGACCTGGAGAAATTCTACCTGCTTAGAATACAATGATGCCACAGCCTTAATTTTGAAATAAGACCCAAAAATACAAAACTCACCATGGAAAGATAAACATAGGAGGAATAGAGCTCAATGTTGATCTGCTTGTTGACAGCATCCTCACAGTCCGCGTAATAGTTCTGTCGCACTTGGGAGGCCATCGTAACTTCTGTTGACAAGCACTAAATTCAAACTCCACTGTAGCAACAACCTAACCTCCTGCCCTCACAAGCTCCTGTATTTATACTAGTGGGACAGCCTGCATTTCAACAGGGTCTGGCATCACCAATGATGATTGACAATCCCTGACAGCCAATCAGGAATCTTCCATGAAACCAGGCACCAGTTAAGGAGAGGGGGTGGGGTGTGAGATACCCAGAGCCAATCAGAGCTGTGGAATACAGGCAAGTTTGGATGATTATTCTGTGCTCGGACCAGAGGAACAGGAGGAGGCCATTCAGCCCCTTGAGCCTGTTCCGCCATTGAATGAGATCATGGCTGGTCTGTATCTTAACTCTTTATACCCGCCTTGTTTCAAACCCTTGCCGAACAAAAATCTAACAATCTTAGTTTTGAAATGTTCAACTGACCGCCACCGTTTTGGAGGAGAGAATTCCAGATTTCCACTACCCTTTGTGTGGAGAAGTGCTTCCTGACATCACCCCTGAACGGCCTGGCTCTAATTTTAAGGTTATGCCCCCTTGTTCTGGACTCCCCCCGCCAGAGGAAATACCTTCTCTCTATCTACCCTCTCAAATCCATTAATCATCTTAAACTCCTCAATTATAATCACCCCTTAATCTTCTATCCTCGAGTCAATACAAGCCGAGTCTATGTAAACTGTCCTCATAATTTAACCCTTTTAGCCCCGGTATCATTCTGGTGAATCTGCCCTGCACCCCCTCCAAGGCCAATATATCCTCCCTGAGGTGAGGAGCCCAGAACTGAACGCAGTGACTCCAGATGTGGTCTAACCAGAGCTGTATACAACTGTAGCATAACCTCCACCCCTTTGTATTCCAGCCCCCTTGAGATGAAGACTAACATTCTATTAGACTTTTCAATTATTTGTTGTACCTGTCCACTAGTTTTTACTAATTTCTGTACACGGACCCCTAAATCTCTCGGCTCCTCCACAGTTCCAAGCTCCTCAACATTTAGAAAATACTCTGATTTTTCTTTCTTGGTTCAAAGTGGTTGACCTCCCACTTCCTCATATTGAACTCCATCTGCCAGTTTTGCCCACTCACTTAATCTATCAATGTCCCTTTGCAACTTTCTGCTCCAATCTACACGACTTACTGAGCCACCTAACTTAGTGTCAGCAGCAAACTTGGATATACGGCTCTCTATTTCTGAATCTGTCATTTATAAATATAGTGAAAAGCTGAGGCCCCAGCACACCACTAGTCACATCCTGCCAATTGGAGGACATACCCAGTATCCCTACTCTGTCTCCTACCTCCTAACCAATTCCCTTCCCATGTCAAAAGGTTGCCTCCAATGCCATGTGCTTCCATTTTTCCTAATATGTGTGGACCCTTATCAATGATGTAATTGCTGTTGGTTTCTTTAACTTTCCTCAGACTGAATCTGAAAGCGTCTCTGTTCTCAGAATCAGAGCTTCAGAACATATCTCAAAGAGTTCGATGAGTTTGCAAATGGAAATTCCACCCTGTAGATGGTGTCGAGCACAACCAGCTCTAAGTTAACCCATCTCTTGGGGAATTGATGGGCATCTCGATGGGTCCAGAACGAGTCCGTGATACCAAGGTTCATAATGTTGACCACAATAGATTGAAAGAGACTGACCTGCACCAGACAGTCCGCAGTGACTCTGCAAACCAGCCCACAACAAGTTGGGGAAATGGGAAGTGGATCAGTGGGGAGCTTCAGACAGAATGTTTCTCCGTCACTGTAGTGCAATGTGGAGTTTTACCCCCATGACATTTAAGAGCTGTAAAGTCCTGTGTTTAGTTTGCACTGTTTCCTCATCTCCTGCAAACCCCGGGTCTGTTGTGAGGAACGGTTTTATACCTGAAAGGTCAAGTGTCTCGTGTTTTCTGAACCGATACTACCTGACCTGCTGAGTGTCTCCAGCGTTTTCTGTTTTTGTTTGAGATTTCCAGTATCTGCAGTGTTTTGGTTTTTGTTCCTATCCTGTTGTAACTCTGGTCCAACTACCAGGCATTTTACAGAGGCACAAAACCTCAAGAGAAGAGTGAATTACATAAAACATACAACACTGAAATAGAATGCGTGGCTTAACTAGTTTGTGTTGGAGTTTAGCTTCCACATCAACAGTAGTCCTAATTCCATGTGCCTGCCCTGTTGCTATTCTATGCTATCTAATTTTTTTCATGCAGGTATCCCCCATCCCCTGCCAGTCAAGCCAATATTTTTTGTAGCTAGTCTAACCACGTATAGCAGCTCAACATGTCTGCTCGCTCAGTCCTTGAGAGAATATTTAATGGGCTCTTGTGGCTCAGTAATTTCAAATGGTATTCATTCATTCCCTTTAGGTGAAGTATCTTTGAACAACATTAATGGATGTTTAATTTGTGGCATCTTCAGGGAAACTCAAACATTACCACACTATTTGTGGGTTAAGGGCAGTCTTTCTGAACAAGTTGCAACAATTAGGAATATACCAACTGAAGGATGGAAGATAACAAAGCAACTATTTGAGTACAATGAACTTGTCGATCCCTATTCAAGTAGTGGTTTTATACCTGAAACATCAAGTGTCTCGCATTTTCTTGACTAATGCTGCCTGACCAGTGTATTGCCAGCATTTACTCATCCAGACATTGGTAAGTATTGTCCTTGGAGTAACAAGAGAGCAGCCTACCCAAAGGAAGTTTAATGTGGTTAATGCTGTACTATGTATACAGGCCAAAAAGCTTTAGCAATCCAGTGGGTGGGTGGGTGACTTGTGGCATCAGCCTAATGCAGACACCTCAATTGCAGGGGTCTTCCCCTCCCTTGACCTGATAGATACAAGTCTGAAGTCTGAAGCCTGAAGCAGGAGCAAAGCAGATAATTTCCATTCTCCAGACAGAAGAGCTCCTGCCCACTTCCCAATTTCTGAAGCTTCATGACCTTGCAGCAGGAATGGACCGATTACAGTTACAGAAATCCCCATGAAGCTTCTCAGTGACAATTTGGAGATGTGAGCACAATGATCCTGGGTAGGCACTGGATTAAGTTTAGGAAGCTGGACTGGGAGGGACATTTATAGAATATACTTTTTTAAAGGCATGTTAAAAAAGTTTGTAGGATCAGGTGTTATCTAGCAAGGTATCTTGGGGATCTGAAATAATCAAACCAGCTACTTAAGTATACAAAGAAACCAGTTCAATGATAAATAACTTTTATTTCCATGTACAGTAATAGATGAGGAAACTGGGAATGAACCACAACCAAAGCATTTAGCACCAGAAGTTGGTCACACTTCATTTCCACCATGTATAGAACTAATGGTTCAAGAATCCCAGTCAATTCAGGCTGAGCTTGTCAAACAGGTACTCTCCCAGGCCATTCTCAGGGGCTCCCAGTCTCTTCAGGTTGGTGATGTGATCTCCAAGCTTCTTGATCATCTTCACTTGTTCATCCAAGTAGTGGGTCTCCAGGAAGTCACACAACTGGAACATGAAAAGGAAAGAAACAAATATATGAGTATAGTAAGCTCAAACAGATGCTCCTCAGGATCGAGAGATTGTTGATTTTTTTTGGACTGGGATAATGGTAAAAGTTGTGCACACAGGGAATTAGTGCATTTAGCCAGACAAGACCAAAATTACCCACAAGTGGCAAGTCATCAACACCATTAAACCGAGAGTGAACGGCAAGAATTCTTTTGATGTCTCAGATATCAAGTGCCCTGGGGGCAGTTTGGTGATCAAAGTCTACAGTATAGATGATCTTGTGCCCAAAATAAACTCTGCAAGTGAGAAACACAAACCTATATGAAATGCTTTCTACCAATGTAGAGTTAAGTGGCAGATTCCAATATCACCCTCAACTCATTTAGAACATGGAGGGGGTGCAGCGGCGATTCACCAGGCTGATACCAGGAATGGCGGGATTGACCTATGAGGAGAGACTATGTAGTTTAGGGATGTACACACTGGAGTTTAGAAGATTGAGAGGGGACCTCATAGAAGTGTATAAAATTCTGACAGGTCTAGACAGACTAGATGCAGAAGGAATGTTTCCCTTGGCGGGTGAGAACAGAACTAGAGGACATAATTTAAGGATAAGGGCTAAACCATTTAGGACAGAAATGAGGGGGAATTTCTTCACTCAGAGGGTGGTGAACCTGTGGAACTCATTGCCACAGAGGGCAGTGTACGCCAGCTCATTAAATATATTTAAGAGGGAATTAGATATATTTCTACAGGCAAAAGGGGTTAAGGGTTACGGAGAGAAGGCGGGGACGGGATACTGAATTGGAGGATCAGCCATGATCTCATTAAATGGTGGAGCAGGCTCGAAGGGCCGGATGGCCTACTCCTGCTCCTATCTTCTATGTAATCTATGTAAACATTAGAAACTTACATGAGGGTCAGTGCTCCCAGTGGAGAGTTTGTGCAGATCCAGCAGACTCTGGTTGACATTCTTCTCCATCTGCAGAGCTCTCTGCATCACCACCAGACTATTGCTCCACTGATCCTGCTCTGGTTTCTGAAAGGGAAGAGCAGTCTGGTCAGCAGGTTCAGCTACTGGAAGTGAAAGTCCAAGGAATGTTATGCTCAAGGACAACAGGGTTAGAAGTTAATCTGTGCACCTCGAGACTAAGAATACAAGGGAGGATTGTGAAGTCATAAATCACTGGATGGCATTGGAGACCATTACTGGACACTAGGAGATCAGTTCATGGATTCTGCTCTGCCAGTATGTTAGACAAAGAAGCTCCAATCCTAATTACCTGCCTTTTTGACCTGATCCCAAATACACTCCAAGTAGCTAGCTCTCCTTTTTAAAAACCTCAATTGACTTTTCATCCATGAGGTCTACAGCTGTGGCCCACATTCTCCTCAACTTGAAGCTTCTCTCCCCACCCCCCCCCTCACATTCTAAGATTATCCTCATGTCCCTATTTACCCCACCAATTCTCCAGCCAGCTTACTTAGATTACTCTTTAAACACCATCAAGGAGAATGACATTTTGGTGATGCTGCAATGAGATTGGACCAATTGGTCAAAAGGTGGGGCAGAAAATAAAACTGGAATGCAACACACCAAGTGCAATGACCAGCACCAATTGCAGTACAACTTCTGGTATTATCTTCTCCACTCATGATAGGCCAGCTAGTATCCATTCAATTTACCATCAACTGCATTTTGCACTGTCAAACTACAGTGCTGTACCGAGATCCTCATGTCACTTTAAAATCTACCCATCACCACATTATTCTGCCTTTAGAAGGTACTTCCATTATACTGGGAAGCACAAACATCTGCCAATGTGGCACCCTTTAGCAGTGAATTAATAGAAGACAACATCCCATTTTAGGAGCTTTGACTTGTTCTCCCCAACTACCAAATCCAGATAATTGATCCCAAATCCAGGTAGTTTATCCCAGAGGCCTCAACAAAGGGGAAAGAGGGTGGTTAACAAGACACTTGCTATATTCCTTCAACCCAAATTCTACCTCTGACCACCACACCAGTTTCCCATCCAAGCTACAAGTTTTCTTCCAGTTTCATGCACCTCAAAGTTTTAACTTGTAGTTTACTGTGTAGAAACACAAATTCCTTCCAAACAGCCACATATATTGATCCTTCTATATCCACTAGCTCCAGTGACCCAAAGATCATCAAAGCCATACCAACACATCCTAACTCACTCAACAGTAGCAATTTTACTCATTAAATCTCACTGGCTTGTAAGAACTTAAGGGTGTAATGGCAAGAAACCAAACTATTTAAAATAGAGAAAACTTCTTTTAAGCAGTCTAAGTTGCATCACAGAAGTCTTGAATTAAAATCCAACCTTGATGTCCGCCAGGATGACACGCCCTCCACGCTTACTCTGGAATTTCATCAGTTTCTCAGCGTGCTCACGTTCCTCATGTGACTGCTCCTTGAAGAACTCGGCAAAGTGACGCAGGGCAACATCATCCCGGTCAAAGTAATAGGACTGTGGAGAGAATTTAACACATCATGCCTGACCTAGAGCTCACATACATAAAATTCACACACACCACTTCCTTCCCCCACCCCCTCTCCAGTTAGTGAGTTCTCAATTTCTTTGGGAACAATATCATTGTTAACCAGCAAAATTAATTCACTTCACTAATCTTTGAACATGTATAGCATCCCCTCCCTATATATAAAAAATTCAACTAGAAACAAAAAGCAACTAGGGATTACAACTCAAACTAAACATCTCAGCAAGTAACATCTTACAGGAAACTTTTGTTTATCCGGCACCCAAATATCCGGAATTCTCGCTTAACCGGCAAAAATCATCCTCCGAAAACTCCTCTCAAATAACCGGCAATGTTGCCGAGTCGCAGTCGAGTCTCCGCGAACGCCGAGTACTCCGAAAACTCCTCTCAAATAACCGGCAATGTTGCCGATCCCGAGTCCGAGTCCGAGAACGCCGATTAAGTCAGTAGGGGTAGTTTTCAAAAGTGCCACTACTCGGCCTCCTGGCGCTGTCCGAAGTATACTGCTCATTTCTTGATTTATTTATTTTTCTTTGTTAAAAATAGCCTCGGTAGATATAACTCTCCGTTATCCGGTACTTTTGATAAACCGGCACCACACCGGTCCCGTCGGTGCCGGTTAATAAAGAGTTTCCTGTACTTTCTATTCAAATCTAAAATTGGTGGAGAAAGAAAAATTCTTCATTCTAGCAGTTTTACAATCTGCAATTTAGTATTAGAGAGATCTAACTACAGTGTGGAAGGATTCAGAGAATTCTCAAAGTACTTCAAGTCTAATTAAAGAGAGAATGCTAGTGAGCACCTGCCAACATTTCACTCGCTACAGTCACCCCACTGAAACTGAACTTTGTTTCATGTCAACAAGCACTTGAACAGGTTTGTGCTCTTCTGTTAAACTCAGGCAGCAGCAGAGCTAGTTCCATATATTAAACCTCTCAATAGAGTGCAGCTACTACAAGGAGCAGGCCATTAACTCAACAAGTTCACCCTGTACTACAGACCTGAAGTACTCACTGACCAAAGATTTCTTCCCCAGGTAAGGAAGTCAAGAGAAATATAGTTTAAAGCCAGTTCATGGAACTGGAGAATTTCCAACTTTTCAGAATACAGCAACAAGGAACACAAGACTCACCATGGAGAGATAAACATAGGAGGAATAGAGCTCCATGTTGATCTGCTTGTTGACAGCAGCCTCACAGTCCTTGTGGTAGTTCTGACGCACTTGGGAGGCCATCTTCACTATTTTCTGTTATACTATTACTGCTCACTATCACCTAGAAAGTTCAAGAACTGACCCTTTCCAACACAAGCTCTTGTATTTATACTACTGGGACAGCCTGCATTCAAACCAGGAATGACATCACCAATGATGATTGACAATCCCTGAGAGCCAATCAGGAATCGCTCCTGAATCCAGGCACCAATTAACAAAGGAGAGGGGGTGTGGGGGAGGAGGGGGTGAGACCCAGAGCCAATCAGAGCTTTGGAAAACCGGCAGGTTTGGGAGATGAGTCTCGGTGATGTCACTGCTTTTGGGTTCCTTGACCTTCTTCAAATCTGAAAGTCTCTCATTTGAATTAAATGACAATTTGCTGCTTTCGCTGAAGGGGCTTTTCATAATCTGGCCAAGTTTGTTGCTTGCAAGGAACTGTGGTGCCGAGACAATACTCAAAGCAATCAAGTCATCGAGTGAATTTGCAAACTAACCATTGGAGAGAGAAATGGGAATGAGAGAATGAGAGGGAGTGAACGTTACTGAACACAGAAATTACAGAAAACGCTGGAAAAACTCAGGCCAGGCAGCATCCGTGGAGAGAGAAACAGAGTTAATGTTTCAGGTCGAAGACCCTTCGTCAGAACTGGAAAAAAGCAGGAACGGAAATAGATTTAAAGCAAGTATAATGCTGGGAAAAGGGGGAGGGGATGAAAGAACAAAGGAAGGTCAGTGGTAGTATAGAAGGCAGGAGAGATTAAGAGATATTCAAGGCGAGAGGAGGTGGTAATGTGACAGGTTGAAGCTTGATGAGGTGTGAAATGCGCTGGCGGAATGAAGGACAGCTACCAGCTTCAGGGAGGGAAGAAAAAAGGGGCCAAACAAAAGGATGGATAAAAAAAAAAATTATATATATATATGTGCGTATATGTGTGATAGGGGCCGTGGTTATGATCTGAAATTGTTGAACTCTATGTTGAGTCCAGAGGGCTGTAGCATGCCTAATCAAAAGATGAGGTGCTGTTCCTCGAGCTTACGCTGAGCTTCCGTGGAACAATGCAAGAGGCCGAGGATGGTGAGGTCAGAGTGGGAGTGGAGTGGAGAATTAAAGTGACAGGCCACCGGGAGCTCAGGGTCCCCCTTACGGAGTGAACGGAGGCGTTCCGCAAAGCGGTCACCCAATCTGCGTTTGGTCTCCCCAATGTAGAGGAGACCACATCGTGAGCAGCGAATACAGTACACTAAATTGCAGGAAGTACATGTAAATCACGGTTTCACCTGGAAGGGGTGTTTGGGGCCCTGGACAGTGGGAAGGGGGGGGGGGGGGGGGGGGGAGGGGAGGTATAAGGGCATGTGTAGCATCTCCTGCGCTTGCACGGGAAGGTGCCGGGCGAAGGGGATGCTACACATCCTACCCAGCACCCCTTCCGTAAGGGGGACCCCGAGCTCCCGGTGGCCTGTCACTTTAATTCTCCACTCCACTCCCACTCTGACCTCACCATCCTCAGCCTCTTGCATTGTCCCACGGAAGCTCAGCGTAAGCTCAAGGAACAGCACCTCATCTTTCGCGACCAGTGGGCACTGCGGGGACTGGAGTGCTTCATCACCCCGGACAACCAAATTCTCAATTTAATTTGTTAAATTTCATTTAATGTATTTCCATTAATTTACAGTTTATTTGTTCGTACCCAAAAGAGTACACTAGAAGAGGAAAATAAATCAGTTACACAGCCCAGTGTAGCTCTTGTCTGAAGTAAACCAAATGTTAATCAGAAAATAAGCAACCACTCAAATTTACAAGACGACAAAATCCAGTCCAATGTTGAAGAGTTTATTTACAGTTAGTGACAGTTGATATTACATTAAGAGCCCAGGTCTCACAGCTCTTTGTACAAAGTCACACAACCCATCATTCCCTGAAGGACAGGGTCTCACAATTAGATAAACACGAGTACTGAACACAATAAGCTTCAGTCACTCTCCCCCAGGGTGTGCTTGTCAAACAGGTACTCTCCCATGCCATTCTCAGGGGCTCCCAGTCTCTTCAAGTTGGTGATGTGATCTCCCAGCTTCTTGATCATCTTCACTTGCTCATCCAAGTAGTGGGTCTCCAGCAAGTCACACAACTGGAAAAGAGAGGGAAACTAGTTATGGAGATCTTTTGAATAGACTCAAGGACAGCAAGGTTCCACCACCTCCAACTTAACCAAATGCCCACATTACAGCATCAAGAACTTACATGAGGGTCTGTCCTCTCCGTGGAGAGTTTGTGCAGATCCAGCAGACTCTGGTTGACATTCTTCTCCAGCTGCAGAGCTCTCTGCATCGCCACCAGACCATTGCTCCACTCATCGTGCTCTGGTTTCTGGAAAGGGAAATTCAGACAGTTCACTGGACAATGGATTAAACAAACAAGAAAGTATTGAAGGAAATTAGGGGTGCAAATGTCTAATGTTACCATGAACCAATGTGTTAGAAGAAAATAGAACTACTGCATTAAGCCAACACAACTACTGGAGTAAAATACCAGATGTATTTAAGGGGATGCTAGATAAGTACTAGGGAGAGGTGTACAGAAGGATAGGCAGATAGGGCTAGATGAAGCACGGTGGGAGGTGGCTCGTGGAGTATAAACTCCGTCATGGACCCACTTGGCCAAATGGCCTGTTTGTGTTGTAAATTGGAGCCAATTGCTTTAGAAAGTATTTGAAACAATCAGTCTAAGGGGATCCAGACAGAAGGTCACTCGTTTATTGAGCCAAACCTTGATGTCCGCCAAGATGATTCGGCCTCCACGCCGATTCTGGAATTTCATCAGTTTCTCAGCGTGCTCCTGTTCCTCATGTGACTGCTCCTTGAAGAACTCGGCAAAGTGACGCAGGGCAACATCATCCCGGTCAAAGTAGAAGGACTATGGAGAGATCAGATAAATAGTTGGGTATCCCATGGCAGATCTATCATGGGAATTGTACATAAAGACAGCCAACCTGGATTTTGCTTTCTTTCAAAGGGTTCCAGTCTCACTGAACTTGTTGTATATGAAAACTAGCACAGGCCTACTTACTTCACTAACCTGGTAGAGAGTGGACAATCTTACCCCTAGCAACAGGGAAACTAGCCAATGGAAACGGCAAAAGAACCAGAGGCAACATGTGGAAACTCTTAAATGCATGCATTGCCGGAAAGGGTGGTGGAAGCAGATTAAATAGTAACTTTCAATTAAGGGCCCAGATCTATTGCTAAGGGGCACTAGAAGCAAACCCATTAAAGTAGAGATCGAGTCACATTGCACAATTCACATCATACATCAAAGAGGAGAAACTGGTCTGAGTCTTACTGGCTACATTCATCCCATGGAACTAAAATTACCACAAGCAGCATTAATTTGGCACCTTCAACACTAATCAAGGCATTTCAGAGAGAAGCAGATACCAAGGAATAAAGGTTCATAAACCTTCAGAATGTGAAGTGCTTGGTCAAGGTCAAGAAGTAGGAAAGCAGAGGAGTTAAGGGAGAGTTCCACTGAGTGGGGTCAAAATGGCTGAAGGTTTCACCACCAGTGAAGCAAAGGGAGTTAGAGAAAAGACAGAAGGGCACAAACTGGTACCTAAAACTAGGAGGAGGTTAAGAATATTAGGAGCAGGAGTAGGCCATTCAGCCACTCAAGCCTGCTACACCATTCAATTTGATCACGGCTGACTTGTAGCTTTACTCCATCCCCCTGGAGACCCTTACCCAACAAAAACATCTGTCTTGAAAGCTCCAATTGTCCCAGCATCCACAGCTGGGGGGTGGGGGGCAGGGGAAAGCAGGTAAAGAAAGTGTTCCAGATTTCCACCACCCTTGAGAAAAAGTGCTTCCTGACTTCCCTCCTACATGGCCAACTTCTAATTTTAAGATTACATCCCCTCATTGCAAAAGCAGGGTAGGGAAAGGCCATGGAGTGATTTAGAAGTGAGGATAAGAATTCTGAATGCCACACATTGAATGCAGAGTGTATTCCAAATATAAACTTCAACAACACGCTCACAAGAGTCCAGGAAAGAGAGTCATTAAGATACTCAGAATATGGTTCAGCTACTGCAAGGAACAGAGTCAGTTTGTGAATAAATACACAAGATGATAAATTGCATTATATTATAGCTTTAAAAAATGAATTTACTGCACATAGATTGAGGGGTGGGCTGGATACAGCACAGCATTTAGTAAAGTAACATTACATAGTCTCCATTATGAAGTGGTCAGAAATACAAGACTCACCATGGAGAGATAAACATAGGAGGAATAGAGCTCCATGTTGATCTGCTTGTTGACAGCATCCTCACAGTCCTTGTGGTAATTCTGACACACTTGAGAAGCCATCCTAATTATTTTTTTTTTTCAAATCTAAACTTTGTTGAAGTAAGAAACTGGGATTTAACCAACCCCCCCCCCCCCCCCAAACTCCTGTATTTATACTGCTGGATAATCCAGGGCGTGGCCGCCTAGATGATGAGTGACATTCCTCAATACCCAATCAGAAGTGGCAGCCTCTCTCAGAGCACCAATCAAGTAAAGGGAGGAGGGGGAGATGACACCCAGAGCCGGTCAGAACTTTGAAAAATGAGTGTCATTGGCTGACAACGCAATAAAGACCCCAAGAGAAGGGGATAGTAGCATAGTGGTTAAGTTACTGTACTAATAATCCAGCTAGACCTTGACTAACAAAACGTGAGTTCAAATCCATCCACGGCAGCTGGGAAATTTATAGAAAATAAAATAAGGACCCCAATCGCCCTGACTTTCCTCAAACACAGTTTGAATATCTGGAATTTTAGGCTCATCAATTGGGACGATTAAATCATCAATCAGAAACACTTAAACCATAAGTGCCCCCCTTTTTAAAGGGGCACAAACAGTAAGTTCCAAATTATGACAAAACTAACATAAAAACTTTTTAAATTATAATTTAGTTCCCTGGATCCACTCTGCACTCCAGTCCCTCTGGTGCCCACCGGTTATGGAAAGCCTCAAAGGGAACCGTCAGACACTGCTTGCTCCCTCTTCAGGGACACCCAGGCATTGTTGTAGCCGCGGAAGTGTAGAATTCGCAATATATCGCGATTTTATTAATAAGGAGAAAACACAGAGTTTCGTTCAAACAGCTTTTATTTCAGCAGAATGCTGACAGGTTTAAAGTGGACACAAGCAGCCTGTAAAATGGCCGCCGCACCTCGTGACAGAACATTCTAGACTTTTCAACAGGCAGACAAGATGGCGTTCCAATAAACATTTGTGCAAGATCGATTAAGAGTCAGCACAGTGAAGATAATACACGAGACATTATGGGTTTGCAGTATACACATAGATACTGAAATCGGTCTCCCAGGTACAAAGGAAAGCCATTGTACCGAGTAATCAAGGGCCCATCCAAAAGACATTAATATGTAAAATCCCAACGACTCTACGATGAGAGAGCCGTTAGCAGGTAGTTATACAGGACACTTGGAAGCCCCAAACCCCCTCCAGGGAGATTACCGACCGATTTAACAATGGGAGAAATATTAACAGGTACTCAGACATTTACGAGTAGCCCCGAAACCCATTAAGAACGGAGATCACCCATACAAGACATTTGAGCGCCAGACCCTAAACAAAAGAATGGACATTATAGTTGGGCGGGAAACGGAAGATTTTGCACTATAATTGCAGGCTCCAAACCGTCCATTTTTCTCTTATCATCGTGGCTGCTCCTGTGCTCTTATCCGATCGATTCGTAACCTCGTGGCTGCTCCTGTGTACTCGTAGTTGGGCTCGCTCCTGCTTGCCTGTTGCCTCTTTTGAAAAGGACTGTTGAACTTTCTGATCCGTTCGGATCTACCTCGTGTCGCGTAACGAAGACCTATGTTGGTAACTGGCAGCGGAACCAAAGGCCCGAGATGAGATGAGATGAGATGAGATGAGATGAGATGAGAAGAGAGGAAGACCATATCCATCGCCACGGTCAGTAAATCCCGACCGCGCCTGTAGGTCGATTAGCCAAGTTTTCCTTGCCAGGAAGACTTCTTCGAACTTGTAACGAAACATATCGCATCGATGATATAACTGGACTGTGCCCAAAAGTAACTGGAATGTGAAAGCCACCAATACAGATCTTCATCACAGCAGACGTTCCAGCCTGCTAGCCGGAGCAGCAGAAGCAAGTAAACAAGTGGGACCAGGAGATCTCCTGACCGACACGTGGGTGCTGCGGTGAAAAACATCCGATCAGCTATTCGGAATTTCTCCGAGTTATCACGAGTGGTGAGCATGAGTCTCGAAATCCTACGAATCTAGTTTAGGATAGATATTGATAGGGGAGGGTTTAAGGATTAAGGATATTTGTAATGTGTGCCCCTATTTACGTTGTGCCGTTCGTTCCTCGTTTCCCTAAGATCGACTATATAACTGTTTGTAAGATTGTACTGTCATTAATCTGTGCTTATGACATGTATTTCATAATCTTAAGTATCATGCAATAAAGATTTTCCATTTCGTACCATTCAAACCGAGTCTACATGAGTTTCATCTCCATTACTGCTCTCGCATCTAAGTCCAGTGTCTAGAACCGTAAGGGAGAGTGATTCGAACCACTCACAGGTGTGTCTAGTGTTCCCAGACTGGCTGGAGACCAGAACAAGCAACAAGGCCTAGACCCGCACTGACATACAGGCTGCACAGAGCCGCGTGAACCTCACAGGCTGCGAGACACGCAGGGTCAGAATCCCTTACAGAAGGGAGGTGGGCAGCCGGAGCGAACACCCCCCCATCGACCGCGCTCTTCCTGGACCAGTTGAGGGCCGCCTTGCCCAGGTTAATTGAATCCTCCGTTGTTTGCGAGTCAGTGTCTTTTTAATAGTTCTGCGTGGTTCAGTGGGTTGGTCATTTCCAGGTATCTGCGGGTTTGAGGCAACATCCAAACAGATCAGTGAGTCTGCAAAGCGGGTCAGGCGAATGGAAAGTGCGTGTGATGAATGTGACAAACACAAGTGCTCAGAAGTAAGAGAGGAAATAGCAGAGGCTCTGACCATCATTTTCCAATCTTCTCTGGCTTCAGGTGTGGTGCCAGAGGACTGGAGGACCGCTAACGTGGTATCGTTGTTTAAAAAGGGACCATGTACAGCAGGCACCTCAAAGCTCTGCAGAGGTACCACCAACACTGCCTCTGCAAGATCCTGCAAATCCATTGGCAGGATAGGCGCACCAACGTCAGTGTTCTCGCTCAGGCCAACATCCCCAGCATCGAAGGTTTGACCACGCTCGATCAGCTCCGATGGACAGGTCACATTATCCGCATGCCCGATACGAGACTCCAAAAACAAGCGCTCTACTCGGAGCTCCGGCACGGCAAGAGAGCCCCAGGTGGGCAGAGGAAACGCTTCAAGGACACCCTCAAAGCCTCCTTGAAAAGGTGTAACATCCCCACCGACACCTGGGAATCCCTAGCCCAAGACCGCACAAAGTGGAGGAGAAGCATCCGGGAAGGCGCCGAACACCTCGAGTCTCTTCGCCAGGAGCAAGCAGAAGCCAAGCGCAGGCAGCGCAAGGAGCGCACGTCAACCCAAGCACCCAACCCACCCGCCCCTTCAACCACCGTCTGCCCCACCTGTGACAGAGACTGTAGGTCCCGCATTGGACTCATCAGTCACCTGAGAGCCCATTTTTAATGTGGAAGCAAGTCATCTTCAGTTCCGAGGGACTGCCTAAGAAAAAGAAGAAGAAGAAGAAGAAGTTTAAAAAGGGAGAAAGGGATAGACCGAATAATTACAGGCCAGTCAGCCTAACCTTGGTAGTGGGAAAATTATTGGAAACATTTCAGAGCGACAGGATAAATCTTCATTTAGAAAGACACGGATTAATCAGGGACAGTCAGCATGGATTTGTTGAGGGAAGGTCGTGTCTGACTAACTTGATTGAATTTTTTGAGGAGGTAACAAGGAGGGTCGATGAGGGTAGTGCGTTTGATGTAGTCTATATGGATTTTAGCAAGGTTTTTGATAAGGTTCTGCAAGGCAGACTGGTCATGAAAGTAAAAGCCCATGGGATCCAAGGCAAAGTGGCAAGTTGGATCCAAAATTGTCTCAGAGGCAGGAAACAAAGGGTCATTGTCGAAGGGTGTTTTTGTGACTGGAAGGCTGTTTCCAGTGGGGTTCCGCAGGGTTCAGTACTGGGTCCTTTGCTTTTTGTGATATATATCAATGATTTGGACTTGAATGTAGGAAGTATGATGACGAAGTTTGCAGATGATACAAAAATTGTCCGTGTGGTTGATAATGAAGAAAACTGAAGACTGCAGGAAGATATCAATGGACTGGTCAGGTGGGCAGAACAGTGGCAAATGGAATTGAATCTGGAGAAGTGTGAGGTAATGCATTTGTGGAGGGCTAACAAGGCAAGGGAATACATTATAAATGGTCGGACACCGAGAAGTGCAGAAGATCAGAGGGACCTTGGAGTGCATGTCCACAGATCCCTGAAGGTAGCTGGACAGGTAGATAAGGTGGTTAAGAAGGCATACGGGATACTTGCCTTTATTAGCCGAGGCATAGAATATAAGAGCAGGGAGGTTATGCTTGAAATGTATAAAACACTAGTTAGGCCGCAGCTAGAATACTGCGTGCAGTTCTGGTCACCACATTACAGGAAGGATGTGATTGCACTAGAGTGGGTGCAGAGGAGATGTACGAGGATGTTGCCTGGGCTGGGGAATTTTAGCTATGAGGAAAGATTGGATAGGCTGGGGTTGTTTTCTTTGGAACAGAGGAGGCTGAGGGGAGACCGAATTGAGGTGTATAAAATTATGAGGGGCCTAGATAGAGTGGATAGGAAGGGCCTATTTCCCTTAGCAGAAGGGTCGACAACCAGGGGGCATAGATTTAAAGTAATTGGTCAGAGGTTTAGAGGGGATTTGAGGAGAAATGTTTTCACCCAGAGGGTGGTGGGGGTCTGAAACTCACTGCCTGAAAGGGTGGTAGAGGCAGAAACCCTCATCACATTTAAAAAGTACTTGGATATGCACTTGAAGTGCCGTAACCTACAGGGCTACGGACCAAGTGCTGGAAAGTGGGATTAGGCTGGATAGCTCTTTGTCGGCCGGCATGGACAAGATGGGATGAA
The DNA here is from genome assembly GCA_030390025.1 of Squalus acanthias. Classification (NCBI taxonomy): domain Eukaryota; kingdom Metazoa; phylum Chordata; class Chondrichthyes; order Squaliformes; family Squalidae; genus Squalus; species Squalus acanthias. The sequence goes on from CM059450.1 coordinate 5,797,018, forward strand.
TGGCTCCTTCTGTGTTGTAAATTTCTATGATTCTATGATACTCCTTCACTTCCAAGTTTAGTGAGCACCTGTACGCACATCAGCTAGAATGTGGAGGGGACAGAGAAACATAGAAAAATAGGAGCAGGAGTAGGCCATTCGGCCCTTCGAGCCTGCTCCGCCATTCAATGTGATCATGGCTGATCCTCTATCTCAATACCATATTCCCGCTCTCTCCCCATACCCCTTGACGCCTTTTGTGTTTAGAAATCTATCTATCTCCTTGTTAAATATATTCAGTGACTTGGCCTCCACAGCCTTCTGTGGTAGAGAATTCCACAGGGACCATGGGATGTTGAGTTCTTTTTATGTTACCATGAAATTTTACAAGCAATGAAATGGACTGTAGTCCAAAAAGAAAGAAAGACTTGCCCCCGAATATCTCCTTGCACCTGGACTTCATTGTGGAAGCCTCGGGAATGTTTATCCACTCAGAAAGAAGAAAGACTTGCATTTCTATAGCGCCTTTCATGGCCTCAGGACGTCCCAAAGCGCTTTACAGCCAATGAAGTACTTTTTGAAGTGTAGTCACTGTTGTAATGTGGGAAACACGGCAGCCAATTTGCGCACAGCAAGCTCCCATAAACAGCCATGTGATAATGACCAGATCATCTGTTTTAATGATGCTGGTTGAGGGATAAATATTGTCCAGGACACCGGGGAGAACTCCCCTGCTCTTCTTCGAAATAGCATCCAGAAATCTTTTACGTCCACCTGAGAGAGCAGACGGGGCCTCGGTTGAACATCTCATCCGAAAGACGGCACCTCCGACAGTGCAGCACTCCCTCAGCACTGCACTGAGAGTGTCAGCCTAGATTTTGTGCTCAAGTCTCTGGAGTGGGGACTTGAACCCATGACCTTCTGACTCAGAGATGAGAGTGCGACCCACTGAGTCCATCTGACTGATCCCTGAAACTAAAAGCTCTCAGTCACCCACTCCACCAATATCTATCTCAATCATCTGTAAATTCTCCACGTTATCTGCCTCCACGGTCCCCTGACTCATCTCCCGTGTTGGTAGCTTGTGGCCTGGAGCCAGTTAATTTATATTTCAACTGTCAATTACCTTTTCCTAGTATCAGCTGTGGCTCAGTGGGCAGCACACTCGCCTCTGAGTCAGAAGGTTGTGGGTTCAAGTCCCACTCCAGGAACCTAAGCACATGAAGCTAGGCTGACACTCCAGTGGAGTGCTACACTGTTGGAGGTACTGTCTTTTGGATGAGATGTTAAACTGAGGCCCTGTCTGCCCTCTCAGGTGGATGTAAAAGATTCTATGGCACCATTTCAAAGAAGAGATGGGGAGTTATCCCCGGTATCCTGGGGCCGATATTTCTCCCTCAACCAACAGAACAAAAACAGATTATCTGGTCATTTTCACATTGCTGTTTGTGGGAGCTTGCTGTGCACAAATTGGCTGCCACATTTCCCACATTACAACAATGACTACACTTCAAAAGTACTTTGTTGGCTGTAAAGTGCATTGAGACGTCCAATGGTCATGAAAGGCGCTATAGAAATGCAAGTCTTTCTTTCTTTTCCCTAGTCTCATTCTTTTGTATTTTCCCACATTAAATGCCATTTTCCACCCACCTGTCCCGATCCCTTTGTATTTGTAGGTCCGCCTCACCCCTATTATTAGATTCACGTCAGCTTTAAATGATGGTTAACTGTGTATGTGTGTTTTTGTAATGTTTTAAATATGACCTTTTGTACGAGTACATTCCATGCATTTTACACGTACTGTGGTAAGTCTAGTCTATCCGCCGGGGAAAGGATGTTTGAGTTAAGCTGACGGGATTGGGGGGATTGCGGGAAGAGAGAGGCAATCACTGTGTCTACTCTTTTTGAGCAACCCATAAACAAACAGACTGTAACTAAACTCAAAACATTAAAATGAAACTTCACAAATTAAATTGAAAGTTGGTGCCGGGGCTGATGATGCACTCCAGTCCCTGCAGTGCCTACCGGTCGCGGAAGGCTGCGAGCGTGCCGGCAGACACAGTGTGCTCCATCTCCAGGGCCACCCGGGCGTGAACGTGGCCACGGAAGAGGCAGGCAGTCGGACCGACCGCCCGCTGCCTGGACCAGTTAATGGCCTTTTTGCCAGGCCCAGGAGCAGTCCTATGAGGAGGTCCTCCGATCTGCCCGCTCCCCTCCGCACCGGTTGACCGAAGATAAGGAGCGTGGGACTGAAATGCAGCAAAAAATTGAGCAGCTCCTTCAAATAATGAATGACAGAGGGGCTGCAACCTCTCACATTCCATCTAAACACAGCCCAGTGTAGCTCTTGTCTGAAGTAAACCAAATGTTACAGAAAATAAGCAACCACTCAAATTTACAAGGAGACAAAATCCAGTCCAATGTTGAAGAGTTTATTTACAGTTAGTGACAGTTGATATTACATTAAGAGCCCAGGTCTCACAGCTCTTTGTACAAAGTCACACAACCCATCATTCCCTGAAGGACAGGGTCTCACAATTAGATAAACACGAGTACTGAACACAATAAGCTTCAGTCACTCTCCCCCAGGGTGTGCTTGTCAAACAGGTACTCTCCCAGGCCATTCTCAGGGGCTCCCAGTCTCTTCAGGTTGGTGATGTGATCTCCCAGCTTCTTGATCATCTTCACTTGCTCATCCAAGTAGTGGGTCTCCAGGAAGTCACACAACTGAAAGAAAGCAACAACACTAGTTATGGCCAGTAGCAGATATCAAGGAACATCTGAGCTTCCCCTCTCCCTCCCAAGTTGGGATTTTAATCCTCTTGGACTGGATGATAATCAACTGGTGTAATTGAGATGGATGTAAATTTGCTTAAATGATCCAGTAATTCCTGTACAATAGATGCTTAGATCCTGGAAACACTGCGACACATTTATTCGCAATGTCCACATTAGGCCAACCGTCCCATCCTCTCCCCAACCCCCTGAAGGACCCAGGAGAGACACCCCAACATAAAGCGATTGGGCATGGAGATATTTGAATAGGCTCAAGGACAGCAAGGTTCCACCACCTCCAACATGCCCAAAAACCCACATTAAGAACTTACATGTGGGTCAGTGCTCCCAGTGGAGAGTTTGTGCAGATCCAGCAGACTCTGGTTGACATTCTTCTCCATCTGCAGAGCTCTCTGCATCACCTCCAGACCATTGCTCCACTCATCCTGCTCTGGTTTCTGAAGGGGAAAGTCACAGTTCGCTTACAATGAATGAAACAAAAAATACATGAGACAGTACAAGGAAAACAGGGGTGAAAAGCAGACAGAAGTCCATGTTACCATGAACCAATGTGTCACAGGAATACAGAATTACTGCATTAAGCCACTAGAACCATGGAATCAAATTGGAACTAATTGCTTTAGAAAGTATTGGAAACAAGGGGATCCCGACAGAGGGGCACTCATTTATTGAATCTAACCTTGATGTCCTCCAAGATGATTCGGCCTCCACGCCGATTCTGGAATTTCATCAGTTTCTCAGCGTGCTCACGTTCCTCATGTGACTGCTCCTTGAGGAACTCAGCAAAGTGACGCAGGGCAACGTCATCCCGGTCAAAGTAATAGGACTGTAGAGAGAATTTTAAACAGCTTCATCAGACCTAGATCTTCATATACACAATGCAAGATTATTATTTTTACCCCTCGTTAGAGAGTTCTTCACCTTGCAAAAATAGATACCATTGGTTAACTAGCAAAATGCAATTCACTTCACAAATCTGAACATGTATAGCATCCCCTCCCTATATAAAAAAAATTCAACTAGAAACAAAAAGCAACTAGGGATTACAACTCATGTCAAGTCAAACCTAAACATCTGGGCAAGTAACATCTTACTTTCTCAGAAGAAAAACCTCTTCATTCTAGTAGTTTTACAATCTGCAATTTAGTATTAGAGAGATCTAACTAGCGTGGAAGGATTCTCAAAGTTAGGCCACAGCTGGAATACTGTGTGCAGTTCTGGTCACCACACTATAGGAAGGATGTGATTGCATTGGAGGGGGTACAGAGGAGATTCACCAGGATGTTGCCTGGGCTGCAGCACTTCAGCTATGAAGATAGACTGGACAGGCTGGGGTTGTTTTCCTTGGAGCAGAGAAGGCTGAGGCAGGACCGGATTGAGGTGTACAAAATTATGAGGGGCATAGATAGAAAAGGAACTTCTCCCTTTAGTAGAGGGGTCAATAACCAGGGGGGCATAGTTTCAAGGTAAGGGGCAGGATGTTTAGAGGGGATTTGAGGAAAAACTTTCACCCAGAGGGTGGTTGGAATCTGGAACTCACTGCCTGAAAGGGTGGTAGAGGCAGGAATCCTCAACATTCCAGAGGCATTTAGATAAGCACTTGAAACACCATAGCATACAAGGCTACAGACCAAGTGATGGAAAATGGGATTAGAATAGATAGGGCTTGATGGCCGGCACAGACACGATGGGCCTCTTTCTATGATGTATAACTGAGTCTATGACTACTTAAAGTCCAATTAAAAGAGAAAGCTAGTGTGGACCTGCCAATATTTCACTCACTAGTCACCCCACTGAAACTGAACTTTGTCACATGTCAACAAGCATTTAACCAGGTTTGTGCTCGTCTGTTAAACTCAGGCAGCAGCCAAGCTAGTTTCATATGTAAAACCCTTCAATAGAGTGCAGCTGCTACAAGGAGCAGGCCATTAACTCAACAAGATCACTGCCCAAAGATTTCTTCCCCAGGTAAGGAAGTCAAGAGAAATATAGTTTAAAGCCAGTTCATTGAACTGGAGAATTTCCAGCTTTTCAGAATACAACAACAAGAAATACAAGACTCACCATGGAGAGATAAACATAGGAGGAATAGAGCTCCATGTTGATCTGCTTGTTGATAGCATCCTCACAGTCCTTGTGGTAGTTCTGACGCACTTGGGAGGCCATCTTCACTATTTTCTGTTAATACTATTACTGCTCACTATCACCTAGAAAGTTCTAAAACTGACCCTTTCTACCACAAGCTCTTGAATTTATACTACTGGGACAGCCTGCATTCAAACCAGGAATGACATCACCAATGATGATTGACAATCCCTGAGAGCCAATCAGGAATCGCTCCTGAATCCAGGCACCAATTAACAAAGGAGAGGGTGTGTGGGGGAGGAGGGGGTGAGACCCAGAGCCAATCAGAGCTTTGGAAAACCGGCAGATTTGGGAGATCAGTCTCGGTCATGTCACTGCTTTTGGGTTCCTTGACCTTCTTCAAATCTGAAAGTCTCTCATTTGAATTAAATGACAATTTGCTGCTTTCGCTGAAGGGGCTTTTCATAATCTGGCCAAGTTTGTTGCTTGCAAGGAACTGTGGTGCCGAGACAATACTCAAAGCAATCAAGTCGTCTTGAGTGAATTTGCAAACCAGCCATTGGAGAGAGAAATGGGAATGAGAGAATGAGAGGGAGTGAACGTTACTGAACACAGTGTCACCCACAGACACGTCTCCATTTGCTCCAGCGTGTTTTGGGGCAGGCTTGATGGACCAGCTGGTCTTTTTCTGCCTGTCAATTTGGTACGTTAGATGAGTCCTTTTACAGCCAGCGTTGAATGAGGCGAAAGAATATTTGAATCTGATTGAAATGACGAGACTCAGATGTGCTCTAACTGTGGCTCATTATCGATACATACAGCACAGAAGGAGGCCATTCGGCCTAACGTGCCTGTGCCGACTCTTTGAAAGAGCCACCCAATTAGTCCCACTCCACTGCTCTTTCCCCATAGCCCTGCAAATCTTTTCCTTTTCCAGTATAGATCCAATTCCCTCTTCAAAGTTACTATTGAATCTGCTTCCACCAGCCTTTCAGGCAGTGCATTCCAGATCACAACTTGCTGCGTAAAAATAATTCTCATCTCTCCCCTCTGGTTCTTTTGCCTTTCATGTTGGTGTTTCTGTGATCCAAAGCCTTGACATCTGGTTTCATTGCAGAAGTGGTTCAGTCCTGCATTAGGTGACGAGAAGCGTTCTCTTGGATTAAAACTCAGTTTTAGATGGGCCGGACGGGGTGGCAGTGATTCAGATCTGGAGCCACCAATCACGCCACAGGCACTACACTGACGGGAGAGATGCCACCAATGAGCACAGTTGACCCACCTGAACCGAAATCGTATCTGGGTATTTACACCTGTATTGGTCAAAAGGGATCCGAGATGCGGTGAATGTCCTGCGGTGGCGAAGCGCTTTGACCGGACTGATGGACATCACATGGTCACACTCAATGGCCACCCAGGTGGGCACCAGACACTTCAATTGAGGCCTGTGGTTCCTGGTTCTGAGGGGGCTTTTGATTGATCCTTTCCACAGGACCGCTTTCATTTCAGTATCACTACCTCGAGGGAGTAGGAATGTCGATCGGTACAAAAAGCCCAGGGTGGGGAGAAGCATCCTTTGCCATTTATGAATTTTCATACAACAGCAAAGATCGAATGTGACTGGAAATGTCTTTCATCGAAGCAAAGACATTAACGTGGAATGACTGAAGACAGCAATTTCACTGCACTGACTGCAGTTCTCAACTCAGTTCCTAAATTAACTTGTAAACACTGGTGTATTGCAGTATCAACATTTGAATCCATTCCTAGGAGTTAAGGAGACAAATGGTGATGCAATTAGATTTGGAAAGGATGATTGCTATTTGAAATGCACAGTGGGGCTAAATATAAATGGATGCATTTATGGAGGAGCTGCTGGTATTGGGTTTATTACTTGATGAAACAGAAAGTGTTGAGCAGGAGAACTATCTATTTAACTGCCAGTGGATTTCACACTTCTTTCAGCCTTAATCTGTCACATTTACACCACCTCTAGCCTTGCATATCTCTTAATGTCTCTTCATCTCCCCCTTTGTTCTTTTATCCCCTCCCCCTTTTCCCAGCTTTACTCTGGCCTTAAATCTATTTGATTTCCGGCTCTTCACAGTTCTGACGAAAGGTCATCGACCTGAAACGTTAACTCTCTTTCTCTCTCCACGGATGCTGCCTGGCCTGCTGAGTTTTTCCAGCTTTTTCTGTTGTTATTTCAGATTTCCAGCATCCGCAGTATTTTGCTATCGTATTAGTGTTTGGTTCACTGCCACCTCTCTTCTAGGAATGCCTACCTTGAAGAAGTTCTGCTCTTCTCTTCGACGGGATTTCCGTTTGGCTCTTCAACCTTGTTCATCTTCATTGATTTCAGTTTCCCTTCTCGTGTTTGATCAGGTATCTTCCAAGACTCGGTTTCACAGCCACATTACTTTCCTCAGCAACTGTCTCCGGTTCCGACTTATCCCACGTGGATTCCAACTAAACTTCCACCCTTCGTGTTTCGGATCAACCCAGGATTACAAATATCTCCAAGATATTCATTGTTCCTCGAACTACTGCTCTCGCCGCATCTTGAGATCCACGCTCAACGCCATGCGGCGCCACATGAACACTCTCGACCTCTCTCTTCAGCAGCACCGACGCACTCTATCTCAAAGCTGTCCGGGTCCACAGTTCCATTTCATCCTTAGACTCATCCGACGCTTCAACAAAAAACTTTTCTTCTTCCTTTCCGATGTCAAGGATCGCAAGCTTCAACAACTCTCGGACACTAACGCCCCTCCGGAACCTTCTTCCCCTTCACTTTCCTCTGACCCCCCTTCTCCCAATCTCACTCCCTGCCGCGTTTTCACTATCCCCTCTGACCTTCCCCTCTCTGACTCCGAACGATCAGTCCTCAGCAAAGGCCTGACCTTCATCCCCTTACGCCCCCATCTCAATGAATTTCGAGCTCGGCACGATGCTGAGCTCTTTTTCCGCCGCCTCCGTCTCCGTGCCCACTTCTCTGGCCAGGAGTCTTCCCCCCGCACGGCTGACCCTTTCTCCCGCTTTCAGAATTCTCGTTCCACCTGGACCCCTCCCTCTGGCCTCTTACCCTCTCTAGATCTTTTCATTGCTAACTGCCGCCGTGACATCAGCCAGCTCAATTTCTCTGCTCCCCTCACTCACTCCAACCTACCTCCCTCTGAACTTGCAGCACTCCATTCTCTCCGATCCAACCCTGACATTGTCATTAAACCTGCTGACAAGGGTGGCGCTGTTGTTGTTTGGCGAACCGACCTCTACCTAGCGGAAGTTGAACGCCAACTCTCTGACACCTCCTCCTACCTCCACCTGGACCATGACCCCACTACTGAACATCAAGCCACCGTGTCCAAGACCGTCACTGACCTCATCTCCTCTGGAGATCTTCCCCCCACGGCCGCCAACCTCATAGTTCCCCAACCGCGCACAGCCCGCTTCTACCTCCTTCCCAAGATCCACAAACAGGACTGCCCCGGTAGACCCATCGTTTCAGCCTGTTCTTGCCCCACGGAACTTATCTCTTCCTATCTCGACTCTATTTTTTCTCCCCTTGTCCAGTCTCTTCCCACCTACATCCGCGACTCTTCCGATGCCCTCCGCCATTTTAACAGTTTCCAGTTTCCCGGCCCCAACCGTCTCCTCTTCACTATGGACGTACAATCCCTCTACACCTCCATTCCCCACCAGGATGGCTTGAGGGCGCTCCGCTTCTTCCTTGAACAGAGGCCCAACCAGTCCCCATCCACCACCACCCTCCTCCGCCTGGCTGAACTTGTTCTCACATTGAACAACTTCTCCTTTGACTCTACCCATTTCCTCCAAATTAAAGGTGTTGCTATGGGTACCCGCATGGGTCCTAGCTATGCCTGCCTTTTCGTGGGATATGTGGAACACTCTTTGTTCCAGTCCTACTCGGGTCCCCTCCCTCACCTCTTTTTCCGGTACATTGATGACTGTATCGGTGCCGTCTCCTGCTCTCGCCCTGAACTAGAACATTTCATTCACTATGCTTCCAATTTCCACCCTTCCCTCACCTTCACATGGTCCATCTCTGACTCTTCCCTTCCCTTCCTCGACTTCTCCATCTCCATCTCTGGGGATAGGTTATTGACTAACATTCACTACAAGCCCACTGACTCCCACAGCTACCTGGACTACACTTCCTCCCACCCCGCCTCCTGTAAGGACTCTATTCCATTCTCCCAGTTTCTCCGTCTCCGCCGCATATGCTCTGATGATGCCACCTTCCATACCAGTGCTTCCAACATGTCTTCCTTTTTCCTCAACCGAGGATTCCCCTCTACCGTGGTCGACACGGCCCTTGACCATGTCCGTTCTATCTCCCGCACTTCTGCCCTCACCCCTGCCCCTCCCTCCCAGAACCACGATAGGGTTCCCCTTGTCCTCACCTTTCACCCCACCAGCCTCCACATTCAACGGATCATCCTCCGCCATTTCCGCCACCTCCAGCGTGATCCCACCACCAAACACATCTTCCCCTCACCTCCCCTTTCAGCATTCCGCAGGGACCGCTCCCTCCGCGACACCCTAGTCCACTCCTCTACCACCCCCAGCACCCCTTCCCCTTCGCCCGGCACCTTCCCGTGCACGCGCAGGAGATGCAACACATGCCCTTATACCTCCACTCTTCCCACTGTCCAGGGCCCCAAACACCCCTTCCAGGTGAAACAGCGATTTACTTGTACTTCCTGCAATTTAGTATACTGTATTCGCTGCTCACGATGTGGTATCCTCTACATTGGGGAGACCAAACGCAGATTGGGTGACCGCTTTGCGGAACACCTCCGTTCAGTCCGTAAGGGGGACCCCGAGCTCCCGGTGGCCTGTCACTTTAATTCACCGCTTCACTCCCACTCTGACCTCACCGTCCTCGGCCTATTACACTGTTCCACGGAAGCGCAGCGTAAGCTCGAGGAACAGCACCTCATCTTTCGTTTAGGCACGCTACAGCCCTCTGGACTCAATATCGAGTTCAACAATTTTAGATCATAACCTCAGCTCCAATCACATTTATATTTTATTTTTTCCACCCTTTTATTTGCCCCCCCCACCTTTTTTTTCCTCCTAGAAGCTGGCAGCTGTCCTTCATTCTGCCAGTGGATTTCACACTTCTTTCAGCCTTAATCTGTCACATTTACACCACCTCTAGCCTTGCATATCTCTTAATGTCTCTTAATGTCTCTTCATCTCCCCCTTTGTTCTTTTATCCCCTCCCCCTTTTCCCAGCTTTACTCTGGCCTTAAATCTATTTGATTTCCGGCTCTTCACAGTTCTGACGAAAGGTCATTGACCTGAAACGTTAACTCTCTTTCTCTCTCCACGGATGCTGCCTGGCCTGCTGAGTTTTTCCAGCGTTTTCTGTTATTTCAGATTTCCAGCATCCGCAGTATTTTGCTATCGTATCTATTTAACTTGCTTGGTGTTTTAAGTTATTTGCTTTGTGCATTTAATGAAATGCATTTAATCCTTCCCAAAGGATTACATTTTGTTAGAGTACAGTTCCACAGATGTAACTTTCCTTTACTGCCTTACCCAATTCCATATTCAAGTGGGAGCCTAGATGGATAAGTTAATCAAGGGAGGATATAGAGAGAGCGCGTGCTCTGTTACAAAACCAGGTTCAATTCTCTCCTGAAAAGGAATCCACACTTTCTTCCCTGAGAGGCCAGTGCGTAAATATGGCATTTCAGGTGGATATCCCCATTGTAGTCCCCTTTAGTACCATGGGTTCAGGGAGCTCAGACATTGCTGGTGTCCACAGCCTTTGCTACTTTGCCCACAAAGCTGATCAGAAAGTCTATAGCATCAGTTATGAATTTGGTTTAGTGAGCGACCCGCAGTGCATTCCACAGTAATAACTCAGAATGGGATTGGTACGGCTACAAGCTTACTAAAAAAAAAAACCCTAAATTTCTCTTTCCAGGGCAGAGATCATTGTTAATTAGGATTGAGCCTTGGACTGAAATGGTGTAACACTGATTGACTGGAAAACATTCCGTGCACTTCAACATTACAGCAGCTGATATTTTGTTATATTGAGGAGTTAAAGAGAGTTGCCATTGATGCAAAGGGCAGAGAGAATATTCATCACCGGTGGGAGCAGTTACTTGTATTCAACTGCCTTGGCCCCGAGCTCTATCGTTCCCTCCCCAAACTTCTCTCTCCACCGAGACATTCCTTAAAACCTACCTCTCTTAGCTTTTGGGCACCTGTCCTGTCTCAGGTAGCTTGGTGTCAGATTGTGTTTGGTAACACTTGCTGTGAAATGCCTTGGGACAATTTACTACGTTAAAAAGGAGCTATATAAAGACAAGTCATATTACAGCATTTCTCTTTACAACAAGTGCAACACAATCATGGAAATGCATGAATACAATTTGCGCTCAAGGTATACACAGAATTGAAGTTAGGCCCTGAATATCCAGCTCAATACATCAGAATTACACGAGAAGGAGAGAGGAAAATAAAGCAGCTACACAGCCCCGTGTAGCACGTGTCTGATGTAAACCAAATTATGGTAATCAGAAAATAAGCAACCACTCAAATTTACAAGGAGACAAAATCCAGTCCAATGTTGGAGTTTATTTACAGTTAGTGACAGTTGTTATTACATTAAGAGCCCAGGTCTCAGCTCTTTGTACAAAGTCACACAACCCATCGTTCCCTGAAGGACAGGGTCTCAATTAGATAAACACAAGTACTGAACACAATAAGCTTCAGTCACTCTCCCCCAGGGTGTGCTTGTCAAACAGGTACTCTCCCATGCCATTCTCAGGGGCTCCCAGTCTCTTCAAGTTGGTGATGTGATCTCCAAGCTTCTTGATCATCTTCACTTGCTCATCCAAGTAGCGGGTCTCCAGGAAGTCACACAACTGGAAAGAGGGAAACTAGTTATGTCCAAGAGCAGATTTCAAGGAACATCCGAGCTTCCCCCTGGAGAGTTTAATCCACTTGGACCGCAGGATAGTATAGTGGTGCAATTGAGATTAATGGAATTACTGCATCATTAGATTAAACTTCCTGCACAATAGGGGCATAGATCCTAGAATCACACGGACACATTTACTAGTCAATGTCCACAGTAGGCCAACCTCCCACCACTCAAAAACCGAAAAGGCACCAATACAAAGCTATTGGGCATGGAGATCCTTTGAATAGACTCAAGGACAGCAAGGTTCCACCACCTCCAACTTAACCAAAAGCCCACATTACAGCATCAAGAACTTACATGAGGGTCTGTCCTCTCCGTGGAGAGTTTGTGCAGATCCAGCAGACTCTGGTTGACATTCTTCTCCAGCTGCAGAGCTCTCTGCATCGCCACCAGACCATTGCTCCACTCATCCTGCTCTGGTTTCTGGAAAGGGAAATTCAGACAGTTCACTGTACAATGGATTAAACAAACAAGCAAGTATTGAAGGAAATTAGGGGTGCAAATGTCTAATGTTACCATGAACCAATGTGTTAGAAGAAAATAGAACTACTGCATTAAGCCAACACAACTACTGGAGTCAAATAACAGATGTATTAAGGGGATGCTAGATAAGTACTAGGGAGAGGTGTACAGAAGGATAGGCAGATAGGGCTAGATGAAGCACGGTGGGAGGTGGCTCGTGGAGTATAAACTCCGTCATGGACCCACTTGGCCAAATGGCCTGTTTGTGTTGTAAATTGGAACCAATTGCTTTAGAAAGTATTTGAAACAATCAGTCTAAGGGAATCCAGACAGAAGGTCACTCGTTTATTGAGCCAAACCTTGATGTCCGCCAAGATGATTCGGCCTCCACGCCGATTCTGGAATTTCATCAGTTTCTCAGCATGCTCCTGTTCCTCATGTGACTACTCCTTGAAGAACTCGGCAAAGTGACGCAGGGCAACATCATCCCGGTCAAAGTAGAAGGACTATGGAGAGATCAGATAAATAGTTAGGTATCCCATGGCAGATCTATCATGGGAATTGTACATAAAGACAGCCAACCTGGATTTTGCTTTCTTACAAAAGGGTTCAACTCACTGAACTTGTTGTACATGAAAACTAGCACAGGCCTACTTACTTCACTAACCTGGTAGAGAGTGGACAATCTTACCCCTAGCAATAGGGAAACTAGCCAATGGAAACAGCAAAAGAACCAGAGGCAACATGTGGAAACTCTTAAATGCATGCACTGCCTGAAAGGGTGGTGGAAGCAGATTAAATAGTAACATTCAATTATGGGCCCAGATCTATTGCTAAGGGGCACTAGAAGCAAACCCATTAAAGTAGAGATCTAGTCACATTGCACAATTCACATCATACATCAAAGAGGAGAAACTGGTCTGAGTCTTACTGGCTACATTCATCCCATGGAACTCAAATTACCACAAACAGCATTAGTTTGGCACCTTCAACACTAATATGCATTTCAGAGAGAACCAGATACCAAGGAATAAAGGTTCATAAACCTTCAGAATTTGAAGTGCTCAGTCAAGGTCAAGAAGGAGGAAAGCAGAGGAGTTAAGGGAGAGTTCCACTGAGTGGGGTCAAAATGGCTGAAGGCTTCACCACCAGTAAAGCAAAGGGAGTTAGAGAAAAGACAGAAGGGCACAAACTGGTACTTAAAACTAGGAGGTTAAGAATATTAGGCGCAGGAGTAGGCCATTCAGCCACTCAAGCCTGCTCCACCATTCAATTTGATCATGGCTGACTTGTAGCTTTACTCCATCCCCCTGGAGACCCTTACCCAACAAAAACATCTGTCTTGAAAGCTCCAATTGTCCCAGCATCCACAGCTGGGGGGTGGGGGGCAGGGGAAAGCAGGTAAAGAAAGTGTTCCAGATTTCCACCACCCTTGTGTGAAAAAGTGCTTCCTGACTTCCCTCCTAAATTGCCAACTTCTAATTTTAAGATTACATCCCCTCATTGCAAAAGCAGGGTAGGGAAAGGCCATGGAGTGATTCAGAAGTGAGGATAAGAATTCTGAATGCCACACATTGAATGCAGAGTGTATTCCAAATATAAACTTCAACAACACGCTCACAAGAGCCCAGGAAAGAGATTCATTAAGATACTCAGAATATGGTTCAGCTACTGCAAGGAACAGAGAGGCAGTTTGTGAATAAATACACAAGATGATAAATTGCATTATATTATAGATTTAAAAAATGAGTTTACTGCACATAGATTGAGGGGTGGGCTGGATACAGCACAGCACTTAGTAAAGGAACATTACATAGTCTCCACTATGAAGTGGTCAGAAATACAAGACTCACCATGGAGAGATAAACATAGGAGGAATAGAGCTCCATGTTGATCTGCTTGTTGACAGCATCCTCACAGTCCTTGTGGTAGTTCTGACGCACTTGAGAAGCCATCCTAATTATTTATTTTAAATCTAAGCTTTGTTGAAGTAAGAAGCTGGGATTTAACCAACCCCCCAAACTCCTGTATTTATACTGCTGGATAATCCAGGGCGTGGCCGCGTAGATGATGAGTGACATTCCTCAATACCCAATCAGAAGTGGCAGCCTCTCTCAGAGCACCAATCAAGTAAAGGGAGGAGGGGAGATGACTCCCAGAGCCGGTCAGAACTTTGAAAAATGAGTGTCATTGGCTGACAACGCAATAAGGACCCCAAAGGAAGGGGATGGTAGCATAGTGGTTAAGTTATTGCACTAGTTAATCCAGAGGCCTCGATTAATGAGCCGTGAGTTCAAATCCATCCATGACAGCTGGGAAATTTATAGGAAAAAACAATAAGGATCCCAATCACCCTGATGTTCCTCAAACACAGTTCAAATATCTGGGATTTTAGGCTAATCAATTGGGACGATTAAATCATCAATCAGAAACATTTAAACCATAAGTGCCCCCCTTTTAAAGGGGCACAAACAATAAGTTCCAAATTATGACAAAACTAACATAAAAACTGTTTAAATTATGATTTAGTTCCCTGGATCCACTCTGCACTCCAGTCCCTCTGGTGCCCACCGGTTATGGAAAGCCTCAAAGGGAACCGTCAGACACTGCGTGCTCCCTCTTCAGGGACACCCAGGCATTGTTGTAGCCGCGGAAGGGAGGCGGGCAGCCGGAGCGAACACCCCCCCATCGACCGCGCTCTGCCTGGACCAGTTGAGGGCCACCTTGCCCAGGTTAATTGAATTCCGTTGTTTGCGAGTCAGTGTCTTTTTAATAGTTCTGCGTGGTTCAGTGGGTTGGTCATTTTCAGGTATCTGCGGGTTTGAGGCAACATCCAAACAGATCAGTGAGTCTGCAAAGCGGGTCAGGCGAATGGAAAGTGCGTGTGAAGAATGTGACAAACACAAGTGCTCAGAAGTAAGAGGGGAAATAGCAGAGGCCTTGACCATCATTTTCCAATCTTCTCTGGCTTCAGGTGTGGTGCCAAAGGACTGGAGGACTGCTAACGTGGTACCGTTGTTTAAAAAGGGACCATGTACAGCAGGCACCTCAAAGCACTGGAGAGGTACCACCAACGCTGCCTCTGCAAGATCCTGCAAATCCATTGGCAGGATAGGCGCACCAACGTCAGTGTTCTCGCTCAGGCCAACATCCCCAGCATCGAAGCTTTGACCACACTTGATCAGCTCCGATGGACGGGTCACATCGTCCGCATGCCCGATACGAGACTCCCAAAACAAGCGTTCTACTCGGAGCTCCGGCACGGCAAGAGAGCCCCAGGTGGGCTGAGAAAACGCTTCAAGGACACCCTCAAAGCCTCCTTGAAAAAGTGTAACATCCCCACCGACACCTGGGAATCCCTGGCCCAAGACCGCACAAAGTGGAGGAGAAGCATCCGGGAAGACGCTGAACACCTCGAGTCTCTTCGCCGGGAGCAAGCAGAAGCCAAGCGCAGGCAGCACAAGGAGCGCACGTCAACCCAAGCACCCCACCCACCCGCCCCTTCAACCACCGTCTGCCCCACCTGTGACAGAGACTGTAGGTCCCGCATTGGACTCATCAGTCACCTGAGAACTCATTTTTAATGTGGAAGCAAGTCATCCTCGGTTCCGAGGGACTACCGAAGAAAAAGAAGAAGCAGAAGAAGTTTAAAAAGAGAGAAAGGGATAGACCGAATAATTACAGGCCAGTCAGCCTAACCTCGGTGATGGGAAAATTATTGGAAACATTTCTGAGCGACAGGATAAATCTTCATTTAGAAAGACACGGATTAATCAGGGACCGTCAGCATGGATTTGTTAAGGGAAGGTCATATCTGACTAACTTGATTGAATTTTTTGAGGAGGTAACAAGGATGGTCGATGAGGGTAGTGCGTTTGATGTAGTCTATATGGATTTTAGCAAGGCTTTTGATAAGGTCCTGCAAGGCAGACTGGTCACAAAAGTAAAAGCCCATGGGATCCAAGGCAAAGTGGCAAGTTGGATCCAAAATTGTCTCAGAGGCAGGAAACAAAGGGTCATTGTCGAAGGGTGTTTTTGTGACTGGAAGGCTGTTTCCAGTGGGGTTCCGCAGGGTTCAGTACTGGGTCCTTTGCTTTTTGTGGTATATATCAATGATTTGGACTTGAATGTAGGAAGAATGATTAAGAAGTTTGCAGATGATACAAAAATTGTCCGTGTGGTTGATAATGAAGAAAGCTGAAGACTGCAGGAAGATATCAATGGACTGGTCAGGTGGGCAGAACAGTGGCAAATGGAATTGAATCTGGAGAAGTGTGAGGTAATGCATTTGTGGAGGGCTAACAAGGCAAGGGAATACGCTATAAATGGTAGGACACTGAGAAGTGCAAAAGATCAGAGGGACCTTGGAGTGCATGTCCACAGATCCCTGAAGGTAGCTGGACAGGTAGATAAGGTGGTTAAGAAGGCATATGGGATTCTTGCCTTTATTAGCCGAGGCATAGAATATAAGAGCAGGGAGGTTATGCTTTAACTGTATAAAACACTAGTTAGGCTGCAGCTAGAATACTGCGTGCAGTTCTGGTCACCACATTACAGGAAGGATGCGATTGCACTAGAGAGGGTGCAGAGGAGATTTACGAGGATGTTGCCTGGGCTGGGGAATTTTAGCTATGAGGAAAGATTGGATAGGCTGGGGTTGTTTTCTTTGGAACAGAGGAGGATGAAGGGAGACCGAATTGAGGTGTATAAAATTATGAGGGGCCTAGATAGAGTGGATAGGAAGGAGCTATTTCCCTTAGCAGAAGGGTCGACAACCAGGGGGCATAGATTTAAAGTAATTGGTCGGAGGTTCAGAGGGGATTTGAGGAGAATTTTTTTCACCCAGAGGGTGGTGGGGGTCTGGAACTCACTGCCTGAAAGGGTGGTAGAGGCAGAAACCCTCATCACATTTAAAAAGTACTTGGATATACTCTTTAAGTGCTGTAACCTACAAGGCCACGGACCAAGAGCGGGAAAGTGGGATTAGGCTGAAATAGCTCTTTGTCGGCCGGCACGAACAAGATGGGCCGAATGGCTCCTCCTGTGCTGTAAATTTCTATGATTCTATGATATTCCTTCACTTCCAGGTTTAGTGAGCACCTGTACACACATCAGCTAGAATGTGGAGGGGACACAGAAACATAGAAAAATAGGAGAAGGAGTAGGCCATTCGGCCCGTCGAGCCTGCTCCGCCATTCAATATGATCATGGCTGATCCTCTATCTCAATACCATATTCCCGCTCTCTCCCCATACCCCTTGACACCTTTTGCGTCTAGAAATCTATCTATCTCCTTGTTAAATATATTCAGTGACTTGGCCTCCACAGCCTTCTGTGGTAGAGAATTCCACAGGGACCATGGGATGTTGAGTTCTTTTTATGTTACCATGAAATTTTACAAGCAATGAAATGGACTGCAGTCCAAAAAGAAAGAAAGACTTGCCCCCGAATATCTCCTTGCACCTGGACTTCATTGTGGAAGCCTCGGGAATGTTTATCCACTCAGAAAGAAGAAAGACTTGCATTTCTATAGCGCCTTTCATGGCCTCGGGACGTCCCAAAGCGCTTTACAGCCAATGAATTACTTTTTGAAGTGTAGTCACTGTTGTAATGTAGGAAACGCGGCAGTTACTTTGTGCACAGCAAGCTCCCACAAACAGCAATGTGATAATGACTAGATCATCTATTTTAGTGATGTTGGTTGAGGGATAAATATTGTCCAGGACACCGGGGAGAACTCCCCTGCTCTTCTTCGAAATAGCGTCCAGAGATCTTTTACGTCCACCTGAGAGAGCGGACGGGGCCTCGGTTTAGCATCTCATCCGAAAGACGGCACCTCCGACAGTGCAGCACTCCCTCAGCACTGCACTGAGAGTGTCAGCCTAGATTTTTGTGCTCAAGTCTCTGGAGTGGGGACTTCAACCCACAACCTTCTGACTCAGACGAAGTGCGACCCACTGAGTCCATCTGACTGATCCCTGAAACTAAAAGCTCTCAGTCACCCACTCCACCAATATCTATCTCAATCATCTGTAAATTCTCCACGTTATCTGCCTCCACGATCCCCTGACTCATCTCCCGTGTTGGTGGCTTGTGGCCTGGAGCCATTTAATTTATATTCCCACTGTCGATTTCCCTTCCCTAGTATCAGCTGTGGCTCAGTGGGCAGCACACTCGCCTCTGAGTCAGAAGGTTGTGGGTTCAAGTCCCACTTCAGGGACTCGAAGCACATGAAGCTAGGCTGACACTCCAGTCTAGTGCTGAGGGAGTGCTGCACTGTCGGAGGTGCCGTCTTTCGGATGAGATGTTAAACTGAGGTGGATGTAAAAGATCCCCTGGCATTATTTCAAAGAAGAGCAGGGGAGTTATCCCTGGTATCCTGGGCCAATATTTCTCCCTCAACCAACATAACAAAAACAGATTATCTGGTCATTTTCACATTGCTGTTTGTGGGAGCTTGCTGTGCGCAAATTGGCTGCCACATTTCCCACATTACAACAATGACTACACTTCAAAAGTGCTTTGTTGGCTGTAAAGTGCATTGAGATGTCCGGTGGTCGTGAAAGGCGCTATAGAAATGCAAGTCTTTCTTTCTTTTCCCTAGTCTCATTCTTTTGTATTTTCCCACATTAAATGCCATTTTCCACCCACCTATCCCGATCCCTTTGTATTTGTAGGTCCGCCTCACCCCTATTATTAGATTCATGCCAGCTTTAAATGATGGTTAACTGTGTATGTGTGTTTTTGTAATGTTTTAAATATGACCTTTTGCACGAGTACATTCCATGCATTTTACACGTACTGTGGTAAGTCTAGTCTATCCGCCGGGGAAAGGATGTTTGAGTTAAGCTGACGGGATTTTTTTAATTTAAATTTTAAAATTTGAACATTTTATTTACAGTAATTGACGTTACAGAGCTCAAGTCTCGGCTCTTTGTACAAAGTCACAAGCCATCATTGCCTACAAGGCAGGGAACTCAGTCTCTACAAGTTGCTGATGTGATCTCTAAGCTCCTTGATCGTCTTCACTTGTTCATCCAGATAGTGGGTCTCCAGGAATTCACACAGATGAGGGTCGGCGCTCCCAGTGGAGAGTTTGTGCAGATCCAGCAGACTCTGGTTGACACTCCCCTCCATCCGCAGAGCTCGCTGCATCACCGAGCGGAGCCTCCCGCTCTCCCGGACAAAGAGATGAACTGCAAAGGAACTCAAAATAAATTTTAAAACATATCAAATTAAAGTAAAATCACTTTGGCCGAGGTGATGATGCACTCCAGTCCTCGCGGCGCCCACCGGTCTCGGAAGGCCGCGAGCGTGCCGGCGGACACCGCGTGCTCCATCTCCACGGCCACCCGGGCGCGAACGTGGCCCCGGAAGAGAGGCAGGAAGTCAGGCCGAACGACCCCCTCGACCGCCCGCTGCCTGGACCAGTTGATGGCAATCATTGTGTGTGGTGTTGGTTGTGTAGACATTGTCCCACTGGTGTGAAGAGACTATCTGGTATAGACTTGTTTCAATGATTAATCTCTCTTGGTGTTTGACTGTCCAGGAGGAAAGTACAAATGGAAAAGAGGCGAGGAGACTGGTGAATCTTCTCTGGTGGAACAGGATGTCCAGTAAATAATTCTGAGATGAGAGTTACTGATGTTTCCCTAAATCTGGTCAGGGAAGGATGGTGCTGGGGTTCCATGGATCTTGTGTTCCTGATGGGATCACAACACTGTGGGATCAACAGGAAAGAACAGGCTAAGAAAGCACATCAAAGGTGGAATACTATTGAATGAAAGAGGAAGGAAAAGTGGGGCCAGTGGACTGACACGCATGTTCATGTGATACAGGCATGTTGAGAATAACCTCTGAACTTCACTCAAGGTCAAAACTCAGATAAAGCTCTAACACGTGACCAAGTCTCGAATTGTTTATCCTATAGTTACCTAGCTCTATTCTCCAACTCTTCATTAGGCTTAGAAGTGGCAGCTTTGGCAGTTGGAATCTAGTGCAGTGTGGTTCCAGGCCAATGGGACTCCATGAAGAAAGTATTCAGGAGGTCATGGGCGCAGAACAATTAATGTCCAATGAAACAGTCAAAAATTCAGCCACTTCACATTACTTCATTTTAACTTTACTAAGAGAACAAGCAAAGAGAAGGCTCCTAAAACTCACCATGGAGAGGTAAACATAGGAGGAATAAAGTTCCATGTTGATCTGCTTGTTGACAGCATCCTCAGTCCTTGTAGATCTGACGCACTTGGAGGCCATCCTGACTGCTATGATTATGCCGCAATAATACTCAGGCTAAGTTCAGTCTTACAATGCCTGACCCACACTCGGGTTGTGCTTCACAGAATAAATCTAGCTTTAAATACAGTAAGTGATGATCATTGACAATTGTTGATGGCCACTCTGGCACCTACTCTCAACCACCAACAAACAAAGAGAAAGAATGACAAGGTTGCAAACCAATCAGAGCTTTGAAGATTAAGTGCCAATGGATGACCACTCACTACTCTTCAATTGAGAACAATAAAGAGACACCGGGTTGCCCCAGTATCAGAATCACTGTCTAAACCAGAATCAAACTGGTTCTTCATATGGCAATGTGTACTTTTTGGATTGGGTGTTCAAACAAATTGTCTATAACTTAAAACATTAAATGAAACAAAAATTAAATTTCAGTTGCCGGGGGTGATGATGCACTCCAGTCCCTGCGGTGCCTACCAGTCGCGGAAGGCCGCGAGCGTGCCGGCGGACACAGTGTGCTCCATCTCCAGGGGCACCCGGGCGTGAACGTGGCCCCGGAAGAGACAGGCAGTCGGGCCCTCGACCGCCCACTGCCTGGACCAGTTAATGGCCTTTTTGGCCAGGCCCAGTCCTATGAGGAGGTCCTCCGATCTGCCCGCTCCCCTCTGCACCGGTTGACCAAAGATCAGGAGCGTGGGACTGAAATGTAACCAAACATTGAGGAGCAGCACCTTCAAATAATGAATGACAGAGGGGCTGGAAACTCTCACATTCAGTGTAAACACAGCCCAGTGTAGCTCTTGTCTGAAGTAAACCAAATGTTAAACAGAAAATAAAGCTATCACTCAAATTTACAAGGAGACAAAAGCCAGTCCAATGTTGAACAGTTTATTTACAGTTAATATTACATTAAGAGCCCAGGTCTCTCAGCTCTTTGTACAAAGTCACACAACCCATCATTCCCTGAAGGACAGGGTCTCACACAATTAGATAAACACAAGTACTGAACACAATAAGCTTCAGTCACTCTCCCCCAGGGTGTGCTTGTCAAACAGGTACTCTCCCATGCCATTCTCAGGGGCTCCCAGTCTCTTCAAGTTGGTGATGTGATCTCCAAGCTTCTTGATCATCTTCACTTGCTCATCCAAGTAGTGGGTCTCCAGGAAGTCACACAACTGAAAGAAAGCAGCAAAACTAGTTATGGCCAGTAGCAGATATCAAGGAACATCTGAGCTTCCCCCCTCCCTCCCAAGTTGGGATTTTAATCCTCTTGGACTGGATGATAGTCAAGTGGTGTAATTGAGATGATGTAAATTTGCTCAAATGATCCAGTAATTCCTGTACAATAGATGCTTAGATCCTGGAAACACTGCGACACATTTATTCTCAATGTCCACATTAGGCCAACCGTCCCATCCGCTCCCCAACCCCCTGAAGGACCCAGGAGAGACACCCCAACACAAAGCAATTGGGCATGGAGATATTTGAATAGGCTCAAGGACAGCAAGGTTCCACCACCTCCAACATACCCAAAAACCCACATTAAGAACTTACATGTGGGTCAGTGCTCCCAGTGGACAGTTTGTGCAGATCCAGCAGACTCTGGTTGACATTCTTCTCCATCTGCAGAGCTCTCTGCATCACCACCAGACCATTGCTCCACTCATCCTGCTCTGGTTTCTGAAGGGGAAAGTCACAGTTCACTTACAATGAATTAAACAAAAAGTACATGAGACAAGGAAAATACAAGGAAAACAGGGGTGAACAGCAGCCAGAAGTCCATGTTACCATGAACCAATGTGTCACAGGAATATAGAATTACTGCATTAAGCCACCAGAACCATGGAATCAAATTGGAACCAATTGCTTTAGAAAGTATTGGAAACAAGGGGATCCCGACAGAGGGCCACTCATTTATTGAATCCAACCTTGATGTCCTCCAAGATGATTCGGCCTCCACGCCGATTCTGGAATTTCATCAGTTTCTCAGCGTGCTCACGTTCCTCATGTGACTGCTCCTTGAGGAACTCAGCAAAGTGACGCAGGGCAACATCATCCCGGTCAAAGTAATAGGACTGTGGAGAGAATTTTAAACAGCTTCATCAGACCTAGATCTTCATATACACAATGCAAGATTATTATTTTTACCCCTAGTTAGTGAGTTCTTCACCTTGCAAAAATAGATACCATTGGTTAACTAGCAAAACGCAAGTCAATTCACAAATCTGAACATGTATAGCATCCCCTCCCTATATAAAAAAATTCAACTAGAAACAAAAAGCAACTAGGGATTACAACTCATGTCAAGTCAAACCTAAACATCTGGGCAAGTAACATCTTACTTTCTAGGAAGAAAAACCTCTTCATTCTAGTAGTTTTACAATCTGCAATTTAGTATTAGAGAGATCTAACTAGTGTGGAAGGATTCTCATAGTTAGGCCACAGCTGGAATACTGTGTGCAGTTCTGGTCACCACACTATAGGAAGGATGTGATTGCATTGGAGGGGGTACAGAGGAGATTCACCAGGATGTTGCTTGGGCTGCAGCACTTCAGCTATGAAGATAGACTGGACAGGCTGGGGTTGTTTTCCTTAAAGCAGAGAAGGCGGAGGGGGGACCGGATTGAGGTGTACAAAATTATGAGGGGCATAGATAGAAAAGGAACTTCTCCCTTTAGTAGAGGGGTCAATAACCAGGGGGCATAGTTTCAAGGTAAGTGGCAGGATGTTTAGAGGGGATTTGAGGAAAAACTAGCACCCAGAGGGTGGTTGGAATCTGGAACTCACTGCCTGAAAGGGTGGTAGAGGCAGGAATCCTCAACATTCAAGAAGCATTTAGATAAGCACTTGAAACACCATAGCATACAAGGCTACAGACCAAGTGATGGAAAATGGGATTAGAATAGATAGGGCTTGATGGCCGGCGCAGACACGATGGGCCTCTTTCTATGATGTATAACTAAGTCTATGACTCTACTTAAAGTCCAATTAAAAGAGAAAGCTAGTGAGGACCTGCCAATATTTCACTCACTAGTCACCCCACTGAAACTGAACTTTGTCACATGTCAACACGCATTTAACCAGGTTTGTGCTCTTCTGTTAAACTCAGGCAGCAGCCAAGCTAGTTTCAGATGTGAAACCCCTCAATAGAGTGCAGCTGCTACAAGGAGCAGGCCATTAACTCAACAAGATCACTGCCCAAAGATTTCTTCCCCAGGTAAGGAAGTCAAGAGAAATATAGTTTAAAGCCAGTTCATGGAACTGCAGAATTTCCAACATTTCAGAATACAGCAACAAGGAATACAAGACTCACCATGGAGAGATAAACATAGGAGGAATAGAGCTCCATGTTGATCTGCTTGTTGACAGCATCCTCACAGTCCTTGTGGTAGTTCTGACGCACTTGGGAGGCCATCTTCACTATTTTCTGTTATACTATTACTGCCCACTATCACCTAGAAAGTTCAAGAACTGACCCTTTCTAACCCAAGCTCTTGTATTTATACTACTGGGACAGCCTGCATTCAAACCAGGAATGACATCACCAATGATGATTGACAATCCCTGAGAGCCAATCAGGAATCGCTCCTGAATCCAGGCACCAATTAACAAAGGAGAGGGGGTGTGGGGGAGGAGGGGGTGAGACCCAGAGCCAATCAGAGCTTTGGAAAACAGGCAGGTTTGGGAGATCAGTCTCGGTGATGTCACTGCTTTTGGGTTCCTTGACCTTCTTCAAATCTGAAAGTCTCTCATTTGAATTAAATGACAATTTGCTGCTTTCGCTGAAGGGGCTTTTCATAATCTGGCCAAGTTTGTTGCTTGCAAGGAACTGTGGTGCCGAGACAATACTCAAAGCAATCAAGTCGTCTTGAGTGAATTTGCAAACCAGCCATTGGAGAGAGAAATGGGAATGAGAGAATGAGAGGGAGTGAACGTTACTGAACACAGTGTCACCCACAGACACGTCTCCATTTGCTCCAGCGTGTTTTGGGGCAGGCTTGATGGACCAGCTGGTCTTTTTCTGCCCGTCAATTTGGTACGTTAGATGAGTCCTTTTACAGCCAGCGTTGAATGAGGCGAAAGAATATTTGAATCTGATTGAAATGACGAGACTCAGATGTGCTCTAACTGTGGCTCATTATAGATACATACAGCACAGAAGGAGGCCATTCGGCCCATCGTGCCTGTGCCGACTCTTTGAAAGAGCCACCCAATTAGTCCCACTCCACTGCTCTTTCCCCATAGCCCTGCAAATCTTTTCCTTTTCCAGTATAGATCCAATTCCCTCTTCAAAGTTACTATTCAATCTGCTTCCACCAGCCTTTCAGGCAGTGCATTCCAGATCACAACTTGCTGCGTAAAAATAATTCTCATCTCTCCCCTCTGGTTCTTTTGCCTTTCATGTTGGTGTTTCTCTGTAATCCAAAGCCTTGACATCTGGTTTCATTGCAGAAGTGGTTCAGTCCTGCATTAGGTGATGAGAAGCGTTCTCTTGGATTAAAACTCAGTTTTAGATGGGCCGGGCGGGGTGGCAGTGATTCAGATCTGGAGCCACCAATCACGCCACAGGCACTACACTGACGGGAGAGATGCCACCAATGAGCACAGTTGACCCACCTGAACCGAAATTGTATCTGGGTATTTACACCTGTATTGGTCAAAAGGGATCCGAGAGGCGGTGAATGTCCTGCGGTGGCGAAGCGCTTCGACCGGACTGATGGACATCACATGGTCACACTCAATGGCCACCCAGGTGGGCACCAGACACTTCAATTGAGGCCTGTGGTTCCTGGTTCTGAGGGGGCTTTTGATTGATCCTTTCCACAGGACCGCTTTCATTTCAGTATCACTACCTCGAGGGAGTAGGAATGTCGATCGGTACAAAAAGCCCAGGGTGGGGAGAAGCATCCTTTGCCATTTATGAATTTTCACACAACAGCAAAGATCGAATGTGACTGGAAACGTCTTTCCGCGAAGCAAAGACATTAACGTGGAATGACTGAAGACAGCAATTTCACTGCACTGACTGCAGTTCTCAACTCAGTTCCTAAATGAACTTGTAAACACTGGTGTGTTGCAGTATCAACATTTGAATCCATTCCTAGGGGTGAAGGAGACAAATGGTGATCCAATTGGATTTGGAAAGGATGATTGCTATTTGAAATGCAGTGGGGCTCAGTATAAATGGATGCATTTATGGAGGAGCTGCTGGTATTGGGTTTAATACTTGACTGGAACAGAAAGTGTTGAGCAGGAGAAATATCTATTTAACTTGCTTGGCGTTTTAAGTTATTTGCTTTGCGCATTTAATGAAATGCATTTACTCCTTCCCAAAGGACTACATTTTGTTGTAGTACAGTTCCAGAGGTATAACTCTTCTCTTTAATGCCTTACCCAATTCCTTATTCAAGTTGGAGCCTAGATAGAGATGTTAATCAATGGAGAGATAGGGAGAGAGAGAGAGAGAGAGAGAGAGAGAGAGCTCTGTTACAAACCCCAGTTCAATTCTCTCCTGAAAAGGAATCCACACTTTCTTCCCTGAGAGGCCAGTACGAAAATATGGCATTTCAGGTGAATTTCCCAATTGTAGTCCCCTTTAGTTCCATGGATTTCCGGGAGCTCAGACATTGCTGGTGTCCACAGCCTTTGTGCTACTTTGCCCACAAAGCTGATCAGAAAGTCTATTGCATCAGTGATGAATTTGGTTTAGTGTGCGACCCGCAGTGTATTCCACAGAATGGGATTGGTACGGGCACAAGCTTACTAAAAAAAAGCACACCTAAACTTCTCTTTCCAGGGCAGAGACCATTGTTAAATAGGATTGAGCCTTGGACTGAAATGGTGTACTGTCCAATTGACTGGAAAACATTCCTTGCACTTTAACACTACAGCAGCTGATAGTGTTGTATTGAGGAGTTGCCATTGATGCAAAGGGCAGAGAGAATATTCATCACCAGTGGGAACAGTTACTTGTATTCAGCTGCCTTGGACCCAAGCTCTATAGTTCCCTCCCCAAACTTCTCTCTCCACCGGGACATTCCTTAAAACCTACCTCTCACTAAGCTTTTGGGCACCTGTCCAATGTGGCTTGGTGTCAAATTGTGTTTGGCAACATTCGCTATGAAAGGCCTTGGGACGATTTACTATGTTAAAGGAGCTATATAAAGGCAAGTCATATTACAGCATTTCTCTTTACAACAGGTGCAACACAATCATGGAAATGCATGAATACAATTTGCTCTCAAGGTATACACAGAATTGAAGTTAGACCCTGAATATCCAGCTCAATACATCAGAATTACACTCGAAGGAAATGACTCTTCCGTGGCCACGTTCGCACCCGGGTGGCCCTGGAGATGGAGCACGCGGTGTCCGCCGGTACGCTCGAGGCCTTCCGCGACCAGTGGGCACCGCGGGGACTGGAGTGCTTCATCACCCCGGACAAGCAAATTCTCAATTTAATTTGTTAAATTTCATTTAATATATTTTCATTAATTTACAGTTTATTTGTTCGTACCCAAAAGAGTACACCAGAAGGAAAGAGGAAAATCAGTCAGTTACACAGCCCAGTGTAGCTCTTGTCTGATGTAAACCAAATGTTAATCAGAAAATAAGCAACCACTCAAATTTACAAGGAGACAAAATCCAGTCCAATGTTGAAGAGTTTATTTACAGTTAGTGACAGTTGATATTACATTAAGAGCCCAGGTCTCACAGCTCTTTGTACAAAGTCACACAACCCATCATTCCCTGAAGGACAGGGTCTCACAATTAGATAAACACGAGTACTGAACACAATAAGCTTCAGTCACTCTCCCCCAGGGTGTGCTTGTCAAACAGGTACTCTCCCATGCCATTCTCAGGGGCTCCCAGTCTCTTCAAGTTGGTGATGTGATCTCCAAGCTTCTTGATCATCTTCACTTGCTCATCCAAGTAGTGGGTCTCCAGGAAGTCACACAACTGGAAAAAGAGGGAAACTAGTTATGTCCAGCAGCAGATTTCAAGGAACATCCCCCAAGAGTTTAATCCACTTGGACTGCAGGATAGTCTAGTGGTGTAATTGAGATTAATGGAAATACTGCATCATTAGATTAAACTTCCTGCACAATAGGGGTATAGATCCTAGAATCACTGGGACACATTTACTGGTCAATGTCCACAGTAGGCCAACCTCGTACCACTCAAAAACCTAAAAGACACCAACACAAAGCTATTGGGCATGGAGATCTTTGAATAGACTCAAGGACAGCAAGGTTCCACCACCTCCAACTTAACCAAAAGCCCACATTACAGCATCAAGAACTTACATGAGGGTCTGTCCTCTCCGTGGAGAGTTTGTGCAGATCCAGCAGACTCTGGTTGACATTCTTCTCCATCTGCAGAGCTCTCTGCATCGCCACCAGACCATTGCTCCACTCATCCTGCTCTGGTTTCTGGAAAGGGAAATTCAGACAGTTCACTGTACAATGGATTAAACAAACAAGAAAGTATTGAAGGAAATTAGGGGTGCAAATGTCTAATGTTACCATGAACCAATGTGTGAGAAGAAAATAGAACTATTGCATTAAGCCAACACAACTACTGGAGTCAAATAACAGATGTATTTAAGGGGACACTAGATAAGTACTAGGGAGAGGTGTATAGAAGGATAGGCAGATAGTGCAGGGATAATTACTAGTCCTAGCCCCTTTAGGGCTACCCCAGATCAGGCATATTCCTCAAACGTTTACTTTCAACTAAAGTTTGAGGTAGCCGAATCCTAAAGACCCTTAATTGGGTCTAAAGGTCCAGACTATCTCTCCCTAAAGGAAAGGAACAACCTGAAAATGTTACCGTCCTCCAGATAGCACTTTTAATAAGTTTAGCTAGACTGTAACTTCCAGATATTATGAGGGTCTGGAAAACTCCCCGAATTCTGCAACTCCTCACCAAAGACTGTACCGAGATTGAGTTTGAGAGTTTGATACAGAAGTATTAGGAGAGACAATTCTAAAAATAATAGATTTATTAAAGAACCAACATCTAATTGACAGTTGGAGAGTCAATTGCAACATTAACAGTTCCAAAAAGAGAAGGCTTTACAATCTTATCAGAGATCCTTTTCTGAAATCTTAACTTGACTACAGTTTTACAGTTTAGTTGTATTCAGGATATCCACCAAAATCAAATACAGTACCTTTGATCCCCAAGGTACAAAGAGTTGTAGACTTAGAACTGCCTCTGAAGCCTAAGAATCACTTTGCCCCTTTACAGCGAATCTATTATCCTATTGAAAGTTCAATATTTATACCCTTTTCCAGTGGTATTCCCTTTAAGGTTTTCTGCTGATGTAAGCTAATTATCTCTAGTCATTTTTCTGCTGACTTCTGCAATTCTCAGTCACCTCAGGTGGTAGCAATACAGAATCGTGTCTCTCCTCTAGGTGTTCCAAGCTTACAATAAAAAATGGTGTACCAGCAAGTGCGTTTCATTTGATGTCATTTTTACTAAGGCCTTCTGTTTGTGCCTCTTTACGAAGTGTAAATTAGAACACCTTAACCAGGGTGAACTATTGTCTGTTCCCAAAGATTCAGACTGTCAGGAGCCTTTAACCTTGTTTCAATAAGGTTATTGATTCAGTGTCAACAACTACCTTATCTCTATAGCCAGAAAGCTATCAGTTTTTCCATAGTTTGGGTTTCCCAGTTTGTCATGTTTCTAATAAGGCCAGAATTCTTGCATAGAATGGTGTATTTTTCTGAATAGGTTATATGGCTTATTCCTTCACAATAGGGCTAGATGAAGCACAGTGGGAGGTGGCTCGTGGAGTATAAACTCCGTCATGGACCCACTTGGCCAAATGGCCTGTGTGTTGTAAATTGGAACCAATTGCTTTAGAAAGTATTTGAAACAATCAGTCTAAGGGGATCAGACAGAAGGTCACTCGTTTATTGAGCCAAACCTTGATGTCCGCCAAGATGATTCGGCCTCCACGCCGATTCTGGAATTTCATCAGTTTCTCAGCGTGCTCCCGTTCCTCATGTGACTGCTCCTTGAAGAACTCGGCAAAGTGACGCAGGGCAACATCATCCCGGTCAAAGTAGAAGGACTGTGGAGAGATCAGAAAAGTAGTTGGTATCCCCTGGCAGATCTATCATGGGTATTGTACATAAAGCCAGCCAATCTGGATTTTGCTTTCTTTCAAAGGGTTCCAGTCTCACTGAACTTGTTGTACATGAAAACTAGCACAGGCCTACTTACTTCACTAACCTGGTAGCGAGTGGACAATCTTACCCCTAGCAATAGGGAAACTAGCCAATGGAAACAGCAAAAGAACCAGAGGCAACATGAGGAAACTCTTAAATGCATGCACTGCCTGAAAGGGTGGTGGAAGCAGATTAAATAGTAACTTTCAATTATTGGCCCAGATCTATTGCTAAGGGGCACTAGAAGCAAACCCATTAAAGTAGAGATCGAGTCACATTGCACAATTCACATCATACATCAAAGAGGAGAAACTGGTCTGAGTCTTACTGGCTACATTCATCCCATGGAACTAAAATTACCACAAGCAGCATTAATTTGGCACCTTCAACACTAATCAAGGCATTTCAGAGAGAAGCAGATACCAAGGAATAAAGGTTCATAAACCTTCAGAATTTGAAGTGCTTGGTCAAGGTCAAGAAGTAGGAAAGCAGAGGAGTTAAGGGAGAGTTCCACTGAGTGGGGTCAAAATGGCTGAAGGCTTCACCACCAGTAAAGCAAAGGGAGTTAGAGAAAAGACAGAAGGGCACAAACTGGTACTTAAAACTAGGAGTTTAAAACTATTAGGAGCAGGAGGAGGCCATTCAGCCACTCAAGCCTGCTCCACCATTCAATTTGATCATGGCTGACTTGTAGCTTTACTCCATCCCCCTTGAGAGCCTTACCCAACAAAAACATCTGTCTTGAAAGCTCCAATTGTCCCAGCATCCACAGCTGGGGGGTGGGGCAGGGGAAAGCAGGTAAAGAAAGTGTTCCAGATTTCCACCACCCTTGTGTGAAAAAGTGCTTCCTGACTTCCCTCCTAAATGGCCGACTTCTAATTTTAAGATTACATCCCCTCATTACAAAAGCAAAGTAGGGAAAGGCCATGGAGTGATTTAGAAGTGAGAAGAATTCTGAATGCCACACATTGAATGCAGAGTGTATTCCAAATGTAAACTTCAACAACACGCTCACAAGAGCCCAGGAAAGAGTCATTAAGATACTCAGAATATGGTTCAGCTACTTCAAGGAACAGAGAGGCAGTTTGTGAATAAATACACAAGATGATAAATTGCATTATTATAGCTTTAAAAAATGAGTTTACTGTGCATAGATTGAGGGGTGGGCTGGATACAGCACAGCATTTAGTAAAGTCACATTACATAGTCTCCACTATGAAGTGGTCAGAAATACAAGACTCACCATGGAGAGATAAACATAGGAGGAATAGAGCTCCATGTTGATCTGCTTGTTGACAGCATCCTCACAGTCCTTGTGATAGTTCTGACGCACTTGAGAGGCCATCCTAATTATTTTTTTTAAATCTAAGCTTTGTTGAAGTAAGAAGCTGGGATTTAACCAACCCCCCAAACTCCTGTATTTATACTGCTGGATAATCCAGGGCGTGGCCGCCTAGATGATGAGTGACATTCCTCAATACCCAATCAGAAGTGGCAGCCTCTCTCAGAGCACCAATCAAGTAAAGGGAGGAGGGGGAGATGACTCCCAGAGCCGGTCAGAACTTTGAAAAATGAGTGTCATTGGCTGACAACGCAATAAGGATCCCAAGGAAGGGGACAGTAGCATAGTGGTTAAGTTATTGCCCTAGTAATCCAGTGACCTTGACTAATGATCTGGAGTGCGTGAGTTCGAATCCATCCATGGCAGCTGGGGAATTTAAATTTATAGAAAAAAATAAGGATCCCAATCGCCCTGACTTTCCTCAAACACAGTTCAAATATCTGGAATCTTAGGCTAATCAATTGGGACGATTAAATCATCAATCAGCAACACTTAAAGGGGCACAAACAATAAGTTCCAAATTATGACAAAACTAACATAAAAACTTTTTAAATTATAATTTAGTTCCCTGGATCCACTCTGCACTCCAGTCCCTCTGGTGTCCACCGGTTAGGAAAGCCTCAAAGGGAACCGTCAGACACTGCGTGCTCTCTCTTCAGGGACACCCAGGCATTGTTGTAGCCGCGGAAGGGAGGCGGGCAGCCGGTGCGAACACCCCCCCATCGACCGCGCTCTGCCTGGACCAGTTGAGGGCCACCTTGCCCAGGTTAATTGAATCCTCCGTTGTTTGCGAGTCAGTGTCTTTTAAATAGTTCTGCGTGGTTCAGTGGGTTGGTCATTTTCAGGTATCTGCGGGTTTGAGGCAACATCCAAACAGATCAGTGAGTCTGCAAAGCGGGTCAGACGAATGGAAAGTGCGTGTGAAGAATGTGACAAACACAAGTGCTCAGAAGTAAGAGAGGAAATAGCAGAGGCTCTGACCATCATTTTCCAATATTCTCTGGCTTCAGGTGTGGTGCCAGAGGACTGGAGGACTGCTAACGTGGTACCGTTGTTTAAAAAGGGACCATGTACAGCAGGCACCTCAAAGCACTGGAGAGGTACCACCAACGCTGCCTCCGCAAGATCCTGCAAATCCATTGGCAGGATAGGCGCACCAACATCAGTGTTCTCGCTCAGGCCAACATTCCCAGCATCGAAGCTTTGACCACACTCGATTAGCTCCGATGGACGGGTCACATTGTCCGCATGCCCGATACGAGACTCCCAAAACAAGCGCTCTACTCGGAGCTCCGGCATGGCAAGAGAGCCCCAGGTTGTCAGAGGAAACACTTCAAGGACACCCTCAAAGCCTCCTTGAAAAAGTGTAACATCCCCACCGACACCTGGGAATCCCTGGCCCAAGACCGCACATAGTGGAGGAGAAGCATCCGGGAAGGCGCCGAACACGTCGAGTCTCTTCGCCGGGAGGAAGCAGAAGCCAAGCGCAGGCAGCGCAAGGAGCGCACGTCAACCCAAGCACCCCACCCACCCGCCCCTTCAACCACCGTCTGCCCCACCTGTGACAGAGACTGTAGGTCCCGCATTGGACTCATCAGTCACCTGAGAACCCATTTTTAATGTGGAAGCAAGTCATCTTCAGTTCCAAGGGACTGCCTAAGAAAAAGAAGAAGAAGAAGAAGTTTAAAAGGGAGAAAGGGATAGACCGAATAATTACACGCCAGTCAGCCTAACCTCGGTAGTGGGAAAATTATTGGAAACATTTCTGAGCGACAGGATAAATCTTCATTTAGAAAGACACAGATTAATCAGGGACAGTCAGCGTGGATTTGTTAAGGGAAGGTCATGTCTGACTAACTTGATTGAATTTTTTGAGGAGGTAACAAGGAGGGTCAATGAGGGTAGTGCATTTGATGTAGTCTATATGGATTTTAGCAAGGCTTTTGATAAGGTCCTGCAAGGCAGACTGGTCACGAAAGTAAAAGCCCATGGGATCCAAGGCAAAGTGGCAAGTTGGATCCAAAATTGGCTCAGAGGCAGGAAACAAAGGGTCATTGTCGAAGGGTGTTTTTGTGACTGGAAGGCTGTTTCCAGTGGGGCTCCGCAGGGCTCAGTACTGGGTCCTTTGCTTTTTGTGGTATATATCAATGATTTGGACTTGAATGTAGGAAGTATGATTAAGAAGTTTGCAGATGATACAAAAATTGTCCGTGTGGTTGATAATGAAGAAAGCTGAAGACTGCAGGAAGATATCAATGGACTGGTCAGGTGGGCAGAACAGTGGCAAATGGAATTGAATCTGGAGAAGTGTGAGGTAATACATTTGTGGAGGGCTAACAAGGCAAGGGAATACACAATAAATGGTAGGACACTGAGAAGTGCAGAAGATCAGAGGGACCTTGGAGTGCATGTCCACAGATCCCTGAAGGTAGCTGGACAGGTGGACAGGTAGGGCTGGAAAGAAACTTGCAGTGGGAGGGGGTGGATCCAGTTGTCGTGGTCCATGTTGGTACAAACGACGTAGATAGGACAAGGAAGCCGATTCTGTTAAAGGAGTATGAGCAGCTCGGGGTCAAATTAAAAAACAGAACCTCAAGGGTAATAATCTCTGGATTATTACCTGAGCCACGAGCGAATTTGGCTAGGACAAATAAAATTAGAGAGTTAAATGAGTGGCTCAAAGACTGGTGTGGGAGAAATGGGTTTTGCTTCCTGGGACACTGGCACCAGCACTGGGGCAGGAGGGAGCTGTTCCGTTGGGACGGGCTTCACTTGGCCAGTGCTGGGACTAGAGTCCTGGCGGATCATATAACTAGGGCTGTAGAGAGGGCTTTAAACTAACTAGTGGGGGGGAGGTTCCAAGAGAGCAAATAATAAAAATGACAACAGAGAAGGTCATAGACTTAGGTAGCAGTGGGGAAATTAAAAACCAGAGTGTGTCAGGAAGGGGCAGAAGGTATGGAGTAAAAGGTAAAGTAATAAAAAGGGCAAAAGCAGAACTAAGTGTTACAAAACATATTTCAAAGTTCTCTATCTGAATGCCCGTAGCATTCGTAACAAAATAGACGAGTTAATGGCACAAATAACTACATATGGGTATGATCTTGTGGCCATTACAGAAACATGGCTGCAGGGTGACAATGCCTGGGAATTAAACATACCAGGTTATTTAACGATCAGGAAGGACAGGCAGGAAGGAAGGGGAGGTGGGGTGGCTATGTTAATAAAGGAAGGAATCACTAATACAGAGAAATGATATTGGGTCAAAAGATCAGGATAATGAAACAGTTTGGGTGGAGATAAGGAATAATAAGGGGAAAAAAACACTAGTGGGCGTAGTCTATAGGCCTCCGAACAGTTGCAACTCTGTTGGACGGAGTATCAATCAGGAAATAGTTGAGGCTTGTAATAAGGGAACATCTATACTTATGGGGGATTTTAACTATCATATTAATTGGACAAATCAAATTGGGCAGGGCTGCCTTGAGGATGAGTTCATTGAGTATATTAGGGATGGGTTTCATAAGCAGTATGTAACTGAACCGACCAGGGGGCAAGCAACCTTAGATCTGGTCCTGTGTAACGAGACAGGATTAATTAAAAATGTCCTAGTAAAGGATCCCCTTGGAATGAGTGACCATAACATGGTTGAATTCCATATTCAATTAGAGGGTGAGAAGGTTGGATCTCAAACAAGCATGCTAAGCTTGAATAAAGGAGACTATGAAGGTATGCAAGCGGAATTGAGTAGAGTGGATTGGGAAAATAGATTAAAGGGTAAGACGATACATGATCAGTGGTGTACATTTAATGAGTTACTTTACAACTTCCAAAAAATATATATTCCACGGAGAAGAAAAGGGTGTAAAAGAAAAGACAGTCATCCGTGGCTAAGTAAAGAAATTAAGGATAGTATTCGACTAAAAACAAGGTCTTATAAAGGTAGCCAAATCTAGTGGGAGGATAGAGGATTGGGAAAACTTTAAAAGACAGCAAAAAATAACAAAGATTGATTAATACACTGAATGAATATTTTGTATCATTCTTTACAGTAGAGGACACTAAGAATATCCCAACACTGGACAAACAGGGGGCTATAGGAGGGGGGGGGGGTGCTAAACACGATCAAAATCACTAAGGAAGTGGTACTCGGTAAAATAATGGGACTCAAGGCGGATAAATCACGTGGACCTGATGGCCTACATCCTAGGGTCTTGAGGGAAGTGGCGGTAGGGATTGTGGATGCATTGGTAATAATTTTCCAAAACTCCCTGGACTCAGCAAAGATCCCGACAGACTGGAAAACTGCTAATGTAACACCTTTATTTAAAAAGGGCAGTAGACAGAAGGTTGGAAACTATAGACCGGTTAGCCTAACATCTGTGGTAGGTAAAACTTTGGAGTCCATTATTAAGGAGACAGTAACGGGACATTTGGATAATCATAATTTAATAGGACAAAGTCAGCATGGTTTTATGAAGGGGAAGTCATATTTGACAAATTTGCTGGAGTTCTTTGAGGAAGTAACATAGAGGGTGGATAAAGGGGAACCAGTGGATGTGGTGTATTTAGACTTCCAAAAGGCATTTGACAAGGTGCAACACAAAAGATTATTGCTTAAAATAAAAAATCACGGGATTGGGGGTAATATTCTGGCATGGATAGAGAATTGGCTCTCTAACAGAAGGCAGAGAGTTGGGTTAAATGGTTCATTCTCAGACTGGCAATCAGTAACTAGTGGTGTTCCGCAGGGGTCAGTGCTGGGTCCCCAACTCTTTACAATCTATATTAATGATTTGGAGGAGGGGAACCGAGTGTAACATATCAAAGTTTGCAGATGATACTAAGATGGGAGGGAAAGTAGTGAGTGAGGAGGGCATAAAAAATCTGCAAGGGGACTTAGACAGGCTAAGTAAGTGGGCAGAGATTTGGCAGATGGAATACAATACTGGAAAGTGTGAGGTTATGCACTTTGGCAGGAAAAATAGGAGAGCCAGTTATTATCTAAATGGCAAGAAACTGGAAAGTACTGAAGTACTCCTAAAACAGAAAGACTATCAGCAACAATTCATGTGGGGGGTGGGGGGGTTGTCTGTTCAGTAGGTACACACTACTGTAACAGCACACCCTTGGCAAAGAGATTCAAACATGAGGGGCAAAGTTTTACTGTAACCAGATTACACAAATCTTTTTTCTGCAATGCACCAAACCTTAAAAACTCAATTAAAAAGGCGAAGATTAGTCTTGTAGCTACCATCGCAGGCCACTATGGAACCAAAGTCAGTATTCTGGAGGGGGAAGGGGTTAAAACATCCCATGTGCCCAAGCAAATCAGGTTTGAGCAAGATCACAACCCATTTCTTAGCAGAAGTAGTTCTTGTTTAATGAAAGGTCACACTACATTGATCTGAAAATGTGCTCTGTTACTTAACTGAAGGAAAAAAGGGTCCAGTCCAACTCAAATGTTTTTATTTCAGCTGCAAGAACACCCAATGTTTTAGAAGTTAATCCTAAGGCTTTGAGCTCAGCTCTTAGTTCAGAGTGATGACAACAGTACTTCAGCAATACACAAGCTGAGTGTCTACAATGTAGACAACAGTCACTCTTCCCCCAGGGTGCGCTTGTCAAACAGGTACTCTCCCAGGCCATTCTCAGGGGCTCCCAGTCTCTTCAAGTTGGTGATGTGATCTCCAAGCTTCTTGATCATCTTCACTTGCTCATCCAAGTAGTGGGTCTCCAGGAAGTCACACAACTGGGGAGGAAGAAAAATCACTGAGCCAGCTCCTTCAATAATAAATCCTGCATGATCACCACCAACTTGTATTTATACAGCATCTTTTTCGTAGTAAAACATCCCAAGACGCTTTAACAAAATTTGACACCGAGCCACACAAGGAGATATTAGGACCGATGACCCAGAGCTTGGTCAAAGAGGTAGGTGTTAAGGAGAGTTTTACCAGGGAATACTCAGGTCCCATTACAAAAATTGGGCAAGGGGATTACTAGAGACACAACTTTGTTCCCTCCCAGCTACAAGTGTTGAAAATAAATGCTGCCCCGACTGTTCACCATCTAAAGTCAGTAGTAGGATTCTGACAAGTGTGAAGCTTTCCACTTTGGCAGAAAAAACAGAAAGGCAGAGTATTTCCTAAATGGTGAAAGATTGGGGAATGCAGATGCTCAAAGGGACCCAGGTGTCCTTGTACATGAGTCACTGAAAGTGAATGTGCAGGTGCAGCAAGCCATTAGGAAGGCAAATGGTATGCTGGCCTTCATTACAAGAGGATTTGAGTACAGGAGTAAAGAAGTCTTACTCCAATTATATCGGGCCTTGGTGAGACCATACCTGGAGTACTGTGTACAATTTTGGTCTCCTTGCCCAAGGAAGGATGTACTTGCCATAGAAGGAGTGCAACGAAGGTCCATGAGATTGATTCCTGGGATGGCGGGACTGTCGTATGTAAGTTTCCAAAATTTGCAGATCCCCAAATCTAAGGGAAAAAATAAGGACTTTGGAACTTTAAAAGAACATGTCTGGATATGTAAGGAAGAGGAAGCTGCACAGTACGTGGGTTCAACCTCTGTAATTAGCAGTTTTGGGTATTGCATTGTCTGGGAATTCGAGCCCCAGCAAACATTAACATTTGGACAATAGGCCCTGGGAGAAGGCCGCCCCACCCAAAACACACAACCCATTAAAAGGAGACGCATAAAGATAGGACTGCTAGGCCCAGCAAGAAACCCAAAACAGGAGGACAATGCAAACTCCAATAAAACAACAGATCGACAGGACGCAAGCCATTTGACTCAGTAAAAAGCCGTTACTGGTAACGAGGTTTTTCAATTGACTAGGATTTGATTTGGTTTAGCATAGTTGAAGGCCCATCAAAACTCAAGACAATGGAATGAACAGGCCTCACCTGAAACCAATCACTTCATCACAAAACCAGTTTTAAATATTTTTATTCATATACAATAATACCTGTACAACTCATCAATTACATAGTAAATCCATTACATTCATCCATCACAGTATAAACATAAAGCCTTGAAAACCGCCTTATAGTTAATATAAATGCAATGATTAATTTTACAAATAATCAATAATGTTTACAGTACAAGGGGGGAGAAATTCAGTATCACCCCATTTGAGGCGCAATTATCGGCCGGGCGCAAAGATTAGCGCCTGGCACTAATTATCGCCACCGACTGCAAACTTGACTTTTATCGCCCCTGGAGGTGATTGCAGCGCTAAATCAGGCGCTTCACACCTGTCTTAAGGCGCAAAGGCCGAGGAGCTACCTCAGAGCGCTGGCGAAGCTCATGTAATGTCAGTCAGCAATGGAACACACACACACAATGGCACGGGCCAGTTCTTAAAGGGGAGGGTTAATCTCACTTTCCATCCACATCCTGCTCATTGCAGCCTTGAATCTCGGCCTGGAGAGACCTGCACATCAAATCTGCTGGAAAGAACAATGGAGAGTACCAGGCAAAGAGCTCAGAGTGCAGCCCCCACAGTCTCTTCTAAATCGATACAAAGAAGGGCAAATCAAAATGAACCTGCAAAGTGCTGCTCAGTACCCAAAACTCCTTCACACAACGTTGAAACTCTCCAGAAGTCTCTCAGAATGCGTAGTTCAAAAATGGCACCAACAATAAAAGGCAGGAAGCGGTCACCTTTAAATAGCGCTCCCCCTTTCCCTTCATGACTGCAGAACGTTCCACTCAAACGGTCATTGCTCGCATCAGGCGGTAAGGCAGGGGGCGCCACTCAATATCCGCTCCGGGGCAATACCGGGGCATTGCGCACTCGACTGACGTCACTATCTGCCGGCGCAGGAGATCGTGGCGGTAGTGTTTAGCGCCGCCGCAAAATGTCTAGTTAATTTCATGAGCGGCGCAAACTTCACTGCGCCTGGGCGCTAGATGCTTTGCGCCCCATTAGCGCCTCTTAAGGCGCTAACGGGAGGCACAACCAACTGAATTTTTCCCCCCAAATACCCTTAAACAATACCACACAACTTTAGATTTAGCAATAAATCTCAAAGTTAACTCCACATAAAACAAAAACCATTTCAACACCAGTGTACAAACAAAGCACCATCATAATCCAATTAAATGCTACAGATGACATTTATTCCAATAAACCAAGAAAAAACCCGTTTTACGCCAGTCCTACTGGCATTGTTCGTTCGATCATTCATTCAATTGTTCGTTCGATCGAGCGTAAGTTCCAATATGTATGTATGAGTGCGTGCGTGCGTATCATTTGTCTAAGTGCGCCCCTCATGAATGCGTTCGTTCGAATCGTTTGCACGAAACCAGTTTTAGTGAGGAGTTTTGGGCGCGAAAAGGACTATATAATTGCAGCCTGTCACAAGACTCGCTCTCTTTTGGACTCGCCCACAACGCTGACACAGCTCTCTCTCTCCGGACTCTCCCTCTCAGCTCTGTCCAGAAGCAGCATGTTCCAGGAAGACACTCGATGACCAGACCACCATCAACTTACCTGGCTGGATTTCGCACTGTTAAAACCCCTGTTTTGGTGAGCATTATCCCTGATCTCCTGAAACCAAAACCTAGCTAGATAGTGGGATTTTTGGGAGGGATAAGGGTTTTTGTATATTGTCATTCTCCCTCGCCTGTAACCGTGTTCCCCAACCTGTTTAAGTGTGAAGTGTGTTTTAAGTTTGTTACCTTTTACTTTTAATAAAAGTCAAAATTCTTTCATTGGAACCTGTTGTCTACTGCATCTTTATTCACAACCCCTAAATAAGTCCAAGTTTTGAACCTGAGGCATGGGAGCGGTTTGAACCGCTCACTGAGTCAGGGGTAAGACTGACCCCTACCACCACCACCCCCTACATGTGTGAGAAGAGATTGAGTAAACTAGGCCTGTATTCTCTTGAATTCAGAAGAATGAGAAGGGATTTCATTGAAGCATACAAAATTATTACAGGGCTTGATAGGATGGATGCTGGGAGAATGTTTCCCTTGGCTGGGGAGTCTAGAACCAGGGGCCACAGCCTCAGGATAAAGGGTAGGCCATTCAGGACTGAAATGAGAAGAAATTTCCTCAGAGGGTGGTGAATCTTTGGAATTCTCTACCCCAGAGGGCTGTGGAGGCTCAGTCATTGGGTATATTCAACAGAAGTCGATAGATTTCTGTCTAGTAAGGGCATCAAGGGATATGGCGATAGGGCGGTGAATGGAGTTGAGGCAGAAGATCAGCCATGATCTCATTGAATGGCGGAGCAGGCTCCAAGGGCCTACTCCTATTTATGGTCTATGCCCCAAGATATCTGAACCTTCTTTGGACAAATTTGTTCCCAGACAGATGTGTTCACCTTCAGTATTTCCCCCCCCCCACCCGCCAGAAAAACCTCAGTACAGATTTAGAAGTGAAAATTATTAAATTTAGTCTGATTTTTGAACAATGGTGTTAAATTAGACAATCCCAAATTAAAATCAATGCAAAAAGTGAAGCCACTGAAGCATTAAGAACTTACATGAGGATCCATCTTCAGAGGAGAGTTTGTGCAGATCCAGCAGACTCTGGTTGACATTCTTCTCCATCTGCAGAGCTCTCTGCATCACCTCCAGACCATTGCTCCACTCATCCCGCTCTGGTTTCTGGAAAGGAAAGTCTCCAGGTCACAAAAAAAAATCACGAGATCCGACCTGCATCTCACGACTAACCTGAAACAAGAGGATGACTGGAGAGTGGGAGAAAATCCATTTGTTTCCCTGGTGCTCGCAACAAGTACTCTGTTCAATTAGAATGTGGACCACTTGGCTCATTAGCAGACAACATCTTTTCTGCTGTGGAGGCATTCCTTATTTTGAAGGCTGGATAGAGGCTGTACTGAGAACTAAATCACTATTAAAATAAGACTGGATAAGGTGAAGTTTGGTCCAGTCACCAACTTGTCTCAACAACTGGCAAGAGGGTCAGTAACTAAAGGTCACAGTTTGACGAGAATGAGGGAGTTGGACGAATTGGATAGCTCTTGCTCTTTCATCCACAGTGGTCTATTTTATCCCAACTGCCTCCTGCTCCACCCAGTTTTACTGGTGTCACAAGGTTACTTCTAGTTTCACACACTTTAGCCAGCAATCTCCTGCCTTCTGAAAATCCATGCATACAACGATCATTAATCCTCCTCTGGGAACAACGTCCATGACTCTACAGAAACTCTATTAGGTCAGGCCTAACTAGCGTACTTGTTGCAAGAACAAGGCAATTCTTGAAATTTTGCTTAATCCAACCTTGATGTCCTCCAGGATAATACGCCCACCCACGCCGATTCTGGAATTGCATCAGTTTCTCCGCATGCTCATGTTCCTCGTGTGATTGCTCCTCGAAGAACTCAGCAAAGTGACACAGGGCCACATCATCCCGGTCAAAGTAGAAGGACTGTAGGAAAGGGAATGACATGAATGGATTCCTTTTGTTAATTAGCAGCTGCAACAAGAGCTTTAGGTTCAGTATGATAGGCCCAGCAGACAAGAACTTGGTTAGCACTAGGTCAACACCAGAGGTTTGATTGGGTTGAAGGTCCCATGAATTACATTAGCTCAATGCAGGCAACAGGCTGGGGAACCAAAGAGATTCATTCCCACACCGAGAGAAAGTTGAACAATGGGCTGCATCAGTAAGAAACAAATGAAATTCAAGTCTTTCACCAACTCAAATCAAAACAAGTTGGAGCCCCAAGATGCAGTCATTGAATCTTCTTGCCACAATTCTATACAAGACACTAACTACAGTCCTCCAGTTATGCATGAAGAAAACTAGTCACAAACTCTTGATAGGACCAACCTTCATGCAAATTCTGAGGCAGTAGCCTGCTCCTCATGGAGCGTCTCCATATTGGAGAACATTTTTTTTTTAAAGTTATGTCAGCAGCTTCTCACCCATCACAAAGTCAGAAATATCTGAATTCACTCACTGAACCCAGCCCACATGTATCTACTGGATTAGATTTTATCCATAGAGACTAGCATGTTATTGTAGAGGGACATATTTTCTCTCCATCGCCCCCCCCAACCAACATTTTCTTCAAGAATGGAATTCCATAAAAGCCAGTTGGAACTCCCAGATCTGAATGAGAACAATTATTCTAGACTGCATGGCAGCACAGGATCAACTTGACCGATAAGGGGAAGAGAGAATTGCATGTAGGAACAGTTAATGCAATTCAATTGATTAAAATATTTTATGCAAGTTTGCGGTTCAGGTATTCTATAAATACCAGCCATAAAAATAGTCACAGCTCAGAAACTACTAGTTGGCCACCAATAGATTACATCATTTAAATTACATTTTTTTTAGTTTTCTTATATTGGAGAGTTTAAGATCAGACTAACAAACAAGGAACAGGACAGTCTTTTTGAAAAGGTGACAGTAAGATTCCACCCTGGTACAAAGTTGAATAGAAAAAAGTGAAAGGTTCACCTGGCTAGAATTCAGTCACTTCACATTACTTCATTTAAACTTTACTAAGAACAAGCAAAGAGAAGGCTCCTAAAACTCACCATGGAGAGGTAAACATAGGAGGAATAAAGTTCCATGTTGATCTGCTTGTTGACAGCATCCTCAGTCCTTGTGGTAGTTCTGACGCACTTGGGAGGCCATCCTGACCGCTATGATCATGCAGCAATAATACTCAGGCTAAGTTCAGTCTTAAAATGCCTGACCCATACTCAGATTTATTCTGTTAGGCACAACCCACCTTTAAATACAGTAAGTG
This sequence comes from Squalus acanthias, assembly GCA_030390025.1. Taxonomy (NCBI): domain Eukaryota; kingdom Metazoa; phylum Chordata; class Chondrichthyes; order Squaliformes; family Squalidae; genus Squalus; species Squalus acanthias. Next base: position 5,839,831 of record CM059450.1, read on the forward strand.
ATGATCATTGATTGACAATTGTTGATGGCCACTCTGGCACCTACTCAGCCACCAACAAACAAAGAGAAAGAATGATAAGGTTGCAAACCAATCAGAGCTTTGAAGATTAAGTGCCAATGGATGACCACTCACTACTCTTCAATTGAAAACAATAAGAGACACCGGGTTGCCCCAGTATCAGAATCACTGTCTAAACCAGAATCAAACTGGTTCTTCATATGGCGATGTGTACTCTTTTGGATTGGGTGTTCAAACAAATTGTCTATAACTTAAAACATGAATTAAATTTTGGTTGCCGGGGGTGATGATGCACTCCAGTGCCTGCGGTGCCTACCGGTCGCGAAGGCTGCGAGCGTGCCGGCGGACAGTGTGCTCCATCTCCAGGGCCACCCGGGCGTGAACGTGGCCACGGTAGAGGCAGGCAGTCGGGCCCTCGACCGCCAGCTGCCTGGACCAGTTAATGGCCTTTTTGGCCAGGCCCAGTCCTATGAGGAGGTCCTCCGATCTGCCCGCTCCCCTCCGCACCGGTTGACCAAAGATCAGGAGCGTGGGACTGAAGTGTAACCAAAAATTGAGGAGCAGCTCCTTCAAATAATGAATGACAGAGGGGCTGCAACCTCTCATAAGAACATAAGAAGTAGGAGCAGGAGTCGGCCATACGACCCTTCGGGCCTGCTCCGCCATTCAATAGGATCATGGCTGATCCGAACCTAGACTCACGTCCACTTCCCTGCCCGCTCCCCATAACCCTTAATTCCCTCATCAGCTAGGAAACTGTCTATCTCCGTTTTAAATTTATTTAATGTCGCAGCTTCCACAGCTCTCTGAGGTAGCAAATTCCATAGATTTACTACCCTCTGAGTAAAGAAGTTTCTCCTCATCTCAGTTTTGAAACGGCAGCCCCTTATGCTAAGATTATGCCCCCTAGTTCTAGTCTCACCCATCAGTGGAAACATCCTTCCTGCATCCACCCGATCAAGCTCTCTCACAATCTTATGTTTCGAGAAGATCGCCTCTCATTCTTCTGTATTCCAATGTGTAGAGGCCCAACCTACTCAACCTTTCCTCATAAGTCAACCCCCTCATCGCTGGAATCAACCAAGTGAACCTTCTCTGCACTGCCTCTGGAGCAAGTATATCTTTTCTTAAATATGGCAACCAAAACTGTACGCTGTACTCCAGGTGTGGCCTCACCAGGACCTTGTTTTGCTGAAGCAAGACTTCCCTGCTTTTATACTCCATCCCCTTTGCAATAAAAGCCAAGATTCCATTGGCCTTCCTGATCACCTGCTGTACCTGCATACTAACCTTCTGTGTTTCATGCACCAGGACCCCCAGATCCCTTTGTACTGTAGCACTTTGCAGTTTCTTTCCATTTAGATAATAACTTGCTCTTTGATTTTTTTCTGCCAAAGCACATAACCTCACATTTTCCAACATTATATTCCATCTGCCAAATTTCTGCCCACTCACTTAGCCTGGCTAAGTCTTTTTGCAGGTTTTTTATGCCCTCACTCACAGCTTTCCCGCCCATCTTTGTATCGTCTACAAACTTGGATACGTTGCACTTGGTCCCCTCCTCCAAATCGTTAATATAGATTGTAAAGAGTTGGGGTCCCAGCACTGACCCCTGTGGAACACCACTAGTTACTGATTGCCAGCCCGAGAATGAACCATTTATCCCAACTCTCTGGCTATCTAACAGAAAACCAATCTTCCACCTATGCCAGTATATTACCCCCAATCCCGTGATTTTTTATTTTGTGCAATAATCTAGTCAGGTACCTTGTCAAATGCCTTTTGGAAGTCCAAATACACCACATCCACTGATTCGCCTTATCAACCTTGTTGGTTACATCCTCAAAGAATTCAAGCAAATTTGTCATTCATGATTTCCCATTCATAAAACTATGCAGACTCTGTCGAATTAAGTTATGCTTATCCAAATGTCCTGTTACTGCTTCCTTAACAATGGACTCCAACATTTTACCAACCACAGATGTTAGGCTAACTGGTCTATAGTGTCCAGTCTTTTGTCTACCTCACTTTTTAAATAAGGGTGTTACTTTAGCAGTTTTCCAATCTGCTGGGACCTTTCCTGAATCCAGGGAGTTTTGGAAATTACCATCAATGCAGCCGCAATCCCTAACACAACTTCTCTCAAGACACTAGGATGTAAGCCATCAGGTCCACATTCCGTCTAAACACAGCCTAGTGTAGCTCTTCTCTGAAGTAAATCAAATGTTAATCAGAAAATAAGCAACCACTCAAATTTACAAGGAGACAAAACACAATCCAATGTTGAAGAGATTATTTACAGTTAGTGACAGTTGATATTACATTAAGAGCCCAGGTCTCACAGCTCTTTGTACAAAGTCACACAACCCATCATTCCCTGAAGGACAGGGTCTCACAATTAGATAAACACAAGTATGGAACACAATAAGCTTCAGTCACTCTCCCCTAGGGTGTGCTTGTCAAACAGGTACTCTCCCATGCCATTCTCAGGGGCTCCCAGTCTCTTCAGGTTGGTGATGTGATCTCCAAGCTTCTTGATCATCTTCACTTGCTCATCCAAGTAGTGGGTCTCCAGGAAGTCACACAACTGAAAGAAAGCAGCAAAACTAGTTATGGCCAGTAGCAGATATCAAACATCATCTGAGCTTCCCCCCCCCCACCCCTCCCCTCCCCCCTCCCCTCCCTCCTCCCCCCCCCCCTCCCCCCTCCACCCCCTCCCCCCCCCCTCCCCTCCCCTCCCACCCCCCTCCCTCCCCCTCCCCCCCTCCCCTCCCCTCCCCCTCCCCTCCCCCCTCCCCTCCCCCCCCTCCCCTCCCCCCCCCTCCCCTCCCCCCCCCTCCCCCCCCTCCCCCCTCCCCCCCCCCGAGGGACTGCCTAAGAAAAAGAAGAAGAAGAAGAAGTTTAAAAAGGGAGAAAGGGATAGACCGAATAATTACAGGCCAGTCAGCCTAACCTCGGTGGTGGGAAAATTACTGGAAACATTTCTGAGCGACAGGATAAATCTTCATTTAGAAAGACACGGATTAATCAGGGACAGTCAGCATGGATTTGTTGAGGGAAGGTCGTGTCTGACTAACTTGATTGAATTTTTTGAGGAGGTAACAAGGAGGGTCGATGAGGGTAGTGCGTTTGATGTAGTCTACATGGATTTTTGCAAGGTTTTTGATAAGGTCCTGCAAGGCAGACTGGTCACGAAAGTAAAAGCCCATGGGATCCAAGGCAAAGTGGCAAGTTGGATCCAAAATTGTCTCAGAGGCAGGAAACAAAGGGTCATTGTCGAAGGGTGATTTTGTGGCTGGAAGGCTGTTTCCAGTGGGGTTCCGCAAGGGTCAGTACTGGGTCCTTTGCTTTTTGTGGTATATATCAATGATTTGGACTTGAATGTAGGAAGTATGATTACGAAGTTTGCAGATGATACAAAAATTGTCCGTGTGGTTGATAATGAAGAAAACTGAAGACTGCAGGAAGATATCAATGGACTGGTCAGGTGGGCAGAACAGTGGCAAATGGAATTGAATCTGGAGAAGTGTGAGGTAATGCATTTGTGGAGGGCTAACAAGGCAACGGAATACACAATAAATGGTCGGACACCGAGAAGTGCAGAAGATCAGAGGGACCTTGGAGTGCATGTCCACAGATCCCTGAAGGCAGCTGGACAGGTAGATAAGGTGGTTAAGAAGGCATACGGGATACTTGCCTTTATTAGCCGAGGCATAGAATATAAGAGCAGGGAGGTTATGCTTGAAATGTATAAAACACTAGTTAGGCCGCAGCTAGAATACTGCGTGCATTTCTGGTTACCATATTACAGGAAGGATGTGATTGCACGAGAGTGGGTGCAGAGGAGATGTACGAGGATGTTGCCTGGGCTGGGGAATTTTAGCTATGAGGAAAGATTGGATAGGCTGGGGTTGTTTTCTTTGGAACAGAGGAGGCTGAGGGGAGACCGAATTGAGGTGTATAAAATTATGAGGGGCCCAGATAGAGTGGATAGGAAGGACCTATTTCCCTTAGCAGAAGGGTCGACAACCAGGGGGCATAGATTTAAAGTAATTGGTCAGAGGTTTAGAGGGGATTTGAGGAGAAATGTTTTCACCCAGAGGGTGGTGGGGGTCTGGAACTCACTGCCTGAAAGGGTGGTAGAGGCAGAAACCCTCATCACATTTAAAAAGTATTTGGATATACACTTGAAGTGCTGTAACCTACAGGGCGACGGACCAAGAGCGGGAAAGTGGGATTAGGCTGGATAGCTCTTTGTCAGCCGGCATGGACAAGATGGGATGAATGGCCTCCTTCTGTGATGTAAATTTCTATGATTCTATGATACTCCTTCACTTCCAGGTTTAGTGAGCACCTGTACGCACATCAGCTAGAATGTGGAGGGGACAGAGAAACATAGAAAAATAGGAGCAGGAGTAGGCCATTCGGCCCTTCGAGCCTGCTCCGCCATTCAATATGATCATGGCTGATCCTCTATCTCAATACCATATTCCCGCTCTCTCCCCATACCCCTTGACACCTTTTGCGTCTAGAAATCTATCTCTCTCCTTGTTAAATATATTCAGTGACTTGGCCTCCACAGCCTTCTGTGGTAGAGAATTCCACAGGGACCATGGGATGTTGAGTTCTTTTTATGTTACCATGAAATTTTACAAGCAATGAAATGGACTGCAGCCCAAAAAGAAAGAAAGACTTGCCCCCGAATATCTCCTTGCACCTGGACTTCATTGTGGAAGCCTTGGGAATGTTTATCCACTCAGAAACAAGAAAGACTCGCATTTCTACAGCGCCTTTCACAGCCTCAGGACGTCCCAAAGCGCTTTACAGCCAATGAAGCACTTTTTGAAGTGTAGTCACTGTTGTAATGCGGGAAACACGGCAGCCAATTTGCGCACAGCAAGCTCCCACAAACAGCAATGTGATAATGACCAGATCATCTGTTTTAGTGATGCTGGTTGAGGGATAAATATTGTCCAGGACACCAGGGAGAACTCCCCTGCTCTTCTTCGAAATAGCATCCACAAATCTTTTACGTCCACCTGAGAGAGCAGACGGGGCCTCGGTTTAGCATCTCATCCGAAAGACGGCACTTCAGACGGTGCAGCACTCCCTCAGCACTGCACTGAGAGTGTCAGCCTAGATTTTTATGCTCAAGTCTCTGGAGTGGGGACTTGAACCCACGACCTTCTGACTCAGAGACGAGAGTGTTACCCACTGAGTCCATCTGACTGATCCCTGAAACTAAAAGCTCTCAGTCACCCACTCCACCAATATCTATCTCAATCATCTGTAAATTCTCCACGTTATCTGCCTCCACGATCCCCTGACTCATCTCCCGTGTTGGTGGCTTGTGGCCTCGAGCCATTTAATTTATATTCCCACTGTCGATTTCCCTTCCCTAGTATCAGCTGTGGCTCAGTGGGCAGCACACTTGCCTCTGAGTCAGAAGGTTGTGGGTTCAAGTCCCACTTCATGGAACTCTAAGCACATAAAGCTAGGCTGACACTCCAGTCCAGTGCTGAGGGAGTGCTGCACTGTCGGAGGTGCCGTCTTTCGGTATGAGATGTTAAACTGAGGTGGATGTAAAAGATCCCCTGGCATTATTTCAAAGAATAGTAGGGGAGTTATCCCTGGTGTCCTGGCCAATATTTCTCCCTCAACCAACATAACAAAAACAGATTATCTGGTCATTTTCACATTGCTGTTTCTGGGAGCTTGCTGTGCGCAAATTGGCTGCCACATTTCCCACATTACAACAATGACTACACTTCAAAAGTACTTTGTTGGCTGTAAAGTGCATTGAGATGTCCGGTGGTTGTGAAAGGCGCTATAGAAATGCAAGTCTTTCTTTCTTTTCCCTAGTCTCATTCTTTTGTATTTTCCCACATTAAATGCCATTTTCCACCCACCTATCCCGATCCCTTTGTATTTGTAGGTCCGCCTCACCCCTATTATTAGATTCACGCCAGCTTTAAATGATGGTTAACTGTGTTTGTGTGTTTTTGTAATGTTTTAAATATGACCTTTTGCACGAGTACATTCCGTGCATTTTACACGTACTGTGGTAAGTCTAGTCTATCCGCCGGGGGAAAGGATGTTTGAGTTAAGCTGACGGGATTTTTTTAATTTTAATTTTAAAATTTGTACATTTTATTTACAGTAATTGACGTTAAAGAGCTCAACTCTCAGCTCTTTGTACAAAGTCACAAGCCATCATTGCCTACAAGGCAGGGAACTCAGTCTCTGCAAGTTGCTGATGTGATCTCCAAGCTCCTTGATCGTCTTCACTTGTTCATCCAGATAGTGGGTCTCCAGGAATTCACACAGATGAGGGTCGGCGCTCCCAGTGCAGAGTTTGTGCAGATCCAGCAGACTCTGGTTGACACTCCCCCTCCATCCGCAGAGTTCTCTGCATCGCCGAGCGGAGCCTCCCCCTCTCCTGGACAAACAAATGAACTGCAAAGGAACTCAAAATAAATTTTAAAACATTCCAAATTAAGGTAAAATCACATTGGCTAAGGTGATGATGCACTCCAGTCCCCGCGGCGCCCACCGGTCTCGGAAGGCCTCGAGCGTGCCGGCGGACACCGCGTGCTCCATCTCCAGGGCCACCCGGGCGCGAACATGGCCGCGCAAGAGAGGCAGGCAGTCGGGCCGAACGACCCCCTCGACCGCCCGCTGCCTGGACCAGTTGATGACAATCACTGTGTGGTGTTGGTTGTGTAGACATTGTCCCTCTGGTGTGAAGAGACTATCTGGTATAGACTTGTTTCAATGATTAATCTCTCGATGTTTGACTGTCCAGGAGGAAAGTACAAATGGAAAAGAGGCGAGGAGACCGGTGAATCTTCTCTGGTGGAACAGGATGTCCAGTAAATAATTGTGAGATGAGAGTTACTGATGTTTCCCTGAATCTGGTCAGGGAAGGATGGTGCTGGGGTTCCATGGATACCTTGTGTTCCTGATGGGATCACAACACTGTGGGATCAACAGGAAAGAACAGGCTAAGAAAGCACATCAAAGGTGGAATACTATTGAATGAAAGAGGAAGGAAAAGTGGGGCCAGTGGACTGACACGCATGTTCATGTGATACAGGCATGTTGAGAATAACCTCTGAACTTCACTCAAGGTCAAAACTCAGATAAAGCTCTAACACTGTGACCAAGTCTCGAATCGTTTATCCTATAGTTACCTAGCTCTATTCTCCAACTCTTCATTAGGCTTAGAAGTGGCAGCTTTGGCAGTTGGAATCTAGTGCAGTCGTGGTTCCAGGCCAATGGGACTCCATGAAGAAAGTATTCAGGAGGTCATGGGGCGCAGAACAAGAACTGTCCAATGAAACAGTCAAAAATTCAGCCACTTCACATTACTTCATTTTAACTTTACTAAGAACAAGCAAAGAGAAGGCTCCTAAAACTCACCATGGAGAGGTAAACATAGGAGGAATAAAGTTCCATGTTGATCTGCTTGTTGACAGCAGCCTCAGTCCTTGTAGTAGATCTGATGCACTTGGAGGCCATCCTGACCGCTATGATTATGCCGCAATAATACTCAGGCTAAGTTCAGTCTTACAATGCCTGACCCACACTCGGGTTGTGCTTCACAGAATAAATCTAGCTTTAAATACAGTAAGTGATGATCATTGATGATGATTGACAATTGTTGATGGCCACTCTGGCACCTACTCTCAACCACCAACAAACAAAGAGAAAGAATGACAAGGTTGCAAACCAATCAGAGCTTTGAAGATTAAGTGCCAATGGATGACCACTCACTGTTCAATTGAAAACAATAAAGAGACACCGGTTGCCCTCAGTATCAGAAGCACTGTCTACACCAGAATCAAACTGGTTCTTCATATGGCAATGTGTACTTTTTGGATTGGGTGTTCAAACAAATTGTCCATAACTTAAAACATTAAATGAAACAAAAGTTAAATTTTGGTTGCCGGGGGGGGGGGGGTGATGATGCACTCCACTCCCTGCGGTGCCGACCGGTCGCAGAAGGCTGCGAGCGTGCCGGCAGACACAGTGTGCTCCATCTCCCGGGGCACCCGGGCGTGAACGTGGCCACGGAAGAGGCAGGCAGTCGGGCCCTCGACCGCCCACTGCCTGGACCAGTTAATGGCCTTTTTGGCCAGGCCCAGTCCGATGAGGAGGTCCTCCGATCTGCCCGCTCCCCTCTGCACCGGTTGACCAAAGATCAGGAGCGTGGGACTGAAGTTGAACCAAACATTGAGGAGCAGCTCCTTCAAATAATGAATGACAGAGGGGCTGCAACCTCTCACATTCAGTGTAAACACAGCCCAGTGTAGCTCTTGTCTGAAGTAAACCAAATGTTAATCAGAAAATAAAGCTATCACTCAAATTTACAAGGACACAAAATCCAGTCCAATGTTGAAGAGTTTATTTACAGTTAGTGACAGTTGATATTACATTAAGAGCCCAGGTCTCACAGCTCTTTGTACAAAGTCACACAACCCATCATTCCCTGAAGGACAGGGTCTCACAATTAGATAAACACAAGTACTGAACACAATAAGCTTCAGTCACTCTCCCCCAGGGTGTGCTTGTCAAACAGGTACTCTCCCATGCCATTCTCAGGGGCTCCCAGTCTCTTCAAGTTGGTGATGTGATCTCCAAGCTTCTTGATCATCTTCACTTGCTCATCCAAGTAGTGGGTCTCCAGGAAGTCACACAACTGAAAGAAAATAAGTGACACACATTATTGCCAGTAGCAGATATCAAGGAACATCTGAGCTTTCCCCCACCCCCCTCCTTCTAGAGCATTCGGAATAAGGTAGATGAATTAGCTGCGCAAATAGAGGTAAACGAATATAATTTGATTGAGATTACGCAAACATTGCTCCAGGGTGGCCAAGGCTGGGAACTCAACATCCTGGGGTATTCAATATTCAGGAAAGATAGGCAAAAAGGAAAGGGAGGTGGGGTAGCATTGCTGGTTAAAGAGGGGATTAACATAATTGTAAGGAAGGATATTAGCTCTGATGATGTGGAATCTGTATGGGTAGAACAGAGAAATACCAAGGGGCAGAAAACATTAGTGGGAGTGGTCTGTAGACCTCCAAACAGTATGGGGAGGTTGGGGATGGCATTAAAAGGGAAATTAGAGAAGCGTGCAATAAGGGCACAGCAGTCATCATGGGTGACTTTAATCTACATATAGATTGGTCTAACCAAATTAACAACAATACTGTGGAGGACAAATTCCTGGAGTGTTTACGGGATGGTTTCCTGGACCAATATGTTGAGGAATCAGCCAGAGATCAGGCCATCTTAGACTGGGTATTATGTAATGAGAAAGGATTAATTAGCAATCTTGTTGTGCGAGGCCCCTTTGGAGGAGCAATCATAATATGATGAATTCTTCATTAGGATGGAGAGTGAAGTAGTTGACTCAGACTAGGGTCCTGAATTTAAATAAAGGAAACTACAATGGTATGAGGCACAAGTTAGGTAGGATTGGTTGGGGAATGTCACTCAAAGGGTTGACAGTGGATAGGCAATGGCAAACATTCAAAGAACTGCAGAATTTTCTCATCCCAGTTTGGCAGAAGAATAAAACAAAAAAGGTGACTCAACTGTGGCTAACAAGGGAAATTAGGGATAGCATAAGATCCAAGGAGAGGACATATAAATTGGCCAGAAAAAGCAGTAAACTTGAGGATTGGGAGCAGTTTAGGATTCAACAAAGGAGGACAAAGGGATTAATTAAGAAGGGGAAAATAGATGAGGGGGAAGCTTGCAGGGAACATAAAAACTGACTATAAAAGCTTTGATAGATATGTGAAGAGAAAAAGATTGAAGTCGAGCGTAGGTCCCTTGCAGTCAGAATCAGGGGAACTTATATTGGAGAACAAAGAAATGGCAGACCAATTAAATACATATTTTGGTTCTGTCTTCACAAAGGAGGACACAAATAACCTCCGAGATGTCAGGGAACATAGGGTCTGATGAAAGGGAGGAACTGAAAGAAATCAGTATTTGTAGAGAAATAGTGTTAGGGAAATTGATGGGATTGAAGGCCGATAAATCCCCAAGGCCTGATAATCTACATCCTAGGGTACTTAAGGAAGTGGCCCTAGAAATAGTAGTTGCATTGCTGATCATGTTGCAACATTCGATGGAATCTGGAACACTACCCATGGATTGGAGGGTAGCTAATGTTACCCCACTATTCAAAAAAAGGTGGTAGAGAGAAAACAGGGAATTACAGACCAGTAAGCCTGACATCAGTAGTGGGGAAAATGCTAGAGTCCATTATAAGAGATGTAATAGCAGAGCACTTGGAAAACAGTGACAGGATCAGACAAAGTCAACATGGATTTACAAAAGGTAAATCGTGCTTGACTAATCGACTGGAATTTTTTGAGGATGTAACTGGTAAAATAGATAAGGGAGAACCAGTGGATGTGGTGTATTTGGACTTCCAAAAGGCTTTCGATAAGGTCCCGCATGAGAGATTAGCGTGTAAAGTTAAGGCACATGGGATTGGGGCAAGGTATTGACTTGGATAGAGAACTGGTTGGCAGACAGAAAGCAAAGAGTTGGAATAAATGGGTCTTTTTCCAAGTGGCAGGCAGTGACTAGTGGGGTACTGCAGGTATTGGTCCTTGGACCCCAGCTATTCACAATATATATTAATGATCTAGACAAGGGAACTAGATGTAATATCTCCAAGTTTGCAAACACAAAGCTGGGTGGGTGTGCGCTGTGAGGAGGATGCCGAGAAATTCCAGGATGATTTGGACAGGTTGGGTGATTGGGCAGAAGTGTGGCAGATGCAATATAATGTGGATAAATGAGAGGTTATCCACTTGTCAAAAACAGGAAGGCAGATTATTATCTGAAAGGCAATAGATTGGGAGAAGGGGGATGTGCAACGAGACCTGGGTGTCCTTGTGCACCAGTCGCTGAAGGTAAGCATGCAGGTGCAGCAGGCGGTTAAGGCGGCAAATGGTATGTTGGCCTGCGTAGCGAGAGGGTTTGAGTGCAGGAACAAGGATGTCTTGCTGCAGTTGTACAGGGACTTGGAGAGACCACACCTTGAGTACTGTGCACAGTTTTGGTCACCTTATCTGAGGAAGGAGGTTCTTGCCATGGAAGGAGTTCAGTGAAGATTCACTAGGCTGATACCTGGGATGGCAGGAATGACGTATGAGGAGAGATTGGGCTTATACTCGCTGGAGTTTAGAACAATGAGGGGATCTCATTGAAACTTATAAAATTCTGACAGGACAGGACAGACGAGATGCAGGAAGGATGTTCCTGATGATCAGGGAGTCTAGAACCAGGGGTCACAGTTTAAGGATAAGGGGTAAGCCATTTAGGACAGAAATGGAGGAGGAATTTCTTCACCCAGAGAGTGGCGAACCTGTGGAATTCTCTACCACAGTTGGCAGTAGAGGCCAAGTCATTAAATAGATTCAAGAAGGAGTTGGATATATTTCTTCAGGCTAAAGGGATCAAGGGATATGGAGAAAAAGCAGGGACAGGGTTCTGAATTTGGATGATCAACCATGATCGCATTGAATGGTGGAGCAGACTAGAGGGGTTGAATGGCCTACTCCTGCTCCTATCTTCTATGTTTCTATGTAATCCTCTTGGACTGGAGGATAGTCAAGTGGTGTAATTGAGATGTAAATTTGCTCAAATGATCCAGTAATTCCTGTACAATAGATGCTTAGATCCTAAAAACACTGCAACACATTTATTCTCAATGTCCACATTAGGCCAACCGTCCCATCCTCTCCCCAACCCCCTGAAGGACCCAGGAGAGACACCCCAACACAAAGCGATTGGGCATGGAGATATTTGAATAGGCTCAAGGACAGCAAGGTTCCACCACCTCCAACATACCCAAAAACCCACATTAAGAACTTACATGAGGGTCAGTGCTCCCAGTGGAGAGTTTGTGCAGATCCAGCAGACTCTGGTTGACATTCTTCTCCATCTGCAGAGCTCTCTGCATCACCACCAGACCATTGCTCCACTCATCCTGCTCTGGTTTCTGAAGGGGAAAGTCACAGTTCACTTACAATGAATGAAACAAAAAATACATGAGACAGTACAAGGAAAACAGGGGTGAAAAGCAGCCAGAAGTCCATGTTACCATGAACCAATGTGTCACAGGAATATAGAATTACTGCATTAAGCCACCAGAACCATGGAATCAAATTGGAACTAATTGCTTTAGAAAGTATTGGAAACAAGGGGATCCCGACAGAGGGCCACTCATTTATTGAATCCAACCTTGATGTCCTCCAAGATGATTCGGCCTCCACGCCGATTCTGGAATTTCATCAGTTTCTCAGCGTGCTCACGTTCCTCATGTGACTGCTCCTTGAGGAACTCAGCAAAGTGACGCAGGGCAACGTCATCCCGGTCAAAGTAATAGGACTGTGGAGAGAATTTTAAACAGCTTCATCAGACCTAGATCTTCATATACAATGCAAGATTATTATTTTTACCCCTAGTTAGTGAGTTCCTAATCTTGCAAAAATAGATACCATTGGTTAACTAGCAAAATGCAATTCACTTCACTAATCTGAACATGTTGGACAGCTTCTCCTCCCAATAAAAACAGGATGAAAGATTCAACCAGCAAAAAAAAACTATAAACTAATGTTCAGGATTATATTTCATGTCCAGTCAAACTAAACTCTACTGCTGGATAAGTAGTACCTCCTCTACTTCCTGTCATTCAGATGAGATGTTAAACAGAGGCCCTGTCTGTCCTCAGGTGGATGTGAAAGATCTCAAGGCACTACTTCAGAGAACAGGGAGTTCTCTCCAGTTTCCCAGGCCAATATTTATCCCTCAACCAACACCACTAAAATAGATGATCTGATCATTCTCTCATTGTTTGAGAGCTTACTGTGCACAAATTGGCTGCTGCATTTCCCACATAACAGGTGACTTCATTGGCTACAAAGCACTTTGGGAGGTAGTCAAAGGCACTATATAAATGCTTATTCTTTCCATTCTAATCTAAAGTTGGGCATGGAATGAGAAAATTCCTCAATGCCAGTAGTTTTACACTACAATGTAGTGCAAGAGATCTAGGCACAGTGAACAAGGCTTCAACACCAGGATTCTCAGGACTTCACTTCCAGTTAAAGAGAAAGCTAGTGAGGACCTGCCAACATTTCACTCACTACAGTCACCCCACTGAAACTGAACTTTGTCTCATGTCAACAAGCACAAGCACTTGACCAGGTTTGTGTTCTTCTTCTGTTACAAACTCAGGCAGCAGCTGAGCTAGTTCCATATATTAAACCTGTCAACAGAGTGCAGCTGCTACAAGGAGCAGGCCATTAACTCAACAAGATCACCCTGAAGTACTCACTGCCCAAAGATTGCTTCCCCAGGTAAGGAAGTCAAGAGAAATATAGTTTAAAGCCAGTTCATGGAACTGCAGAATTTCCAACTTTTCAGAATACAACAACAAGGAACACAAGACTCACCATGGAGAGATAAACATAGGAGGAATAGAGCTCCATGTTGATCTGCTTGTTGACAGCATCCTCACAGTCCTTGTGGTAGTTCTGACACACTTGGGAGGCCATCTTCACTATTTTCTGTTATACTATTACTGCTCACTATCACCTAGAAAGTTCAAGAACTGACCCTTTCTAACACAAGCTCTTGTATTTATACTACTGGGACAGCCTGCATTCAAACCAGGAATGACATCACCAATGATGATTGACAATCCCTGAGAGCCAATCAGGAATCGCTCCTGAATCCAGGCACCAATTAACAAAGGAGAGGGTGTGTGGGGGAGGAGGGGGTGAGACCCAGAGCCAATCAGAGCTTTGGAAACCCGGCAGATTTGGGAAATCAGTCTCGGTGATGTCACTGCTTTTGGGTTCCTTGACCTTCTTCAAATCTGAAAGTCTCTCATTTGAATTAAATGACAATTTGCTGCTTTCGCTGAAGGGGCTTTTCATAATCTGGCCACGTTTGTTGCTTGCAAGGAACTGTGGTGCCGAGACAATACTCAAAGCAATCAAGTCGTCTTGAGTGAATTTGCAAACCAGCCATTGGAGAGAGAAATGGGAATGAGAGAATGAGAGGGAGTGAACGTTACTGAACACAGTGTCACCCACAGACACGTCTCCATTTGCTCCAGTGTGTTTTGGGGCAGGCTTGATGGACCAGCTGGTCTTTTTCTGCCCGTCAATTTGGTACGTTAGATGAGTCCTTTTACAGCCAGCGTTGAATGAGGCGAAAGAATATTTGAATCTGATTGAAATGACGAGACTCAGATGTGCTCTAACTGTGGCTCATTATAGATACATACAGCACAGAAGGAGGCCATTCGGCCCATCGTGCCTGTACCGACTCTTTGAAAGAGCCACCCAAGTAGTCCCACTCCACTGCTCTTTCCCCTTAGCCCTGCAAATCTTTTCCTTTTCCAGTATATATCCAATTCCCTCTTCAAAGTTACTATTCAATCTGCTTCCACCAGCCTTTCAGGCAGTGCATTCCAGATCACAACTTGCTGCGTAAAAATAATTCTCATCTCTCCCCTCTGGTTCTTTTGCCTTTCATGTTGGTGTTTCTCTGTGATCCAAAGCCTTGACATCTGGTTTCATTGCAGAAGTGGTTCAGTCCTGCATTAGGTGACGAGAGGCGTTCTCTTGGATTAAAACTCAGTTTTAGATGGGCCGGACGGGGTGGCAGTGATTCAGATCTGGAGCCACCAATCACGCCACAGGCACTACACTGACGGGAGAGATGCCACCAATGAGCACAGTTGACCCACCTGAACCGAAATTGTATCTGGGTATTTACACCTGTATTGGTCAAAAGGGATCCGAGAGGCGGTGAATGTCCTGCGGTGGCGAAGCGCTTCGACCGGACTGATGGACATCACATGGTCACACTCAATGGCCACCCAGGTGGGCACCAGACACTTCAATTGAGGCCTGTGGTTCCTGGTTCTGAGAGGGCTTTTGATTGATCCTTTCCACAGGACCGCTTTCATTTCAGTATCACTACCTCGAGGGAGTAGGAATGTCGATCGGTACAAAAAGCCCAGGGTGGTGAGAAGCATCCTTTGCCATTTATGAATTTTCATACAATAGCAAAGATCAAATGTGACTGGAAATGTCTTTCATCGAAGCAAAGACATTAACGTGGAATGACTGAAGACAGCTATTTCACTGCACTGACTGCAGTTCTCAACTAAGTTCCTAAATTAACTTGTAAACACTGGTGTGTTGCAGTATCAACATTTGAATCCATTCCTAGGGGTTAAGGAGACAAATTGTTATGCAATTAGATTTGGAAAGATGATTGCTATTTGAAATGCACAGTGGGGTTAAATATAAATGGATGCATTTATGGAGGAGCTGCTGGTATTGGGTTTGTTACTTGTTGGAACAGAAAGTGTTGAGCAGGAGAACTATCTATTTAACTTGCTTGGTGTTTTAAGTTATTTGCTTTGTGCATTTAATGGAATGCATTTAATCCTTCCAGAAAGATTACATTTTGTTGGAGTACAGTTCCACAGATGTAACTCTTTCCTTTAGAGCCTTACCCAATTCCATATTCAAGTGGGAGCCTCGATGGATAAGTTAATCAAGGGAGAATATAGAGCGAGCACGTGCTCTGTTACAAAACCAAGTTCAATTCTCTCCTGAAAAGGAATCCACGCTTTCTTCCGAGAGGCCAGTGCGTAAATATGGCATTTCAGGTGGTTTTCTCAATTGTATTCGCCTTTACTACCAAAGGTTCAGGGAGCTCAGACATTGCTGGTGTCCACAGCCTTTGCTACTTTGCCCACAAAGCTGATCAGAAAGTCTATAGCATCAGTGATGAATTTGGTTTAGTGTGCGACCCGCAGTGCATTCCACAGTAATAACTCAGAATGGGATTGGTACGGCTACAAGCTTACTAAAAAAAAAACCCTAAATTTCTCTTTCCAGGGCAGAGATCATTGTTAAATAGGATTGAGCCTTGGACTGAAATGGTGTAACAGTGAGTGACCGGAAAACATTCCTTGCACATCAACATTACAGCAGCTGATATTTTGTTGTATTGAGGAGTTAAAGAGAGTTGCCATTGATGCAAAGGGCAGAGAGAATATTCATCACCAGTGGGAACAGTTACTTGTATTCAACTGCCTTGAGCCCAAGCTCTATCGTTCCCTCCCCAAACTTCTCTCTCCACCGAGACATTCCTTAAAAACCTACCTCTCTTAGCTTTTGGGCACCTGTCCTATCTCAGGTAGCTTGGTGTCAGATTGTGTTTGGTAACACTTGCTGTGAAATGCCTTGGTACAATTTACTACGTTAAAAAGGAGCTAGATAAAGGCAAGTCATATTGCACCTGTTGTAAAGAGAAATGCTGTAACACAATCATGGAAATGCATGAATACAATTTGCTCTCAAGGTATACACAGAATTGAAGTTAGACCCTGAATATCCAGCTCAATACATCAGAATTACACGAGAAGGAAAGAGGAAAATAAAGCAGCTACACAGCCCCGTGTAGCATGTGTCTGATGTAAACCAAATTATGGTAATCAGAAAATAAGCAACCACTCAAATTTACAAGGAGACAAAATCCAGTCCAATGTTGAAGAGTTTATTTACAGTTAGTGACAGTTGATATTACATTAAGAGCCCAGGTCTCACAGCTCTTTGTACAAAGTCACACAACCCATCATTCCCTGAAGGACAGGGTCTCCCAATTAGATAAACACAAGTACTGAACACAATAAGCTTCAGTCACTCTCCCCCAGGGTGTGCTTGTCAAACAGGTACTCTCCCATGCCATTCTCAGGGGCTCCCAGTCTCTTCAAGTTGGTGATGTGATCTCCCAGCTTCTTGATCATCTTCACTTGCTCATCCAAGTAGTGGGTCTCCAGGAAGTCACACAACTGAAAGAAAATAAGTGAAACAGATTGCCAGTAGCAGATATCAAGGAACATCTGAGCTTTCCCCCACCCCCCTCCTTCTAGAGCATTCGGAATAAGGTAGATGAATTAGCTGCGCAAATAGAGGTAAACGAATATGATTTGATTGGGATTATGGAAACATGGCTCCAGGGTGGCCAAGGCTGGGAACTCAACATCCTGGGGTATTCAATATTCAGGAAAGATAGGCAAAAAGGAAAGGGAGGTGGGGTAGCATTGCTGGTTAAAGAGGGGATTAACATAATTGTAAGGAAGGATATTAGCTCTGATGATGTGGAATCTGTATGGGTAGAACAGAGAAATACCAAGGGGCAGAAAACATTAGTGGGAGTGGTCTATAGACCTCCAAACAGTAATGCGGAGGTTGGGGATGGCATTAAAAGGGAAATTAGAGAATTGTGCAATGCGGGCACAGCAGTCATCATGGGTGACTTTAATCTACATAGATTCATCTAACCAAATTAGTAACAATACTGTGGAGGACGAATTCCTGGAGTGTGTATGGGATGGTTGCCTGGACCAATATGTTGAGGAACCGGCCAGAGATCAGGCCATCTTAGACTGGGTAGTATGTAATGAGAAAGGATTAATTAGCAATCTTGTTGTGCGAGGCCCCTTTGGAGGAGCAATCATAATATGAATTCTTCATTAGGATGGAGAGTGAAGTAGTTGACTCAGACTAGGGTCCTGAATTTAAATAAAGGAAACTACGATGGTATGAGGCACGAGTTGGTTAGGATTGATTGGGGAATGTCACTCAAAGGGTTGACGGTGGATAGGCAATGGCAAACATGCAAAGAACTGCAGAATTTGTTCATCCCAGTTTGGCATAAGAATAAAACAAAAAAGGTGACTCAACTGTGGCTAACAAGGGAAATTAGGGATAGCATAAGATCCAAGGAGAGGACATATAAATTGGCCAGAAAAAGCAGTAAACTTGAGGATTGGGAGCAGTTTAGGATTCAACAAAGGAGGACAAAGGGATTAATTAAGAAGGGGAAAATAGAATATGAGGGGAAGCTTGCAGGGAACATAAAAACTGACTATAAAAGCTTTATAGATATGTGAAGAGAAAAAGATTGGTGAAGTCAAGCGTAGGTCCCTTGCAGTCAGAATCAGGGGAACTTATATTGGGGAACAAAGAAATGGCAGAGCAATTAAATACATGTTTTGGTTCTGTCTTCACAAAGGAGGACACAAATAACCTCCGAGATGTCAGGGAACATAGGGTCTGATGAAAGGGAGGAACTGAAAGAAATCAGTATTTGTAGGGAAATAGTGTTAGGGAAATTGACGGGATTGAAGGCTGATAAATCCCCAGGGCCTGATAATCTACATCCTAGGGTACTTAAGGAAGTGGCCCTAGAAATAGTAGATGCATTGCTGATCCAGATTCCATCGAATGTTGCAACATGAACACTACCCATGGATTGGAGGGTAGCTAATGTTACCCCACTATTCAAAAACAGGTGGTAGAGAGAAAACAGGGAATTACAGACCAGTAAGCCTGACATCAGTAGTGGGGAAAATGCTAGAGTCCATTATAAGAGATGGAATAGCAGAGCACTTGTAAAACAGTGACAGGATCAGACAAAGTCAACATGGATTTACAAAAGGTAAATCGTGCTTGACTAATCGACTGGAATTTTTTGAGGATGTAACTGGTAAAATAGATAAGGGAGAACCAGTGGATGTGGTGTATTTGGACTTTCAAAAAGGCTTTCGATAAGGTCCCGCATAAGAGATTAGCGTGTAAAGTTAAGGCACATGGGATTGGGGCAAGGTATTGACTTGGATAGAGAACTGGTTGCAGACAGAAAGCAAAGAGTTGGAATAAACGGGTCTTTTTCCGAGTGGCAGGCAGTGACTAGTGGGGTACCGCAGATATTGGTCCTTGGACCCCAGCTAGTCACAATATATATTAATGATCTAGACAAGGGAACTAGATGCTGGGTGGGCATGTGTGAGGAGGATGCTGAGAAATTCCAGGATGATTTGGACAGGTTGGGTGATTGGGCAGAAGTGTGGCAGATGCAATATAATGTGGATAAATGCAAGGTTATCCACTTGTCAAAAACAGGAAGGCAGATTATTATCTGAATGGCAATAGATTGGGAGAAGGGGATGTGCAACAAGACCTGGGTGTCCTTGTGCACCAGTCGCTGAAGGTAAGCATGCAGGTGCAGCAGGCAGTTAAGGCGGCAAATGGTATGTTGGCCTTTGTAGCGAGAGGGTTGGAGTACAGGAACAAGGATGTCTTGCTGCAGTTGTACAGGGACTTGGTGAGACCACACCTTGAGTACTGTGCGCAGCTTTGGTCGACTTACCTGAGGAAGGAGGTTCTTGCCATGGAAGGAGTTCAGTGAAGATTCACCAGGCTGATACCTGGGATGGCAGGAATGACGTATGAGGAGAGATTGGGTCGATTGGGCTTATACTCGCTGGAGTTTAGAAGAATGAGGGGATCTCATTGAAACTTATAAAATTCTGACAGGACAGGACAGACGAGATGCAGGAAGGATGTTCCCGATGGTCAAGTGGTGTAATTGAGATGTAAATTTGCTCAAATGAGCCAGTAATTCCTGTACAATAGATGCTTAGACCTTGGAAAAACTGCAACACCTTTATTCTCAATGTCAACATCAGGCCAACCGTCCCATCCTCTCCCCAACCCCCTGAAGGACTCAGGAGACACCCCAACACAAAGCTATTGGGCATGGAGATATTTGAATAGGCTCAAGGACAGCAAGATTCCACCACCTCCAACATACCCAAAAACCCACATTAAGAACTTACATGAGGGTCAGTGCTCCCAGTGGACAGTTTGTGCAGATCCAGCAGACTCTGGTTGACATTCTTCTCCATCTGCAGAGCTCTCTGCATCACCTCCAGACCATTGCTCCACTCATCCTGCTCTGGTTTCTGAAGGGGAAAGTCACAGTTCACTTACAATGAATTAAACAAAAAATACATGAGACAGTACAAGGAAAACAGGGGTGAACAGCAGCCAGAAGTCCATGTTACCAAGAACCAATGTGTCACAGGAATACAGAATTACTGCATTAAGCCACCAGAACCATGGAATCAAATTGGAACTAATTGCTTTAGAAACAAGGGGATCCCGACAGAGGGCCACTCATTTATTGAATCCAACCTTGATGTCCTCCAAGATGATTCGGCCTCCACGCCGATTCTGGAATTTCATCAGTTTCTCAGCGTGTTCACGTTCCTCATGTGACTGCTCCTTGAGGAACTCGGCAAAGTGACGCAGGGCAACATCATCCCGGTCAAAGTAATAGGACTGTGAAGAGATTGTTAAACAGCTTCATCAGACCTAGATCTTCATATACAATGCAAGATTATTATTTTTACCCCTAGTTAGTGAGTTCCTAATCTTGCAAAAATAGATACCATTGGTTAACTAGCAAAATGCAATTCACTTCACTAATCTGAACATGTTGGACAGCTTCTCCTCCCAATAAAAACAGGATGAAAGATTCAACCAGCAAAAAAACAAACTATAAACTAATGATGTTCAGGATTATATTTCATGTCCAGTCAAACTAAACTCTACTGCTGGATAAGTAGTACCTCCTCTACTTCCTGTCATTCAGATGAGATGTTAAACAGAGGCCCTGTCTGTCCTCAGGTGGATGTGAAAGATCTCAAGGCACTACTTCAGAGAACAGGGAGTTCTCTCCAGTTTCCCAGGCCAATATTTATCCCTCAACCAACACCACTAAAACAGATGATCTGATCATTCATTGTTTGTGGGAGCTTACTGTGCACAAATTGGCTGCTGCATTTCCCACAACAGGTGCCTTCATTTGGCTACAAATCACTTTGTGAGGTAGTCAAAGGCACTATATAAATGCTTATTTTGCCATTCTAAACTAAAGTTAGGCATAGAATGAGAAAATTCCTCAATGCCAGTAGTTTTACACTACAATGTAGTGCAAGAGATCTAGGCACAGTGAACAAGGCTTCAACACCAGGATTCTCAGGACTTCACTTCCAGTTAAAGAGAAAGCTAGTGAGGACCTGCCAACATTTCACTCACTACAGTCACCCCACTGAAACTGAACTTTGTCTCATGTCAACAAGCACTTGACCAGGTTTATCTTCTTCTTCTGTAACAAACTCAGGCAGCAGCTGAGCTAGTTCCATATATTAAACCTGTCAACAGAGTGCAGCTGCTACAAGGAGCAGGCCATTAACTCAACAAGATCACCCTGAAGTACTCACTGCCCAAAGATTGCTTCCCCAGGTAAGGAAGTCAAGAGTAATATAGTTTAAAGCCAGTTCATGGAACTGCTGAATTTCCAACTTTTCAGAATACAGCAACAAGGAACACAAGACTCACCATGGAGAGATAAACATAGGAGGAATAGAGCTCCATGTTGATCTGCTTGTTGACAGCATCCTCACAGTCCTTGTGGTAGTTCTGACACACTTGGGAGGCCATCTTCACTATTTTCTGTTATACTATTACTGCTCACTATCACCTAGAAAGTTCTACAACTGACCCTTTCTAACCCAAGCTCTTGTATTTATACTACTGGGACAGCCTGCATTCAAACCAGGAATGACATCACCAATGATGATTGACAATCCCTGAGAGCCAATCGGGAATCTTTCCTGAATCCAGGCACCAATTAACAAAGGAGAGGGGGTGTGGGGGAGGAGGGGGTGAGACCCAGAGCCAATCAGAGCTTTGGAAAACCGGCAGATTTGGGAAATCAGTCTCGGTGATGTCACTGCTTTTGGGTTCCTTGACCTTCTTCAAACCTGAAAGTCTCTCATTTGAATTAAATGACAATTTGCTGCCTTCGCTGAAGGGGCTTTTCATAATGTGGCCAAGTTTGTTGCTTGCAAGGAACTGTGGTGCCAAGACAGTACTCAAAGCAATCAAGTCGTCTTGAGTGAATTTGCAAACCAGCCATTGGAGAGAGAAATGGGAATGAGAGAATGAGAGGGAGTGAACGTTACTGAACACAGTGTCACCCACAGACACGTCTCCATTTGCTCCAGCGTGTTTTGGGGCAGGCTTGATGGACCAGCTGGTCTTTTTCTGCCCATCAATTTGGTATGTTAGATGAGTCCTTTTACAGCCAGCGTTGAATGAGGCGAAAGAATATTTAAATCTGATTGAAATGACGAGACTCAGATGTGCAGGGACGGGCTTCACTTGGCCAGTGCTGGGACTAGAGTCCTGGCGGATCATTTAACTAGGGCTGTAGAGAGGGCTTTAAACTAACTAGTGGGGGGGAGGTTCCTCGAGAGCAAATAATAAAAATGACCATGATGCGGAGATGCCGGTGTTGGACTGGGGTGGACAAATGTGAGAAGTCGCACAACACCAGGTGATACCCCGTTCGGACGGAATTCCTTATCGGCGCCCGTCCCCGAATCCTCCCTCGGGAGCCGCCGCCTCACCACTTGAGCCTTCTCGGAGAAATGCCCTCCGTGCCCTTTCAATCCGCACGGAGGCGTTTCCTGTACGGGCTGCTCCTGCACACTCTCCACTTTGCCATCTTCGTCTGCCGTCCGGACACGCCTTGGCGTACCATCCTGCCGTCCGGCAGAGGCGAAGGTCCCCATTGGAAGGCTCTCTACGCGGGAGTCTTCCCTTGTTCTATTGGGGACTTGGCCTGGAGGGTGTTGCACGGAGCAGTCCCGTGCAATAGGATTTTAAGTAGGTTTACGGACTCCCAGGCTGCTTGCCATTTCTGCGGCCTGGAGGAGTCCGTCTATCACATTTATATTGAGTGTGAGAGGTTGCAGCCCCTCTTTCATTATTTGAAGGGGCTGCTCCTCAATTTCTGGTTGTACTTCAGCCCCACGCTCCTGATCTACGGTCACCCGGTGCGGAGGGGAGCGGGTAGGTCGGAGGACCTCCTCGTAGGACTGCTCCTGGGCCTGGCCAAGAAAGCCATTAATTGGTCCAGGCAGCGGGCGGTCGAGGGGGTCGTTCGGCCCGATTGCCTGCCTCTCTTCCGCGGCCATGTTCGCGCCCGGGTGGCCCTGGAGATGGAGCACGCGTTGTCCGCCGGCACGCTTGAGTTTTTCCGCGACCGGTGGGCGCCGCGGGGGCTGGAGTGCATCGTCACCCCGGACTTCCAAATTTTGATTTGATTTATTAAGTTTCATTTAAAGTTTTAATTGATTTACAGTAAATTGTGATTTGTCCAACCTGATTTGTCCAACCAAAAAGATCAACACCAGGTGATAGCCTCAGCAGCCAGGAGAAGGGAAAGGAGAGTGAGCAGCAGCAGAAGCAGAGTGGTGGTCTCTGTGGCCAGGAAGAGGAGAAGGAGAAGGAGACCAGACAGCAGACCACCACCAACACAACTAACAACCACAACTGAGGTGCCTGGAGAGAGAGGACAGGAGAGGAGAGGGAGAAGAAAGGAAGGCCAAGGCCATTAACACCAGAGGAGAGGCCTTTCCACACTGCCTCCTCAATTGGCCTCCATTTTAGGAGAGGGAGAGAGGGGAGAAAACATAACAACCATCAACTGTTTGGAAGGAGGGAGGAAAGAAAGAAAGAACATCTACAGGTGGGTGTTATTTCTGGGGCACTCTCCCAGAGACTTTGTTTTGTAGGTGGGGGGAGGAAAGAAGAAAAGAAGAAGGCCGGAACATCTAAGGGGTGTGTGTGTGTGGCTTCTGTAAAAGCTAGGCCGCACACACCATATTAAACACCCCTTTCCCATTGCCTGACCTGGGACAGCTGGAGCTGCCTAGGTGAAGTCCCCAATTAATTTAATCTTATTGGGCATCGTTAAGACCTGGTGCAGGACTGAGCCTGGGCATCTCCAGCTATCCCAGGTGAAGACATCTTCTCCCCCCACCAGAAGACCACCACCAAAGACTATTACATCGGAGAGTGCACCCCCCTGCCAACACCCACCCACCCACCATCCTGAGTGGCGACCCTGCCCTTGCGGCTTCCCTCCTTCCCACCCCCTCTCTCTCTCTCTTTGTCTCTTGTCTCTCTCTGCCTCTCTCTCTAAAAGGCACCTCATTATCTTTTAATTAAGTACCTATTGAGCAGAGGGGAGAAGGCCCCTCTCCTAATTAATTCATATAAAGGGAGAGGTGTGCCTTCAATTTAAGAGCTCCCTCTGCTCAGGGGAAAACAAAAACAAAAAACCAGAGGCCATTAACATTTTCAGGCCTGTGACTTGGGGTGAGTGTAGCCCTTAAAGACCCGTCCATTATGGCGAGCACATCTTCGTCGGTGGCGGGGGCAGCGAGGACGTATGCGAGCGTGGCAGCCGCGGCCACGGCCGCAGCCACGAGTCCTCCTGTTACCCCGTCACCTTTTACCCTCCTTACGAGGAAGAATGGGGTCAAGAGCTACACTCACCCCAACATGACAATAGAGGCGTGCGTAAAAGCCATGGCTGGGGTTGTCGGCCCTTCAGCCATCGTCGCCGCCTCTAAAATGTACGGCAAGGCTGTGTTCTTCCTGGGGTCGGAGCGGGCGGTGTCCCTGGCCATCGAGAAGGGGCTCACCGTGGGCGGGACCTTCCTGCCGGTGGACCCCCTTGAGGCCACCGCACAAAGGATTGTTGTTTCCAACGTCCCGCCCTTTGTTCCGGGTGAGCTCCTCCTCCCCGACCTACGTCAACTGGGGGAGGTGAGGTCGGGGATCACACCCATCCCGCTCGGCTTCCGGGAAGCCAGCCTTCGGCACGTTTTCTCCTTCCGGCGCCAGCTTTTCGTACAGCTGGCGCGGGAGGAGGACGCGGAAGGCGCGTTCACGGTGCTCCACGGGGGGACCGCCCACCGCGTCTTCTGGACCTCGGACGGCGTGCGGTGCTACGCCTGTAAGGAGGTGGGGCACGTCCGCAAAAACTGCCCCGCCTCCAAGGCCGCCACGACACCTGGCGCGGCCAGGGCTGGCGCCGCCGCCCCCCCTCCCTGATACTGTCCGCGCGTCGACGGCGACGGATGCGCGGTCGAAATCGGAGGCCAACGCCATCACGGCCTCCGGCAGGGGGGAGGGAGAGCGTCCGGGGGGAAGGAAGGCGCGTAGAAAAAATAAACACCTAAGGGCGGATCCCCTCGTGGAGGAAACATCCGAGTTGACCGAACTCACGCCCGAGTACATCGCGGAGTTGATCGGGACGCATGAGACTGGGGGGGTCCTCGTGCCCGTGACTGTGACCGCAACTGCCAAGGCAGCTGAATCAAGACCTGCGGCCGGGCTCGTGCCCGAGGGGCCCAAGAAACCCAGTCGTCGGAAGGGGGCAGAGAGGGAGGCCCCAGCAGACATGGAGGCCTCCCCCTCTCCGGGCCCCAATATGTTAAAAAGAAAGCTCGACCCCCAGGAGGAGGACTGCGAGGAGGAAGGTCCCTCCGCAGAAGGGGAGTCGTCGCCCGCCGCGGGTGCTGCGCCCCACCCCACCACCGTCATCGTCGCGCGCGAGCGGCAGGGGTCGTCTGTCCCTCGGGAGGGTGAGACAGCCGAGTCTGTCCGACCTGTGCCTCCCGGGGATGGGGAAGAGACCCTGCCCGTGGGGGGGGGGGCGCGGAACAACCCGCGGAGGGAAATGTAGTTCCGGAACCGTTGCTCCTCGCCGGGTCGGGCGTCCTGGGGACTGGGGCGGGCGAGGCCAAAGAGGCTGAAGCCGAGCCCGCCTTTTACAATCCAGATATCTCCCAGGGACTGCTCGACCTGGTGGAGGAGTATAACAATCCCCAGTCCGCTGGGTCGGAGGTTGGTGGCGGAGAGACAGAAAGCCCCCTGACTCCGTCTCTGATGTTGGCGCCGGACGTACTGGAGGAATGAGAGATTATTTTCTCCCCGGTTTCTCCGGCGCCTGAGGCGGGGGGGGGGGCCCCGAACCGCCGCCGCCGCCTCCCGGCCCGGCGCCCCTGAAGGAGCCCAGGGTGGACTCCTCTGCCACCGATCCTGGGGGTGGGATCGTGACGGAGGCGGGGCCGGCCGGTGCGGCCGAGCCGTTCGCTGCACCCTGTGTGACGGACGGGTTGGCCGCCGGTGACGACCTCCCGGAGGAGGACGGGGACTCGGTGTTGGGCATCGAGGGCGATTTGGAGTCCATCGGCAGCGAGGTGATGGACGCCCTCGTGCCCTTCACCGACTCTCCCCTCATCCCCGTAGGGGAACTCCGGGATTTTATGGCCGTGAGCCAGGGTCGTCACAAGAAGATCCGGCTGGCCCTCGACAAGTGGTCGGAGCTGGCGCTGCTCGTCGTGTCCGTCCGCGCCGCCGTTAAAATCATGGGCGCGGACAAGGACGTTGGCCGGCTCGAGCTGCGTCGGCTCAAGAGTTTCCACACTGGGCTGCTGAGGGAGTGGCGGTCGTCAGTGACCGCGCTCCCTCCCCTCCGTTAGGTAGAGGTTGCACTATGCTTCTGAGATGAAGATAACCATAGCCAGCCTCAACATCAACGGCAGCAGGGAGGCGCGCCGTAGATTCAATAACTTCTCGGTCCTTCGGGACGGGAAATATGCGGTGTGCTTCCTGCAAGAAACCCACACCGTTCCGGGAGACGAGGCCACGTGGCTCCTGGAGTGGCAAGGAGGGGTCAGCATGAGTCACCTCTCCAACAATTCCTGCGGGGTGGCTGTCTTGCTGGCCCCGCATTTTCAGCCGGAGATCTTGAGGGTCAAGGAGCACGTGCCGGGCCGCTTGCTCCAGGTCACTGTTCGCCTGGGAGGCGTGCCGCTCCATTTAGTGAACGTGTACGCCCCCCGGACCGGTGCGCAGCAAGTGCGCTTCTTCGGAGAAGTGTCCGCTCTTCTGGGCTCCATCGACGTGGGCGAGTGCGTCATCCTCGGGGGGGATTTCAATTGTACCCTCGAGGCGCGGGACCGGTCGGGTCCCCCGCGAAGCCCGGCGGCGATGGAGAAGTTGCGGGACCTGGTCGGGTCCTTCGACTTGGTGGACGTCTGGCGAAATCTCCATCCCGACTCCAGCGCCTTCACGAGCGTGAGGTCTGGAGGAGGAAGGTCCAGAATCGACCGCCTTTACATTTCCCGGGCGTACGTCTCCTGCGTTCCGGCGGCTTCCATGCGGCCGGTGCCGTGCACGGACCACCACCTGGTGTGGGCGGAGCTCGCTCCGCTGCGCGCGCGGGGGGGGGGGGGTCCGCGTACTGGCATTTTAACAACCTGCTGCTGGAGGACGCGCGGTTCCGGGATTCGTTTCGCCGGTTCTGGGCCGACTGGAGAAGGAAGCGGGGAGGCTTCCCCTCCTTGAGGCTATGGTGGGACGTGGGCAAGGCTCACGTCCGCGTCTTCTGTCAGGAGTACGCGAAGGGGTCGACCAAGAGGCGGGAGGCCCGGGTCGGGCGATTGGAGAAAGAAGTGCTCGACCTGGAGTCCCGTCTCGGTCAAGTCGTCGAGGACCCGGCCCTGCGGAAGGTGTACGAAGAGAAGAAGGGCGCGCTGAAGGACCTGCAGCTGGTCGGGTCCCGAGGCGCGTACGTGAGGTCGCGGATCCAGTTCCTGCGGGACCTGGACCGCGGCTCCCCCTTCTTCTACTCGCTGGAAAAAAGACGGGGGTCCGTAAGCAGCTCTTGGGGCTGCTGGCCGACGACGGATCTCTGGTCTCGGATCCGGAGGGCATCAGCGCGGAGGCCCGGGCCTATTACGGGGCTCTGTTCTCTTCGGATCCGTCCAGCGAGGATGCGCGCAGAGTTTTGTGGGAGGACCTGCCGAAGGTCGGCCCGGAGGGCGCCGAGAATTTAGAAGCTCCGCTAAGCCTGGCGGAGCTGACCGGCGCCCTGCGCCAGCTCTCGAGGGGCAAGTCCCCGGGGCTGGACGGGCTGACCGTGGAGTTCCACAGGGCGTTCTGGGACGTCTTGGGGGACGACTACGCGCGGGTCCTGGGGGAAAGTCTGGCGACCGGGGAGATGCCCCTCTCTTGGCGCAGGGCGGTCATCGTCCTGCTGCCCAAGAAGGGCGATCTCCGCCTACTTAAGAACTGGCGCCCGGTCTCCCTCCTCAGCACGGACTACAAAATTTTCGCCAGGGCTATGTCTGCTCGCCTTGGCACCGTGCTGGCCCGCATGATCCACCCCGACCAGTCCTACACGGTCCCGGGCCGGAGTATCCACGAGAACATCCATCTGGTCCGGGATCTGGTCCACCATTCCCAGAGGGCTGGTCTGTCGGTCGCCTTCCTTTCCCTAGATCAGGAGAAGGCGTTCGACAGGGTGGATCACGAGTATCTTTTCGGGACTCTGCGCGCATTCGGGTTCGGGACGCATTTCGTCGCCCGGATCTGACTTCTGTACGCCGCCGCGGAGTGTCTGATTAAAGTTAACGGGTCTTTGACGGCGCCCCTTCGCTTCGGGAGTGGGGTGCGTCAGGGATGCCCCATGTCCGGTCAGTTATACGCCGTTTGCGTGGAGCCTTTCCTGCGCCTCTTGCGGAAGAGGTTGACGGGACTGGCTCTGCAAGGGCCGGGCGTGGAGGTGGTCCTCTCGGCTTACGCCGATGACGTGCTCCTCGCGGTCACGGATCCCGTCGACTTGGAGGATGCGAGAATGCCAGCAGATTTACTCGGACGCATCCTCCGCCAAGATCAACTGGGAGAAATGTTCTGGACTCCTGGTGGGCCCATGGCGGGTGGACTCCCTGCCGGAGGAGTTCGGGCCTTTCGCCTGGAGCACCACGCACCTCCTCTACCTGGGAGTCTACCTCAGCCCGGCCGAGGACGCCTGGCCGGCGAACTGGCAAGAGCTGGAGGCCAAAGTCACCGCTCGCGGAGGGGAGAGAGAAGGTCGGAGGACCTCCTCGTAGGACTGCTCCTGGGCCTGGCCAAAGTGGCCATTAACAGGTCCAGGCAGCGGGCGGTCGAGGGGGTCATTCGGCCCAATTGCCTGCCTCTCTTCCGTGGCTATGTTCGCGCCCGGGTGGCCCTGGAGATGGAGCATGCGGTGTCCGCCGGCACACTTGAAGCCTTCCGAGATCGGTGGGCGCCGCAGGGACTGGAGTGCATCATTTCCCCGGGAAATGTTATTTTAGTTCAATGCACTCCACGTTGTCCGCTTCGCGGGCACCCGGGGGAGGATAGACAGAGGCAGAGGCAGGGCTGGGGCTGCGAGATTCTCGGCTCAGTGCTGTGTGAACGGGTGAGCGCCACACCCCGGCTGCTTGCGGGGAATGCCGGTGCGGAGGGTCCGGTGCAGAAGGCCCAAGGTGGAAGACCCGGAGGAGAGTGGCCTGGGCGGGAGGCCCAGCACGGAGAACCCCAGGCGGGGGGGCCCAGGGCGGGGCGGCCCGGCTGCTCGCGGGGAATGCCGGTGCGGAGGGTCCGGTGCAGAAGGCCCGGAGGAGTATGGCCTGGGCGGGAGGCCCAGCACGGAGAACCCCAGGCGGGGGGCCCAGGGCGGGGCGGCTGGTCAGCAGAGGTGTGAACGGACGCTCGAGCGGACGAACGCTTGAATGATCGGACGAACAATTGAGTGGATGGTCGGGTGGGCGGTGCCAGTGGGACTGGCGTGGAACAGGTTTCTTGGGTTATTGGAGTGGATGTTATCTGTGGCGTTCAGGTGGATTGTGATGTTGCTATGTGTTTGTACACTGTGGTGTTGAAATGGGTTGTTTTATGTGGAGTTAAGTGAGATGTATTATTTTAAATCTAAAAAAAGTGGGGTATTGTTTGGGGGTATTTGTACTGTATTTACTGTTTTACTATGGAATTGGTATTATTGGTTTGATTAAAAGATTCACCCATCATTCCCTGAAGGACGGGGTCTCACAATTATATAAGCACAAGTACTGAACACAATAAGCTTCAGTCACTCTCCCCCAGGGTGTGCTTGTCAAACAGGTACTCTCCCAGGCCATTCTCAGGGGCTCCCAGTCTCTTCAAGTTGGTGATGTGATCTCCAAGCTTCTTGATCATCTTCACTTGCTCATCCAAGTAGTGGGTCTCCAGGAAGTCACACAACTGAAAGAAATAAGTGAAACTAGTTACGGCCAGTAGCAGATATCAAGGAACATCAGAGCTTCCCCCCCCCCACCCCCTCCCCAGAGTTGGATTTTAATCCTCTTGGACTGGATGATAGTCAAGTGGTGTAATTGAGATGTAAATTTGCTCAAATGATCCAGTAATTCTTGTACAATAAATGCTTAGATCCTGGAAAAATTGCAACACATTTATTCTCAATGTCAACATTAGGCCAACCATCCCATCCTCTCCCCAACCCCCTGAAGGACTCAGGAGAGACACCCCAACACAAAGCTATTGGGCATGGAGATATTTGAATAGGCTCAAGGACAGCAAGGTTCCACCACCTCCAACATACCCAAAAACCCACATTAAGAACTTACATGAGGGTCAGTGCTCCCAGTGGAGAGTTTGTGCAGATCCAGCAGACTCTGGTTGACATTCTTCTCCATCTGCAGAGCTCTCTGCATCACCTCCAGACCATTGCTCCACTCATCCTGCTCTGGTTTCTGAAGGGGAAAGTCACAGTTCACTTACAATGAATTAAACAAAAAATACATGACAGTACAAGGAAAACAGGGGTGAAAAGCAGACAGAAGTCCATGTTACCATGAACCAATGTGTCACAGGAATATAGAATTACTGCATTAAGCCACCAGAACCATGGAATCAAATTGGAACCAATTGCTTTAGAAAGTATTGGAAACAAGGGGATCCTGACAGAGGGCCACTCATTTATTGAATCCAACCTTGATGTCCTCCAAGATGATTCGGCCTCCACGCCGATTCTGGAATTTCATCAGTTTCTCAGCGTGCTCACGTTCCTCATGTGACTGCTCCTTGAGGAACTCAGCAAAGTGACGCAGGGCAACATCATCCCGGTCAAAGTAATAGGACTGTGGAGAGAATTTTAAACAGCTTCATCAGACCTAGATCTTCATATACAATGCAAGATTATTATTTTTACCCCTAGTTAGTGAGTTCCTAATCTTGCAAAAATAGATACCATTGGTTAACTAGCAAAATGCAATTCACTTCACTAATCTGAACATGTTGGACAGCTTCTCCTCCCAATAAAAACAGGATGAAAGATTCAACTAGCAAAAAAACAAACTATAAACTAATGATGTTCAGGATTATATTTCATGTCCAGTCAAACTAAACTCTACTGCTGGATAAGTAGTACCTCCTCTACTTCCTGTCATTCAGATGAGATGTTAAACAGAGGCCCTGTCTGTCCTCAGGTGGATGTGAAAGATCTCAAGCACTACTTCAGAGAACAGGGAGTTCTCTCCGGTTTCCCAGGCCAATATTTATCCCTCAACCAACACCACTAAAATAGATGATCTGATCATTCTCTCATTGTTTGTGGGAGCTTACTGTGCACAAATTGGCTGCTGCATTTCCCACAACAGGTGCCTTCATTGGCTACAAAACACTTTGTGAGGTAGTCAAAGGCACTATATAAATGCTTATTTTGCCATTCTAAACTAAAGTTGGGCATGGAATGAGAAAATTCCTCAATGCCAGTAGTTTTACACTACAATGTAGTGCAAGAGATCTAGGCACAGTGAACAAGGCTTCAACACCAGGATTCTCAGGACTTCACTTCCAGTTAAAGAGAAAGCTAGTGAGGACCTGCCAACATTTCACTCACTACAGTCACCCCACTGAAACTGAACTTTGTCTCATGTCAACAAGCACCAACAAGCACTTGACCAGGTTTGTGTTCTTCTGTTACAAACTCAGGCAGCAGCTGAGCTAGTTCCATATATTAAACCTGTCAACAGAGTGCAGCTGCTACAAGGAGCAGGCCATTAACTCAACAAGATCACCCTGAAGTACTCACTGCCCAAAGATTGCTTCCCCAGGTAAGGAAGTCAAGAGAAATATAGTTTAAAGCCAGTTCATGGAACTGCAGAATTTCCAACTTTTCAGAATACAACAACAAGGAACACAAGACTCACCATGGAGAGATAAACATAGGAGGAATAGAGCTCCATGTTGATCTGCTTGTTGACAGCATCCTCACAGTCCTTGTGGTAGTTCTGACGCACTTGGGAGGCCATCTTCACTATTTTCTGTTATACTATTACTGCTCACTATCACCTAGAAAGTTCAAGAACTGACCCTTTCTAACCCAAGCTCTTGTATTTATACTACTGGGACAGCCTGCATTCAAACCAGGAATGACATCACCAATGATGATTGACAATCCCTGAGAGCCAATCGGGAATCTCTCCTGAATCCAGGCACCAATTAACAAAGGAGAGGGGGTGTGGGGGAGGAGGGGAGTGAGACCCAGAGCCAATCAGAGCTCTGGAAAACCGGCAGGTTTGGGAGATCAGTCTCGGTGATGTCACTGCTTTTGGGTTCCTTGACCTTCCTCAAATCTGAAAGTCTCTCGTTGTTTGATGCTCTCATTTGAATTAAATGACAATTTGCTGCTTTCGAAAAGCTCAAGGTGCTGAGAATCATCCTTCGCTATCCATGAATTTTCCTACAATTGTTCCTTCATCGTCGCTGGGTCAAAATCCTGGAACTCACTCCCTAACAGCATTGTGGGAGTACCTTCACCGCACGGACTGCAGCGGTTCAAGAAGGCGGCTCACCACCACCTTCTCAAGGGTGACTCGGGATGGGCAATAAATTCTGCCGTTGACAGCGACGCCCACATCCCAGGAATTAATATTCAAAAAAATGGAATAAATTGATTGGAAACATCTTTGTGTGTTGTGGAACCTACACCAGAGTATTATTCATTCCCATTTTCAGATTCTGTAGAACCGGGACCCATGAGGCTTGACTTTCCAATAAATATTTCTCCCCATCACACAATCCCTTCGAATGTAAAGACAGAATTTCTCTTCCAGAAAAACAGGCGTGTATTTTCTAGCCCATCACTCGGGGAGCTGCTACCAGGGCTGTGCTTCTTTGTAGTCAGACTGTAGGAAATGTATCGGCATGGAGCGGGGTGAACATTGACCTAATATATTTTGTGAGATGCAAACAGTTAACCATTAGCGCAGTTCTGACCTCGGTGCGGGGAGTGCTTGCAGCTGAACCGCATCCGAGTTCAGCATGTTAAATTTCTTTAGAACCTTGGTTAGACTACACTTGGAGTACCGTGCACAGTTCTGGTCTCCATAGAAACATATAGAATCATAGAATAGTGCAGCGCAGAAGGAGGCCACTCGGCCCATCGAGTCTGTACCGGCTCGTTCAAAGAGCAATCCAGTCAGTCCCACTCCCCCGCTCTTTCCCCATGTCCCTGCAATTTTATCTACTTCATGTATTTATCCAATTCCCTTTTGAAGGCCACTATTGAATCTGTATCCACCACCCCATCAGGCAGCGCATTCCAAATCCCAACCACTCCTTGTGTAAGAAAGTTTTTCCTCATGTCGCCTCTGGTTCTTTTGCTAATCATCTTAAATCTGAGCCCTCTGGTTATCGACCCTTCAGCCAATGGGAAACACTTTCTCTTTATTTACTTTATCTAAACCCTTCATGATTCAAACACCTCTATCAAATCTCCTCTTAGCCTTCTCTGCTCTAAGGAGAATATTACAAAAAGGATATAGAGGCACTGGAGAAGGTGCAAATTTGATTTACAAGGATGATAGCAGAACTGAGAGGTTATATCTATCAGGAATGACTGAGCAGGCTGGGGCTCTTTTCTCTCGAAATAAGAAGGCTGAAGGGTGACCTAATAGAGGTCTTTAAAATGATGAAGGTCTTTTGATAAGGTAGATGGAAAGAAAATGCTTTCACTTGTGGGGGAGTCCAAAACTCAGGGCCATAAATATCAGATAGTCACTAATAAATCAAACAGGGGATTCAGGAGAAACTTCTTCAGTGGTTAGAATGTGGAACTCGCTACCACATGGAGTCGTTGAGGCGAAGAGCAGAGATGCATTTAAGGGGAAGTTTGGTAAGAAAGGAATAGAAGGATATGCTGATCGGATTAGATGAAGAAGGGCGGGAGGAGGCTCGTGTGGAGCATAAACACTGGCATGGAGCAGTCGGGCCGAGTGGCCTGTTTCTGTGCTGTAAATTCTATGTAATTCTTAAAACACGGGCGCCTGTAAAGTTTTTCACATCGAGTGAGCTGAAGACTTTGTTTTGTCTGAAACATGAAGCCATCAAACCTTCAGCACGCAAACCCATCCCGACTCGTAGAATTGCGGTTCATCATCGTGTGAAATGTGGCGACTCCGATACCCCAAAAATGCCTCTGAGAGATGCAAAGACATCAACGTGGAATGGCTGAAGACTGCAATTTCATTGCACCCACTGCAGTTCTCAGCTAAGTTCCTAAATTAGCTTGTAAACACTGGCGTGTTGCAGCTGCAGCATCATCAACGTTTGAATCCATTCCTAGGGGTGAAGGACACAAATGGAGATGCAGTAGGATTTGGAAAGGATGATTGCTATTTGGTATGAAATGCACAATGGGCCTGAATACCAATCAATACATTTCTGGAGGAGCTGCTGGTATTGGGTTTATAAATTGATGGAACAGGCAGGGAGGGGGAAAGAGTTTCAGGAGAAGTATCTATTTAACTTGGGTGTTTTGCTTTGTGCATTCAATGAAATACATTTACTCCTTCCAGAAGGATTATATTTTGTGGGAATACAGTTCCACACGTATTCCTCATCCTTCAATACCTTACCCAAGACCATGAGTGTTGGCAGGTTAGTCAACCATGGGGCGGGGAGGAGAGGGGCCCCAGAACAAAGCCCAATACGGTATTCACACTTTCTCAGTAAGATGTCTTTGGAATTCTCTACCGCAAAGGGCTGTGGATGCTGAATCATTAATTATATTCAAGGCTGAGAGATAGATTTTTGGATTCTGGTTGTTGTGGAGTATTTCAAACCAACACTTGACTCAAGGTTTTCGGATCGATAATCAAGTCGTCTTTATTACACTGGTGGGGAGACAGCCTACTCTGTCTAAGCCAGACTTCTCCAAATTGTTACAGCAAACACTACATTTTTATACATTACAATACATATATCCAGCTCATGCAAAATTCATTCCTGCCACCTGATTGGACCTTGGCCAGCATGCATCTTCACTGATTGGTTGCCTATGCTGCGTTACATTAAAGTACCCCCTTTATTATCTGAAAAGTATATGTCCGTTATCCCCCAAGCTGTTGTTGCACCTATGACCTTTGTTTATGCCAGATGGGGTCTCATCAACATTGTACTTCTGACTCATTGTCCTCCTTTCCTGCCTCTCTAGGCCTCTTTACTTCCAACTCATTGTTTTACTTTCCTGCCAGAACAGAACTTACATCCTCTCGGCCTCTTATGGTTCCACGCCGGCTAGGTTATCTCAACTGCCAGTTCAGCAACTTAGAAAAAGCTTAATACTGCAAAGGCCTATTAGATTATTGTCTTTATTACACTATTCAGTGAAACTGCCAGCGAGGTCAGTTTAACTCTTTCCCCAATGCATGGTGGAATCAAGGGATATGAGATCGGGCAGGAAAGTAGAGGTGAGATTGAAGATCAACCATGATTTTATTGAATGGAGGAGCAGGCTCAAGGGGCCGCATGGCCAACTTCTGCTTCTAATTATGTTATGCGGATAGCAAGCTGATATGGCAATTGTTGATTCTCCACCACCTCACCAATTGTAGTCCCCTTATGAGTTCAGTGAGCTCCAACATTGCTGGTCTGTGCAGCAGTGATTTGTTTCTCTGCCCACAAAGCTGATCAGAAAGGCTATAGCGGCAGTGGTGAGTGTGTTAACTGAGTGACCCCCAGTAATAACTGATCGGGATCTGTAGCAGTTTACTGAATACCAACTGCTCTTCCCAGGGGAAATATAATTCTTCAAAGGATGCTAAGCCAAAGCTTTCTCTTCATTGGACTGAAATGGCATAACACTGAGTCACCAGAAAACTTCCTTCTTTATTATAACTCGTATTTACTAAATGATAACTTTCAAGGGCAGGGGGAATATTCATCACCAGTGGGAACAAGTACTTTGATTAAGCTACCTGGACCCCAAACTCTAGAATTCCCTTCCTAAACCTATCTGCCTCCTTTAAGACTCTAAAACCTACTTCTGGTCCCGGATCCCATTAGCTCATGTGGCTGAACACACCTTTGTACATTAAGTTGTTGTATTACAGCATTGCTATTTATTTGCAACACAAGATTGAAGAATTTGCAAGAAATACATAGAACTGAAAGGAGATCTTTCAATATGTGTCTGAATATCCAAGTCAAATTGATTAAAATTACCCCAGCAAAAAAAAATTCATAGGACTGTTCACCTTGGCGGAAGGGACGAGAACCAGAGGACACAGATTTAAGGTGATTGGCAGGAGGCCCAAAGGCGACATGAGGAAAAACCTTTTTACTGCAGCGAGTGGTTAGGATCTGGAATGCACTGCCTGAAAGGGTGGTGGAGGCAGATTCAATCGTGGCTTTCAAAAGGGAATTAGATAAGTACCTGAAGGAAAAAATTGCAGGGCTACAGGAAAAAGGGCAGGGGAGTGGGATGAGCTGAAGTGCTCCTGCAGAGAGCCGGCACGGGCTCGACGGGCCGAATGGCCTCCTGTGCTGTAACCATTCTATGATTCTATTACCGAATCCCCATGACAACACTGCTGCACAGCCCAGTGTAATACTTGAAATGTAACCAAGTTATGCTAACTGGAAAAAACCCACTAAAATTTACAAGGAGACAAAATCCAGTCCAATATTGAACAGTTTATTTACAGTTAGTGACATTTCACATTAAGAGCCCAGGTCTCTCAGCTCCTGTACAAAGTCACAAGCCATCATTCCCTACAGGACAGGAGTCTCGCACACAATTATAAATACAAGTACTAAACACAATAGGCTTCATCCCTGCAGTCAGTTTAGTCACTCTTCCCCCAGGGTGTGCTTGTCGAACAGATACTCTCCCATGCCATTCTCAGGGGCTCCCAGTCTCTTCAAGTTGGTGATGTGATCTCCAAGCTTCTTGATCATCTTCACTTGCTCATCCAAGTAGTGGGTCTCCAGGAAGTCACACAACTGGAAAAAAGAGGGAAACTAGTTATGTCCAGCAGCAGATATCAAGGAACATCCTAGCTTCCCCCTTGAGAGTTTAATCCACTTGGACCGCAGGATAGTCTAGTGGTGCAATTGAGATTAATGGAATTACTGCATCATTAGATTAAACTTCCTGCACAATAGGGGCATAGATCCTAGAATCACTGGGACACATTTACTTGTTAATGTGCACCAACCTCCCACCATTCAAAAATCTAAAAAGACACAACACAAAGCTATTGGGCATGGAGATCTTCTGAATAGACTCAAGGACAGCAAGGTTCCAGCACCTCCAACTTAACCAAAAGCCCACATTACAGCATCAAGAACTTACATGAGGGTCTGTCCTCTCCGTGGAGAGTTTGTGCAGATCCAGCAGACTCTGGTTGACATTCTTCTCCATCTGCAGAGCTCTCTGCATCGCCACCAGACCATTGCCCCACTCATCCTGCTCTGGTTTCTGGAAAGGGAAATTCAGACAGTTCACTGTACAATGGATTAAACAAACAAGAAAGTATTGAAGGAAATTAGGGGTGCAAATGTCTAATGTTACCATGAACCAATGTGTTAGAAGAAAATAGAACTACTGCATTAAGCCAACACAACTACTGGAGTCAAATAACAGATGTATTTAAGGGGATGCTAGATAAGTACTAGGGAGAGGTGTATAGAAGGATAGGCAGATAGGGCTAGATGAAGCACAGTGGGTGGTGGCTCGTGGAGTATAAACTCCATCATGGACCCACTTGGCCAATTGGCCTGTTTGTTGTAAATTGGAACCAATTGCTTTAGAAAGTATTTGAAACAATCAGTCTAAGGGGATCAGACAGAAGGTCACTCGTTTATTGAGCCAAACCTTGATGTCCGCCAAGATGATTCGGCCTCCACGCCGATTCTGGAATTTCATCAGTTTCTCAGCGTGCTCCCGTTCCTCATGTGACTGCTCCTTGAAGAACTCGGCAAAGTGACGCAGGGCAACATCATCCCGGTCAAAGTAGAAGGACTGTGGAGAGATCAGATAAATAGTTGGGTATCCCCTGGCAGATCTATCATGGGAATTGTACATAAAGACAGCCAACCTGGATTTTGCTTTCTTTCAAAGGGTTCCAGTCTCACTGAACTTGTTGTATATGAAAACTAGCACAGGCCTACTTACTTCACTAACCTGGTAGAGAGTGGACAATCTTACCCCTAGCAATAGGGAAACTAGCCAATGGAAACAGCAAAAGAACCAGAGGCAACATGAGGAAACTCTTAAATGCATGCACTGCCTGAAAGGGTGGTGGAAGCAGATTAAATAGTAACTTTCAATTATGGGCCCAGATCTACTGCTAAGGGGCACTAGAAGCAAACCCATTAAAGTAGAGATCGAGTCACATTGCACAATTCACATCATACATCAAAGAGGAGAAACTGGTCCGAGTCTTACTGGCTACATTCATCCCATGGAACTAAAATTACCACAAGCAGCATTAATTTGGCACCTTCAACACTAATCAAGGCATTTCAGAGAGAAGCAGATACCAAGGAATAAAGGTTCATAAACCCTCAGAATTTGAAGGGCTTGGTCAAGGTCAAGAAGTAGGAAAGCAGAGGAGTTAAGGGAGAGTTCCACTGAGTGGGGTCAAAATGGCTGAAGGCTTCACCACCAGTAAAGCAAAGGGAGTTAGAGAAAAAAGACAGAAGGGCACAAACTGGTACTTAAAACTAGGAGGTTAAGAATATTAGGAGCAGGAGGAGGCCATTCAGCCACTCAAGCCTGCTCCACCATTCAATTTGATCATGGCTGACTTGTAGCTTTACTCCATCCCCCTCGAAACCCTTACCCAACAAAAACATCTGTCTTGAAAGCACCAATTGTCCCAGCATCCACAGCTGGGGGGTGGGGGGCAGGGGAAAGCAGGTAAAGAAAGTGTTCCAGATTTCCACCACCCTTGAGAAAAACTGCTTCCTGACTTCCCTTCTAAATGGCTGACTTCTAATTTTATGATTACATCCCCTCATTGCAAAAGCAGGGTAGGGAAAGGCCATGGAGTGATTTAGAAAAGTGAGGATAAGAATTCTGAATGCCACACATTGAATGCAGAGTGTATTCCAAATATAAACAACACGCTCACAAGAGCCCAGGAAAGAGATTCATTAAGATACTCAGAATATGGTTCAGCTACTGCAAGGAACAGAGAGGCAGTTTGTGAATAAATACACAAGATGATAAATTGCTTTATTATAGCTTTAAAAAATGAATTTACTGCACATAGATTGAGGGGTGGGCTGGATACAGCACAGCATTTAGTAAAGTAACATTACATAGTCTCAATTATGAAGTGGTCAGAAATACAAGACTCACCATGGAGAGATAAACATAGGAGGAATAGAGCTCCATGTTGATCTGCTTGTTGACAGCATCCTCACAGTCCTTGTGGTAGTTCTGACGCACTTGAGAAGCCATCCTAATTATTTATTTTAAATCTAAGCTTTGTTGAAGTAAGAAGCTGGGATTTAACCAACCCCCCAAACTCCTGTATTTATACTGCTGGATAATCCAGGGCGTGGCCGCCTAGATGATGAGTGACATTCCTCAATACCCAATCAGAAGTGGCAGCCTCTCTCAGAGCACCAATCAAGTAAAGGGAGGAGGGGGAGATGACTCCCAGAGCCGGTCAGAACGTTGAAAAATGAGTGTCATTGGCTGACAACGCAATAAGGATCCCAAGGGAAGGGGACGGTAGCATAGTGGTTACGTTACTGCACTAGTAATCCAGAGGTCTTGACTAATGAGATGTGAGTTCAAATCCATCCACGGCAGCTGGGGAATTTAAATTTATAGAAAAAAATATAAGGATCCCAATCGCCCTGACTTTCCTCAAACACAGTTCAAATATCTGGAATCTTAGGCTAATCAATTGGGATGATTAAATAATCAATCAGCAACACTTAAAGGGGCACAAACAATAAGTTCCAAATTATGACAAAACTAACATAAAAACTTTTTAAATTATAATTTAGTTCCCTGGATCCACTCTGCACTCCAGTCCCTCTGGTGCCCACCGGTTATGGAAAGCCTCAAAGGGAACCGTCAGACACTGCATGCTCCCTCTTCAGGGACACCCAGGCATTGTTGTAGCCGCGGAAGGGAGGCGGGCAGCCGGAGCGAACACCCCCCCATCGACCGCGCTCTGCCTGGACCAGTTGAGGGCCACCTTGCCCAGGTTAATTGAATCCTCCGTTGTTTGCGAGTCAGTGTCTTTTTAACAGTTCTGCGTGATTCAGTGGGTTGGTCATTTTCAGGTATCTGCGGGTTTGAGGCAACATCCAAACAGATCAGTGAGTCTGCAAAGCGGTTCAGGCGAATGGAAAGTGTGTGTGAAGAATGTGACAAACACAAGTGCTCAGAAATAAGAGAGGAAATAGCAGAGGCTCTGAGCATCATTTTCCAATCTTCTCTGGCTTCTGGTGTGGTGCCAGAGGACTGGAGGACTGCTAACATGGTACCGTTGTTTAAAAAGGGACCATGTACAGCAGGCACCTCAAAGCACTGGAGAGGTACCACCAACGCTGCCTCCGCAAGATCCTGCAAATCCATTGTGTAGAGTTTCGCAATTATCGCGATTCTAATAATATGAGAGAAGCAGGTTCAATTGATCATTTTTATTGAACGGAATGCTGTCTTGAAAATAAAGGGTACAGAAGCCTGTAAAATGGCCGCCGCGCATCGTGGCAGAAGCTTCCAGAGACACAGTGGGCAGACAAGATGGCGTCGAATATACATTCAGTATGAGATCATACCTGGTACAAATTGAAAAGGCAGGATTGCAACCGTTTGCATTTTTGGACAATAGCAATGATATAAGTGCTTGAATGGTTTCCTACGCACAGTAAGAATCATTGAACTGGGCCATCGAAAGCCCATCCAGACACATCAATACACAAATACCCCCCGGGCTCAACAATGAGAGAGACATTGGCGGGTGATTAAGCCAGTATTCAGGGGGTCCCAAAACCAGTTGAGGAGACGATTCAGACCGAAACCCGTTAAGAAGATAATCGCCCCATGCTGGGAGTTTCGGGCGCCAAAATCACACAAAGGATAACACTTTGATTTGAGCGGGAGATAAGGCCGACAAAACAGTATAACTATAGAGGACAAATGTTCCTCAGGGGTTGGAGATGAAGCAGTTACAGTGACGAGTTACGGTCAGTTACGGAGAAAAGAGGAATCGGTCTCTTGGCTCTGGGCTCTTGACTCTTCGCTCTTCGCTCTTGTCGTGCGCTGGTTTTCTTCGGCGGGGCTGCGCTGGTCGGTTATTCGAGTGTTGGGTGGAGTTCAATCGGAACGAGCCACCTTGACACGGCAGGCAGCAGGGTACACCATCCCGATCGTCGGTAAACGGTGTCCGGACCCATCAGGGCAACACAGCGGTGTGTTCCCGAGCGAGGCCCGAGTGACGAGAAGAAAGACGAGAAGAAAGACGAGAAGAAATTCCACGTGCCGCCACGGTCAGTAAACCCCGACCGCGCCCGAAGATAAACGGCAGAGTCCACCAGTTCGAATTCTACAGATTACTTCATGACCCGGTTTGAATTCCACAAACTACTTCATGACATCAGGGAGTCTGGCTTACGCTCTGGCTCATTGAGCGGATAGCCTGAGCCATCCGCGACGAACTTTACCGGGGCCGTCTCGAGTGGACCCATTCGCGGCAGCGAGAGTAAACAAGTCGGGTGCAGAAACCCTTACAGCCACGTGACAGTCAGGCGCTGCAGCGAAACGAGCTGAGAGCCTCATTTTAAATTTCCGAAGTGAGCCGAGTGGTGAGCATGTTTCCCAATCCTACAAGTCCAGACGTAGTTTAGGTATATTAAGGGAGGGTGGTTCCTAAGGTTAATGTATAATGTGTTCCCCCTTTTACGATGTGTCGTGTGTTCCCCATTTCCATAGACCAAGTTTTATAAACGTGTGTATACTGGTACTCTCTTTGATCTGCGCCTATGACATGTATTTCATTATTTTGGACACCATGCAATAAAGGCATTCATTTCGTGCTATTCAACCAGGTCTATTTGAGTCTTTCTCTGCATTACTGCTCCTTGCATCTAAGTCCAGGTGTCAGAACCGTAAGGACGAGTGGGTCGAACCACTCACAGGTGCTTATTGCAAAAGTCTGGCCGGAGACAAGAGCAAGCAATAGTACAGGCAACGAAAGCCTCACCTCGCACCAGTCCGTGACCCTTACAATTGGCAGGATAGGCGCACCAACGTCAGTGTTCTCGCTCAGGCCAACATTCCCAGCATCGAAGCTTTGACCA
Source organism: Squalus acanthias (assembly GCA_030390025.1). NCBI lineage: Eukaryota > Metazoa > Chordata > Chondrichthyes > Squaliformes > Squalidae > Squalus > Squalus acanthias. The sequence continues at coordinate 5,882,100 of CM059450.1, forward strand.
CACTCGATTAGCTCCGATGGACGGGTCACATTGTCCGCATGCCCGATACGAGACTCCCAAAACAAGCGCTCTACTCGGAGCTCCGGCACGGCAAGAGAGCCCCAGGTGGGCAGAGGAAATGCTTCAAGGACACCCTCAAAGCCTCCTTGAAAAAGTGTAACATCCCCACCGACACCTGGGAATCCCTGGCCCAAGACCGCACATAGTGGAGGAGAAGCATCCGGGAAGGCGCCGAACACGTCGAGTCTCTTCGCCGGGAGCAAGCAGAAGCCAAGCGCAAGGAGCGCACGTCAACCCAAGCACCCCACCCACCCGCCCCTTCAACCACCATCTGCCCCACATGTGACAGAGACTGTAGGTCCCGCATTGGACTCATCAGTCACCTGAGAACCCATTTTTAATGTGGAAGCAAGTCATCTTCAGTTCCGAGGGACTGCCTAAGAAAAAGAAGAAGAAGAAGAAGTTTAAAAGGGAGAAAGGGATAGACCGAATAATTACAGGCCAGTCAGCCTAACCTCGGTAGTGGGAAAATTATTGGAAACATTTCTGAGCGACAGGATAAATCTTCATTTAGAAAGACACGGATTAATCAGGGACAGTCAGCATGGATTTGTTAAGGGAAGGTCGTGTCTGACTAACTTGATTGAATTTTTTGAGGAGGTAACAAGGAGGGTCGATGAGGGTAGTGCATTTGATGTAGTCTATATGGATTTTAGCAAGGCTTTTGATAAGGTCCTGCAAGGTAGACTGGTCACGAAAGTAACAGCCCATGGGATCCAAGGCAAAGTGGCAAGTTGGATCCAAAATTGTCTCACAGGCAGGAAACAAAGGGTAATTGTCGAAGGGTGTTTTTGTGACTGGAAGGCTGTTTCCAGTGGGGCTCCGCAGGGCTCAGTACTGGGTCCTTTGCTTTTTGTGGTATATATCAATGATTTGGACTTGAATGTAGGAAGTATGATTAAGAAGTTTGCAGATGATACAAAAATTGTCCGTGTGGTTGATAATGAAGAAAACTGAAGACTGCAGGAAGATATCAATGGACTGGTCAGGTGGGCAGAACAGTGGCAAATGGAATTGAATCTGGAGAAGTGTGAGGTAATGCATTTGTGGAGGGCTAACAAGGCAAGGGAATACACAATAAATGGTAGGACACTGAGAAGTGTAGAAGATCAGAGGGACCTTGGAGTGCATGCCCACAGATCCCTGAAGGGAGCTGGACAGGTAGACAGGTAGGGCTGGAAAGAAACTTGCAGTGGGAGGGGGTGGATCCAGTTGTCGTGGTCCATGTTGGTACAAATGACGTAGATAGGACAAGGAAGCCGGTTCTGTTAAAGGAGTATGAGCAGCTCGGGGTCAAATTAAAAAACAGAACCTCAAGGGTAATAATCTCTGGATTATTACCTGAGCCACGAGCGAATTTGGCTAGGACAAATAAAATTAGAGAGTTAAATGAGTGGCTCAAAGACTGGTGTGGGAGAAATGGGTTTTGCTTCCTGGGACATTGGCACCAGTACCGGGGCAGCAGGGAGCTGTTCCGTTGGGACGGGCTTCACTTGGCCAGTGCTGGGACTAGAGTCCTGGCGGATCATATAACTAGGGCTGTAGAGAGGGCTTTAAACTAACTAGTGGGGGGGGAGGTTCCAAGAGAGCAAATAATAAAAATGGCAACAGAGAAGGTCATAGACTTAGGTAGCAGTGGGGAAATTAAAAACCAGAGTGTGTCAGGAAGGGGCAGAAGGTATGGAGTAAAAGGTAAAGTAATAAAAAGGGCAAAAGCAGGAACTAAGTGTCACAAAACATATTTGAAAGTTCTCGATCTGAATGCACGTAGCATTCGTAACAAAATAGACAAGTTAATGGCACAAATAACTACATATGGGTATGATCTTGTGGCCATTACAGAAACATGGCTGCAGGGTGACAATGCCTGGGAATTAAACATACCAGGTTATTTAACGATCAGGAAGGACAGGCAGGAAGGAAGGGGAGGTGGGGTGGCTATGTTAATAAAGGAAGGAATCACTAATACAGAGAAATGATATTGGGTCAAAAGATCAGGATAATGAAACAGTTTGGGTGGAGATAAGGAATAATAAGGGGAAAAAAACACTAGTGGGCGTAGTCTATAGGCCTCCAAACAGTTGCAACTCTGTTGGACTGAGTATCAATCAGGAAATAGTTGAGGCTTGTAATAAGGGAACATCTATAATTATGGGGGATTTTAACTATCATATTAATTGGACAAATCAAATTGGGCAGGGCTGCCTTGAGGATGAGTTCATTGAGTGTATTCGGGATGGGTTTCTTAAGCAGTATGTAACTGAACCGACCAGGGGGAAAGCAACCTTAGATCTGGTCCTGTGTAACGAGACAGGATTAATTAAAAATGTCCGAGTAAAGGATCCCCTTGGAATGAGTGACCATAACATGGTTGAATTCCATATTCAATTAGAGGGTGAGAAGGTTGGATCTCAAACAAGCGTGCTAAGCTTGAATAAAGGAAACTATGAAGGTATGCAAGCGGAATTGAGTAGAGTGAATTGGGAAAATAGATTAAAGGGTAAGACGATACATGATCAGTGGTGTACATTTAATGAGTTACTTTACAACTTCCAAAAAATATATATTCCACGGAGAAGAAAAGGGTGTAAAAGAAAAGACAGTCATCCGTGGCTAAGTAAAGAAATTAAGGATAGTATTTGACTAAAAACAAGGTCTTATAAGGTAGCCAAATCTAGTGGGAGGATAGAGGATTGGGAAAACTTTAAAAGAAAGCAAAAAATAACAAAGATTGATTCAGAAAGGGAAGATAGATTATGAAAGTAAATTAGCAAAAAAATATAAAAACAGATAGTAAGAGTTTTTATAGTTATATAAAAAGAAAAAGGGTGGCTAAAGTAAATGTTGGTCCCTTAGAGGATGAGACCGGGAAATTAATGGTGGGAAATATGGAGATGGCAAATACACTGAATGAATATTTTGTATCATTCTTTACAGTAGAGGACACTAAGAATATCCCAACACTGGACAAACAGGGGGCTATGGGGGGGAGGAGCTAAACACGATCAAAATCACTAAGGAAGTGGTACTCGGTAAAATAATGGGACTCAAGGCGGATAAATCACCTGGACCTGATGGCCTACATCCTAGGGTCTTGAGGGAAGTGGCGGTAGGGATTGTGGATGCATTGGTAATAATTTTCCAAAACTCCCTGGACTCAGCAAAGATCCCGGCAGACTGGAAAACTGCTAATGTAACACCTTTATTTAAAAAGGGCAGTAGACAGAAGGTTGGAAACTATAGACCGGTTAGCCTAACATCTGTGGTAGGTAAAACTTTGGAGTCCATTATTAAGGAGACAGTAACGGGACATTTGGATAATCATAATTTAATAGGACAAAGTCAGCATGGTTTTATGAAGGGGAAGTCATATTTGACAAATTTGCTGGAGTTCTTTGAGGAAGTAACATACAGGGTGGATAAAGGGGAACCAGTGGATGTGGTGTATTTAGACTTCCAAAAGGCATTTGACAAGGTGCCACACAAAAGATTATTGCTTAAGATAAAAAATCACGGGATTGGGGGTAACATTCTGGCATGGATAGAGAATTGGCTCTCTAACAGAAGGCAGAGAGTTGGGATAAATGGTTCATTCTCAGACTGGCAATCAGTAACTAGTGGTGTTCCGCAGGGGTCAGTGCTGGGTCCCCAACTCTTTACAATCTATATTAATGATTTGGAGGAGGGGACCGAGTGTAACATATCAAAGTTTGCAGATGATACTAAGATGGGAGGGAAAGTAGTGAGTGAGGAGGGCATAAAAAATCTGCAAGGGGACATAGACAGGCTAAGTAAGTGGGCAGAGATTTGGCAGATGGAATACAATACTGGAAAGTGTGAGGTTATGCACTTTGGCAGGAAAAATAGTAGAGAGCAAGTTATTATCTAAATGGCAAGAAACTGGAAGTACTGAAGTACTGAAGTGTTCCTAAAACAGAAAGACTATCAGCAACAATTCATGTGGGGGGTGGGGGGGGGTTGTCTGTTCAGTAGGTGCACACTACTGTAACAGCACACCCTTGGCAAAGAGATTCAAACATGAGGGGCAAAGTTTTACTGTAACCAGATTACACAAATCTTTTTTCTGCAATGCACCAAACCTTAAAAACCAATTAAAAAGGTGAAGATTAGTCTTGTAGCTACCATCGTAGGCCACTATGGAACCAAAGTCAGTATTCTGGAGGGGAAGGGGTTAAAACATCCCATATGCCCAAGCAAATCAGGTTTGAGCAAGATCACAACCCATTTCTTAGCAGAAGTAGTTCTTGTTTAATGAAAGGTCACACTACATTGATCTGAAAATGTGCTGTTATTTAACTGAAGAAAAAAAGGGTCCAGTCCAACTCAAATGTTTTTATTTCAGCTGCAAGAACACCCAATGTTTTAGAAGTTAATCCTAAGGCTTTGAGCTCAGCTCTTAGTTCAGAGTGATGACAACAGTACTTCAGCAATACACAAGCTGAGTGTCTACAATGTAGACAACAGTCACTCTTCCCCCAGGGTGCGCTTGTCAAACAGGTACTCTCCCAGGCCATTCTCAGGGGCTCCCAGTCTCTTCAAGTTGGTGATGTGATCTCCAAGCTTCTTGATCATCTTCACTTGCTCATCCAAGTAGTGGGTCTCCAGGAAGTCACACAACTGGGGAGGAAGAAAAATCACTGAGCCAGCTCCTTCAATAATAAATCCTGCATGATCACCACCAACTTGTATTTATACAGCATCTTTTTCGTAGTAAAACATCCCAAGACACTAACAAAATTTGACACCGAGCCACACAAGGAGATATTAGGACCGATGACCCAGAGCTTGGTCAAAGAGGTAGGTGTTAAGGAGAGTTTTACCAGGGAATACTCAGGTCCCATTACAAAAATTGGGCAAGGGGATTACTAGAGACACAACTTTGTTCCCTCCCAGCTACAAGTGTTGAAAATAAATGCTGCCCTGACTGTTCATCTAAAGTCAGTACTCAGTTGGAGGATTCTGACAAGTGTGAAGTAATCCACTTGGTAGAAAAAACAGAAAGGCAGAGTATTTCCAAAATGGTGAAAGATTGGGTAATGCAGATGATCAAAGGGACCCAGGTGTCCTTGTACATGAGTCACTGAAAGTGAATGTGCAGGTGCAGCAAGCCATTAGGAAGGCAAATGGTATGCTGGCCTTCATTACAAGAGGATTTGAGAACAGGAGTAAAGAAGTCTTACTCCAATTATACAGGGCCTTGGTGAGACCACACCTGGAGTACTGTGTACAATTTGTCTCCTTACCCAAGGAAGGATATACTTGCCATAGAAGGAGTGCAACGAAGGTTCACGAGTTTGATTCCTGGGATGGCGGGACTGTCATATGTAAGTTTCCAAAATTTGCAGATCCCCAAATCTAAGGAAAAAAAATAAGGACTTTGGAACTTTAAAAGAACATGTCTGGCTATGTAAGGAAGAGGAAGCTGCACAGTATGTGGGTTCAACCTCTGTATAGCAGTTTTGGGTATTGGATTGTCTGGGAATTCAAGCCCCAGCAAACATTAATATTTGGACAATAGGCCCTGGGAGAAGGCCGCCCCACCCAAAACACAGAACCCATTAAAAGGAGACGCATAAAGATAGAAACTAGGCCCAGCAAGAAACCCAAAACATGAGGACAATGCAAACAACAGATCGACAGGATGCATATTGTCATTCTCCCTCACCTGTAACCGTGTTCCCCAACCTGTTTAAGTGTGAAGTGTGTTTTAAGTTTGTTACCTTTTACGTTTAATAAAAGTCAAAATTCTTTCATCGGAACCTGTTGTCTACTGCATCTTTATTCACAACCCCTAAACAAGTCCAAGTTTTGAACCTGGGGCATGGGAGCGATTCGAACCACTCACTGAGTCAGGGGTAAGACTGACCCCTACCACCACCCCCTACACGTGTGAGAAGAGATTGAGTAAACTAGGCTTGTATTCTCTTGAATTCAGAAGAATGAGAAGGGATTTCATTGAAGCATACAAAATTATTACAGGGCTTGATAGGGTGGATGCTGGGAGAATGTTTCCCTTGGCTGGGGAGTCTAGAACCAGGGGCCACAGCCTCAAGATAAAGGGTAGACCATTCAGGACTGAAATGAGAAGCAATGTCTTCAGAGGGTGGTGAATCTTTGGAATTCTCTACCCCAGAGGGCTGTGGAGGCTCAGTCATTGGGTATATTCAACAGAAGTCAATAGATTTCTGTCTAGTAAGGGCATCAAGGGATATGGCGATAGGGCCGGTGAATGGAGTTGAGGCAGATGATCAGCCATGATCTCATTGAATGGCGGAGCAGGCTCGAAGGGCCGAATGCCTGTAAGGGATTTCCCCTGACCCTGCGTGTCTCGTAGCCTGTGAGATTCACGCGGCTCTGTGCAGCCTGTATGTCAGTGCGGGTCTAGGCCTGGTTGCCTGTTCTGGTCTCCAGCCAGTCTGGGAACACTAGACACACCTGTGAGTGGTTCGAATCACTCTCCCTTACGGTTCTAGACACTGGACTTAGATGCGAGAGCAGTAATGGAGATAAAACTCATGTAGACTTGGTTTGAACGGTACGAAATGGAAAATCTTTATTGCATGATACTTAAAATTATGAAATACATGTCATAAGCACAGATTAATGACAGTACAATCTTACAAACGGTTATATAGTCGATCTTAGGGAAACGAGGAACGAACGGCACAACGTAAATAGGGGCACACATTACAAATATCCTTAATCTTTAAACCCTCCCCTATCAATATCTATCCTAAACTAGCTTCGTAGGATCTCGAGACTCATGCTCACCACTCGTGATAACTCGGAGAAATTCCGAATAGCTGATCGGATGTTTTTTCACCGCAGCACCCACGTGTCGGTCAGGAGATCTCCTGGTCCCACTTGTTTACTTGCTTCTGCTGCTCCGGCTAGTAGGCTGGACCGTCTGCTGTGGTGAAGACCTCTGTTGGTGGGTTTCACAGTTTAGTCTTGGAGCACCGTTGTCAATATCATTGATACGATGTGTTTTCCACGTTCCAACCTCCTTAGAAGTTTAAAGAGGAAAACTTCCTGGCGAGAAAACTTGGCTGATCGACCTACAGGCGCGGTCGGGATTTACTGACCGTGGCGATGGATATGGTCTTCTTCTCTTCTCCTCTCATCTCATCTCATCTCGGGCCTTTGGTTCCGCTGCCAGTTACCAACATAGGTCTTCGTTACGCGACACGAGGTAGATCCGAACGGATCAGAAAGTTCAACAGTCTTTTCAGAAGAGGCAACAGGCACGCAGAAGCCGAACTACGAGTACACAGGAGCAGCCACGAGGTTACGAATCGACCGGATAAAACACCGGAGCAATCGAGCGAACGCAGGAGCCCGAACAAGAGCACGAGGCAAGAGGCAAGAGACAAGAGAAAGAATGGACGGTTTGGAGCCTGCAATTATAGTGCAAAAATCTTCCGTTTCCCGCCCAACTATAATGTCCATTCTTTTGTTTAGGGTTTGGCGCCCAAATGTCTTGTATGGGTGATCTCCGTTCTTAATGGATTTCAGGGCTACTCATGAATGTTTGAGTACCTGTTAATACTTCTCCCATTGTTAAATCGGTCGGTGTTCTCCCTGGAGGGGTTTGGGGCTTCCTAGTGTCCTGTATGACTACCTGCTAACGGCTCTCTCATCGTAGAGTCGTTGGGAGTTTACATATTAATGTCCTTTGGATGGGCCCTTGATTACCCGGTACAATGGCTTTCCTTTGTACCTGGGAGACCGATTCCAGTATCTATGTTTATACTGCAAACCCATAATGTCTCGTGTATTATCTTCACTGTGCTGAATCGTTATCGATCTTGTACAAATGTTTAATGGAACGCCATCTTGTCTGCCTGTTGAAAAGTCTAGAATGTTCTGTCACGAGGTGCGGCGGCCATTTTACAGGCTGCTTGTGTCCAATTTAAACCTGCCAGCATTCTGCTGAAATAAAAGCTGTTTGAACGAAACTTTGTGTTTTCTCCTTATTAATCAAATCGCGATATATTGCGAATTCTACATGCCCTACTCCTATTTATGGTCTATGCCCCAAGATATCTGAACCTTCTTTGGACAAATTTGTTCCCAACGACAGATGTGTTCACCTTCAGTATTCCCACCCGCCAGAAAAACCTCAGTACAGATTTAGAAGTGAAAATGATAAAATTTAGTCTGATTTTTGAACAATGGTGTTAAATTAGACAATCCCAAATTAAAATCAATGCAAAAAGTGAAGCCACTGAAGCATTAAGAACTTACACGAGGATCCATCTTCTCAGTGGAGAGTTTGTGCAGATCCAGCAGACTCTGGTTGACATTCTTCTCCATCTGCAGAGCTCTCTGCATCACCTCCAGACCATTGCTCCACTCATCCTGCTCTGGTTTCTGGAAAGGAAAGTCTCCAGGTCACAAAAAAAAAATCACAAGATCCCACCTGCATCTCACGACTAACCTGAAACAAGAGGATGACTGGAGAGTGGGAGAAAATCCATTTGTTTCCCTGGTGCTCGCATGCAGTAAGGGCACAGCAGTCATCATGGGTGACTTTAATTTACATATAGATTGGGCTAACCAAATTAGTAAAAATACTGTGGAGGAGGAATTCCTAGAATGTTTACGAGATGGTTTTCTGGAACAATATGTCGAGGAACCAACCAGAGGTCAGGCCATCTTAGACTGGGTATTATGTAACGAGAAAGGATTAATTAGCAATCTTGTTGTACGAGGCCCCTTGGGTCAGAGTGATCATAATATGATCGAATTCTTCATTAGGATGGAGAGTGAAGTAGTTGAATCAGAGACTAGGGTCCTGAATTTAAATAAAGGAAACTACGATGGTATGAGGCGTGAATTGGGTAGGATTGATTGGGGAATGTCACTCAAGGGATTGATGGTGGATAGGCAATGGCAAACATTCAAAGACTGCATGGATGAACTACAGAATTTGGACATCCCAGTGTGGCATAAGAATAAAACAAAAAGGGTGACTCAACTGTGGCTAACAAGGGAAATTAGGGATAGCATAAGATCCAAGGAGAGGGCATATAAATTGGCCAGAAAAAGCAGTCGCCCTGAGGATTGGGAGCAGTTTAGGATTCAACAAAGGAGGACAAAGGGATTAATTAAGAAGGGGAAAATAGAATATGAAAGTAAGCTTGCTGGGAACATAAAAACTGACTGCAAGAGCTTTTATAGATATGCGAAGAGAAAAAGATTAGTGAAATCAAGTGTAGGTCCCTTGCAGTCAGAAGCGGGGGAAGTTATAATGGGGAACAAAGAAATGGCAGCCCAATTAAATGCATATTTTGGTTCTGTCTTCACAAAAGGAGGACACAAATAACCTCCCAGAGATGTCAGGGAACATAGGGTCTGATGAAAGGGAGGAACTGAAAGAAATCAGTATTTGCAGGGAAATGGTGTTAGGGAAATTGACGGTATTGACGGTATTGAAGGCCGATAAATCTCCAGGGCCTGATAATCTACATCCTAGGGTACTTAAGGAAGTGGCCCTAGAAATAGTAGATGCATTGCTGATCATCTTCCAACATTTGATGGAATCTGGAACTGTACCCATGGATTGGAGGGTAGCTAATGTTACCCCACTATTCAAAAAGGGTGGTAGAGAGAAAGTGGGGAATTACAGATCGGTAAGCCTGACATCGGTAGTGGGGAAAATGCTAGAGTCCATTATAAAGGATGTAATAGCTGAGCATTTGAAAAACAGTGACAGGATCGGACAAAGTCAACATGGATTTACAAAAGGTAAATCGTGCTGACTAATCTACTGGAATTTTTGAGGATGTAACTGGGAAAATAGATAAGGGAGAACCAGCAGATGTGGTGTATTTGGACTTTCAAAAGGCTTTCGATAAGGTCCCGCATAAGAGATTAGCGGGTAAAGTTAAGGCACATGGGATTGGGGGCAAGGTATTGACTTGGATAGAGAACTGGTTGGCGGACAGAAAGCAGGAATTAATGGGTCTTTTTCCGAGTGGCAAGCAGTGACTAGTGGGGTACCGCAGGGATCGGTCCTTGGACCCCAGCTATAATCAATATACATTAATGAGCTAGATAAGGGAATTAAATGTAATATCTCCAAGTTTGCAGATGACACAAAGCTGGGTGGGTGTGCGCGCAGCGAGGAGGATAGCGAGAAACTCGAGGATGATCTGGACAGGTTGGGTGAGTGGGCAGAAGCGTGGCAGATGCAATATAACGTGGATAAGTGCGAGTTTATCCACTTTGGTGTCAAAAACAGAAAGGCAGACTATTATCTGAATGGCAATAGATTGGGAGAAGGGGAAAGTGCAACGAGACCTGGGTGTCCTTGTGCACCAGTCGCTGAAAGTAAGCATGCAGGTGCAGCAGGCGGTGAAGGCGGCAAATGGTATGTTGGCCTTCATAGCGAAAGGGTTTGAGTATAGGAACAGGGATGTCCTGCTGCAGTTGTACAGGGCCTTGGTGAGACCACACCTTGAGTACTGTGTGCAGTTTTGGTCGCCTTATCTGAGGAAGGATGTTCTTGCTATGGAAGGAGTTCAGCGAAGATTCACAAGGCTGATACCTGGGATGGCAGGAATGACATGAGGAGAGATTGGGTCGATTGGGCTTGTACTCGCTGGAGTATAGAAGAATGAGAGGGGATCTCATCGAAACATATAAAATTCTGACAGGTCTGGACAAACAAGATGCAGGAAGAAGGTTCCCGATGCTCGGAGAGTCCAGAACCAGGGATCATAATCTACGGATAACAGATAAACCATTTAGGACAAGATGCAGGAAGAAGGTTCCCGATGCTCGGAGAGTCCAGAACCAGGGATCATAATCTACGGATAACAGATAAACCATTTAGGACAGAAATGAGGAAGAATTTCTTCACCCAGAGAGTGGTGAACCTATGGAATTCTCTACCACAGAAGGTAGTTGAGGCGAAGTCATTAAATATATTCAAGGATGTGTTAGATATATTTCTTAAAGCTAAAGGTATCAAGGGATATGGGGAGAAGGCAGGTACAGGGTACTGAGTTTAGATGATCAGCCAGGATCTCATTGAATGGCAAAGCAGGCTCGAGGGGCCGAATGGCCTACTCCTGCTCCTATCTTCTCTGTTTCTATGTTTCTAACAAGTACTCTGTTCAATTATAATGTGGACCACTTGGCTCATTAGCAGACAACATCTTTTCTGCTGTGGAGGCATTCCTCATTTTGAAGGCTGGATAGAGGCTGTACTGAGAACTAAATCACTATTAAAATAAGACTGGATAAGGTGAAGTTTGGTCCAGTCACCAACTTGTCTCAACAACTGGCAAGAGGGTCAGTAACTAGAGGTCACAGTTTGACGAGAATGAGGGAGTTGGACGAATTGGATAGCTCTTGCTCTTGCATCCACAGTGGTCTATTTTATCCCAACTGCCTCCTGCTCCACCCAGTTTTACTGGTGTCACAAGGTTGCTTCTAGTTTCACACACTTTAGCCAGCAATCTCCTGCCTTCTGAAAATCCATGCATACAACGATCATTAATCCTCCTCTGGGAACAACTTCCATGACTCTACAGAAAATCTATTAGGTCAGGCCTAACTAGCGTACTTGTTGCAAGAACAAGGCAATTCTTGAAATTTTGCTGAATCTAACCTTGATGTCCTCCAGGACAATACACCCACCCACGCAGATTCTGGAATTGCATCAGTTTCTCCGCATGCTCACGTTCCTCGTGTGACTGCTCCTTGAAGAACTCAGCAAAGTGACGCAGGGCAACATCATCCCGGTCAAAGTAGAAGGACTGTAGGAAAGGGAATGACATGAATGGATTCCTTTTGTTAATTAGCAGCTGCAACAAGAGCTTTAGGTTCAGTATGATAGGCCCAGCAGACAAGAACTTGGTTGGCACTATGTCAACACCAGAGGTTTGATTGGGTTGAAGGTCTCATGAATTACATTAGCTCAATGCAGGCAACAGGCTGGGGAACCAAAGAGATTCATTCCTACACCGAGAGAAAGTTGAACAATGGGCTGCATCAGTAAGAAACAAATGAAATTCAAGTCTTTCACCAACTCAAATCAAAATCAAGTTGGAGCCCCAAGATGCAGTCATTGAATCTTCTTTCCACAATTCTATACAAGACACTAACTACAGTCCTCCAGTTATGCATGAAGAAAACTAGTCACAAACTCTTGATAGGACCAACCTTCATGCAAATTCTGAGGCAGTAGCCTGCTCCTCACTGAGTGCATCCATATTGGAGAACTTTTTTTTTTAATAAAAAGTTATTTCACCAGCTTCTCACCCATCACAAAGTCAGAAATATCTGAATTCACTCACTGAACCCAGCCCACATGTATCTACTGGATTAGATTTTATCCAATGAGACTAGCATGTTATTGTAGAGGGACATATTTTCTCTCCATCGCCCCCCCACAACCAACATGAACAGAATTTTGTTCAAGAAAGGAATCCCATAAAGGCCAGTTGGAACTCCCAAATCTGAATGACGACAATTCCTCTAGACTACATGGCAGCACAGGATCAACTTGACCGATAAGGGGAAGAGAGAATTGTACGTAGGAACAGTTAATGCAATTCAATTGGATTTGTATTAAAAATATTTTATGCAAGTTTGCAGTTCAGGTATTCTATAAATACCAGCCATAAAAAAGTCACAGCTCAGAAACTACTAGTTGGCCACCAATATACTACATCCTTTAGGTTGCATTTTTTAGTTTTCTTATATTGGAGAGTTTAAGATCAGACTAACAAACAAGGAACAGGACAGTCTTTTTGAAAAGGTGACAGTAAGATTCCACCCTGGTACAAAGTTGAATAGAAAAAAATGAAAGGTTCACCTGGCTAGAATTCAGTCACTTCACATTACTTCATTTTAACTTAACTAAGAGAACAAGCAAAGAGAAGGCTCCTAAAACTCACCATGGAGAGATAAACATAGGAGGAATAAAGTTCCATGTTGATCTGCTTGTTGACAGCATCCTCAGTCCTTGTGGTAGTTCTGACACACTTGGGAGGCCATCCTGACAGCTATGATTATGCAGCAATAATACTCAGGCTAAGTTCAGTCTTAAAATGCCTGACCCATACTCAGATTTATTCTGTTAAGCACAACCCACCTTTAAATACAGTAAGTGATGATCATTGACAATTGTTGATGGCCACTCTGGCACCTGCTCAGCCACCAACAAACAAAAAGAAAGATTGATAACATTGCGAACCAATCAGAGCTTTGAAGATTAAGTGCCAATAGATGACCACTCACTACTCTTCAATTGAAAACAATAGAGACACCGGGTTGCCAGAGTATCAGAATCACTGTCTAAACCAGAATCAAACTGGTTCTTCATATGGCAATGTGTACTTTTTGGATTGGGTGTTCAAACAAATTGTCTATAACTTAAAACATTAAATGAAACAAATTAAATTTTGGTTGCCAGCAGTGATGATGCACTCCAGTCCCTGCGGTGCCAACCGGTCGCAGAAGGCTGCGAGCGTGCCGGCGGACAGTCTGCTCCATCTCCAGGGCCACCCGGGCGTGAACGTGGCCACGGAGAGGCAGGCAGTCGGGCCCTCGACCGCCTGCTGCCTGGACCAGTTAATGGCCTTTTTGGCCAGGCCCAGTCCTATGAGGAGGTCCTCCAATCTGCCCGCTCCCCTCCGCACCGGTTGACCAAAGATCAGGAGCGTGGGACTGAAGTGTAACCAAAAATTGAGGAGCAGCTCCTTCAAATAATGAATGACAGAGGGGCTGCAACCTCTCACATTCAGTGTAAACACAGCCCAGTGTAGCTCTTGTCTGAAGTAAACCAAATGTTAATCAGAAAATAAGCAACCTCTCAAATTTACAAGGAGACAAAACCCAGTCCAATGTTGAAGAGTTTATTTACAGTTAGTGACAGTTGATATTACATTAAGAGCCCAGGTCTCACAGCTCTTTGTACAAAGTCACACAACCCATCATTCCCTGAAGGACAGGGTCTCAATTAGATAAACACAAGTACTGAATACAATAAGCTTCAGTCACTCTCCCCCAGGGTGTGCTTGTCAAACAGGTACTCTCCCATGCCATTCTCAGGGGCTCCCAGTCTCTTCAAGTTGGTGATGTGATCTCCAAGCTTCTTGATCATCTTCACTTGCTCATCCAAGTAGTGGGTCTCCAGGAAGTCACACAACTGAAAGAAAGAAGCAAAACTAGTTATGGCCAGTAGCAGATATCAAGAAACATCAGAGCTCCCCCCACCTCTTGAGATGGGATTTTAATCCTCTTGGACTGGATGATAGTCAAGTGGTGTAATTGAGATGTAAATTTGCTCAAATGATCCAGTAATTCCTGTACAATAGATGCTAAGATTCTGGAAACACTGCAACACATTTATTCTCAATGTCCACATTAGGCCAACCATCCAGTCCTCTCCCCAACCCCCTGAAGGACCCAGGAGAGACACCCCAACACAAAGCAATTGGGCATGGAGATATTTGAATAGGCTCAAGGACAGCAAGGTTCCACCACCTCCAACATACCCAAAAACCCACATTAAGAACTTACATGAGGGTCAGTGCTCCCAGTGGACAGTTTGTGCAGATCCAGCAGACTCTGGTTGACATTCTTCTCCATCTGCAGAGCTCTCTGCATCACCTCCAGACCATTGCTCCACTCATCCTGCTCTGGTTTCTGAAGGGGAAAGTCACAGTTCACTTACAATGAATTAAACAAAAAAATACATGAAAGTACAAGGAAAACAGGGGTGAAAAGCAGACAGAAGTCCATGTTACCATGAACCAATGTGTCACAGGAATACAGAATTACTGCATTAAGCCACCAGAACCATGGAATCAAATTGGAACCAATTGCTTTAGAAAGTATTGGAAACAAGGGGATCCCGACAGAGGGCCACTCATTTATTGAATCCAACCTTGATGTCCTCCAAGATGATTCGGCCTCCACGCCGATTCTGGAATTTCATCAGTTTCTCAGCGTGCTCACGTTCCTCATGTGACTGCTCCTTGAGGAACTCAGCAAAGTGACGCAGGGCAACATCATCCCGGTCAAAGTAATAGGACTGTGGAGAGAATTTTAAACAGCTTCATCAGACCTAGATCTTCATATACAATGCAAGATTATTATTTTTACCCCTAGTTAGTGAGTTCTTCATCTTGCAAAAATAGATACCATTGGTTAACTAGCAAAATGCAATTCACTTCACTAATCTGAACATGTTGGACAGCTTCTCCTCCCAATAAAAACAGGATGAAAGATTCAACCAGCAAAAAAAACTATAAACTAATGTTCAGGATTATATTTCATGTCCAGTCAAACTAAACTCTACTGCTGGATAAGTAGTACCTCCTCTACTTCCTGTCATTCAGATGAGATGTTAAACAGAGGCCCTGTCTGTCCTCAGGTGGATGTGAAAGATCTCAAGGCACTACTTCAGAGAACAGGGAGTTCTCTCCAGTTTCCCAGGCCAATATTTATCCCTCAACCAACACCACTAAAATAGATGATCTGATCATTCTGTCATTGTTTGTGGGAGCTTACTGTGCACAAATTGGCTGCTGCATGTTCCACATAACAGGTGCCTTCATTGGCTACAAAGCACTTTGGGAGGTAGTCAAAGGCACTATATAAATGCTTATTTTTCCCCATTCTAAACTAAAGTTGGGCATGGAATGAGAAAATTCCTCAATTCCAGTAGTTTTACACTACAATGTAGTGCAAGAGATCTAGGCACAGTGAACAAGGCTTCAACACCAGGATTCTCAGGACTTCACTTCCAGTTAAAGAGAAAGCTAGTGAGGACCTGCCAACATTTCACTCACTACAGTCACCCCACTGAAACTGAACTTTGTCTCATGTCAACAAGCACCAACAATCACTTGACCAGGTTTGTGCTCTTCTTCTGTTACAAACTCAGGCAGCAGCTGAGCTAGTTCCATATATTAAACCTGTCAATAGAGTGCAGCTGCTACAAGGAGCAGGCCATTAACTCAACAAGATCACCCTGAAGTACTCACTGCCCAAAGATTGCTTCCCCAGGTAAGGAAGTCAAGAGAATATAGTTTAAAGCCAGTTCATGGAACTGCAGAATTTCCAACTTTTCAGAATACAACAACAAGGAACACAAGACTCACCATGGAGAGATAAACATAGGAGGAATAGAGCTCCATGTTGATCTGCTTGTTGACAGCATCCTCACAGTCCTTGTGGTAGTTCTGACGCACTTGGGAGGCCATCTTCACTATTTTCTGTTATACTATTACTGCTCACTATCACCTAGAAAGTTCAAGAACTGACCCTTTCTAACCAAGCTCTTGTATTTATACTACTGGGACAGCCTGCATTCAAACAAGGAATGACATCACCAATGATGATTGACAATCCCTGAGAGCCAATCAGGAATATCTCCTGAATCCAGGCACCAATTAACAAAGGAGAGGGGGTGTGGGGGAGGAGGGAGTGAGACCCAGATCCAATCAGAGCTTTGGAAAACCGGCAGGTTTGGGAGATCAGTGTCGGTGATGTCACTGCTTTTGGGTTCCTTGACCTTCTTCAAATCTGAAAGTCTCTCATTGTTTGATGGTCTCATTTGAATTAAATGACAATTTGCTGCTTTCGAAAAGCTCAAGGTGCTGAGAATCATCCTTCGCTATCCATGAATTTTCCTACAATTGTTCCTTCATCGTCGCTGGGTCAAAATCCTGGAACTCCCTCCCTAACAACATTGTGGGAGTACCTTCACCGCACGGACTGCAGCGGTTCAAGAAGGCGGCTCACCACCACCTTCTCAAGGGTGACTCGAGATGGGCAATAAATTCTGCCGTTGACAGCGACGCCCACATCCCATGAATTAATATTCAAAAAAATGGAATAAATTGATTGGAAACATCTTTGTGTGTTATGGAACCTACACCAGAGTATTATTCATTCCCATTTTCGGATTCTGTAGAACCGGGACCCATGAGGTTTGACTTTCCATTAAATATTTCTCCCCGTCACAGAATCCCTTCCAATGTAAAGACAGAAATTTCTCTTCCAGAAAAACAGGCGTGTATTTTCTAGCCCATCACTCGGGGAGCTGCTACCAGGGCTGTGCTTCTTTGTAGTCAGACTGTAGGAAATGTATCGGCATGGAGCGGGGTGAACATTGACCTAATATATTTTGTGAGATACAAAGAGTTAACCGTGAGCGCAGTTCTGACCTCGGTGCGGGGAGTGCTTGCAGCTGAACCGCATCCGAGTTCAGCATGTTAAATTTCTTTAGAACCTTGGTTAGACTACACTTGGAGCACCGTGCACAGTTCTGGTCTCCATAGAGTTGGCAGGTTAGTCAATCATGGGCGGGGGGAGAGGGGTCCCAGAACAAAGCCCAATAGGGTATTCACACTTTCCCAAGAAGATATCTTTGGAATTCTCTACACCAAAGGGCTGTGGATGCTGAATCATTAACAATATTCAAGGCTGAGAGATAGATGTTTGGATTCTAGTGGAACCAAGCGATATGGAGATTGGGCAGGAAAGTAGAGGTGATATTGAAGATCAGCTATGATTTTATTGAACGGCGGAGCAGGCTCAAGGGGCCGCATGGCCTACTCCTGCTTCTAATTATGTTATACGGATACCAAGCCGATATGGCAATTGTTGATTCTCCTCCACCCTCTCACCACCTGTAGTCCCCTTAGTATTATGAGTTCAGTGAGCTCCGACATTGCTGGTCTGTGCAGCAGTTACAGTATTTGCTTCTCTACCCACAAAGCTGATCAGAAAGTCTGCAGCAGCAGTGGTGAGTTTGTTAACTGAGCTACCCAAAGTAATAACTGCCCGGGATCTGTAACAGCTTACTGAATACCAACTGCTCTTCCAAAGGCAGATACAATTCCAAAATAGAATGCTAAGCCAGGACTTTCTCTTCATGGACTGAAATGGTGCAACACTGAGTCACTGGAAAACTTCCTTGTGTTTATAACTTGTATTTAGAGTTTGAAGAGTGTGATCATTTACTCAAGGGCAGGGGGAATATTCATC
This sequence comes from Squalus acanthias, assembly GCA_030390025.1. Lineage (NCBI taxonomy): Eukaryota > Metazoa > Chordata > Chondrichthyes > Squaliformes > Squalidae > Squalus > Squalus acanthias. The sequence continues at coordinate 5,900,196 of CM059450.1, forward strand.
ACCAGTGGGAACAAGTACTTTTATTTAGCTGCCTAGACCCTAAGCTCTGGAATTCCCTTCCTAAACCTCTCTGCCTCCTTTAAGACTCTAAAACCTACTTCTGACCAAACTTCTGGTCCCATTAGCTCCTGTGGCTGACCACACCTTTGTCTGTTTCAAGTTGTTGTATTACAGCATTGCTGTTTGTTTGCAACACAAGATTGAAATGTATAAATAGAATTTGCAAGAAATACATAGAATTGCAATTAGATCTTCACCATGTGCCTGAATATCCATGTTACAGATTAAAATTACCCCAGCAAAAAAAAATTCATAGGACTGTTCCCATTGGAGCAAAAGGGTCAAGAACCAGAGGACACAAATTTGAGGTGATTGGCAGGAGGCCCAAAAGCAACATGAGGAATTTTTTTTTATAAACGCAGTGAGCGATTATGATCTGGAATGCACTGCCTGAAAGGGTGGTGGAGGCAGAGTTAATTGTGGCTTTCAAAAGGGAATTAGCTAAGTACCTGAATGAAAAAATTTCAAGGCTATGGGGAAAGGGACTATCTGAAGTGGTCTTGCAGAGAGCCGGCACAGGCTTGACGGGCCAAATGGCCTCCTGTGCTGTAATAATTCTATTACCGAATCCCATGACAACACTGCTGCACAGCCTAGTGTAATACTTGCAATATAATCAAGTTATGCTAACAAAAAAATGCAACCACTCAAATTTACAAGGAGACAAAAATCCAGTCCAATATTGAACAGTTTATTTACAGTTCCTGACATTTCACATTAAGAGCCCAGGACTCACAGCTCTTGTACAAAGTCACAAGCCATCATTCCCTACAGGACAGGAGTCTCGCACACAATTATAAATACAAGTACTAAACACAATAGGCTTCATCCCTGCAGTCAGTTCAGTCACTCTTCCCCCAGGGTGTGCTTGTCAAACAGGTACTCTCCCAGGCCATTCTCAGGGGCTCCCAGTCTCTTCAAGTTGGTGATGTGATCTCCAAGCTTCTTGATCATCTTCACTTGCTCATCCAAGTAGTGGGTCTCCAGGAAGTCACACAACTGGAGCATGAAAAGGAAAAAAATATGAGTATAGTAAGCTCAGACAGATGCTCCTGAGGATCTTCAAGAGAAGAGATTGTTGATTTTTTTTTGGACTGGGATAATGGTAAAAGTTGTGCACACAGGGAATTGGTGCATTTAGCCAGACAAGACCAAATTACCCACAAGTGGCAAGTCATCAACTCCATTAAACCAAGAGTGAACAGCAAGAATTATTTTGATGCCTCAGATACCAAGTGCCCTGGGGGCAGTTTGGTGATCAAAGTCTACAGTGCAGATGGTCTTTGTCCAAAATAAAACCTGAATTCCCTGCAAGTTTGAAACACAAACCTATATGGAAATGCTTTCTACCAATGTAGAGTTAAGTGGCAGATTCCAATATCACCTCATTTAGAACATTAGGAACTTACATGAGGGTCAGTGCTCCCAGTGGAGAGTTTGTGCAGATCCAGCAGACTCTGGTTGACATTCTTCTCCATCTGCAGAGCTCTCTGCATCGCCTCCAGACCATTGCTCCACTCATCCTGCTCTGGTTTCTGAAAGGGAAGAGCAGTCTGGTCAGCAGGTTCAGCTACTGGAAGTGAAAGTCCAAGGAATGTTATGCTCAAGGACAACAGGGTTAGAAGTTAATCTGTGCACCTCAAGACTAAGAATACAAGGGAGGATTGTGAAGTCATAAAATCATTGGATGGTGTTGGAGACCATTACTGGACACTAGATCAGTTCATGGATTCTGCTCTGCCATTGTGTTAGACAAAGAAGCTCCAGTCACAATTACCTGCCTTTCTGACCGAATCCCAAATACACTCCAAGTAGCGAGCTCTCATGTCCCTATTTACCCCATCAATTCTCCAGCCAGCTTACTTAGATTACTCTAAACACCATCAAGGAGAATGACATTTTGGTGATGCTGCAATGAGATTGGACCAATTGGTCAAAAGATGGGGCAGAAAAAAATAAAACTGGAATGCAACACACCAAGTGCAATGACCAGCACCAATTGCAGTACAACTTCTAGTATTATCTTCTCCACTCATGATAGGCCAGCCAGTATCCATTCAATTTACCATCAACTGCATTTTGCACTGTCAAACTACAGTGATGTACCTAGATCCTCATGTCACTTTAAAATCTACCCATCACCACAAGATTCTGCCTTTAGAAGGTACTTCCATTATACTGGGAAGCACAAACATCTGCCAATGTGGCACCCTTTAGCAGTGAATTAATAGAAGACAACATCCCATTTTAGGAGCTTTGACCTGTTCTCCCAACTCCCAAATCCAGATAATTGATCCCAAATCCAGGTAGTTTATCCCAGAGGCCTCAACAAAGGGGAAAGAGGGTGGTTAACAAAGACACTTGCTATATTCCTTCAACCCAAATTCTACCTCTGACCACCACACCAGTTTCCCATCCAAGCTACAAGTTTTCTTCCAGTTTCATGCACCTCAAAGTTGTAACTAGTAGTTTACAGTGTAGAAACACACATTCCTTCTGAACAGCCACATATATTGATCCTCCTATATCCACAAGCTCAGGTGACCTAAAGATCATCAAAGCCATACCCACTCATCCTAACCACTCCTCTACACTAGCAATTTTACTCAATAAATCTCACTGGCTTTTAAGAACTTAATGATGGCAAGATACTAAACTATTAAAAAAAGGGAAATTTCTTTTAAGCAATCCAAGTTGCATCGCAGAAGACTGTAGTTAAAATCCAACCTTGATGTCCTGCAGGATGACACGACCGCCACGCTTATTCTGGAATTTCATCAGTTTCTCAGCGTGCTCACGTTCCTCATGTGACTGCTCCTTGAAGAACTCAGCAAAGTGACGCAGGGCAACATCATCCCGGTCAAAGTAATAGGACTGCGGAGAGAATTTTTAACACATCATGCCTGACCAAGAGCTCACATACATAAAAGTCACACACACCACTTCCTTCCCCCTCTCCAGTTAGAGAGTTCTCAATTTCTTTGGGAATAATATCATTGTTAACTAGCAAAATTAATTCACTTCACTAATCTTTTAACATGTATAGGAGGGGATGCTATACAAAAACATTCAACTAGAAACAAAAAGCAACTAGGGATTACAACTCATGTCAAGTCAAACCTAAACATCTGGGCAACTAACATCTTACTTTCTAGGAAGAAAAACCTCTTCATTCTAGTAGTTTTACAATCTGCAATTTAGTATTAGAGAGATCTAACTACAGTGTGGAAGGATTCTCAAAGTTAGGCCACAGCTGGAATACTGTGTGCAGTTCTGGTCACCACACGATAGGAAGGATGTGATTGCATTGGAGGGGGTACAGAGGAGATTCACCAGGATGTTACCTGGGCTGGAGCGCTTCAGCTAAGAGACTGGACAGGCTGGGGTTGTTTTCCTTAGAGCAGAGAAGGCTGAGGGGGGACCGGATTGACGTGTACAAAATTATGAGGGGCATAGATAGGGTAGAGAAAAGGAACTTTTCCCTTTAGAGGGGTTAATAACCAGGGGGCATAGTTTCAAGGTAAGGGGCAGGAGGTTTAGAGGGGATTTAAGGAAAAACTGTTTCACCCAGAGGGTGGTTGGAATCTGGAACTCACTGCCTGAAAGGGTGGTAAGGCAGGAACCCTCAACATTCAAGAAGCATTTAGATGAGCACTTGAAACACCATAGCATACAAGGCTATGGACCAAATGCTGGAAAATGGGATAAGAATAGATAGGTCTTGATGGCCAGAACAGACACGATGGGCCGAAGGGCCTCTTTCTGTGCTGTATAACTGAGTCTATGACTCTACTTAAAGTCCAATTAAAGAGAAAGCTAGTGAGGACCTGCCAACATTTCACTCACTAGTCACCCCACTGAAACTGAACTTTGTCACATGTCAACAAGCATTTAACCAGGTTTGTGCTCTTCTGTTGAAACTAGCTTGGCTGTTGCCTGAGTTTGTGAAACCCCTCAATGGAGTGCAGCTGCTAAAAGGGGCAGGCCATTAACTCAACAAGATCACTGCCCAAAGATTTCTTCCCCAGGTAAGGAAGTCAAGAGAAATATAGTTTAAAGCCAGTTCATGGAACTGGAGAATTTCCAACTTTTCAGAATACAGCAACAAGGAATACAAGACTCACCATGGAGAGATAAACATAGGAGGAATAGAGCTCCATGTTGATCTGCTTGTTGACAGCATCCTCACAGTCCTTGTGGTAGTTCTGACGCACTTGGGAGGCCATCTTCACTATTTTCTGTTATACTATTACTGCTCACTATCACCTAGAAAGTTCAAGAACTGACCCTTTCTAACCCAAGCTCTTGTATTTATACTACTGGGACAGCCTGCATTCAAACAAGGAATGACATCACCAATGATGATTGACAATCCCTGAGAGCCAATCAGGAATCGCTCCTGAATCCAGGCACCAATTAACAAAGGAGAGGGGGTGTGGGGGAGGAGGGGGTGAGACCCAGAGCCAATCAGAGCTTTGGAAAACCGGCAGGTTTGGGAGATCAGTCTCGGTGATGTCACTGCTTTTGGGTTCCTTGACCTTCTTCAAATCTGAAAGTCTCTCATTTGAATTAAATGACAATTTGCTGCTTTCGCTGAAGGGGCTTTTCATAATCTGGCCAAGTTTGTTGCTTGCAAGGAACTGTGGTGCCGAGACAATACTCAAAGCAATCAAGTCGTCTTGAGTGAATTTGCAAACCAGCCATTGGAGAGAGAAATGGGAATGAGAGAATGAGAGGGAGTGAACGTTACTGAACACAGTGTCACCCACAGACACGTCTCCATTTGCTCCAGCGTGTTTTGGGGCAGGCTTGATGGACCAGCTGGTCTTTTTCTGCCCGTCAATTTGGTACGTTAGATGAGTCCTTTTACAGCCAGCGTTGAATGAGGCGAAAGAATATTTGAATCTGATTGAAATGACGAGACTCAGATGTGCTCTAACTGTGGCTCATTATAGATACATACAGCACAGAAGGAGGCCGTTCGGCCCATCGTGCCTGTGCCGACTCTTTGGAAGAGCCACCCAATTAGTCCCACTCCACTGCTCTTTCCCCATAGCCCTGCAAATCTTTTCCTTTTCCAGTATAGATCCAATTCCCTCTTCAAAGTTACTATTGAATCTGCTTCCACCAGCCTTTCAGGCAGTGCATTCCAGATCACAACTTGCTGCGTAAAAATAATTCTCATCTCTCCCCTCTGGTTCTTTTGCCTTTCATGTTGGTGTTTCTCTGTGATCCAAAGCCTTGACATCTGGTTTCATTGCAGAAGTGGTTCAGTCCTGCATTAGGTGACGAGAGGCGTTCTCTTGGCTTAAAACTCAGTTTTAGATGGGCTGGACGGGGTGGCAGTGATTCAGATCTGGAGCCACCAATCACGCCACAGGCACTACACTGACGGGAGAGATCCACCAATGAGCACAGTTGACCCACCTGAACCGAAATCGTATCTGGGTATTTACACCTGTATTGGTCAAAAGGGATCCGAGAGGCGGTGAATGTCCTGCGGTGGCGAAGCGCTTCGACCGGACTGATGGACATCACATGGTCACACTCAATGGCCACCCAGGTGGGCACCAGACACTTCAATTGAGGCCTGTGGTTCCTGGTTCTGAGGGGGCTTTTGATTGATCCTTTCCACAGGACCGCTTTCATTTCAGTATCACTACCTCGAGGGAGTAGGAATGTCGATCGGTACAAAAAGCCCAGGGTGGGGAGAAGCATCCTTTGCCATTTATGAATTTTCACACAACAGCAAAGATCGAATGTGACTGGAAACGTCTTTCCGCAAAGCAAAGACATTAACGTGGAATGACTGAAGACAGCAATTTCACTGCACTGACTGCAGTTCTCAACTCAGTTCCTGAATGAACTTGTGAACACTGGTGTGTTGCAGTATCAACATTTGAATCTATTCCTAGGAGTTCAGGAGACAAATGGTGATCCAATTGGATTTGGAAAGGATGATTAATATTTGAAATGCAGTGGGGCTAAATATAAATGGATGCATTTATGGAGGAGCTGCTGGTATTGGGTTTATTACTTGATGGAACAGAAAGTGTTGAAGGGCAGGAGAAATATCTATTTAACTTGTTTGGTGTTTTAAGTTATTTGCTTTGTGCATTTAGTGAAATGCATTTATTCCTTCCCAAAGGACATTTTGTTGGAGTACAGTGCCAGAGGTGTAACTCTTCCCTTTAATGCCTTACCCAATTCCTTATTCAAGTTGGAGCCTAGATAGAGACATTAATCAAGGGAGGGAGGGAGAGAGAGAGAGAGAGAGAGAGAGAGAGATATATATATATATATATTTTTTTATAATGTATAGAGAGTTCTGTTATAAACCGATGTTCAATTCTCTCCTGAAAAGGAATCCACACTTTCTTCCCTGAGAGGCCAGTGCGTAAATATGGCATTTCAGGTAGATTTCCCAATTGTAGTCCCTTTAGTACCATGGGTTCAGGGAGCTCAGACATTGCTGGTGTCCACAGCCTTTGCTACTTTGCCCACAAAGCTTATCAGACAGTCTATTGCATCAGTGATGAATTTGGTTCAGTGAGTGACCCACAGTGCATTCCACAGTAATAACTCAGAATGGGATTGGTACGGGCACAAGCTTCCTAAAAATACACACCTGAACTTCTCTTTCCAGGGCAGAGACCATTGTTAAATAGGATTGAGCCTTGGACTGAAATGGTGTTCTGTCCGATTGACTGGAAAACATTCCTTGCACTTTAACACTACAGCAGCTGATATTGTGGTATTGAGGAGTTACCATTGCTGCAAAGGGCAGAGAGAATATTCATCACCAGTGGGAGCAGTTACTTATATTCAGCTGCCTTGGACCCAAGCTCTATAGTTCCCTCCCCAAACTTATCTCTCCACTGAGACATTCCTTAAAACCTACCTCTCACTAAGCTTTTGGGCACCTGTCCAATGTGGCTTGGTGTCAAATTGTGTTTGGCAACATTCGCTATGAAAGGCCTTGGGACAATTTACTATGTTAAAGGAGCTATATAAAGGCAAGTCATATTACAGCATCTCTTTTTACATCAGATGCAATATAATCATGGAAATGCATGAATACAATTTGCTCTCAAGGTATACACAGAATTGAAGTTAGACCCTGAATATCCAGCTCAATACATCAGAATTACACTCGAAGGAAATGACTCTTCCGTGGCCACGTTCGCACCCGGGTGGCCCTGGAGATGGAGCACACGGTGTCCACCGGTACGCTCGAGGCCTTCCGCGACCACTAGGCACCGCGGGGACTGGAGTGCTTCATCACCCTAGACAAGCAAAGTCTCAATTTAATTTGTTAAATTTCATTTAATGTATTTTCATTAATTTACAGATTATTTGTTTGTACCCAAAAGAGTACAGTAGAAGGAAAGAGGAAAATCAATCAGTTACACAGCCCCGTGTAGCTCTTGTCTGAAGTAAACCAAATGTTAATCAGAAAATAAGCAACCACTCAAATTTACAAGGAGACAAAATCCAGTCCAATGTTGAAGAGTTTATTTACAGTTAGTGACAGTTGATATTACATTAAGAGCCCAGGTCTCACAGCTCTTTCTACAAAGTCACACAACCCATCATTCCCTGAAGGACAGGGTCTCACAATTAGATAAACACGAGTACTGAACACAATAAGCTTCAGTCACTCTCCCCCAGGGTGTGCTTGTCAAACAGGTACTCTCCCATGCCATTCTCAGGGGCTCCCAGTCTCTTCAAGTTGGTGATGTGATCTCCCAGCTTCTTGATCATCTTCACTTGCTCATCCAAGTAGTGGGTCTCCAGGAAGTCACACAACTGAAAGAAAGCAGCAAAACTAGTTATGGCCAGTAGCAGATATCAAGGAACATCTGAGCTTCCCCCCTCCCTCCCAAATTGGGATTTTAATCCTCTTGGACTGGATGATAGTCAAGTGGTGTAATTGAGATGTAAATTTGCTCAAATGATCCAGTAATTCCTGTACAATAGATGCTTAGATCCTGGAAACACTGCGACACATTTATTCTCAATGTCCACATTAGGCCAACCATCCCATCCTCTCCCCAACCCCCTGAAGGACCCAGGAGAGACACCCCAACACAAAGCTATTGGGCATGGAGATATTTGAATAGGCTCAAGGACAGCAAGGTTCCACCACCTCCAACATACCCAAAAACCCACATTAAGAACTTACATGAGGGTCAGTGCTCCCAGTGGAGAGTTTGTGCAGATCCAGCAGACTCTGGTTGACATTCTTCTCCATCTGCAGAGCTCTCTGCATCGCCTCCAGACCATTGCTCCACTCATCCTGCTCTGGTTTCTGAAGGGGAAAGTCACAGTTCACTTGCAATGAATGAAACAAAAAGTACATGAGACAGTACAAGGAAAACAGGGGTGAACAGCAGCCAGAAGTCCATGTTACCATGAACCAATGTGTCACAGGAATATAGAATTACTGCATTAAGCCACCAGAACCATGGAATCAAATTGGAACCAATTGCTTTAGAAAGTATTTGTAGAATTCGCAATATATCGCGATTTTATAAATAAGGAGAAAACACATAGTTTCGTTCGAGCGGCTTTGTTTCAGCAGAATGCTGTCAGGTTTTCGGGGTGGACACGGGCAGCCTGTGAGGTGGCTGCCGAGCATCGTGGCAGAAGCTTCCAGAATACAGTGGGCAGACAAGATGGCGTTCGAATAAACATTTCAGTATCAGATTGGTTAATACGCAGCAAACACTGATAAAGACAGGATGCAACCTGTCTGCATTCGACACAATAGCAAAGATATAAGTGCTGGAATCATTTTCCATGCACAAGTAAGGACCATTGTAATGGGCAATCGAAGGCCCATCCAGACACAGCAATACACATATCAGTATTCGAGAAGGCCCCAAACCCAGTCAGGGAGACTCCTAGCCGGCTCGACAATGGGGAAAACATTAACGGCTACTTGGCCAGTTTAAGGTGCTACCGAAACCCATTAAAAGGAAAGAATCGTCCCATGCTGGGAGTTTTGTGCACCAGCATTTCACAAAGGACAAACATTAAGATTTGAGCGGGAGATAAGGGAACACAGCACTATAACTATAGTGAACAAATGTCCATCAAGGGCTTATTCTCTGGATTCGACTCATATCTCTGCTGACTCTTGACTCTGGCTGGACTCTTGACTGATTGATCTCGCTGATGACTGCTGAACTTTTATTCTCCTATTCTGATCCTCGGGTATCGCTCTGCTGGACGAGCAGCCTTCTGTTTTTCTCTGGACTCTGTTGACTACGAGACGAGACGAGAAGAAGAGGAGAAGAATCCACGTACCGCCACGGTCAGTAAACCCCGACCGCGCCCGAAAATACAAGAAAGAACTGCAGCGAAACAAGCCGAGTGCCTTACTTTAAAATTCTCCGAAGTATCCCGAGTGGTGAGCATGAGTCTCGATCCTAAAAATCTAGCTTAGGGCAGATATTGATTGGGGAGGGTTTACGTTTTAAGGATAATTGTAATGTGTGCCCCCATTTATGATGTGTCGTTCATTCCTCGTTTCCCTGAAATTAGTTACATAACTGCGTGTAAGATTGTACTGTCATTAATCTGTGCTTATGACATGTATTTCGTAATCTTGAATAATATGCAATAAAGATTTTCCATTTCGTACCATTCAACCGGGTCTACCTGAGTTTTCTCTCCATTACTGCTCTCGCATCGAAGTCCAGTGTCAGAACCGTAAGGGCGAGTGGGTCGAACCACTCACAGGTGTCTAGTGCTCCCAGACTGGCTGGAGACCAGAACAGGCAACAAGGCCTAAACTCGCACTAGCATCCAGGCTGAGCACAGAGCCACACGAATCTCACAGGTTCAGAGAGAAAACCCTTACATATTGGAAACAAGGGGATCCCAACAGAGGGCCACTCATTTAGTGAATCCAACCTTGATGTCCTCCAAGATGATTCGGCCTCCACGCCGATTCTGGAATTTCATCAGTTTCTCAGCGTGCTCACGTTCCTCATGTGACTGCTCCTTGAGGAACTCAGCAAAGTGACGCAGGGCAACATCATCCCGGTCAAAGTAATAGGACTGTGGAGAGAATTTTAAACAGCTTCATCAGACCTAGATCTTCATATACAATGCAAGATTATTATTTTTACCCCTAGTTAGTGAATTCCTAATCTTGCAAAAATAGATCCCATTGGTTAACTAGCAAAATGCAAGTCACTTCACTAATCTGAACATGTTGGACAGCTTCTCCTCCCAATAAAAACAGGATGAAAGATTCAACCAGCAAAAAAACAAACTAGAAACTAATGTTCAGGATTATATTTCATGTCCAGTCAAACTAAACTCTACTGCTGGATAAGTAGTACCTCCTCTACTTCCTGTCATTCAGATGAGATGTTAAACAGAGGCCCTGTCTGTCCTCAGGTGGATGTGAAAGATCTCAAGGCACTACTTCAGAGAACAGGGAGTTCTCTCCAGTTTCCCAGGCCAATATTTATCCCTCAACCAACACCACTAAAACAGATGATCTGATCATTCTCTCATTGTTTGTGGGAGCTTACTGTGCACAAATTGGCTGCTGCATTTCCCACAACAGGTGCCTTCATTTGGCTACAAATCACTTTGTGAGGTAGTCAAAGGCACTATATAAATGCTTATTTTGCCATTCTAAACTCAAGTTAGGCACAGAATGAGAAAATTCCTCAATTCCAGTAGTTTTACACTACAATGTAGTGCAAGAGATCTAGACACAGTGAACAAGGCTTCAACACCAGGATTCTCAGGACTTCACTTCCAGTTAAAGAGAAAGCTAGTGAGGACCTGCCAACATTTCACTCACTACAGTCACCCCACTGAAACTGAACTTTGTCTCATGTCAACAAGCACTTGACCAGGTTTGTGTTCTTCTGTTACAAACTCAGGCAGCAGCTGAGCTAGTTCCATATATTAAACCGGTCGAGAGAGTGCAGCTGCTACAAGGAGCAGGCCATTAACTCAACAAGATCACCCTGAAGTACTCACTGCCCAAAGATTTCTTCCCCAGGTAAGGAAGTCAAGAGAAATAGTTTAAAGCCAGTTCATGGAACTGCAGAATTTCCAACTTTTCAGAATACAACAACAAGGAACACAAGACTCACCATGGAGAGATAAACATAGGAGGAATAGAGCTCCATGTTGATCTGCTTGTTGACAGCATCCTCACAGTCCTTGTGGTAGTTCTGACGCACTTGGGAGGCCATCTTCACTATTTTCTGTTATACTATTACTGCTCACTATCACCTAGAAAGTTCAAGAACTGACCCTTTCTAACACAAGCTCTTGTATTTATACAACTGGGACAGCCTGCATTCAAACCAGGAATGACATCATCAATGATGATTGACAATCCCTGAGAGCCAATCAGGAATCTCTCCTGAATCCAGGCACCAATTAACAAAGGAGAGGGTGTGTGGGGGAGGAGGGGGTGAGACCCAGAGCCAATCAGAGCTTTGGAAAACCGGCAGGTTTGGGAAATCAGTCTCGGTGATGTCACTGCTTTTGGGTTCCTTGACCTTCTTCAAATCTGAAAGTCTCTCATTTGAATTAAATGACAATTTGCTGCTTTCGCTGAAGGGGCTTTTCATAATCTGGCCAAGTTTGTTGCTTGCAAGGAACTGTGGTGCCGAGACAATACTCAAAGCAATCAAGTCGTCTTGAGTGAATTTGCAAACCAGCCATTGGAGAGAGAAATGGGAATGAGAGAATGAGAGGGAGTGAACGTTACTGAACACAGTGTCACCCACAGACACGTCTCCATTTGCTCCAGCGTGTTTTGGGGCAGGCTTGATGGACCAGCTGGTCTTTTTCTGCCCGTCAATTTGGTACGTTAGATGAGTCCTTTTACAGCCAGCGTTGAATGAGGCGAAAGAATATTTGAATCTGATTGAAATGACGAGACTCAGATGTGCTCTAACTGTGGCTCATTATAGATACATACAGCACAGAAGGAGGCCATTCGGCCCATCGTGCCTGTGCCGACTCTTTGAAAGAGCCACCCAATTAGTCCCACTCCACTGCTCTTTCCCCATAGCCCTGCAAATCTTTTCCTTTTCCAGTATAGATCCAATTCCCTCTTCAAAGTTACTATTGAATCTGCTTCCACCAGCCTTTCAGGCAGTGCATTCCAGATCACAACTTGATGCGTAAAAATAATTCTCATCTCTCCCCTCTGGTTCTTTTGCCTTTCATGTTGGTGTTTCTCTGTGATCCAAAGCCTTGACATCTGGTTTCATTGCAGAAGTGGTTCAGTCCTGCATTAGGTGACGAGAGGCGTTCTCTTGGATTAAAACTCAGTTTTAGATGGGCCGGACGGGGTGGCAGTGATTCAGATCTGGAGCCACCAATCACGCCACAGGCACTACACTGACGGGAGAGATGCCACCAATGAGCACAGTTGACCCACCTGAACCGAAATCGTATCTGGGTATTTACACCTGTATTGGTCAAAAGGGATCCGAGAGGCGGTGAATGTCCTGCGGTGGCGAAGCGCTTCGACCGGACTGATGGACATCACATGGTCACACTCAATGGCCACCCAGGTGGGCACCAGACACTTCAATTGAGGCCTGTGGTTCCTGGTTCTGAGGGGGCTTTTGATTGATCCTTTCCACAGGACCGCTTTCATTTCAGTATCACTACCTCGAGGGAGTAGGAATGTCGATCGGTACAAAAAGCCCAGGGTGGGGAGAAGCATCCTTTGCCATTTATGAATTTTCACACAACAGCAAAGATCGAATGTGACTGGAAACGTCTTTCATCGAAGCAGACATTAACGTGGAATGACTGAAGACAGCTATTTCACTGCACTGACTGCAGTTCTCAACTAAGTTCCTAAATTAACTTGTAAACACTGCTGTGTTGCAGTGTCAACATTTGAATCCATTCCTAGGGGTTAAGGAGACAAATGGTGATGCAATTAGATTTGGAAAGGATGATTGCTATTTGAAATGCACAGTGGGGCTAAATATAAATGGATGCATTTATGGAGGAGCTGCTGGTATTGGGTTTATTACTTGCTGGAACAGAAAGTGTTGAGCAGGAGAACTATCTATTTAACTTGCTTGGTGTTAAGTTATTTGCTTTGTGCATTTAATGAAATGCATTTAATCCTTCCAGAAGGATTACATTTTGTTGGAGTACAGTTCCACAGATGTAACTCTTTCCTTTAGTGCCTTACCCAATTCCATATTCAAGTGGGAGCCTAGATGGATAAGTTAATCAAGGGAGGATATAGAGAGAGCGAGCGAGCACGTGCTCTGTTACAAAACCAAGTTCAATTCTCTCCTGAAAAGGAATCCACACTTTCTTCCCTGAGAGGCCAGTGCGTAAATATGGCATTTCAGGTGGATTTCCCAATTGTATTCCCCTTTAGTACCATAGGTTCAGGGAGCTCAGACATTGCTGGTGTCCACAGCCTTTGCTACTTTGCCCACAAAGCTGATCAGAAAGTCTATAGCATCAGTGATGAATTTGGTTTAGTGAGCGACCCGCAGTGCATTCCACAGTAATAACTCAGAATGGGATTGGTACGGCTACAAGCTTACTAAAAAAAAAACCCTAAATTTCTCTTTCCAGGGCAGAGATCATTGTTAAATAGGATTGAGCCTTGGACTGAAATGGTGTAACACTGATTGACTGGAAAACATTCCGTGCACTTCAACATTACAGCAGCTGATGTTTTGTTGTATTGAGGAGTTAAAGAGAGTTGCCATTGATGCAAAGGGCAGAGAGAATATTCATCACCAGTGGGAACAGTTACTTGTATTCAACTGCCTTGGCCCCAAGCTCTATCGTTCCCTCCCCAAACTTCTCTCTCCACCGAGACATTCCTTAAAAACCTACCTCTTAGCTTTTGGGCACCTGTCCTATCTCAGGTAGCTTGGTGTCAGATTGTGTTTGGTAACACTTGCTGTGAAATGCCTTGGGACAATTTACTATGTTAAAAAGGAGCTATATAAAGGCAAGTCATATTACAGCATTTCTCTTTACAACAGGTGCAACACAATCATGGAAATGCATGAATACAATTTGCTCTCAAGGTATACACAGAATTGAAGTTAGACCCTGAATATCCAGCTCAATACATCAGAATTACACGAGAAGGAAAGATGAAAATAAAGCAGCTACACAGCCCCGTGTAGCACGTGTCTGATGTAAACCAAATTATGGTAATCAGAAAATAAGCAACCACTCAAATTTACAAGGAGACAAAATCCAGTCCAATGTTGAAGAGTTTATTTACAGTTAGTGACAGTTGATATTACATTAAGAGCCCAGGTCTCACAGCTCTTTGTACAAAGTCACACAACCCATCATTCCCTGAAGGACGGGGTCTCAATTAGATAAACACAAGTACTGAACACAATAAGCTTCAGTCACTCTCCCCCAGGGTGTGCTTGTCAAACAGGTACTCTCCCATGCCATTCTCAGGGGCTCCCAGTCTCTTCAAGTTGGTGATGTGATCTCCAAGCTTCTTGATCATCTTCACTTGCTCATCCAAGTAGTGGGTCTCCAGGAAGTCACACAACTGAAAGAAAATAAGTGAAACAGATTATTGCCAGTAGCAGATATCAAGGAACATCTGAGCTTTCCCCCACCCCCCTCCTTCTAGAGCATTCGGAATAAGGTAGATGAATTAGCTGCGCAAATAGAGGTAAACGAATATAATTTGATTGAGATTACGCAAACATTGCTCCAGGGTGGCCAAGGCTGGGAACTCAACATCCTGGGGTATTCAATATTCAGGAAAGATAGGCAAAAAGGAAAGGGAGGTGGGGTAGCATTGCTGGTTAAAGAGGGGATTAACATAATTGTAAGGAAGGATATTAGCTCTGATGATGTGGAATCTGTATGGGTAGAACAGAGAAATACCAAGGGGCAGAAAACATTAGTGGGAGTGGTCTGTAGACCTCCAAACAGTATGCGGAGGTTGGGGATGGCATTAAAAGGGAAATTAGAGAATCGTGCAATGCAGGCACAGCAGTCATCATGGGTGACTTTAATCTACATAGATTGGTCTAACCAAATTAGTAACAATACTGTGGAGGACGAATTCCTGGAGTGTTTACGGGATGGTTTCCTGGACCAATATGTTGAGGAACCAGCCAGAGATCAGGCCATCTTAGACTGGGTATTATGTAATGAGAAAGGATTAATTAGCAATCTTGTTGTGCGAGGCCCCTTTGGAGGAGCAATCATAATATGATGAATTCTTCATTTCTTCATTAGGATGGAGTGTGAAGTAGTTGACTCAGACTAGGGTCCTGAATTTAAATAAAGGAAACTACGATGGTATGAGGCACAAGTTGGGTAGGATTGGTTGGGGAATGTCACTCAAAGGGTTGACGGTGGATAGGCAATGGCAAACATTCAAAGAACTGCAGAATTTGTTCATCCCAGTTTGGCATAAGAATAAAACAAAAAAGGTGACTCAACTGTGGCTAACAAGGGAAATTAGGGATAGCATAAGATCCAAGGAGAGGACATATAAATTGGCCAGAAAAAGCAGTAAACTTGAGGATTGGGAGCAGTTTAGGATTCAACAAAGGAGGACAAAGGGATTAATTAAGAAGGGGAAAATAGAATATGAGGGGAAGCTTGCAGGGAACATAAAAACTGACTATAAAAGCTTTTATAGATATGTGAAGAGAAAAAGATTGGTGAAGTCAAGCGTAGGTCCCTTGCAGTCAGAATCAGGGGAACTTATATTGGGGAACAAAGAAATGGCAGACCAATTAAATACATATTTTGGTTCTGTCTTCACAAAGGAGGACACAAATAACCTCCGAGATGTCAGGGAACATAGGGTCTGATGAAAGGGAGGAACTGAAAGAAATCAGTATTTGTAGGGAAATAGTGTTAGGGAAATTGACAGGATTGAAGGCTGATAAATCCCCAGGGCCTGATAATCTACATCCTAGGGTACTTAAGGAAGTGGCCCTAGAAATAGTAGATGCATTGCTGATCATGTTGCAACATTCGATGGAATCTGGAACACTACCCATGGATTGGAGGGTAGCTAATGTTACCCCACTATTCAAAAAAAGGTGGGAGAGAGAAAATGGGGAATTACAGACCGGTAAGCCTGACATCAGTAGTGGGGAAAATGCTAGAGTCCATTATAAGAGATGTAATAGCAGAGCACTTGGAAAACAGTGACAGGATCAGACAAAGTCAACATGGATTTACAAAGGTAAATCGTGCTTGACTAATCGACTGGAATTTTTGAGGATGTAACTGGTAAAATAGATAAGGGAGAACCAGTGGATGTGGTGTATTTGGACTTCAAAAGGCTTTCGATAAGGTCCCGCATGAGAGATTAGCGTGTAAAGTTAAGGCACATGGGATTGGGGC
This sequence comes from Squalus acanthias, assembly GCA_030390025.1. NCBI lineage: Eukaryota > Metazoa > Chordata > Chondrichthyes > Squaliformes > Squalidae > Squalus > Squalus acanthias. The sequence continues at coordinate 5,916,636 of CM059450.1, forward strand.
AAGGTATTGACTTGGATAGAGAACTGGTTGGCAGACAGAAAGCAAAGAGTTGGAATAAACAGGTCTTTTTCCGAGTGGCAGGCAGTGACTAGTGGGGTACCGCAGGAATTGGTCCTTGGACCCCAGCTAGTCACAATATATATTAATGATCTAGACAAGGGAACTAGATGTAATATCTCCAAGTTTGCAGACAACACAAAGCTGGGTGGGCGTGTGTGCTGTGAGGAGGATGCCGAGAAATTCCAGGATGATTTGGACAGGTTGGGTGATTGGGCAGAAGCGTGGCAGATGCAATATAATGTGGATAAATGCGAGGTTATCCACTTGTCAAAAACAGGAAGGCAGATTATTATCTGAATGGCAATAGATTGGGAGAAGGGGATGTGCAACGAGACCTGGGTGTCCTTGTGCACCAGTCGCTGAAGGTAAGCATGCAGGTGCAGCAGGCGGTTAAGGCAGGCAAATGGTATGTTGGCCTTTGTAGCGAGAGGGTTTGAGTACAGGAACAAGGATGTCTTGCTGCAGTTGTACAGGGACTTGGTGAGACCACACCTTGAGTACTGTGTGCAGTTTTGGTCACCTTATCTGAGGAAGGAGGTTCTTGCCATGGAAGGAGTTCAGTGAAGATTCACCAGGCTGATACCTGGGATGGCAGGAATGACATATGAGGAGAGATTGGGCTTATACTCGCTGGAGTTTAGAAGAATGAGGGGATCTCATTGAAACTTATAAAATTCTGACAGGACAGGACAGACGAGATGCAGGAAGGATGTTCCCGATGGTCAGGGAGTCTAGAACCAGGGGTCAGTCTAAGGATAAGGGGTAAGCCATTTAGGACAGAAATGGAGGAGGAATTGCGTCACCCAGAGAGTGGTGAACCTGTGGAATTCTCTACCACAGAAGGCAGTAGAGGCCAATTCATGAAATAGATTCAAGAAGGAGTTGGATATATTTCTTCAGGCTAAAGGGATCAAGGGATATGGGGAGAAAGCAGGGACAGGGTTCTGAATTTGGATGATCAGCCATGATCGCATTGAATGGTGGAGCAGACTAGAGGGGCCGAATGGCCTACTCCTGCTCCTATCTTCTATGTTTCTATGTAATCCTCTTGGACTGGAGGATAGTCAAGTGGTGTAATTGAGATGTAAATTTGCTCAAATGAGCCAGTAATTCCTGTACAATAGATGCTTAGACCTTGGAAAAACTGCAACACATTTATTCTCAATGTCAACATCAGGCCAACCGTCCCATCCTCTCCCCAACCCCCTGAAGGACTCAGGAGACACACCCCAACACAAAGCTATTGGGCATGGAGATATTTGAATAGGCTCAAGGACAGCAAGGTTCCACCACCTCCAACATACCCAAAAACCCACATTAAGAACTTACATGAGGGTCAGTGCTCCCAGTGGACAGTTTGTGCAGATCCAGCAGACTCTGGTTGACATTCTTCTCCATCTGCAGAGCTCTCTGCATCACCTCCAGACCATTGCTCCACTCATCCTGCTCTGGTTTCTGAAGGGGAAAGTCACAGTTCACTTACAATGAATTAAACAAAATACATGACAGTACAAGGAAAACAGGGGTGAACAGCAGCCAGAAGTCCATGTTACCATGAACCAATGTGTCACAGGAATATAGAATTACTGCATTAAGCCACCAGAACCATGGAATCAAATTGAAACTAATTGCTTTAGAAAGTATTGGAAACAAGGGGATCCCGACAGAGGGCCACTCATTTATTGAATCCAACCTTGATGTCCTCCAAGATGATTCGGCCTCCACGCCGATTCTGGAATTTCATCAGTTTCTCAGCGTGTTCACGTTCCTCATGTGACTGCTCCTTGAGGAACTTAGCAAAGTGACGCAGGGCAACATCATCCCGGTCAAAGTAATAGGACTGTGGAGAGAATTTTAAACAGCTTCATCAGACCTAGATCTTCATATACAATGCAAGATTATTATTTTTACCCCTAGTTAGTGAGTTCCTAATCTTGCAAAAATAGATACCATTGGTTAACTAGCAAAATGCAATTCACTTCACTAATCTGAACATGTTGGACAGCTTCACCTCCCAATAAAAACAGGATGAAAGATTCAACTAGCAAAAAAACAAACTAGAAACTAATGATGTTCAGGATTATATTTCATGTCCAGTCAAACTAAACTCTACTGCTGGATAAGTAGTACCTCCTCTACTTCCTGTCATTCAGATGAGATGTTAAACAGAGGCCCTGTCTGTCCTCAGGTGGATGTGAAAGATCTCAAGGCACTACTTCAGAGAACAGGGAGTTCTCTCCAGTTTCCCAGGCCAATATTTATCCCTCAACCAACACCACTAAAATAGATAATCTGATCATTCTCTCATTGTTTGTGGGAGCTTACTGTGCACAAATTGGCTGCTGCTTTTCCCACAACAGGTGCCTTCATTGGCTACAAAACACTGTGAGGTAGTCAAAGGCACTATATAAATGCTTATTTTGCCATTCTAAAGTAAAGTTAGGCACAGAATGGGAAAATTCCTCAATGCCAGTAGTTTTACACTACAATGTAGTGCAAGAGATCTAGGCACAGTGAACAAGGCTTCAACACCAGGATTCTCAGGACTTCACTTCCAGTTAAAGAGAAAGCTAGTGAGACCTGCCAACATTTCACTCACTACAGTCACCCCACTGAAACTGAACTTTGTCTCATGTCAACAAGCACTTGACCAGGTTTGTGTTCTTCTTCTGTTACAAACTCAGGCAGCAGCTGAGCTAGTTCCATAGATTAAACCTGTCAATAGAGTGCAGCTGCTACAAGGAGCAGGCCATTAACTCAACAAGATCACCCTGAAGTACTCACTGCCCAAAGATTTCTTCCCCAAGTAAGGAAGTCAAGAGAAATATAGTTTAAAGCCAGTTCATGGAACTGCAGAATTTCCAAATTTTCAGAATACAACAACAAGGAACACAAGACTCACCATGGAGAGATAAACATAGGAGGAATAGAGCTCCATGTTGATCTGCTTGTTGACAGCATCCTCACAGTCCTTGTGGTAGTTCTGACGCACTTGGGAGGCCATCTTCACTATTTTCTGTTATACTATTACTGCTCACTATCACCTAGAACAGTTCAAGAACTGACCCTTTCTAACCCAAGCTCTTGTATTTATACTACTGGGACAGCCTGCATTCAAACAAGGAATGACATCACCATTGATGATTGACAATCCCTGAGAGCCAATCAGGAATCTCTCTTGAATCCAGGCACCAATTAACAAAGGAGAGGGGATGTGGGGGAGGAGGGAGTGAGACCCAGAGCCAATCAGAGCTTTGGAAAACCGGCAGGTTTGGGAGATCAGTCTCGGTGATGTCACTGCTTTTGGGTTCCTTGACCTTCTTCAAATCTGAAAGTCTCTCGTTGTTTGATGCTCTCATTTGAATTAAATGACAATTTGCTGCTTTCGAAAAGCTCAAGGTGCTGAGAATCATCCTTCGCTATCCATGAATTTTCCTACAATTGTTCCTTCATCGTCGCTGGGTCAAAATCCTGGAACTCCCTCCCTAACAGCATTGTGGGAGTACCTTCACCGCACGGACTGCAGCGGTTCAAGAAGGCGGCTCAGCACCACCTTCTCAAGGGTGACTCGGGATGTGCAATAAATTCTGCCGTTGACAGCGACGCCCACATCCCATGAATTAATATTCAAAAAAATGGAATAAATTGATTGGAAACATCTTTGTGTGTTATGGAACCTACACCAGAGTATTATTCATTCCCATTTTCAGATTCTGTAGAACCGGGACCCATGAGGCTTGACTTTCCATTAAATATTTCTCCCCATCACATAATCCCTTCGAATGTAAAGACAGTAATTTCTCTTCCAGAAAAACAGGCGTGTATTTTCTAGCCCATCACTCGGGGAGCTGCTACCAGGGCTGTGCTTCTTTGTAGTCAGACTGTAGGAAATGTATCGGCATGGAGCGGGTGAACATTGACCTAATATATTTTGTGAGATGCAAACAGTTAACCATTAGCGCCGTTCTGACCTCGGTGCAGGGAGTGCTTGCAGCTGAACCACATCCGAGTTCAGCATGTTAAATTTCTTTAGAACCTTGGTTAGACTACACTTGGAGCACCGTGCACAGTTCTGGTCTCCATAGAGTTGGCAGGTTAGTCAATCATGGGCGGGGGGAGAGGGGTCCCAGAACAAAGCCCAATAGGGTATTCACACTTTCCCAAGAAGATATCTTTGGAATCTCTACCCCAAATGGCTGTGGATTATGAATCATTAACAATATTCAAGGCTGAGAGATAGATTTTTGGATTCTAGTGGAACCAAGGGATATGGAGATTGGGCAGGAAAGTAGAGTTGAGATTGAAGATCAGCAATGATCTTATTGAATAGCGGAGCAGGCTCAAGGGGCCGCATGGCCTACTCCTGCTTCTAATTATGTTATACGGATAGCAAGCTGATATGGCAATTGTTGATTCTCCTCCACCACCATCTCACCCAACTGCAGTCCCCTCAGTATTATGAGTTCAGTGAGCTCAGACATTGCTGGTCTGTGCAGCAGTTATTTGCTTCTCTACCCACAAAGCTGATCAGAAAGTCTGTAGCAGCAGTGGTGAGTTTGTTAACTGAGCTACCCAAAGTAATAACTGACCGGGATCTGTAACAGCTTACTGAATACCAACTGCTCTTCCAAAGGCAGATACAATTCCAAAATAGACCGCTGAGCCAGAACTTTCGCTTCATGGGACTGAAATGGTGCAACACTGAGTCACTGGAAAACTTCCTTGTGTTTATAACTTGTATTTAGAGTTTGAAGAGAGTGATCATTTACTCAAGGGCAGGGGGAATATTCATCACCAGTGGGAACAAGTACTTTTATTCAGCTGCCTAGACCCTAAGCTCTGGAATTCCCTTCCTAAACCTCTCTGCCTCCTTTAAGACTCTAAAACCTACTTCTGACCAAACTTCTGGTCCCATTAGCTCCTGTGGCTGACCACACCTTTGTCTGTTTCAAGTTGTTGTATTACAGCATTGCTGTTTGTTTGCAACACAAGATTGAAATGTATGAACAGAATTTGCAAGAAATACATAGAATTGCAATTAGATCTTCACCATGTGCCTGAATATCCATGTTACAGATTAAAATTACCCCAGCAAAACAAAAATTCATAGGACTGTTCCCATTGGAGCAAAAGGGTGAAGAACCAGAGGACACAAATTTAAGGTGATTGGCATGTAGGGGGTGGTGTTTTTGTGTCAGCTTTACCTCTGACTTCTGAGCGGTTCGAATCGCTCCCACTCCCTTGGTTCTCGACCTTGGACTTATTTGGGGGTTGTGATACAAAAGGTGCAGCAGACAACTGAGTTTGATGAAAGAACTTCAATCTTTATTAAAAAGGTAAGACACAAATAATAACACTCTTATCACTCTAAAGGTGGGGAACACTTCGGTACAAGCGAGGGAAATGACAGTGGAACAATACTTCACCCCTCCCAACCCCACTTTTCTAGCTAAGTTAGGTTTTGAAGGACCAGGGATAATGCTCACCAATCCTTTGACAGTTGGGCTAAATCGCGGTTTTGGGGTTCGCTGTTTATGGCGGTTAGTGTCTGCCGTACCCCGTACGCGGTAGAGGACTTCACCTGGGTCTCTGGTCAGTCTTCGCGAGTCCGCTGATGCGGTAGGATGTCGTTATGGATTTATCTGGTGAGTACCCAATTTCTTTAGTTCAGCAGTAGGGCTTAGAGTTTTTAGGGAAAATCTTACCCAGGGGTAAGTCAGGAGTAGTTTGTAGTGTGGAAACTTTGCGAGTCTTTGGGTTTTCTTCCTTGGAGTTGGTCTTTGTTGGTCGCGGTGGCCTGCGATTACCCGGTCAGTTGGGGGTAATGCGCGGTTGTTGGTTTCGTGAGGCCTTTGGTGTCCGCGATGGTTTTAGGCCTTGGTTGGTGTGTCGGTCGACCTCGTGGAGCCGTTGGTGACTTGTTGCTGCTTGTTGCTCCGGGTGGCTGTGTTGGGGCCGTTGTTGGAGGTCCGTCGAGGTGGCGTCTTCACGAGCTGGACTCAGGTGTGTCTGAGTGGTGAGCGATGCCGTACTCGCTTCCAGCTCGGGCCTTCTTCTTCTAGGTCTCTCCTCGCTGGCTCTCCTTCCTTCTTCATCGTCTCTCCTCTGGTGTGTGCTTGGTGGGCCTTCAATTATACAGAATTGAAGTGGCCTTATCTACCCGCTAAATCTGTTCAGTTCATTTAGTTTTGGCGGGCTCGTAAATCGGTAACGATTTACTAGCATGTTAACTGGGTTTTAACAGGTCTTCAATCTGACCCATTGAGTATGGCCTTATCTACCCGCCAAATCTGTTCAGTTCATTGTCTGAATTTGGCAGGCCTGCTACCAGTAACTGCTCTGTAAGTGTCAAATGGGTTTTTGGGATAGTTTGGATCCTGTCGATTTTCTTGGCTGATTGCTGGTGATGGGTTCCTAGTCTGATCTATAGCCTAGTCCTGGGTGCTCTGTATTATGCATATTTCTTAATGGACCTTGTAATTGGTTTGATGGGACCTATTGTTTTGGGTGGGACTATCTTCTCCTAGGGTCTATTGTCAAAATGTTAATGCATGCTGGAGCTTTGAGTGAGATCATCGCAGTTCCCCAGACATTGCAATTAACTGCAATACCCAAACTGCTTTGTCAGAGGTCGGACCCAACTTCCTTCAAAGCCTTTTCTCCCTTGACAGGCCCAGATATGTTTTTTAAAATGCCAAAACTCGGTTTTTGGTCTTAAATTCCTTATGTTAGGCCCAAATGCATTTTTATCACTGAGTGAGTTCCAAAGTCCTGTTTCCTTCGATTTTGAGGAATCTGTAAATTTTGGAAACCTTACAGGCAGGAGGGCCAAAGGCAACATGAGGAAATTTTTTTATAAACGTAGTGAGTGATTATGATCTGGAATGCACTGCCTGAAAGGGTGGTAGAGGCACAGTTAATTGTGGCTTTCAAAAGGGAATTAGCTAAGTAACTGAAAGAAAAAGTTTTAGGGCTATGGGGAAAGGGACTATCTGAAGTGCTCTTGCAGAGAGCCAGCACAGGCTTGATGGGCCAAATGGCCTCCTGTGCTGTAACAATTCTATTACCGAATCCCATGACAACACTGCTGCACCGTGTAGTGTAATACTTGCAATATAATCAAGTTATGACAACAAAAAAAGGCAACCACTCAAATTTACAAGGAGACAAAAATCCAGTCCAATATTGAACAGTTTATTTACAGTTCCTGACATTTCACAATAAGAGCCCAGGACACACAGCTCTTGCACAAAGTCATAAGCCATCATTCCCTACAGGACAGAGTCTCACACACAATTATATAAACACGAGTACTGAACACAATAAGCTTCAGTCACTCTCCCCCAGGGTGTGCTTGTCAAACAGGTACTCTCCCATGCCATTCTCAGGGGCTCCCAGTCTCTTCAAGTTGGTGATGTGATCTCCCAGCTTCTTGATCATCTTCACTTGCTCATCCAAGTAGTGGGTCTCCAGGAAGTCACACAACTGAAAAAAAAGAGGGAAACTAGTTATGTCCAGCAGCAGATATCAAGGAACATCCTAGCTTCCCCCAAGAGTTTAATCCACTTGGACTGCAGCATAGTCTAGTGGTGCAATTGAGATTAATGGAATTACTGCATCATTAGATTAAACTTCCTGCACAATAGGGGCATAGATCCTAGAATCACTGGGACACATTTACTAGTCAATGTCCACAGTAGGCCAACCTCCCACCACTCAAAAACCTAAAAGGCACCAATACAAAGCTATTGGGCATGGAGATCTTTTGAATAGACTCAAGGACAGCAAGGTTCCACCACCTCCAACTTAACCAAAAGCCCACATTACAGCATCAAGAACTTACATGAGGGTCTGTCCTCTCCGTGGAGAGTTTGTGCAGATCCAGCAGACTCTGGTTGACATTCTTCTCCATCTGCAGAGCTCTCTGCATCGCCACCAGACCATTGCTCCACTCATCCTGCTCTGGTTTCTGGAAAGGGAAATTCAGACAGTTCACTGTACAATGGATTAAACAAACAAGAAAGTATTGAAGGAAATTAGGGGTGCAAATGTCTAATGTTACCATGAACCAATGTGTCAGAAGAAAATAGAACTACTGCATTAAGCCAACACAACTACTGGAGTCAAATAACAGATGTATTTAAGGGGATGCTAGATAAGTACCAGGGAGAGGTGTATAGAAGGATAGGCAGATAGGGCTAGATGAAGCACGGTGGGAGGTGGCTCGTGGAGTATAAACTCCGTCATGGACCCACTTGGCCAAATGGCCTGTTTGTGTTGTAAATTGGAACCAATTGCTTTAGAAAGTATTTGAAACAATCAGTCTAAGGGGATCCAGACAGAAGGTCACTCGTTTATTGAGCCAAACCTTGATGTCCGCCAAGATGATTCGGCCTCCACGCCGATTCTGGAATTTCATCAGTTTCTCAGCGTGCTCCCGTTCCTCATGTGACTGCTCCTTGAAGAACTCGGCAAAGTGACGCAGGGCAACATCATCCCGGTCAAAGTAGAAGGACTGTGGAGAGATCAGATAAATAGTTGGGTATCCCATGGCAGATCAATCATGGGTATTGTACATAAAGCCAGCCAACCTGGATTTTGCTTTCTTTCAAAGGGTTCCAGTCTCACTGAACTTGTTGTACATGAAAACTAGCACAGGCCTACTTACTTCACTAACCTGGTAGAGAGTGGACAATCTTACCCCTAGCAATAGGGAAACTAGCCAATGGAAACAGCAAAAGAACCAGAGGCAACATGAGGAAACTCTTAAATGCATGCACTGCCTGAAAGGGTGGTGGAAGCAGATTAAATAGTAACTTTCAATTATTGGCCCAGATCTATTGCTAAGGGGCACTAGAAGCAAACCCATTAAAGTAGAGATCGAGTCACATTGCACAATTCACATCATACATCAAAGAGGAGAAACTGGTCTGAGTCTTACTGGCTACATTCATCCCATGGAACTAAAATTACCACAAGCAGCATTAATTTGGCACCTTCAACACTAATCAAGGCATTTCAGAGAGAAGCAGATACCAAGGAATAAAGGTTCATAAACCTTCAGAATTTGAAGGGCTTGGTCAAGGTCAAGTAGGAAAGCAGAGGAGTTAAGGGAGAGTTCCACTGAGTGGGGTCAAAATGGCTGAAGGCTTCACCACCAGTAAAGCAAAGGGAGTTAGAGAAAAGACAGAAGGGCACAAACTGGTACTTAAAACTAGGAGGTTAAGAATATTAGGAGCAGGAGGCCATTCAGCCACTCAAGCCTGCTCCACCATTCAATTTGATCATGGCTGACTTGTAGCTTTACTCCATCCCCCTGGAGACCCTTACCCAACAAAAACATCTGTCTTGAAAGCTCCAATTGTCCCAGCATCCACAGCTGGGGGGTGGGGGGCAGGGGAAAGCAGGTAAAGAAAGTGTTCCAGATTTCCACCACCCTTGTGTGAAAAAGTGCTTCCTGACTTCCCTCCTAAATGGCCGACTTCTAATATTAAGATTACATCCCCTCATTATAAAAGCAAGGTAGGGAAAGGCCATGGAGTGATTTAGAAGTGAGAAGAATTCTGAATGCCACACATTGAATGCAGAGTGTATTCCAAATATAAACTTCAACAACACGCTCACAAGAGCCCAGGAAAGGGAATCATTAAGATACTGAGAATAAGGTTCAGCTACTGCAAGGAACAGAGAGGCAGTTTGTTAATGAATACACAAGATGATAAATTGCATTATATTATAGCTTTAAAAAAATGAATTTATTGTGCATAGATTGAGGGGTGGGCTGGATACAGCACAGCATTTAGTAAAGTAACATTACATAGTCTCCACTATGAAGTGGTCAGAAATACAAGACTCACCATGGAGAGATAAACATAGGAGGAATAGAGCTCCATGTTGATCTGCTTGTTGACAGCATCCTCACAGTCCTTGTGGTAGTTCTGACGCACTTGAGAAGCCATCCTAATTATTTATTTTAAATCTAAGCTTTGTTGAAGTAAGAAGCTGGGATTTAACCAACCCCCCAAACTCCTGTATTTATACTGCTGGATAATCCAGGGCGTGGCCGCCTAGATGATGAGTGACATTCCTCAATACCCAATCAGAAGTGGCAGCCTCTCTCAGAGCACCAATCAAGTAAAGGGAGGAGGGGGAGATGACTCCCAGAGCCGGTCAGAACTTTGAAAAATGAGTGTCATTGGCTGACAACGCAATAAGGACCCCAAGGGCAGGGGATGGTAGCATAGTGGTTAAGTTACTGTACTAGTTAATCCAATAAGGCCTTGACTAATGAGATGTGAGTTCAAATCCATCCATGGCAGCTGCAGAATTTAAATTTATAGAAAAAAAAATAAGGATCCCAATCGCCCTGACTTTCCTCAAACACAGTTCAAATATCTGGAATCTTAGGCTAATCAATTGGGACGATTAAATCATCAATCAGAAACACTTAAACCATAAGTGCCCCCCTTTTTAAAGGGGCACAAACAATAAGTTCCAAATTATGACAAAACTAAATAAAAACTTTTTAAATTATGATTTAGTTCCCTGGATCCACTCTGCACTCCAGTCCCTCTGGTGCCCACCGGTTATGGAAAGCCTCAAAGGGAACCGTCAGACACTGCGTGCTCCCTCTTCAGGGACACCCAGGCATTGTTGTAGCCGCGGAAGGGAGGCGGGCAGCCGGAGCGAACACCCCCTCATCGACCGCGCTCTGCCTGGACCAGTTGAGGGCCACCTTGCCCTGGTTAATTGAATCCTCCGTTGTTTGCGAGTCAGTGTCTTTTTAACAGTTCTGCGTGGTTCAGTGGGTTGGTCATTTTCAGGTATCTGCAGGTTTGAGGCAACATCCAAACAGATCAGTGAGTCTGCAAAGCGGGTCAGGCGAATGGAAAGTGCGTGTGATGAATGTGACAAACACAAGTGCTCAGAAGTAAGAGAGGAAATAGCAGAGGCTCTGACCATCATTTTCCAATCTTCTCTGGCTTCAGGTGTGGTGCCAGAGGACTGGAGGACTGCTAACGTGGTATCGTTGTTTAAAAAGGGACCATGTACAGCAGGCACCTCAAAGCACTGGAGAGGTACCACCAACACTGCCTCTGCAAGATCCTGCAAATCCATTGGCAGGATAGGCGCACCAACGTCAGTGTTCTCGCTCAGGCCAACATCCCCAGCATCGAAGGTTTGACCACGCTCGATCAGCTCCGATGGACAGGTTACATTATCCGCATGCCCGATACGAGACTCCCAAAACAAGCGCTCTACTCGGAGCTCCGGCACGGCAAGAGAGCCCCAGGTGGGCAGAGGAAACGCTTCAAGGACACCCTCAAAGCCTCCTTGAAAAGGTGTAACATCCCCACCGACACCTGGGAATCCCTGGCCCAAGACCGCACAAAGTGGAGGAGAAGCATCCGGGAAGGCGCCGAACACCTCGAGTCTCTTCGCCAGGAGCAAGCAGAAGCCAAGCGCAGGCAGCGCAAGGAGCGCACGTCAACCCAAGCACCCCACCCACCCGCCCCTTCAACCACTGTCTGCCCCACCTGTGACAGAGACTGTAGGTCCCGCATTGGACTCATCAGTCACCTGAGAACCCATTTTTAATGTGGAAGCAAGTCATCTTCAGTTCCGAGGGACTGCCTAAGAAAAAGAAGAAGAAGAAGAAGTTTAAAAAGGGAGAAAGGGATAGACCGAATAATTACAGGCCAGTCAGCCTAACCTCGGTGGTGGGAAAATTATTGGAAACATTTCTGAGCGACAGGATAAATCTTCATTTAGAAAGACACGGATTAATCAGGGACAGTCAGCATGGATTTGTTGAGGGAAGGTCGTGTCTGACTAACTTGATTGAATTTTTTGAGGAGGTAACAAGGAGGGTCGATGAGGGTAGTGCGTTTGATGTAGTCTATATGGATTTTAGCAAGGTTTTTGATAAGGTCCTGCAAGGCAGACTGGTCATGAAAGTAAAAGCCCATGGGATCCAAGGCAAAGTGGCAAGTTGGATCCAAAATTGTCTCAGAGGCAGGAAACAAAGGGTCATTGTCGAAGGGTGTTTTTGTGACTGGAAGGCTGTTTCCAGTGGGGTTCCGCAGGGTTCAGTAGTGGGTCCTTTGCTTTTTGTGGTATATATCAATGATTTGGACTTGAATGTAGGAAGTATGATTACGAAGTTTGCAGATGATACAAAAATTGTCCGTGTGGTTGATAATGAAGAAAACTGAAGACTGCAGGAAGATATCAATGGACTGGTCAGGTGGGCAGAACAGTGGCAAATGGAATTGAATCTGGAGAAGTGTGAGGTAATGCATTTGTGGAGGGCTAACAAGGCAAGGGAATACACTATAAATGGTCGGACACCGAGAAGTGCAGAAGATCAGAGGGACCTTGGAGTGCATGTCCACAGATCCCTGAAGGTAGCTGGACAGGTAGATAAGGTGGTTAAGAAGGCATACGGGATACTTGCCTTTATTAGCCGAGGCATAGAATATAAGAGCAGGGAGGTTATGCTTGAAATGTATAAAACACTAGTTAGGACGCAGCTAGAATACTGCGTGCAGTTCTGGTTACCATATTACAGGAAGGATGTGATTGCACGAGAGTGGGTGCAGAGGAGATTTACGAGGATGTTGCCTGGGCTGGGGAATTTTAGCTATGAGGATAGATTGGATAGGCTGGGGTTGTTTTCTTTGGAACAGAGGAGGCTGAGGGGAGACCGAATTGAGGTGTATAAAATTATGAGGGGCCTAGATAGAGTGGATAGGAAGGGCCTATTTCCCTTAGCAGAAGGGTCGACAACCAGGGGGCATAGATTTAAAGTAATTGGTCAGAGGTTTAGAGGGGATTTGAGGAGAAATGTTTTCACCCAGAGGGTGGTGGGGGTCTGGAACTCACTGCCTGAAAGGGTGGTCGAGGCAGAAACCCTCATCACATTTAAAAAGTACTTGGATATACACTTGAAGTGCCGTAACCTACAGGGCTACGGACCAAGAGCGGGAAAGTGGGATTAGGCTGGATAGCTCTTTGTCGGCCGGCATGGACAAGATGGGACGAATGGCTCCTTCTGTGCTGTAAATTTCTATGATTCTATGATACTCCTTCACTTCCAAGTTTAGTGAGCACCTGTACGCACATCAGCTAGAATGTGGAGGGGACACAGAAACATAGAAAAATAGGAGCAGGAGTAGGCCATTCGGCCCTTCGAGCCTGCTCCGCCATTCAATATGATCATGGCTGATCCTCTATCTCAATACCATATTCCCGCTCTCTCCCCATACCCCTTGACACCTTTTGCGTCTAGAAATCTATCTATCTCCTTGTTAAATATATTCAGTGACTTGGCCTCCACAGCCTTCTGTGGTAGAGAATTCCACAGGGACCATGGGATGTTGAGTTCTTGTTATGTTACCATGAAATTTTACAAGCAATGAAATGGACTGCAGTCCAAAAAGAAAGAAAGACTTGCCCCCGAATATCTCCTTGCACCTGGACTTCATTGTGGAAGCCTTGGGAATGTTTATCCACTCAGAAAGAAGAAAGACTCGCATTTCTATAGCGCCTTTCACGGCCTCAGGACGTCCCAAAGCGCTTTACAGCCAATGAAGTACTTTTTGAAGTGTAGTCACTGTTGTAATGTGGGAAACACGGCAGCCAATTTGCGCACAGCAAGCTCCCACAAACAGCAATGTGATAATGACCAGATCATCTGTTTTAGTGATGCTGGTTGAGGGATAAATATTGTCCAGGACACCGGGGAGAACTCCCCTGCTCTTCTTCGAAATAGCGTCCAGAAATCTTTTACGTCCACCTGAGAGAGCAGACGGGGCCTCGGTTTAGCATCTCATCCGAAAGACGGCACCTCCGACAGTGCAGCACTCCCTCAGCACTGCACTGAGAGTGTCAGCCTAGATTTTTGTGCTCAAGTCTCTGGAGTGGGGACTTGAACCCACGACCTTCTGACTCAGAGACGAGAGTGCGACCCACTGAGTCCATCTGACTGATCCCTGAAACTAAAAGCTCTCAGTCACCCACTCCACCAATATCTATCTCAATCATCTGTAAATTCTCCACGTTATCTGCCTCCACGATCCCCTGACTCATCTCCCGTGTTGGTGGCTTGTGGCCTGGAGCCATTTAATTTATATTCCCACTGTCGATTTCCCTTCCCTAGTATCAGCTGTGGCTCAGTGGGCAGCACACTCGCCTCTGAGTCAGAAGGTTGTGGGTTCAAGTCCCACTTCAGGACTCGAAGCACATGAAGCTAGGCTGACACTCCAGTCCAGTGCTGAGGGAGTGCTGCACTGTCGGAGGTGCCGTCTTTCGGATGAGATGTTAAACTGAGGTGGATGTAAAAGATCCCATGGCATTATTTCAAGAGAAGAGCAGGGGAGTTATCCCTGGTATCCTGGCCAATATTTCTCCCTCAACCAACATAACAAAAACAGATTATCTGGTAATTTTCACATTGCTGTTTGTGGGAGCTTGCTGTGCGCAAATTGGCTGCCACATTTCCCACATTACAACAGTGACTACACTTCAAAAGTGCTTTGTTGGTTGTAAAGTGCATTGAGATGTCCGGGTGGTTGTGAAAGGCGCTGTAGAAATGCAAGTCTTTCTTTTCCCTAGTCTCATTCTTTTGTATTTTCCCACATTAAATGCCATTTTCCACCCACCTATCCCGATCCCTTTGTATTTGTAGGTCCGCCTCACCCCTATTATTAGATTCATGCCAGCTTTAAATGATGGTTAACTGTGTTTGTGTGTTTTTGTAATGTTTTAAATATGACCTTTTGCACGAGTACATTCCATGCATTTTACACGTACTGTGGTAAGTCTAGTCTATCCGCCGGGGGAAAGGATGTTTAAGTTAAGCTGACGGGATTTTTTTTATTTAAATTTTAATATTTGAACATTTTATTTACAGTAATTGACGTTACAGAGCTCAAGTCTCGGCTCTTTGTACAAAGTCACAAGCCATCATTGCCTACAAGGCAGGGAACTCAGTCTCTGCAAGTTGCTGATGTGATCTCCAAGCTCCTTGATCGTCTTCACTTGTTCATCCAGATAGTGGGTCTCCAGGAATTCACACAGATGAGGGTCGGCGCTCCCAGTGCAGATCCAGCAGACTCTGGTTGACTCTCCCCTCCATCCGCAGAGCTCTCTGCATCAGCGAGCGGAGCCTCCCCCTCTCCCGGACAAACAAATGAAATGCAAATGAACTCAAAATAAATTTTAAAACACCAAATTAAGGTAAAATCACATTGGCTAAGGTGATGATGCACTCCAGTCCCCGCGGCGCCCACCGGTCTCGGAAGGCCTCGAGCGTGCCGGCGGACACCACGTGCTCCATCTCCAGGGCCACCCGGGCGCGAACGTGGCCGCGGAAGAGAGGCAGGCAGTCGGGCCGAACGACCCCCTCGACCGCCCGCTGCCTGGACCAGTTGATGGCAATCACTGTGTGTAGTGTTGGTTGTGTAGACATTGTCCCACTGGTGTGAAGAGACTATCTGGTATAGACTTGTTTCAATGATTAATCTCGCGATGTTTGACTGTCCAGGAGGAAAGTACAAATGGAAAAGAGGCGAGGAGACTGGTGAATCTTCTCTGGTGGAACAGGATGTCCAGTAAATAATTCTGAGATGAGAGTTACTGATGTTTCCCTAAATCTGGTCAGGGAAGGATGGTGCTGGGGTTCCATGGATACCTCGTGTTCCTGATGGGATCACAACACTGTGGGATCAACAGGAAAGAACAGGCTAAGAAAGCACATCAAAGGTGGAATACTATTGAATGAAAGAGGAAGGAAAAGTGGGGCCAGTGGACTGACACACATGTTCATGTGATACAGGCATGTTGAGAATAACCTCTGAACTTCACTCAAGGTCAAAACTCAGATAAAGCTCTAACACTGTGACCAAGTCTCGAATTGTTTATCCTATAGTTACCTAGCTCTATTCTCCAACTCTTCATTAGGCTTAGAAGTGGCAGCTTTGGCAGTTGGAATCTAGTGCAGTGTGGTTCCAGGCCAATGGGACTCCATGAAGAAAGTATTCAGGAGGTCATGGGGCGCAGAACAAGAACTGTCCAATGAAACAGTCAAAATTCAGCCACTTCACATTACTTCATTTTAACTTTACTAAGAGAACAAGCAAAGAGAAGGCTCCTAAAACTCACCATGGAGAGGTAAACATAGGAGGAATAAAGTTCCATGTTGATCTGCTTGTTGACAGCATCCTCAGTCCTTGTAGTAGATCTGATGCACTTGGAGGCCATCCTGACCGCTATGATTATGCAGCAATAATACTCAGGCTAAGTTCAGTCTTACAATGCCTGACCCACACTCGGGTTGTGCTTCACAGAATAAATCTAGCTTTAAATACAGTAAGTGATGATCATTGATGATGAACAATTGTTGATGGCCACTCTGGCACCTACTCTCAACCACCAACAAACAAAGAGAAAGAATGACAAGGTTGCAAACCAATCAGAGCTTTGAAGATTAAGTGCCAATGGATGACCACTCACTACTCTTCAATTGAAAACAATAAAGAGACACCGGGTTGCCCCAGTATCAGAATCACTGTCTAAACCAGAATCAAACTGGTTCTTCATATGGCAATGTGTACTTTTTGGATTGGGTGTTCAAACAAATTGTCTAACTTAAAACATTAAATGAAACATAAATTAAATTTTGGTTGCCGGGGGTGATGATGCACTCCAGTCCCTGCGGTGCCTACCGGTCGCGGAAGGCTGCGAGCGTGCCGGCGGACACAGTGTGCTCCATCTCCAGGGCCACCCGGGCGTGAACGTGGCCACGGAAGAGGCAGGCAGTCGGACCAACCGCCCGCTGCCTGGACCAGTTAATGGCCTTTTTGCCAGGCCCAGGAGCAGTCCTATGAGGAGGTCCTCCGATCTGCCCGCTCCCCTCCGCACCGGTTGACCAAAGATCAGGAGCGTGGGACTGAAGTGTAACCAAAAATTGAGGAGCAGCTCCTTCAAATAATGAATGACAGAGGGCTGCAACCTCTCACATTCAATCTAAACACAGCCCAGTGTAGCTCTTGTCTGAAGTAAACCAAATGTTCATCAGAAAATAAGCAACCACTCAAATTTACAAGGAGACAAAATCCAGTCCAATGTTGAAGAGTTTATTTACAGTTAGTGACAGTTGATATTACATTAAGAGCCCAGGTCTCACAGCTCTTTGTACAAAGTCACACAACCCATCATTCCCTGAAGGACAGGGTCTCACACAATTAGATAAACACAAGTACTGAACACAATAAGCTTCAGTCACTCTCCCCCAGGGTGTGCTTGTCAAACAGGTACTCTCCCAGGCCATTCTCAGGGGCTCCCAGTCTCTTCAAGTTGGTGATGTGATCTCCAAGCTTCTTGATCATCTTCACTTGCTCATCCAAGTAGTGGGTCTCCAGGAAGTCACACAACTGAAAGAAAGCAGCAAAACTAGTTATGGCCAGTAGCAGATATAAAGGAACATCTGAGCTTCCCCCCTCCCTCCCAAGTTGGGATTTGAATCCTCTTGGACTGGATGATAGTCAAGTGGTGTAATTGAGATGATGTAAATTTGCTCAAATGAGCCAGTAATTCCTGTACAATAGATGCTTAGATCCTGGAAACACTGCGACACATTTATTCTCAATGTCCACATTAGGCCAACCGTCCCATCCTCTCCCCAACCCCCTGAAGGACCCAGGAGAGACACCCCAACACAAAGCAATTGGGCATGGAGATATTTGAATAGGCTCAAGGACAGCAAGGTTCCACCACCTCCAACATACCCAAAAACCCACATTAAGAACTTACATGAGGGTCAGTGCTCCCAGTGGACAGTTTGTGCAGATCCAGCAGACTCTGGTTGACATTCTTCTCCATCTGCAGAGCTCTCTGCATCACCACCAGACCATTGCTCCACTCATCCTGCTCTGGTTTCTGAAGGGGAAAGTCACAGTTCACTTACAATGAATTAAACAAAAAGTACATGAGACAAGGAAAATACAAGGAAAACAGGGGTGAAAAGCAGCCAGAAGTCCATGTTACCATGAACCAATGTGTCACAGGAATATAGAATTACTGCATTAAGCCACCAGAACCATGGAATCAAATTGGAACCAATTGCTTTAGAAAGTATTGGAAACAAGGGGATCCCGACAGAGGGCCACTCATTTATTGAATCCAACCTTGATGTCCTCCAAGATGATTCGGCCTCCACGCCGATTCTGGAATTTCATCAGTTTCTCAGCGTGTTCACGTTCCTCATGTGACTGCTCCTTGAGGAACTCGGCAAAGTGACGCAGGGCAACATCATCCCGGTCAAAGTAATAGGACTGTGGAGAGAATTTTAAACAGCTTCATCAGACCTAGATAGTCATATACACACAATGCAAGATTATTATTTTTACCCCTAGTTAGAGAGTTCTTCACCTGGCAAAAATAGATACCATTGGTTAACTAGCAAAATGCAATTCAATTCTTGTATAGCATCCACTCCCTATATAAAAAAAATTCAACTAGAAACAAAAAGCAACTAGGGATTACAACTCATGTCAAGTCAAACCTAAACATCTGGGCAAGCAACATCTTACTTTTTAGGAAGAAAAACCTCTTCATTCTAGTAGAATTACAATCTGCAATTTAGTATTAGAGAGATCCAACTAGTGTGGAAGGATTCTCAAAGTTAGGCCACAGCTGGAATACTGTGTGCAGTTCTGGTCACCACACTATAGGAAGGATGTGATTGCATTGGAGGGGGTACAGAGGAGATTCACCAGGATGTTGCCTGGGCTGCAGCACTTCAGCTATGAAGATAGACTGGACAGGCTGGGGTTGTTTTCCTTAGAGCAGAGAAGGCGGAGGGGGGACCGGATTGAGGTGCACAAAATTATGAGGGGCATAGATAGAAAAGGAACTTCTCCCTTTAGTAGAGGGGTCAATAACCAGGGGGACATAGTTTCAAGGTAAGTGGCAGGATGTTTAGAGGGGATTTGAGGAAAAACTTTTTCACCCAGAGGGTGGTTGGAATCTGGAACTCACTGCCTGAAAGGGTGGTAGAGGCAGGAATCCTCAACATTCAAGAAGCATTTAGATATGCACTTGAAACACCATAGCATACAAGGCTACAAACCAAGTGATGGAAAATGGGATTAGAATAGATAGGGCTTGATTGCCGGCGCAGACACGATGGGTCTCTTTCTATGCTGTATAACTGAGTCTATGACTCCACTTAAAGTCCAATTAAAAGAGAAAGCTAGTGAGGACCTGCCAATATTTCACTCACTAGTCACCCCACTGAAACTGAACTTTGTCACATGTCAACAAGCATTTAACCAGGTTTGTGCTCTTCTGTTAAACTCAGGCAGCAGCCAAGCTAGTTTCAGATGTGAAACCCCTCAATAGAGTGCAGCTGCTATAAGGAGCAGGCCATTAACTCAACAAGATCACTGCCCAAAGATTTCTTCCCTAGGTAAGGAAGTCAAGAGAAATATAGTTTAAAGCCAGTTCATGGAACTGGAGAATTTCCAACATTTCAGAATACAGCAACAAGGAATACAAGACTCACCATGGAGAGATAAACATAAGAGGAATAGAGCTCCATGTTGATCTGCTTGTTGACAGCATCCTCACAGTCCTTGTGGTAGTTCTGACGCACTTGGGAGGCCATCTTCACTATTTTCTGTTATACTATTACTGCCCACTATCACCTAGAAAGTTCAAGAACTGACCCTTTCTAACACAAGCTCTTGTATTTATACTACTGGGACAGCCTGCATTCAAACCAGGAATGACATCATCAATGATGATTGACAATCCCTGAGAGCCAATCAGGAATCGCTCCTGAATCCAGGCACCAATTAACAAAGGAGAGGGGGTGTGGGGGAGGAGGGGGTGAGACCCAGAGCCAATCAGAGCTATGGAAAACCGGCAGGTTTGGGAGATCAGTCTCGGTGATGTCACTGCTTTTGGGTTCCTTGACCTTCTTCAAATCTGAAAGTCTCTCATTTGAATTAAATGACAATTTGCTGCTTTCGCTGAAGGGGCTTTTCATAATCTGGCCAAGTTTGTTGCTTGCAAGGAACTGTGGTGCCGAGACAGTACTCAAAGCAATCAAGTCGTCTTGAGTGAATTTGCAAACCAGCCATTGGAGAGAGAAATGGGAATGAGAGAATGAGAGGGAGTGAACGTTACTGAACACAGTGTCACCCACAGACACGTCTCCATTTGCTCCAGCGTGTTTTGGGGCAGGCTTTATGGACCAGCTGGTCTTTTTCTGCCCGTCAATTTGGTACGTTAGATGAGTCCTTTTACAGCCAGCGTTGAATGTGGCGAAAGAATATTTGAATCTGATTGAAATGACGAGACTCAGATGTGCTCTAACTGTGGCTCATTATAGATACATTCGGCCCATCGTGCCTGTGCCGACTCTTTGAAAGAGCCACCCAATTAGTCCCACTCCACTGCTCTTTCCCCTTAGCCCTGCAAATCTTTTCCTTTTCCAGTATAGATCCAATTCACTCTTCAAAGTTACTATTCAATCTGCTTCCACCAGCCTTTCAGGCAGTGCATTCCAGATCACAACTTGATGCGTAAAAATAATTCTCATCTCTCCCCTCTGGTTCTTTTGCCTTTCATGTTGGTGTTTCTCTGTGATCCAAAGCCTTGACATCTGGTTTCATTGCAGAAGTGGTTCAGTCCTGCATTAGGTGACGAGAGGCGTTCTCTTGGATTAAAACTCAGTTTTCGATGTGTAAGGGATTCTGACCCTGCGTGTCTCGCAGCCTGTGAGATTCACGCGGCTCTGTGCAGCCTGTATGTCAGTGCGGGTCTAGGCCTCGTTGCCTGTTCTGGTCTCCAGCCAGTCTGGGAACACTAGACACACCTGTGAGTGGTTCGAATCACTCTCCCTTACGGTTCTAGACACTGGACTTAGATGCGAGAGCAGTAATGGAGATGAAACTCATGTAGACTCGGTTTGAATGGTACGAAATGGAAAATCTTTATGGCATGATACTTAAGATTATGAAATACATGTCATAAGCACAGATTAATGACAGTACAATCTTACAAACAGTTATATAGTCGATCTTAGGGAAACGAGGAACGAACGGCACAAAGTAAATAGGGGCACACATTACAAATATCCTTAATCCCTAAACCCTCCCCTATCAATATCTATCCTAAACTAGATTCGTAGGATCTCGGGACTCATGCTCACCACTCGTGATAACTCGGAGAAATTCTGAATAGCTGATCGGATGTTTTTCACCGCAGCACCCACGTGTTGGTCAGGAGATCTCCTGGTCCCACTTGTTTACTTGCTTCTGCTGCTCCGGCTAGCAGGCTGGAACGTCTGCTGTGATGAAGATCTGTATTGGTGGCTTTCACATTCCAGTTACTTTGGGCACAGTCCAGTTATCATCGATGCAATATGTTTCGTTATAAGTTCGAAGAAGTCTTCCTGGCGAGGAAAACTTGGCTAATCGACCTACAGGCGCGGTCGGGACTTACTGACCGTGGCGATGGATATGGTCTTCCTCTCTTCTCATCTCATCTCATCTCATCTCTTCTCGGGCCTTTTGGTTCCGATACCGGTTACCAATATAGGTCTTCGTTACGCGACACGAGGTAGATCCGAACGGATCAGAAAGTTCAACAGTCTTTTCAGAAGAGGCAACAGGCAAGCAGAAGCCCAACTACGAGTACACAGGAGCAGCCACGATGATAAGAGCAGCAAGAGAAAGATGGACGGTTTGGAGCCTGCAATTATAGTGCAAAATCTTCCGTTTCCCGCCCAACTATAATGTCCATTCTTTTGTTTAGGGTCTGGCTCTCAAATGTCTTGTATGGGTGATCTCCGTTCTTAATGGGTTTCGGGGCTACTCGTAAATGTCTGAGTACCTGTTAATATTTCTCCCATTGTTAAATCGGTCGGTAATCTCCCTGGAGGGGTTTGGGGCTTCCAAGTGTCCTGTATAACTACCTGCTAACGGCTCTCTCATCGTAGAGTCGTTGGGATTTTACATATTAATGTCTTTTGGATGGGCCCTTGATTACTCGGTACAATGGCTTTCCTTTGTACCTGGGAGACCGATTTCAGTATCTATGTGTATACTGCAAACCCATAATGTCTCGTGTATTATCTTCACTGTGCTGAATCTTAATCGATCTTGCACAAATGTTTATTGGAACGCCATCTTGTCTGCCTGTTGAAAAAGTCTAGAATGTTCTGTCACGAGGTGCGGCGGCCATTTTACAGGCTGCTTGTGTCCACTTTAAACCTGCCAGCATTCTGCTGAAATAAAAGCTGTTTGAACGAAACTCTGTGTTTTCTCCTTATTAATAAAATCGCGATATATTGCGAATTCTACAGATGGGCCGGACGGGGTGGCAGTGATTCAGATCTGGAGCCACCAATCACGCCACAGGCACTACACTGACAGGAGAGATGCCACCAATGAGCACAGTTGACCCACCTGAACCGAAATCGTATCTGGGTATTTACACCTGTATTGGTCAAAAGGGATCTGACATGCGGTGAATGTCCTGCGGTGGTGAAGCGCTTCGACCGGACTGATGGACATCACATGGTCACACTCAATGGCCACCCAGGTGGGCACCAGACACTTCAATTGAGGCCTGTGGTTCCTGGTTCTGAGGGGGCTTTTGATTGATCCTTTCCACAGGACCGCTTTCATTTCAGTATCACTACCTCGAGGGAGTAGGAATGTCGATCGGTACAAAAAGCCCAGGGTGGTGAGAAGCATCCTTTGCCATTTATGAATTTTCAGACAATAGCAAAGATCAAATGTGACTGGAAATGTCTTTCAGCGAAGCAAAGACATTAACGTGGAATGACTGAAGACAGCTATTTCACTGCACTGACTGCAGTTCTCAACTAAGTTCCTAAATTAACTTGTAAACACTGGTGTGTTGCAGTATCAACATTTGAATCCATTCCTAGGAGTTAAGGAGACAAATGGTGATGCAATTAGATTTGGAAAGGATGATTGCTATTTGAAATGCACAGTGGGGCTAAATATAAATGGATGCATTTATGGAGGAGCTGCTGGTATTGGGTTTATTACTTGATGGAACAGAAAGTGTTGAGCAGGAGAACTATCTATTTAACTTGTTTGGTGTTTTAAGTTATTTGCTTTGTGCATTTAATGGAATGCATTGTAATCCTTCCAGAAGGATTACATTTTGTTGGAGTACAGTTCCAGAGATGTAACTCTTTCCTTTAGAGCCTTACCCAATTCCATATTCAAGTGGGAGCGAAGATGGATAAGTTAATCAAGGGAGGATATAGAGAGAGCGAGCGAGCACGTGCTCTGTTACAAAACAAAGTTCAATTCTCTCCTGAAAAGGAATCCACACTTTCTTCCGAGATGCCAGTGCATAAATATGGCATTTCAGGTGGATTTCCCAATTGTATTCCCCTTTAGTACCATAGGTTCAGGGAGCTCAGACATTGGTGTCCACAGCCTTTGCTACTTTGCCCACAAAGCTGATCAGAAAGTCTATAGCATCAGTGATGAATTTGGTTTAGTGAGCGACCCGCAGTGCATTCCACAGTAATAACTCAGAATGGGATTGGTACGGGCACAAGCTTACTAAAAAAAAAACCTAAATTTCTCTTTCCAGGGCAGAGATCATTGTTAATTAGGATTGAGCCTTGGCCTGAAATGGTGTAACACTGATTGACTGGAAAACATTCCGTGCACATCAACATTACAGCAGCTGATATTTTGTTGTATTGAGGAGTTAAAGAGAGTTGCCATTGATGCAAAGGGCAGAGAGAATATTCATCACCAGTGGGAACAGTTACTTGTATTCAACTGCCTTGGCCCCGAGCTCTATCGTTCCCTCCCCAAACTTCTCTCTCCACCGAGACATTCCTTAAAAACCTACCTCTCTTAGCTTTTGGGCACCTGTCCTATCTCAGGTAGCTTGGTGTCAGATTGTGTTTGGTAACACTTGCTGTGAAATGCCTTGGGACAATTTACTATGTTAAAAAGGAGCTATATAAAGGCAAGTCATATTACAGCATTTCTCTTTACAACAGGTGCAACACAATCATGGAAATGCATGAATACAATTTGCTCTCAAGGTATACACAGAATTGAAGTTAGACCCTGAATATCCAGCTCAATACATCAGAATTACACGAGAAGGAAAGAGGAAAATAAAGCAGCTACACAGCCCCGTGTAGCACGTGTCTGATGTAAACCAAATTATGGTAATCAGAAAATAAGCAACCACTCAAATTTACAAGG
This sequence comes from Squalus acanthias, assembly GCA_030390025.1. Taxonomy (NCBI): domain Eukaryota; kingdom Metazoa; phylum Chordata; class Chondrichthyes; order Squaliformes; family Squalidae; genus Squalus; species Squalus acanthias. The sequence goes on from CM059450.1 coordinate 5,940,977, forward strand.
AGACAAAATCCAGTCCAATGTTGAAGAGTTTATTTACAGTTAGTGACAGTTGATATTACATTAAGAGCCCAGGTCTCACAGCTCTTTGTACAAAGTCACACAACCCATCATTCACTGAAGGACAGGGTCTCACACAATCAGATAAACACGAGTACTGAACACAATAAGCTTCAGTCACTCTCCCCCAGGGTGTGCTTGTCAAACAGGTACTCTCCCATGCCATTCTCAGGGGCTCCCAGTCTCTTCAAGTTGGTGATGTGATCTCCAAGCTTCTTGATCATCTTCACTTGCTCATCCAAGTAGTGGGTCTCCAGGAAGTCACACAACTGAAAGAAAATAAGTGACACACATTATTGCCAGTAGCAGATATCAAGGAACATCTGAGCTTTCCCCCACCCCCCTCCTTCTAGAGCATTCGGAATAAGGTAGATGAATTAGCTGCGCAAATAGAGGTAAACGAATATAATTTGATTGAGATTACGCAAACATTGCTCCAGGGTGGCCAAGGCTGGGAACTCAACATCCTGGGGTATTCAATATTCAGGAAAGATAGGCAAAAAGGAAAGGGAGGTGGGGTAGCATTGCTGGTTAAAGAGGGGATTAACATAATTGTAAGGAAGGATATTAGCTCTGATGATGTGGAATCTGTATGGGTAGAACAGAGAAATACCAAGGGGCAGAAAACATTAGTGGGAGTGGTCTATAGACCTCCAAACAGTAATGCGGAGGTTGGGGATGGCATTAAAAGGGAAATTAGAGAAGCGTGCAATACGGGCACAGCAGTCATCATGGGTGACTTTAATCTACATATAGATTGGTCTAACCAAATTAACAACAATACTGTGGAGGACGAATTCCTGGAGTGTTTACGGGATGGTTTCCTGGACCAATATGTTGAGGAATCAGCCAGCGATCAGGCCATCTTAGACTGGGTATTATGTAATGAGAAAGGATTAATTAGCAATCTTGTTGTGCGAGGCCCCTTTGGAGGAGCAATCATAATACGATGAATTCTTCATTAGGATGGAGTGTGAAGTAGTTGACTCAGACTAGGGTCCTGAATTTAAATAAAGGAAACTACGATGGTATGAGGCACGAGTTGGGTAGGATTGGTTGGGGAATGTCACTCAAAGGGTTGACGGTGGATAGGCAATGGCAAACATTCAAAGAACTGCAGAATTTTCTCATCCCAGTTTGGCAGAAGAATAAAAAAAAAGGTGACTCAATTGTGGCTAACAAGGGAAATTAGGGCTAGCATAAGATCCAAGGAGAGGACATATAAATTGGCCAGAAAAAGCAGTAAACTTGAGGATTGGGAGCAGTTTAGGATTCAACAAAGGAGGACAAAGGGATTAATTAAGAAGGGGAAAATAGATGAGGGGAAGCTTGCAGGGAACATAAAAACTGACTATAAAAGCTTTTATAGATATGTGGAGAGAAAAAGATTGAAGTCAAGCGTAGGTCCCTTGCAGTCAGAATCAGGGGAACTTATATTGGAGAACAAAGAAATGGCAGACCAATTAAATACATATTTTGGTTCTGTCTTCACAAAGGAGGACACAAATAACCTCCGAGATGTCAGGGAACATAGGGTCTGATGAAAGGGAGGAACTGAAAGAAATCAGTATTTGTAGAGAAATAGTGTTAGGGAAATTGATGGGATTGAAGGCCGATAAATCCCCAAGGCCTGATAATCTACATCCTAGGGTACTTAAGGAAGTGGCCCTAGAAATAGTAGTTGCATTGCTGATCATGTTGCAACATTTGATGGAATCTGGAACACTACCCATGGATTGGAGGGTAGCTAATGTTAGCCCACTATTCAAAAAAAGGTGGTAGAGAGAAAACGGGGAATTACAGACCAGTAAGCCTGACATCAGTAGTGGGGAAAATGCTAGAGTCCATTATAAGAGATGTAATAGCAGAGCACTTGGAAAACAGTGACAGGATCAGACAAAGTCAACATGGATTTACAAAAGGTAAATCGTGCTTGACTAATCGACTGGAATTTTGTGAGGATGTAACTGGTAAAATAGATAAGGGAGAACCAGTGGATGTGGTGTATTTGGACTTCAGAAGGCTTTCGATAAGGTCCCGCATGAGAGATTAGCGTGTAAAGTTAAGGCACATGGGATTGGGGCAAGGTATTGACTTGGATAGAGAACTGGTTGGCAGACAGAAAGCAAAGAGTTGGAATAAATGGGTCTTTTTCCAAGTGGCAGGCAGTGACTAGTGGGGTACCGCAGGGATCGGTCCTTGGACCCCAGCTAGTCACAATATATATTAATGATCTAGACAAGGGAACTAGATGTAATATCTCCAAGTTTGCAAACACAAAGCTGGGTGGGTGTGCGCTGTGAGGAGGATGCCAAGAAATTCCAGGATGATTTGGACAGGTTTGGTGATTGGGCAGAAGTGTGGCAGATGCAATATAATGTGGATAAATGCGAGGTTATCCACTTGCCAAAAACAGGAAGGCAGATTATTATCTGAATGGCAATAGATTGGGAGAAGGGGATGTGCAACGAGACCTGGGTGTCCTTGTGCACCAGTCGCTGAAGGTAAGCATGCAGGTGCAGCAGGCAGTTAAGGCGGCAAATGGTATGTTGGCCTGCGTAGCGAGAGGGTTTGAGTACAGGAACAAGGATGTCTTGCTGCAGTTGTACAGGGACTTGGAGAGACCACACCTTGGGTACTGTGCGCAGTTTTGGTCACCTTATCTGAGGAAGGAGGTTCTTGCCATGGAAGGAGTTCAGTGAAGATTCACCAGGCTGATACCTGGGATGGCAGGAATGACGTATGAGGAGAGATTGGGTCGATTGGGCTTATCCTCGCTGGAGTTTAGAAGAATGAGGGGATCTCATTGAAACTTATAAAATTCTGACAGGACAGGACAGACGAGATGCAGGAAGGATGTTCCTGATGGTCGGGGAGTCTAGAACCAGGGGTCACAGTTTAAGGATAAGGGGTAAGCCACTTAGGACAGAAATGGAGGAGGAATTTCTTCACCCAGAGAGTGGCAAACCTGTGGAATTCTCTACCACAGTTGGCAGTAGAGGCCAAGTCATTAAATAGATTCAAGAAGGAGTTGGATATATTTCTTCAGGCTAAAGGGATCAAGGGATATGGAGAAAAAGCAGGGACAGGGTTCTGAATTTGGATGATCATCCATGATCGCATTGAATGGTGGAGCAGACTAGAGGGGTTGAATGGCTCCTATCTTCTATGTTTCTATGTAATCCTCTTGGACTGGAGGATAGTCAAGTGGTGTAATTGAGATGTAAATTTGCTCAAATGATCTAGTAATTCCTGTACAATAGATGCTTAGATCCTAAAAACACTGCAACACATTTATTCTCAATGTCCACATTAGGCCAACCGTCCCATCCTCTCCCCAACCCCCTGAAGGACCCAGGAGAGAGACACCCCAACACAAAGCGATTGGGCATGGAGATATTTGAATAGGCTCAAGGACAGCAAGGTTCCACCACCTCCAACATACCCAAAAACCCAGATTAAGAACTTACATGAGGGTCAGTGCTCCCAGTGGAGAGTTTGTGCAGATCCAGCAGACTCTGGTTGACATTCTTCTCCATCTGCAGAGCTTTCTGCATCACCGCCAGACCATTGCTCCACTCATCCTGCTCTGGTTTCTGAAGGGGAAAGTCACAGTTCACTTACAATGAATGAAACAAAAAATACATGAGACAGTACAAGGAAAACAGGGGAGAACAGCAGCCAGAAGTCCATGTTACCATGAACCAATGTGTCACAGGAATATAGAATTACTGCATTAAGCCACCAGAACCATGGAATCAAATTGAAACTAATTGCTTTAGAAAGTATTGGAAACAAGGGGATCCCGACAGAGGGCCACTCATTTATTGAATCCAACCTTGATGTCCTCCAAGATGATTCGGCCTCCACGCCGATTCTGGAATTGCATCAGTTTCTCAGCGTGCTCACGTTCCTCATGTGACTGCTCCTTGAGGAACTCATCAAAGTAACGCAGGGCAACGTCATCCCGGTCAAAGTAATAGGACTGTGGAGAGAATTTTAAACAACTTCATCAGACCTAGATCTTCATATACAATGAAAGATTATTATTTTTACCCCTAGTTAGTGAGTTCCTAATCTTGCAAAAATAGATCCCATTGGTTAACTAGCAAAATGCAATTCACTTCACTAATCTGAACATGTTGGACAGCTTCTCCTCCCAATAAAAACAGGATGAAAGATTCAACCAGCAAAAAAACAAACTATAAACTAATGTTCAGGATTATATTTCATGTCCAGTCAAACTAAACTCTACTGCTGGATAAGTAGTACCTCCTCTACTTCCTGTCATTCAGATGAGATGTTAAACAGAGGCCCTGTCTGTCCTCAGGTGGATGTGAAAGATCTCAAGGCACTACTTCAGAGAACAGGGAGTTCTCTCCGGTTTCCCAGGACAATATTTATCCCTCAACCAACACCACTAAAACAGATGATCTGATCATTCTCTCATTGTTTGAGAGAGCTTACTGTGCACAAATTGGCTGCTGCATGTTCCACATAACAGTGACTTCATTGGCTACAAAGCACTTTGGGAGGTAGTCAAAGGCTCTATTTAAATGCTTATTTTTGCCATTCTAAACTAAAGTTAGTCATGAAATGAGAAAATTCCAGTAGTTTTACACTGCAATGTAGTGCAAGAGATCTAGGCACAGTGAACAAGGCTTCAACACCAGGATTCTCAGGACTTCACTTCCAGTTAAAGAGAAAGCTAGTGAGGACCTGCCAACATTTCACTCACTACAGTCACCCCACTGAAACTGAATTTTGTCTCATTTCAACAAGCACAAGCACTTGACCAGGTTTGTGCTCTTCTTCTGTTACAAATTCAATAGCAGCTGAGCTAATTCCATATATTAAACCCGTCAATAGAGTGCAGCTGCTACAAGGAGCAGGCCATTAACTCAACAAAATCACCCTGAAGTACTCACTGCCCAAAGATTGCTTCCCCAGGTAAGGAAGTCAAGAGAAATATAGTTTAAAGCCAGTTCATGGAACTGCAGAATTTCCAACTTTTCAGAATACAACAAGGAACACAAGACTCACCATGGAGAGATAAACATAGGAGGAATAGAGCTCCATGTTGATCTGCTTGTTGACAGCAGCCTCACAGTCCTTGTGGTAGTTCTGACGCACTTGGGAGGCCATCTTCACTATTTTTTGTTAATACTAGTACTGCTCACTATCACCTAGAAAGTTCAAGAACTGACCCTTTCTAACCCAAGCTCTTGTATTTATACTACTGGGCCAGCCTGCATTCAAACAAGGAATGACATCACCAATGATGATTGACAATCCCTGAGAGCCAATCAGGAATCGCTCCTGAGTCCAGGCACCAATTAACAAAGGAGAGTGGGTGAGACCCAGAGCCAATCAGAGCTATGGAAAACCGGCAGGTTTGGGAACTCTTTTTGAGTCAACATAAAACGACTGTAAATTAACAAAACTTCAAATGAAACTTATCTCATTAAACTAAAATAACATTGTCCGGGGAGACGATGCACTCCAGTCCCTGCGGCCCGGCAGGTTTGGGAGATCAGTCTCGGTGATGTCACTGTTTTTCTTTATTTTAAAATTTGAACATTTTATTTACAGTAAATGACATTACAGAGATCAAGTTCACAAGTCACAAGACAAAGTCACAAGCCATCATTGCCAACAAGGCAGGGAACTCAGTCTCTACAAGTTGCTGATGTGATCTCCAAGCTCCTTGATCGTCTTCACTTGTTCATCCAGATAGTGGGTCTCCAGGAATTCACACAGATGAGGGTCGGCGCTCCCAGTGCAGAGTTTGTGCAGATCCAGCAGACTCTGGTTGACACTCTTCTCCATCCGCAGAGCTCTCTGTATCGCCGAGCGGAGCCTCCTGCTCTCCCGGACAAAGAGATGAACTGCAAAGGAACTTAAAATACTTAAATTAAATTTTAAAACATATCAAATTAAGGTAAAATCACATTGGCCGAGGTGATGATGCACTCCAGTCCCCGCGGCACCCACCGGTCGCGGAAGGTCTCGAGCGTGCCCGCGGACACTGCGTGCTCCATCTCCAGGGCCACCCGGGCGCGAACATGGCCGCGGAAGAGAGGCAGGCAATCGGGCCAAACGACCCCCTCAACCGCCCGCTGCCTGGACCTGTTAATGGCCACTTTGGCCAGGACCAGGAGCAGTCCTATGAGGAGGTCCTCCGATCTGCCCGCTCCCCTCCGCACCGGGTGACCGAAGATCAGGAGCGTGGGACTGAAGTGCAGCCAGAAATCGAGGAGCAGCCCCTTCAAATAATGAAAGAGGGGCTGCAACCTCTCACATTCTGTATATACGTGGAACACGGACTCCTCCAGGCCGCAGAAAAGGCAGACGCCCTGGGAGTCCGTGAACCTATTTAAAACTTTATTGCACGGGACTGCTCCGTGCAACACCCTCCAGGCCAAGTCCCCAATAGAAAAAGGGAGGACTCCCGTGTAGAGAGCCCTCCATTGGGGACCTCTGCCGGACAGCAAGATGGCACGCTAAGACGTGTCCGGGCAGCAGACAAAGATGGCAAAGTGGAGTGTGCAGGAAATCCCTCCGTGCAGAATGAAAAGGCACAGAGGGCATTTCCCCGAGACAGCTCAAGCTGTGAGGTGCCGGTTCCCACAGCCCAGTGTGCTGCTTGTCTGATATAAACCAAATTATGTTAACTTTAGATGCATTGCTGGTCATCTTCCAAAATTCTATAGACTCTGGAACAGTTCCCATGGATTGGAGGGTAGCTAGTGTAAACCCTCTATTTAAAAAAGGTGGGAGAGAGAAAACGGGGAATTATAGACCGGTAAGCCTGACATCGGTAGTGGGGAAAATGCTAGAGTCCATTATAAAAGATGTAAAAGCAGAGCACTTGGAAAACAGTGACAGGATCGGATAAAGTCAACATGGATTTACAAAAGGTAAATAATGCTTGACTAATCTACTGGAATTTTTTGAGGATGTAACTGGTAGAATAGACAAGGGAGAACCAGTGGATGTGGTGTATTTGGACTTTCAGAAGGCTTTCGATAAGGTCCCACATAAGAGATTAGCATGCAAAGTTAAAGCACATGGGATTGAGGGTAAGGTACTGACTTGGATAGAGAACTGGTTGGCAGACAGGAAGCAAAGAGTTGGAATAAACGGGTCTTTTTCCGAGTGGCAGGCAGTGACTAGTGGGGTACCGCAGGGATCGGTGCTAGGACCCCAGCTGTTCACAATATATAGTAATGATCTAGACCAGGGAACTAGATGCAATATCTCCAAGTTTGCAGACGACACAAAGCTGGGTGTGTTGAGGAGGATGCAGAGAAACTCCAGTATGATTTGGACAAATTGTGCAGATGCATTATAATGTGGATAAATGCAAGGTTATCCACTTTGGTGGCAAAAACAGGAAAGTAGATTATCTGAACGCCAATAGATTGGGAAAAGGGGAAGTGCAGCGAGACCTAGGAGTCCTTGTGCACCAGTCGTTGAAGGTAAGCATACAGGTGCAGCAGGCGGTTAAGAAGGCAAATGGTATGTTGGCCTTCATAGCGAGAGGATTCGAGTACAGGTGCAAGGATGTCTTGCTGCAGTTGTACAGGGCCTTGGTGAGACCACACCTTGAGTATTGTGTGCAGTTTTAGTCACCTTATCTGAGGAAGGATGTTCTTGCCATGGAGGGAGTGCAGCGAAGATTCACTAGACTGATACCTGGGATGGCAGGAATGACGTATGAAGAGAGATTGGGACGACTGGGCTTGTATTCGCTAGAGTTTAGATGAATGAGAGGGTATCTCATTGAAACTTATAAAATTCTAACAGGACTAGACAGACGAGATGCAGGAAGGATGTTCCCGATGGCAGGGGAGACCAGAACCAGAGGGTCACAGTCTAAGGGTAAAGGGTAAGCCATTTAGGACTGAGAGGAGGAGGAATTTCTTCACCCAGAGAGTGGTGAACCTATGGAATTCTCTACCACAAGGCAATTGAGGCCAATTCATCCAGCTCAATACATCAGAATTACACTCGAAGGAAATGACTCTTCCGTGGCCACGTTCACACCCGGGTGGCCCTGGAGATGGAGCACGCGGTGTCCGCCGGTACGCTCGAGGCCTTCCGCGACCACTAGGCACCGCAGGGGATTAGGGTGCTTCTTCACCCCGGACAACCAAATTCTCAATTTAATTTGTTAAATTTCATTTAATATACTTTCATTAATTTACAGTTTGTTCGTACCCAAAAGAGTACACTAGAAGGAAAGAGGAAAATCAATCAATCAGTTACACAACCCAGTGTAGCTCTTGTCTGAAGTAAACCAAATGTCAGTCAGAAAATAAGCAACCACTCAAATTTACAAGGAGACAAAATCCAGTCCAATGTTGAAGAGTTTATTTACAGTTAGTGACAGTTGATATTACATTAAGAGCCCAGGTCTCACAGCTCTTTGTACAAAGTCACACAACCCATCATTCCCTGAAGGACAGGGTCTCACAATTAGATAAACACAAGTACTGAACACAATAAGCTTCAGTCACTCTCCCCCAGGGTGTGCTTGTCAAACAGGTACTCTCCCATGCCATTCTCAGGGGCTCCTAGTCTCTTCAAGTTGGTGATGTGATCTCCCAGCTTCTTGATCATCTTCACTTGCTCATCCAAGTAGTGGGTCTCCAGGAAGTCACACAACTGAAAGAAAGCAGCAAAAACTAGTTATGGCCAGTAGCAGATATCAAGGAACATCTGAGCTTCTCCTCTCCCTCCCTCCCAAGTTGGGATTTTAATCCTCTTGGACTGGATGATAGTCAAGTGGTGTAATTGAGATGATGTAAATTTGCTCAAATGATCCAGTAATTCCTGTACAATAGATGCTTAGATCCTGGAAACACTGCAACACATTTATTCTCCATGTCCACATTAGGCCAACCATCCCATCCTCTCCCCAACCCCCTGAAGGACCCAGGAGAGACACCCCAACACAAAGCAATTGGGCATGGAGATATTTGAATAGGCTCAAGGACAGCAAGGTTCCACCACCTCCAACATACCCAAAAACCCAGATTAAGAACTTACATGAGGGTCAGTGCTCCCAGTGGACAGTTTGTGCAGATCCAGCAGACTCTGGTTGACATTCTTCTCCATCTGCAGAGCTCTCTGCATCACCTCCAGACCATTGCTCCACTCATCCTGCTCTGGTTTCTGAAGGGGAAAGTCACAGTTCACTTAAAATGAATTAAACAAAAAGTACATGAGACAGTACAAGGAAAACAGGGGTGAAAAGCAGAAAGAAGTCCATGTTACCATGAACCAATGTGTCACAGGAATACAGAATTACTGCATTAAGCCACTAGAACCATGGAATCAAATTGGAACTAATTGCTTTAGAAAGTATTGGAAACAAGGGGATCCCGACAGAGGGGCACTCATTTATTGAATCTAACCTTGATGTCCGCCAAGATGATTCGGCCTCCACGCCGATTCTGGAATTGCATCAGTTTCTCAGCATGCTCACGTTCCTCATGCGACTGCTCCTTGAGGAACTCGGCAAAGTGACGCAGGGCAACATCATCCCGGTCAAAGTAATAGGACTGTGGAGAGAATTTTAAACAGCTTCATCAGACCTAGATCTTCATATACACAATGCAAGATTATTATTTTTACCCCTAGTTAGAGAGTTCTTCACCTTGCAAAAATAGATACCATTGGTAAACTAGCAAAATGCAATTCACTTCACAAATCTGAACATGTACAGCATCCCCTCCCTATATAAAAAAAAATTACAACTAGAAACAAAAAGCAACTAGGGATTACAACTCATGTCAAGTCAAACCTAAACATCTGGGCAAGTAACATCTTACTTTCTAGGAAGAAAAACCTCATCATTCTAGTAGTTTTACAATCTGCAATTTAGTATTAGAGAGTTCTAACTAGTGTGGAAGGATTCTCAAAGTTAGGCCACAGCTGGAATACTGTGTGCAGTTCTGGTCACCACACTATAGGAAGGATGTGATTGCATTGGAGGGGTACAGAGGAGATTCACCAGGATGTTGCCTGGGCTGCAGCACTTCAGCTATGAAGATAGACTGGACAGGCTGGGGTTGTTTTCCTTAGAGCAGAGAAGGCGGAGGGGGGACCGGATTGAGGTGTACAAAATTATGAGGGGCATAGATAGAAAAGGAACTTCTCCCTTTAGTAGAGGGGTCAATAACCAGGGGGGGGCATAGTTTCAAGGTAAGTGGCAGGATGTTTAGAGGGGATTTGAGGAAAAACTAGCACCCAGAGGGTGGTTGGAATCTGGAACTCACTGCCTGAAAGGGTGGTAGAGGCAGGAACCCTCACAACATTCAAGAGGCATTTAGATGAGCACTTGAAACACCATAGCATACAAGGCTACAGACCAAGTGATGGAAAATGGGATTAGAATAGATAGGGCTTGATGGCCGGCGCAGACACGATGGGCCTCTTTCTATGATGTATAACTGAGTCTATGACTACTTAAAGTCCAATTAAAAGAGAAAGCTAGTTTGGACCTGCCAATATTTCACTCACTCGTCACCCCACTGAAACTGAACTTTGTCACATGTCAACAGCATTTAACCAGGTTTGTGCTCTTCTGTTAACCTCAGGCAGCAGCCAAGCTAGTTTCAGATGTGAAACCCCTCAATAGAGTGCAGCTGCTACAAGGAGCAGGCCATTAACTCAACAAGATCACTGCCCAAAGATTTCTTCCCCAGGTAAGGAAGTCAAGAGAAATATAGTTTAAAGCCAGTTCATTGAACTGGAGAATTTCCAGCTTTTCAAAATACAACAACAAGAAATACAAAACTCACCATGGAGAGATAAACATAGGAGGAATAGAGCTCCATGTTGATCTGCTTGTTGACAGCATCCTCACAGTCCTTGTGGTAGTTCTGACGCACTTGGGAGGCCATCTTCACTATTTTCTGTTATACTATTACTGCTCACTATCACCTAGAAAGTTCAGGAACTGACCCTTTCTAACCCAAGCTCTTGAATTTATACTACTGGGACAGCCTGCATTCAAACCAGGAATGACATCACCAATGATGATTGACAATCCCTGAGAGCCAATCAGGAATCGCTCCTGAATCCAGGCACCGATTAACAAAGGAGAGGGGGTGTGGGGGAGGAGGGGGTGAGACCCAGAGCCAATCAGAGCTATGGAAAACCGGCAGATTTGGGAAATCAGTCTCGGTGATGTCACTGCTTTTGGGTTCCTTGACCTTCTTCAAATCTGAAAGTCTCTCATTTGAATTAAATGACAATTTGCTGCTTTCGCTGAAGGGGCTTTTCATAATCTGGCCAAGTTTGTTGCTTGCAAGGAACTGTGGTGCCGAGACAATACTCAAAGCAATCAAGTCGTCTTGAGTGAATTTGCAAACCAGCCATTGGAGAGAGAAATGGGAATGAGAGAATGAGAGGGAGTGAACGTTACTGAACACAGTGTCACCCACAGACACGTCTCCATTTGCTCCAGCGTGTTTTGGGGCAGGCTTGATGGACCAGCTGGTCTTTTTCTGCCCGTCAATTTGGTACGTTAGATGAGTCCTTTTACAGCCAGCGTTGAATGAGGCGAAAGAATATTTGAATCTGATTGAAATGACGAGACTCAGATGTGCTCTAACTGTGGCTCATTATAGATACATACAGCACAGAAGGAGGCCATTCGGCCCATCGTGCCTGTGCCGACTCTTTGAAAGAGCCACCCAATTAGTCCCACTCCACTGCTCTTTCCCCATAGCCCTGCAAATCTTTTCCTTTTCCAGTATAGATCCAATTCCCTCTTCAAAGTTACTATTCAATCTGCTTCCACCAGCCTTTCAGGCAGTGCATTCCAGATCACAACTTGCTGCGTAAAAATAATTCTCATCTCTCCCCTCTGGTTCTTTTGCCTTTCATGTTGGTGTTTCTGTGATCCAAAGCCTTGACATCTGGTTTCATTGCAGAAGTGGTTCAGTCCTGCATTAGGTGACGAGAAGCGTTCTCTTGGATTAAAACTCAGTTTTAGATGGGCCGGACGGGGTGGCAGTGATTCAGATCTGGAGCCACCAATCACGCCACAAGCACTACACTGACGGGAGAGATGCCACCAATGAGCACAGTTGACCCACCTGAACCGAAATCGTATCTGGGTATTTACACCTGTATTGGTCAAAAGGGATCCGAGAGGCGGTGAATGTCCTGCGGTGGCGAAGCGCTTCGACCGGACTGGTGGACATCACATGGTCACACTCACTGGCCACCCAGGTGGGCACCAGACACTTCAATTGAGGCCTGTGGTTCCTGGTTCTGAGGGGGCTTTTGATTGATCCTTTCCACAGGACCGCTTTCATTTCAGTATCACTACCTCGAGGGAGTAGGAATGTCGATCGGTACAAAAAGCCCAGGGTGGGGAGAAGCATCCTTTGCCATTTATGAATTTTCATACAACAGCAAAGATCGAATGTGACTGGAAATGTCTTTCATCGAAGCAAAGACATTAACGTGGAATGACTGAAGACAGCAATTTCACTGCACTGACTGCAGTTCTCAACTAAGTTCCTAAATTAACTTGTAAACACTGGTGTATTGCAGTATCAACATTTGAATCCATTCCTAGGAGTTAAGGAGACAAATGGTGATGCAATTAGATGTGGAAAGGATGATTGCTATTTGAAATGCACAGTGGGGCTAAATATAAATGGATGCATTTATGGAGGAGCTACTGGTATTGGGTTTATTACTTGATGAAACAGAAAGTGTTGAGCAGGAGAACTATCTATTTAACTTGCTTGGTGTTTTAAGTTATTCGCTTTGTGCATTTAATGGAATGCATTTAATCCTTCCCAAAGGATTACATTTTGTTAGAGTACAGTTCCACAGATGCAACTTTCCTTTAGTGCCTTACCCAATTCCATATTCAAGTGGGAGCCTAGATGGATAAGTTAATCAAGGGAGGATATAGAGAGAGCGAGCGAGCACGTGCTCTGTTACAAAACCAAGTTCAATTCTCTCCTGAAAAGGAATCCACACTTTCTTCCCTGAGAGGCCAGTGCGTAAATATGGCATTTCAGGTGGATTTCCCAATTGTATTCCCCTTTAGTACCATGGGTTCAGGGAGCTCAGACATTGCTGGTGTCCACAGCCTTTGCTACTTTGCCCACAAAGCTGATCAGAAAGTCTATAGCATCAGTGATGAATTTGGTTTAGTGAGCGACCCGCAGTGTATTCCACAGTAATAACTCAGAATGGGATTGGTACGGCTACAAGCTTACTAAAAAAAAAACCCTAAATTTCTCTTTCCAGGGCAGAGATCATTGTTAATTAGGATTGAGCCTTGGACTGAAATGGTGTAACACTGATTGACTGGAAAACATTCCGTGCACTTCAACATTACAGCAGCTGATATTTTGTTGTATTGAGGAGTTAAAGAGAGTTGCCATTGATGCAAAGGGCAGAGAGAATATTCATCACCAGTGGGAACAGTTACTTGTATTCAACTGCCTTGGCCCCAAGCTCTATCGTTCCCTCCCCAAACTTCTCTCTCCACCGAGACATTCCTTAAAACCTACCTCTTAGCTTTTGGGCACCTGTCCTATCTCAGGTAGCTTGGTGTCAGATTGTGTTTGGTAACACTTGCTGTGAAATGGCCTTGGGACAATTTACTATGTTAAAAAGGAGCTATATAAAGGCAAGTCATATTACAGCATTTCTCTTTACAACAGGTGCAACACAATCATGGAAATGCATGAATACAATTTGCTCTCAAGGTATACACAGAATTGAAGTTAGACCCTGAATATCCAGCTCAATACATCAGAATTACACGAGAAGGAAAGATGAAAATAAAGCAGCTACACAGCCCCGTGTAGCACGTGTCTGATGTAAACCAAATTATGGTAATCAGAAAATAAGCAACCACTCAAATTTACAAGGAGACAAAATCCAGTCCAATGTTGAAGAGTTTATTTACAGTTAGTGACAGTTGATATTACATTAAGAGCCCAGGTCTCACAGCTCTTTGTACAAAGTCACACAACCCATCATTCCCTGAAGGACAGGGTCTCACAATTAGATAAACACGAGTACTGAACACAATAAGCTTCAGTCACTCTCCCCCAGGGTGTGCTTGTCAAACAGGTACTCTCCCATGCCATTCTCAGGGGCTCCCAGTCTCTTCAAGTTGGTGATGTGATCTCCAAGCTTCTTGATCATCTTCACTTGCTCATCCAAGTAGTGGGTCTCCAGGAAGTCACACAACTGAAAGAAAATAAGTGACACACATTATTGCCAGTAGCAGATATCAAGGAACATCTGAGCTTTCCCCCACCCCCCTCCTTCTAGAGCATTCGGAATAAGGTAGATGAATTAGCTGCGCAAATAGAGGTAAACGAATATAATTTGATTGAGATTATGCAAACATTGCTCCAGGGTGGCCAAGGCTGGGAACTCAACATAGAATCTAGGAGCAGGAGTAGGCCATTCGGCCCGTCGAGCCTGCTCCACCATTCAATACGATCATGGCTGATCATCCAAATCCAGTACCCTGTCCCTGCTTTAATCCCCACAGTACACATATCCCACCCTACCCCCGTAACCCCACGTATTTAATTCCCCCTAACACTAAGGGTCAATTTATCATAGCCAAATCAACCTAACCCGCACATTTTTGGACTGTGGGAGGAAACCGGAGGAAACCCCCGCAGACACAGGGAGAATGTGCAAACTCCACACAGACAGTCACCCTAGGTCAGCATCCTGGGGTATTCAATATTCAGGAAAGATAGGCAAAAAGGAAAGGGAGGTGGGGTAGCATTGCTGGTTAAAGAGGGGATTAACATAATTGTAAGGAAGGATATTAGCTCTGATGATGTGGAATCTGTATGGGTAGAACAGAGAAATACCAAGGGGCAGAAAACATTAGTGGGAGTGGTCTGTAGACCTCCAAACAGTAATGCGGAGGTTGGGGATGGCATTAAAAGGGAAATTAGAGAAGCGTGCAATAAGGGCACAGCAGTCATCATGGGTGACTTTAATCTACATATAGATTGGTCTAACCAAATTAATAACAATACTGTGGAGGACGAATTCCTGGAGTGTTTACGGGATGGTTTCCTGGACCAATATGTTGAGGAATCAGCCAGAGATCAGGCCATCTTAGACTGGGTATTATGTAATGAGAAAGGATTAATTAGCAATCTTGTTGTGCGAGGCCCCTTTGGGAGGAGCAATCATAATATGATGAATTCTTCATTTCTTCATTAGGATGGAGTGTGAAGTAGTTGACTCAGACTAGGGTCCTGAATTTAAATAAAGGAAACTACAATGGTATGAGGCACGAGTTGGTCAGGATTGATTGGGGAATGTCACTCAAAGGGTTGACGGTGGATCGGCAATGGCAAACATTTAAAGAACCGCAGAATTTGTTCATCCTAGTTTGGCATAAGAATAAAACAAAAAAGGTGACTCAACTGTGGCTAACAAGGGAAATTAGGGATAGCATAAGATCCAAGGAGAGGACATATAAATTGGCCAGAAAAAGCAGTAAACTTGAGGATTGGGAGCAGTTTAGGATTCAACAAAGGAGGACAAAGGGATTAATTAAGAAGGGGAAAATAGAATATGAGGGGAAGCTTGCAGGGAACATAAAAACTGACTATAAAAGCTTTTATAGATATGTGAAGAGAAAAAGATTGGTGAAGTCAAGCGTAGGTCCCTTGCAGTCAGAATCAGGGGAACTTATATTGGGACAAAGAAATGGCAGACCAATTAAATACATATTTTGGTTCTGTCTTCACAAAGGAGGACACAAATAACCGAGATGTCAGGGAACATAGGGTCTGATGAAAGGGAGGAACTGAATGAATGAGTATTTGTAGGGAAATTGATGGGATTGAAGGCTGATAAATCCCCAGGGCCTGATAATCTACATCCTAGGGTACTTAAGGAAGTGGCCCTAGAAATAGTAGAAGCATTGCTGATCATGTTGCAACATGCGATGGAATCTGGAACACTACCCATGGATTGGAGGGTAGCTAATGTTACCCCACTATTCAAAAAAGGTGGGAGAGAGAAAACAGGGAATTACAGACCGGTAAGCCTGACATCAGTAGTGGGGAAAATGCTAGAGTCCATTATAAGAGATGTAATAGCAGAGCACTTGGAAAACAGTGACAGGATCAGACAAAGTCAACATGGATTTACAAAGGGTAAATCGTGCTTGACTAATCGACTGGAATTTTTTGAGGATGTAACTGGTAAAATAGATAAGGGAGAACCAGTGGATGTGGTGTATTTGGACTTCCAAAAGGCTTTCGATAAGGTCCCGCATAAGATATTGGCGTGTAAAGTTAAGGCACATGGGATTGGGGCAAGGTATTGACTTGGATAGAGAACTGGTTGGCAGACAGAAAGCAAAGAGTTGGAATAAACAGGTCTTTTTCCAAGTGGCAGGCAGTGACTAGTGGGGGACCCCAGCTAGTCACAATATATATTAATGATCTAGACAAGGGAACTAGATGTAATATCTCCAAGTTTGCAGACAACACAAAGCTGGGTGGGCGTGTGTGCTGTGAGGAGGATGCCGAGAAATTAGAGGATGATTTGGACAGGTTGGGTGATTGGGCAGAAGCGTGGCAGATGCAATATAATGTGGATAAATGCGAGGTTATCCACTTGTCAAAAACAGGAAGGCAGATTATTATCTGAATGGCAATAGATTGGGAGAAGGGGATGTGCAACGAGACCTGGGTGTCCTTGTGCACCAGTCGCTGAAGGTAAGCATGCAGGTGCAGCAGGCGGTTAAGGCGGCAAATGGTATGTTGGCCTTTGTAGCGAGAGGGTTTGAGTACAGGAACAAGGATGTCTTGCTGCAGTTGTACAGGGACTTGGTGAGACCACACCTGGAGTACTGTGCACAGTTTTGGTCACCTTATCTGAGGAACGAGGTTCTTGCCATGGACGGAGGTCAGTGAAGATTCACCAGGCTGAAACCTGGGATGGCAGGAATGACGTATGAGGAGAGATTGGGTCGATTGGGCTTATACTCGCTGGAGTTTAGAAGAATGAGGGGATCTCATTGAAACTTATAAAATTCTGACAGGACAGGCGAGATGCAGGAAGGATGTTCCCGATGGTCGGGGAGTCTAGAACCAGGGGTCAGTCTAAGGATAAGGGGTAAGCCATTTAGGACAGAAATGGAGGAGGAATTGAGTCACCCAGAGAGTGGTGAACCTGTGGAATTCTCTACCACAGAAGGCAGTAGAGGCCAATTCATGAAATAGATTCAAGAAGGAGTTGGATATATTTCTTCAGGCTAAAGGGATCAAGGGATCTGGGGAGAAAGCAGGGACAGGGTTTTGAATTTGGATGATCAGCCATGATCGCATTGAATAGTGGAGCAGACTAGAGGGGCCGAATGGCCTACTCCTGCTCTTATCTTCTATGTTTCTATGTAATCCTCTTGGACTGGAGGATAGTCAAGTGGTGTAAGAGATGTAAATTTGCTCAAATGAGCCAGTAATTCATGTACAATAGATGCTTAGACCTTGGAAAAACTGCAACACATTTATTCTCAATGTCAACATTAGGCCAACCGTCCCATCCTCTCCCCAACCCCCTGAAGGACTCAGGAGACACCCCAACACAAAGCTATTGGGCATGGAGATATTTGAATAGGCTCAAGGACAGCAAGGTTCCACCACCTCCAACATACCCAAAAACCCACATTAAGAACTTACATGAGGGTCAGTGCTCCCAGTGGACAGTTTGTGCAGATCCAGCAGACTCTGGTTGACATTCTTCTCCAACTGCAGAGCTCTCTACATCACCACCAGACCATTGCTCCACTCATCCTGCTCTGGTTTCTGAAGGGGAAAGTCACAGTTCACTTACAATGAATGAAACAAAAAATACATGAGACAGTACAAGGAAAGCAGGGGTGAACAGCAGCCAGAATTCCATGTTACCATGAACCAAAACAACAACAGAAAACGTGGAAAAACTCAGCAGGCGAGGCAGCATCTGTGGAGAGAGAAACAGAGTTAATGTTTCAGGTCGAAGACCTTTCATCAGAACTGGAGACAGCAGGAAATCAAATAGATTTAAAGCAAGGATAAAGCTGGGAAAAGGGGGAGGGGATAAAAGAACAAAAGGAGAGATTAAGAGACAGTAAGAGATATCAAGGCAAGAGGTGGTGTTGATGTGACAGGTTAAGGCTGAAAGAAGTGTGAAATGCAATGGCAGAATGTGTCACAGGAATATAGAAACTGCATTAAGTCACCAGAACCATGGAATCAAATTGGAACCAATTGCTTTAGAAAGTATTTAAAACAAGGGGATCCCGACAGAGGGCCACTCATTTATTGAATCCAACCTTGATGTCCTCCAAGATGATTCGGCCTCCACGCCGATTCTGGAATTTCATCAGTTTCTCAGCGTGCTCACGTTCCTCATGTGACTGCTCCTTGAGGAACTCAGCAAAGTGACGCAGGGCAACATCATCCCGGTCAAAGTAATAGGACTGTGGAGAGAATTTTAAACAGCTTCATCAGACCTAGATCTTCATATACACAATGCAAGATTATTATTTTTACCCCTAGTTAGTGAGTTCCTAATCTTGCAAAAATAGATACCATTGGTTAACTAGCAAAATGCAATTCACTTCACTAATCTGAACATGTTGGACAGCTTCTCCTCCCAATAAAAACAGGATGAAAGATTCAACAAGCAAAAAAACTATAAACTATGTTCAGGATTATATTTCATGTCCAGTCAAACTAAACTCTACTGCTGGATAAGTAGTACCTCCTCTACTTCCTGTCATTCAGATGAGATGTTAAACAGAGGCCCTGTCTGTCCTCAGGTGGATGTGAAAGATCTCAAGGCACTACTTCAGAGAACAGGGAGTTCTCTCCAGTTTCCCAGGCCAATATTTATCCCTCAACCAACACCACTAAAACAGATGATCTGATCATTCTCTCATTGTTTGTGGGAGCTTACTGTGCACAAATTGGCTGCTGCATTTCCCACATAACAGGTGTCTTCATTGGCTACAAAGCACTTTGGGAGGCAGTCAAAGGCACGATATAAATGCTTATTCTTTCCATTAGAATCTAAAGTTGGGCATGGAATGAGAATTCCTCAATGCCAGTAGTTTTACACTACAATGTAGTGCAAGAGATCTAGGCACAGTGAACAAGGCTTCAACACCAGGATTCTCAGGACTTCACTTCCAGTTAAAGAGAAAGCTAGTGAGGACCTGCCAACATTTCACTCACTACAGTCACCCCACTGAAACTGAACTTTGTCTCATGTCAACAAGCACTTGACCAGGTTTGTGCTCTTCTTCTGTTACAAACTCAGGCAGCAGCTGAGCTAGTTCCATATATTAAACCTGTCAATAGAGTGCAGCTGCTACAAGGAGCAGGCCATTAACTCAACAAGATCACCCTGAAGTACTCACTGCCCAAAGATTGCTTCCCCAGGTAAGGAAGTCAAGAGAAATATAGTTTAAAGCCAGTTCATGGAACTGCAGAATTTCCAACTTTTCAGAATACAACAACAAGGAACACAAGACTCACCATGGAGAGATAAACATAGGAGGAATAGAGCTCCATGTTGATCTGCTTGTTGACAGCATCCTCACAGTCCTTGTGGTAGTTCTGACGCACTTGGGAGGCCATCTTCACTATTTTCTGTTATACTATTACTGCTCACTATCACCTAGAAAGTTCAAGAACTGACCTTTCTAACACAAGCTCTTGTATTTATACTACTGGGACAGCCTGCATTCAAACAAGGAATGACATCACCAATGATGATTGACAATCCCTGAGAGCCAATCAGGAATCTTTCCTGAATCCAGGCACCAATTAACAAAGGAGAGGGGGTGTGGGGGAGGAGGGAGTGAGACCCAGAGCCAATCAGAGCTATGGAAAACCGGCAGGTTTGGGAGATCAGTCTCGGTGATGTCACTGCTTTTGGGTTCCTTGACCTTCTCAAATCTGAAAGTCTCTCGTTGTTTGATGCTCTCATTTGAATTAAATGACAATTTGCTGCTTTCGAAAAGCTCAAGGTGCTGAGAATCATCCTTCGCTATCCATGAATTTTCCTACAATTGTTCCTTCATCGTCGCTGGGTCAAAATCCTGGAACTCACTCCCTAACAGCATTGTGGGAGTACCTTCACCGCACGGACTGCAGCGGTTCAAGAAGGCGGCTCACCACCACCTTCTCAAGGGTGACTCGGGATGGGCAATAAATTCTGCCGTTGACAGCGACGCCCACATCCCATGAATTAATATTCAAAAAAATGGAATAAATTGATTGGAAACATCTTTGTGTGTTATGGAACCTACACCAGAGTATTATTCATTCCCATTTTCAGATTCTGTAGAACCGGGACCCATGAGGCTTGACTTTCCATTAAATATTTCTCCCCATCACACAATCCCTTCGAATGTAAAGACAGGAATTTCTCTTCCAGAAAAACAGGCGTGTATTTTCTTGCCCATCACTCGGGGAGCTGCTACCAGGGCTGTGCTTCTTTGTAGTCAGACTGTAGGAAATGTATCGGCATGGAGCGGGGTGAACATTGACCTAATATATTTTGTGAGATGCAAACAGTTAACCATTAGCGCAGTTCTGACCTCGGTGCGGGGAGTGCTTGCAGCTGAACCGCATCCGAGTTCAGCATGTTAAATTTGTATAGAACCTTGGTTAGACTACACTTGGAGTACCGTGCACAGTTCTGGTCTCCATAGAAACATATAGAATCATAGAATAGTGCAGCGCAGAAGGAAGCCATTCGGCCCATCGAGTCTGTACCGGCTCGTTCAAAGAGCAATCCAGTCAGTCCCACTCCCCCGCTCTTTCCCCATGTCCCTGCAATTTTATCTACTTCATGTATTTATCCAATTCCCTTTTGAAGGCCACTATTGAATCTGTATCCACCACCCCATCAGGCAGCGCATTCCAAATCCCAACCACTCCTTGTGTAAAAAGGTTTTTCCTCATGTCGCCTCTGGTTCTTCTGCTAATCATCTTAAATCTGAGCTCTCTGGTTATCAACCCTTCAGCCATTGGAAACACTTTCTCTTTATTTACTCTATCTAAACCCTTCATGATTCAAACACCTCTATCAAATCTCCTCTTAGCCTTCTCTGCTCTAAGGAGAATATTACAAAAAGGATATAGAGGCACTGGAGAAGGTGCAAATTTGATTTACAAGGATGATAGCAGAACTGAGAGGTTATATCTATCAGGAATGACTGAGCAGGCTGGGGCTCTTTTCTCTCGAAATAAGAAGGCTGAAGGGTGACCTAATAGAGGTCTTTAAAATGATGAAGGTCTTTTGATAAGGTAGATGGAAAGAAAATGCTTTCACTTGTGGGGGAGTCCAAAACTCAGGGCCATAAATATCAGATAGTCACTAATAAATCAAACAGGGGATTCAGGAGAAACTTCTTCAGTGGTTAGAATGTGGAACTCGCTACCACATGGAGTCGTTGAGGCGAAGAGCAGAGATGCATTGAAGGGGAAGTTTGGTAAGAAAGGAATAGAAGGATATGCTGATCGGATTCGATGAAGAAGGGCGGGAGGAGGCTCGTGTGGAGCATAAACACTGGCATGGAGCAGTCGGGCCGAGTGGCCTGTTTCTGTGCTGTAAATTCTATGTAATTCTTAAAACACGGGCGCCTGTAAAGTTTTTCACATCGAGTGAGCTGAAGACTTTGTTTTGTCTGAAACATGAAGCCATCAAACCTTCAGCACGCAAACCCATCCCGACTCGTAGAATTGCGGTTCATCATCGTGTGAAATGTGGCGACTCCGATACCCCAAAAATGCCTCTGAGAGATGCAAAGACATCAACGTGGAATGGCTGAAGACTGCAATTTCATTGCACCCACTGCAGTTCTCAGCTAAGTTCCTAAATTAGCTTGTAAACACTGGCGTGTTGCAGCTGCAGCATCATCAACGTTTGAATCCATTCCTAGGGGTGAAGGACACAAATGGAGATGCAGTAGGATTTGGAAAGGATGATTGCTATTTGGTATGAAATGCACAATGGGCCTGAATACCAATCAATACATTTCTGGAGGAGCTGCTGGTATTGGGTTTATAAATTGATGGAACAGGCAGGGAGGGGGAAAGAGTTTCAGGAGAAGTATCTATTTAACTCGGGTGTTTTGCTTTGTGCATTTAATGAAATACATTTACTCCTTCCAGAAGGATTATATTTTGTGGGAATACAGTTCCACACGTATTCCTCATCCTTCAATACCTTACCCAAGACCATGAGTGTTGGCAGGTTAGTCAACCATGGGGGTGTGGGAGGAGAGGGGTCCCAGAACAAAGCCCAATAGGGTATTCACACTTTCTCAGTAAGATATCTTTGGAATTCTCTAGCGCAAAGGGCTGTGGATGCTGAATCATTAACTATATTCAAGGCGGAGAGATAGATTTTTGCATTTTAGTGGAATCCAGGGATACGGAGATCAGGCAGGAAAGTAGAGATGAGATTGAAGATCAGTTATGATTTTATTGAATGGCGGAGCAGGCTCAAGGGGCCGCACAGCCAACTCCTGCTTCTCATTATGTTATGCGGATATGGCAATTGTTGATTCTCCACCACCACCTCACCAATTGTTGTCCCCTTATGAGTTCAGTGAGCTCCAACATTGCTGGTCTGTGCAGCAGTTATTTGTTTCTCTGCCCACAAAGCTGATCAGAAAGGCTATAGCAGCAGTGGTGAGTTTGTTAACTGAGTGACCCCCAGTAATAACTGATCGGGATCTGTAGCAGTTTACTGAATACCAACTGCTCTTCCCAGGGGACATAGCATTCTTAAAGAGAACGCTAAGCCAGAGCTTTCTCTTCATTGGACTGAAATGGCATAACAGTCACCAGAAAACTTCCTTGTGTTTATTATAACTTGTATTTCATTGTATTGACTAAATGATAACTCTCTTCAAGCTCTCAAGGGCAGGGGGAATATTCATCACTAGTGGAAACAAGTACTTTTATTTAGCTGCCTGGACCCCAAGCTCTGGAATTCCCTTCCTAAACCTCTCTGCCTCCTTTAAGACTCTAAAGCCTACTTCTGACCAAGCACCATGGGTCCCTGATCCCATTAGCTCATATGGCTGAACACACCTTTGTACATTAACTTGTATTGCAGCACAAGATTGAAGAATTTGCAAGAAATACATAGAATTGAATGGAGATCTTTCAACATGTGTCTGAATATCCAAGTTAAATTGATTAAAATTACCCCAGCAAAAAAAATTAAATTCATAGGACTGTTCCGATTGGCTGAAGGGTCGAGAACCAGAGGACACAGATTTAAAGTGATTGGCAGGAGGCCCAAAGGCGACATGAGGAAAAACCTTTTTATGCAGCGAGTGGTTAGGATCTGGAATGCACTGCCTGAAAGGGTGGTGGAGGCAGATTCAATCGTGGCTTTCAAAAGGGAATTAGATAAGTACCTGAAGGAAATAAATTGCAGGGCTACAGGAAAAAGGGCGGGGGAGTGGGATGAGCTGAAGTGCTCCTGCAGAGAGCCGGCACGGGCTCGACGGGCCGAATGGCCTCCTGTGCTGTAACCATTCTATGATTCTATTACCGAATCCCATGACAACACTGCTGCACAGCCCAGTGTAATACTTGAAATGTAACCAAGTTATGCTAACTGGAAAAAACCCACTAAAATTTAGAAGGAGACAAAATCCAGTCCAATATTGAACAGTTTATTTACAGTTAGTGACATTTCACATTAAGAGCCCAGGTCTCTCAGCTCCTGTACAAAGTCACAAGCCATCATTCCCTACAGGACAGGAGTCTCGCACACAATTATAAATACAAGTACTAAACACAATAGGCTTCATCCCTGCAGTCAGTTTAGTCACTCTTCCCCCAGGGTGTGCTTGTCAAACAGGTACTCTCCCAGGCCATTCTCAGGGGCTCCCAGTCTCTTCAAGTTGGTGATGTGATCTCCAAGCTTCTTGATCATCTTCACTTGCTCATCCAAGTAGTGGGTCTCCAGGAAGTCACACAACTGGAAAAAGAGGGAAACTAGTTATGTCCAGCAGCAGATATCAAGGAACATCCTAGCTTCCCCCTTGAGTTTAATCCACTTGGACCGCAGGATAGTCTAGTGGTGCAATTGAGATTAATGGAATTACTGCATCATTAGATTAAACTTCCTGCACAATAGGGGCATAGATCCTAGAATCACTGGGACACATTTACTAGTCAATGTCCACAGTAGGCCAACCTCCCACCACTCAAAAACCTAAAAGGCACCAATACAAAGCTATTGGGCATGGAGATCTTTTGAATAGACTCAAGGACAGCAAGGTTCCACCACCTCCAACTTAACCAAAAGCCCACATTACAGCATCAAGAACTTACATGAGGGTCTGTCCTCTCCGTGGAGAGTTTGTGCAGATCCAGCAGACTCTGGTTGACATTCTTCTCCATCTGCAGAGCTCTCTGCATCGCCACCAGACCATTGCTCCACTCATCCTGCTCTGGTTTCTGGAAAGGGAAATTCAGACAGTTCACTGTACAATGGATTAAACAAACAAGAAAGTATTGAAGGAAATTAGGGGTGCAAATGTCTAATGTTACCATGAACCAATGTGTTAGAAGAAAATAGAACTACTGCATTAAGCCAACACAACTACTGGAGTCAAATAACAGATGTATTTAAGGGGATGCTAGATAAGTACTAGGGAGAGGTGTATAGAAGGATAGGCAGATAGGGCTAGATGAAGCACGGTGGGAGGTGGCTCGTGGAGTATGAACTCCGTCATGGACCCACTTGGCCAAATGGCCTGTTTGTGTTGTAAATTGGAACCAATTGCTTTAGAAAGTATTTGAAACAATCAGTCTAAGGGGATCAGACAGAAGGTCACTCGTTTATTGAGCCAAACCTTGATGTCCGCCAAGATGATTCGGCCTCCACGCCGATTCTGGAATTTCATCAGTTTCTCAGCATGCTCCCGTTCCTCATGTGACTGCTCCTTGAAGAACTCGGCAAAGTGACGCAGGGCAACATCATCCCGGTCAAAGTAGAAGGACTATGGAGAGATCAGATAAATAGTTGGGTATCCCATGGCAGATCTATCATGGGTATTGTACATAAGACAGCCAACCTGGATTTTGCTTTCTTTCAAAGGGTTCCAGTCTCACTGAACTTGTTGTACATGAAAACTAGCACAGGCCTACTTACTTCACTAACCTGGTAGAGAGTGGACAATCTTACCCCTAGCAATAGGGAAACTAGCCAATGGAAACAGCAAAAGAACCAGAGGCAACATGAGGAAACTCTTAAATGCATGCACTGCCTGAAAGGGTGGTGGAAGCAGATTAAATAGTAACTTTCAATTATGGGCCCAGATCTATTGCTAAGGGGCACTAGAAGCAAACCCATTAAAGTAGAGATCGAGTCACATTGCACAATTCACATCATACATCAAAGAGGAGAAACTGGTCTGAGTCTTACTGGCTACATTCATCCCATGGAACTAAAATTACCACAAGCAGCATTAATTTGGCACCTTCAACACTAATCAAGGCATTTCAGAGAGAAGCAGATACCAAGGAATAAAGGTTCATAAACCTTCAGAATTTGAAGAGCTTGGTCAAGGTCAAGAAGTAGGAAAGCAGAGGAGTTAAGGGAGAGATCCACTGAGTGGGGTCAAAATGGCTGAAGGCTTCACCACCAGTAAAGCAAAGGGAGTTAGAGAAAAGACAGAAGGGCACAAACTGGTACTTAAAACTAGGAGGTTAAGAATATTAGGAGCAGGAGGAGGCCATTCAGCCACTCAAGCCTGCTCCACCATTCAATTTGATCATGGCTGACTTGTAGCTTTACTCCATCCCCCTGGAGACCCTTACCCAACAAAAACATCTGTCTTGAAAGCTCCAATTGTCCCAGCATCCACAGCTGGGGGGTGGGGGGCAGGGGAAAGCAGGTAAAGAAAGTGTTCCAGATTTCCACCACCCTTGTGTGAAAAAGTGCTTCCTGACTTCCCTCCTAAATGGCCAACTTCTAATATTAAGATTACATCCCCTCATTGCAAAAGCAAGGTAGGGAAAGGCCATGGAGTGATTTAGAAGTGAGAAGAATTCTGAATGCCACACATTGAATGCAGAGTGTATTCCAAATATAAACTTCAACAACACGCTCACAAGAGCCCAGGAAAGGAGTCATTAAGATACTCAGAATAAGGTTCAGCTACTGCAAGGAACAGAGAGGCAGTTTGTTAATGAATACACAAGATGATAAATTGCATTATATTATAGCTTTAAAAAATGAATTTACTGTGCATAGATTGAGGGGTGGGCTGGATACAGCACAGCATTTAGTAAAGTAACATTACATAGTCTCCACTATGAAGTGGTCAGAAATACAAGACTCACCATGGAGAGATAAACATAGGAGGAATAGAGCTCCATGTTGATCTGCTTGTTGACAGCATCCTCACAGTCCTTGTGGTAGTTCTGACGCACTTGAGAAGCCATCCTAATTATTTATTTTAAATCTAAGCTTTGTTGAAGTAAGAAGCTGGATTTAACCAACCCTCCCAAACTCCTGTATTTATACTGCTGGATAATCCAGGGCGTGGCCGCCTAGATGATGAGTGACATTCCTCAATACCCAATCAGAAGTGGCAGCCTCTCTCAGAGCACCAATCAAGTAAAGGGAGGAGGGGGAGATGACTCCCAGAGCCGGTCAGAACTTTGAAAAATGAGTGTCATTGGCTGACAACGCAATAAGGCTCCCAAGGGCAGGGGATGGTAGCATAGTGGTTAAGTTACTGCACTAGTAATCCAATAAGGCCTTGACTAATGAGATGTGAGTTCAAATCCATCCATGGCAGCTGCAGAATTTAAATTTATAGAAAAAAAAATAAGGATCCCAATCGCCCTGACTTTCCTCAAACACAGTTCAAAAATCTGGAATTTTAGGCTAATCAATTGGGACGATTAAATCATCAATCAGAAACACTTAAACCATAAGTGCCCCCCTTTTTAAAGGGGCACAAACAATAAGTTCCAAATTATGACAAAACTAACATAAAAACTTTTTAAATTATGATTTAGTTCCCTGGATCCACTCTGCACTCCAGTCCCTCTGGTGCCCACCGGTTATGGAAAGCCTCAAAGGGAACCGTCAGACACTGCGTGCTCCCTCTTCAGGGACACCCAGGCATTGTTGTAGCCGCGGAAGGGAGGCGGGCAGCCGGAGCGAACACCCCCCATCGACCGCGCTCTGCCTGGACCAGTTGAGGGCCACCTTGCCCAGGTTAATTGAATCCTCCGTTGTTTGCGAGTCAGTGTCTTTTTAACAGTTCTGCGTGGTTCAGTGGGTTGGTCATTTTCAGGTATCTGCGGGTTTGAGGCAACATCCAAACAGATCAGTGAGTCTGCAAAGCGGGTCAGGCGAATGGAAAGTGCGTGTGATGAATGTGACAAACACAAGTGCTCAGAAGTAAGAGAGGAAATAGCAGAGGCTCTGACCATCATTTTCCAATCTTCTCTGGCTTCAGGTGTGGTGCCAGAGGACTGGAGGACTGCTAACGTGGTATCGTTGTTTAAAAAGGGACCATGTACAGCAGGCACCTCAAAGCTCTGGAGAGGTACCACCAACACTGCCTCTGCAAGATCCTGCAAATCCATTGGCAGGATAGGCGCACCAACGTCAGTGTTCTCGCTCAGGCCAACATCCCCAGCATCGAAGGTTTGACCACGCTCGATCAGCTCCGATGGACAGGTTACATTATCCGCATGCCCGATACGAGACTCCCAAAACAAGCGCTCTACTCGGAGCTCCGGCACGGCAAGAGAGCCCCAGGTGGGCAGAGGAAACGCTTCAAGGACACCCTCAAAGCCTCCTTGAAAAGGTGTAACATCCCCACCGACACCTGGGAATCCCTGGCCCAAGACCGCACAAAGTGGAGGAGAAGCATCCGGGAAGGCGCCGAACACCTCGAGTCTCTTCGCCAGGAGCAAGCAGAAGCCAAGCGCAGGCAGCGCAAGGAGCGCACGTCAACCCAAGCACCCAACCCACCCGCCCCTTCAACCACCGTCTGCCCCACCTGTGACAGAGACTGTAGGTCCCGCATTGGACTCATCAGTCAGCTGAGAACCCATTTTTAATGTGGAAGCAAGTCATCTTCAGTTCCGAGGGACTGCCTAAGAAAAAGAAGAAGAAGAAGAAGTTTAAAAGGGAGAAAGGGATAGACCGAATAATTACAGGCCAGTCAGCCTAACCTCGGTGGTGGGAAAATTATTGGAAACATTTCTGAGCGACAGGATAAATCTTCATTTAGAAAGACACGGATTAATCAGGGACAGTCAGCATGGATTTGCTGAGGGAAGGTCGTGTCTGACTAACTTGATTGAATTTTTTGAGGAGGTAACAAGGAGGGTCGATGAGGGTAGTGCGTTTGATGTAGTCTATATGGATTTTAGCAAGGCTTTTGATAAGGTCCTGCAAGGCAGACTGGTCACGAAAGTAAAAGCCCATGGGATCCAAGGCAAAGTGGCAAGTTGGATCCAAAATTGTCTCAGAGGCAGGAAACAAAGGGTCATTGTCGAAGGGTGTTTTTGTGACTGGAAGGCTGTTTCCAGTGGGGTTCCGCAGGGTTCAGTAGTGGGTCCTTTGCTTTTTGTGGTATATATCAATGATTTGGACTTGAATGTAGGAAGTATGATTACGAAGTTTGCAGATGATACAAAAATTGTCCGTGTGGTTGATAATGAAGAAAGCTGAAGACTGCAGGAAGATATCAATGGACTGGTCAGGTGGGCAGAACAGTGGCAAATGGAATTGAATCTGGAGAAGTGTGAGGTAATGCATTTGGGGAGGGCTAACAAGGCAAGGGAATACACTATAAATGGTAGGACACTGAGAAGTGCAGAAGATCAGAGGGACCTTGGAGTGCATGTCCACAGATCCCTGAAGGTAGCTGGACAGGTAGATAAGGTGGTTAAGAAGGCATACGGGATACTTGCCTTTATTAGCCGAGGCATAGAATATAAGAGCAGGGAGGTTATGCTTGAAATGTATAAAACACTAGTTAGGCCACAGCTAGAATACTGCGTGCAGTTCTGGTCACCACATTACAGGAAGGATGTGATTGCACGAGAGTGGGTGCAGAGGAGATTTACGAGGATGTTGCCTGGGCTGGGGAATTTTAGCTAAGAGGAATGATTGGATAGGCTGGGGTTGTTTTCTTTGGAACAGAGGAGGCTGAGGGGAGACCGAATTGAGGTGTATAAAATTATGAGGGGCCTAGATAGAGTGGATAGGAAGGAGCTATTTCCCTTAGCAGAAGGGTCGATAACCAGGGGGCATAGATTTAAAGTAATTGGTTGGAGGTTTAGAGGAGATTTGAGGAGAAATGTTTTCACCCAGAGGGTGGTGGGGGTCTGGAACTCACTGCCTGAAAGGGTGGTAGAGGCAGAAACCCTCATCACATTTAAAAAGTACTTGGATATACACTTGAAGTGCCGTAACCTACAGGGCTACGGACCAAGAGCGGGAAAGTGGGATTAGGCTGGATAGCTCTTTGTCGGCCGGCATGGACAAGATGGGCCGAATGGCTCCTCTGTGCTGTAAATTTCTATGATTCTATGATACTCCTTCACTTCCAGGTTTAGTGAGCACCTGTACGCACATCAGCTAGAATGTGGAGGGGACACAGAAACATAGAAAAATAGGAGCAGGAGTAGGCCATTCGGCCCTTCGAGCCTGCTCCGCCATTCAATATGATCATGGCTGATCCTCTATCTCAATACCATATTCCCGCTCTCTCCCCATACCCCTTGACGCCTTTTGCGTCTAGAAATCTATCTATCTCCTTGTTAAATATATTCAGTGACTTGGCCTCCACAGCCTTCTGTGGTAGAGAATTCCACAGGGACCATGGGATGTTGAGTTCTTTTTATGTTACCATGAAATTTTACAAGCAATGAAATGGACTGCAGTCCAAAAAGAAAGAAAGACTTGCACCCGAATATCTCCTTGCACCTGGACCTCATTGTGGAAGCCTTGGGAATGTTTATCCACTCAGAAAGAAGAAAGACTCGCATTTCTATAGCGCCTTTCACGGCCTCAGGACGTCCCAAAGCGCTTTACAGCCAATGAAGTACTTTTTGAAGTGTAGTCACTGTTGTAATGTGGGAAACACGGCAGCCAATTTGCGCACAGCAAGCTCCCACAAACAGCAATGTGATAATGACCAGATCATCTGTTTTAGTGATGCTGGTTGAGGGATAAATATTGTCCAGGACACCGGGGAGAACTCCCCTGCTCTTCTTCGAAATAGCATCCAGAAATCTTTTACGTCCACCTGAGAGAGCAGACGGGGCCTCGGTTTAGCATCTCATCCGAAAGACGGCACTTCAGACGGTGCAGCACTCCCTCAGCACTGCACTGAGAGTGTCAGCCTAGATTTTTGTGCTCAAGTCTCTGGAGTGGGGACTTGAACCCACGACCTTCTGACTCAGAGACGAGAGTGCGACCCACTGAGTCCATCTGACTGATCCCTGAAACTAAAAGCTCTCAGTCACCCACTCCACCAATATCTATCTCAATCATCTGTAAATTCTCCACGTTATCTGCCTCCACGATCCCCTGACTCATCTCCCGTGTTGGTGGCTTGTGGCCTGGAGCCATTTAATTTATATTCCCACTGTCGATTTCCCTTCCCTAGTATCAGCTGTGGCTCAGTGGGCAGCACACTCGCCTCTGAGTCAGAAGGTTGTGGGTTCAAGTCCCACTTCAGGGACTCTAAGCACATGAAGCTAGGCTGACACTCCAGTCCAGTGCTGAGGGAGTGCTGCACTGTCGGAGGTGCCATCTTTCGGATGAGATGTTAAACTGAGGTGGATGTAAAAGATCCCATGGCACTATTTCAAAGAAGAGCAGGGGAGTTATCCCTGGTATCCTGGGCCAATATTTCTCCCTCAACCAACATAACAAAAACAGATTATCTGGTAATTTTCACATTGCTGTTTGTGGGAGCTTGCTGTGCGCAAATTGGCTGCCACATTTCCCACATTACAACAATGACTACACTTCAAAAGTACTTTGTTGGCTGTAAAGTGCATTGAGATGTCCGATGGTCGTGAAAGGCGCTATAGAAATGCAAGTCTTTCTTTTCCCTAGTCTCATTCTTTTGTATTTTCCCACATTAAATGCCATTTTCCACCCACCTATCCCGATCCCTTTGTATTTGTAGGTCCGCCTCACCCCTATTATTAGATTCATGCCAGCTTTAAATGATGGTTAACTGTGTATGTGTGTTTTTGTAATGTTTTAAATATGACCTTTTGCACGAGTACATTCCATGCATTTTACACGTACTGTGGTAAGTCTAGTCTATCCGCCGGGGAAAGGATGTTTGAGTTAAGCTGACGGGATTTTTTTTATTTTAATTTTAAAATTTGAACATTTTATTTACAGTAATTGACATTACAGAGCTCAAGTCTCGGCTCTTTGTACAAAGTCACAAGCCATCATTGCCTACAAGGCAGGGAACTCAGTCTCTGCAAGTTGCTGATGTGATCTCCAAGCTCCTTGATCGTCTTCACTTGTTCATCCAGATAGTGGGTCTCCAGGAATTCACACAGATGAGGGTCGGCGCTCCCAGTGCAGAGTTTGTGCAGATCCAGCAGACTCTGGTTGACACTCCCCTCCATCCGCAGAGCTCTCTGCATCGCCGAGCGGAGCCTTCCGCTCTCCCGGACAAAGAAATGAACTGCAAAGGAACTCAAAATAAATTTTAAAATATATCAAATTAAGGTAAAATCACATTGGCTAAGGTGATGATGCACTCCAGTCCCCGCGGCGCCCACCGGTCTCAGAAGGCCTCGAGCCTGCCGGCGGACACCGCGTGCTCCATCTCCAGGGCCACCCGGACGCGAACATGGCCGCGGAAGAGAGGCAGGCAATCGGGCCGAACGACCCCCTCGACCGCCCGCTGCCTGGACCAGTTGATGGCAATCACTGTGTGTGGTGTTGGTTGTGTAGACATTGTCCCACTGGTGTGAAGAGACTATCTGGTATAGACTTGTTTCAATGATTAATCTCTCGATGTTTGACTGTCCAGGAGGAAAGTACAAATGGAAAAGAGGCGAGGAGACTGGTGAATCTTCTCTGGTGGAACAGGATGTCCAGTAAATAATTCTGAGATGAGAGTTACTGATGTTTCCCTAAATCTGGTCAGGGAAGGATGGTGCTGGGGTTCCATGGATACCTCGTGTTCCTGATGGGATCACAACACTGTGGGATCAACAGGAAAGAACAGGCTAAGAAAGCACATCAAAGGTGGAATACCATTGAATGAAAGAGGAAGGAAAAGTGGGGCCAGTGGACTGACACGCATGTTCATGTGATACAGGCATGTTGAGAATAACCTCTGAACTTCACTCAAGGTCAAAACTCAGATAAAGCTCTAACACTGTGACCAAGTCTCGAATTGTTTATCCTATAGTTACCTAGCTCTATTCTCCAACTCTTCATTAGGCTTAGAAGTGGCAGCTTTGGCAGTTGGAATCTAGTGCAGTGTGGTTCCAGGCCAATGGGACTCCATGAAGAAAGTATTCAGGAGGTCATGGGGCACAGAGCAAGAACTGTCCAATGAAACAGTCAAAATTCAGCCACTTCACATTACTTCATTTTAACTTTACTAAGAGAACAAGCAAAGAGAAGGCTCCTAAAACTCACCATGGAGAGGTAAACATAGGAGGAATAAAGTTCCATGTTGATCTGCTTGTTGACAGCATCCTCACAGTCCTTGTGGTAGATCTGACGCACTTGGAGGCCATCCTGACTGCTATGATTATGCAGCAATAATACTCAGGCTCAGCTCAGTCTTACAATGCCTGACCCACACTCGGGTTGTGCTTCACAGAATAAATCTAGCTTTAAATACAGCAAGTGATGATCATTGATGATGATTGACAATTGTTGATGGCCACTCTGGCACCTACTCTCAACCACCAACAAACAAAGAGAAAGAATGACAAGGTTGCAAACCAATCAGAGCTTTGAAGATTAAGTGCCAATGAATGACCACTCACTACTCTTCAATTGAAAACAATAAGGAGACACCGGGTTGCCCCAGTATCAGAATCACTGTCTAAACCAGAATCAAACTGGTTCTTCAGATGGCGATGTGTACTTTTTGGATTGGGTGTTCAAACAAATTGTCTATAACTTAAAAAACATTAAATGAAACATAAATTAAATTTTGTTTGCCGGGGGTGATGACGCACTCCAGTCCCTGCGGTGCCTACCGGTCGCGGAAGGCCGCGAGCGTGCCGGCGAACACAGTGTGCTCCATCTCCAGGGCCACCCGGGCGTGAACGTGGCCACGGAAGAGGCAGGCAGTCGGACCAACCGCCCGCTGCCTGGACTAGTTAATGGCCTTTTTGCCAGGCCCAGGAGCAGTCCTATGAGGAGGTCCTCCGATCTGCCCGCTCCCCTCCGCACCGGTTGACCAAAGATCAGGAGCGTGGGACTGAAGTGTAACCAAAAATTGAGGAGCAGCTCCTTCAAATAATGAATGACAGAGGGGCTGCAACCTCTCACATTCTGTCTAAACACAGCCCAGTGTAGCTCTTGTCTGAAGTAAACCAAATGTTAATCAGAAAATAAGCAACCACTCAAATTTACAAGGAGACAAAATCCAGTCCAATGTTGAACAGTTTATTTACAGTTAGTGACAGTTGATATTACATTAAGAGCCCAGGTCTCACAGCTCTTTGTACAAAGTCACACAACCCATCATTCCCTGAAGGACAGGGTCTCACACAATTAGATAAACACGAGTACTGAACACAATAAGCTTCAGTCACTCTCCCCCAGGGTGTGCTTGTCAAACAGGTACTCTCCCATGCCATTCTCAGGGGCTCCCAGTCTCTTCAGGTTGGTGATGTGATCTCCAAGCTTCTTGATCATCTTCACTTGCTCATCCAAGTAGTGGGTCTCCAGGAAGTCACACAACTGAAAGAAAGCAGCAAAACTAGTTATGGCCAGTAGCAGATATCAAGGAACATCTGAGCTTCCCCTCTCCCTCCCTCCCTCCCAAGTTGGGATTTTAATCCTCTTGGACTGGATGATAGTCAAGTGGTGTAATTGAGATGGATGTAAATTTGCTCAAATGATCCAGTAATTCCTGTACAATAGATGCTTAGATCCTGGAAACACTGCGACACATTTATTCTCCATGTCCACATTAGGCCAACCGTCCCATCCACTCCCCAACCCCCTGAAGGACCCAGGAGAGACACCCCAACACAAAGCAATTGGGCATGGAGATATTTGAATAGGCTCAAGGACAGCAAGGTTCCACCACCTCCAACATACCCAAAAACCCACATTAAGAACTTACATGAGGGTCAGTGCTCCCAGTGGACAGTTTGTGCAGATCCAGCAGACTCTGGTTGACATTCTTCTCCATCTGCAGAGCTCTCTGCATCACCTCCAGACCATTGCTCCACTCATCCAGCTCTGGTTTCTGAAGGGGAAAGTCACAGTTCACTTACAATGAATGAAACAAAAAGTACATGAGACAAGGAAAACAGGGGTGAAAAGCAGACAGAAGTCCATGTTACCATGAACCAATGTGTCACAGGAATACAGAATTACTGCATTAAGCCACTAGAACCATGGAATCAAATTGGAACTAATTGCTTTAGAAAGTATTGGAAACAAGGGGATCCCGACAGAGGGGCACTCATTTATTGAATCTAACCTTGATGTCCTCCAAGATGATTCGGCCTCCACGCCGATTCTGGAATTTCATCAGTTTCTCAGCGTGCTCACGTTCCTCATGTGACTGCTCCTTGAGGAACTCAGCAAAGTGACGCAGGGCAACATCATCCCGGTCAAAGTAATAGGACTGTGGAGAGAATTTTAAACAGCTTCATCAGACCTAGATCTTCATATACACAATGCAAGATTATTATTTTTACCCCTAGTTAGAGAGTTCTTCACCTTGCAAAAATAGATACCATTGGTTAACTAGCAAAATGCAATTCACTTCACAAATCTGAACATGTACAGCATCCCCTCCCTATATAAAAAAAATTCAACTAGAAACAAAAAGCAACTAGGGATTACAACTCATGTCAAGTCAAACCTAAACATCTGGGCAAGTAACATCTTACTTTCTAGGAAGAAAAACCTCTTCATTCTAGTAGTTTTACAATCTGCAATTTAGTATTAGAGAGATCTAACTAGTGTGGAAGGATTCTCAAAGTTAGGCCACAGCTGGAATACTGTGTGCAGTTCTGGTCACCACACTATAGGAAGGATGTGATACAGAGGAGATTCACCAGGATGTTGCCTGGGCTGCAGCACTTCAGCTATGAAGATAGACTGGACAGGCTGGGGTTGTTTTCCTTAGAGCAGAGAAGGCTGAGGGGGGACCGGATTGAGGTGTACAAAATTATGAGGGGCATAGATAGAAAAGGAACTTCTCCCTTTAGTAGAGGGGTCAATAACCAGGGGGGCATAGTTTCAAGGTAAGGGGCAGGATGTTTAGAGGGGATTTGAGGAAAAACTTTCACCCAGAGGGTGGTTGGAATCTGGAACTCACTGCCTGAAAGGGTGGTAGAGGCAGGAATCCTCAACATTCAAGAGGCATTTAGATAAGCACTTGAAACACCATAGCATACAAGGCTACAGACCAAGTGATGGAAAATGGGATTAGAATAGATAGGGCTTGATGGCCGGCGCAGACACGATGGGCCTCTTTCTATGATGTATAACTGAGTCTATGACTACTTAAAGTCCAATTAAAAGAGAAAGCTAGTGAGGACCTGCCAATATTTCACTCACTAGTCACCCCACTGAAACTGAACTTTGTCACATGTCAACAAGCATTTTACCAGGTTTGTGCTCTTCTGTTAAACTCAGGCAGCAGCCAAGCTAGTTTCATATGTGAAACCCCTCAATAGAGTGCAGCTGCTACAAGGAGCAGGCCATTAACTCAACAAGATCACTGCCCAAAGATTTCTTCCCCAGGTAAGGAAGTCAAGAGAAATATAGTTTAAAGCCAGTTCATTGAACTGGAGAATTTCCAGCTTTTCAGAATACAACAACAAGAAATACAAAACTCACCATGGAGAGATAAACATAGGAGGAATAGAGCTCCATGTTGATCTGCTTGTTGACAGCATCCTCACAGTCCTTGTGGTAGTTCTGACGCACTTGGGAGGCCATCTTCACTATTTTCTGTTAATACTATTACTGCTCACTATCACCTAGAAAGTTCAAGAACTGACCCTTTCTAACACAAGCTCTTGAATTTATACTACTGGGACAGCCTGCATTCAAACCAGGAATGACATCACCAATGATGATTGACAATCCCTGAGAGCCAATCAGGAATCGCTCCTGAATCCAGGCACCAATTAACAAAGGAGAGGGGGTGTGGGGGAGGAGGGGGTGAGACCCAGAGCCAATCAGAGCTTTGGAAAACCGGCAGGTTTGGGAGATCAGTCTCGGTGATGTCACTGCTTTTGGGTTCCTTGACCTTCTTCAAATCTGAAAGTCTCTCATTTGAATTAAATGACAATTTACTGCTTTCGCTGATGGGGCTTTTCATAATCTGGCCAAGTTTGTTGCTTGCAAGGAACTGTGGTGCCGAGACAGTACTCAAAGCAATCAAGTCGTCTTGAGTGAATTTGCAAACCAGCCATTGGAGAGAGAAATGGGAATGAGAGAATGAGAGGGAGTGAACGTTACTGAACACAGTGTCACCCACAGACACGTCTCCATTTGCTCCAGCGTGTTTTGGGGCAGGCTTGATGGACCAGCTGGTCTTTTCCAGCCCGTCAATTTGGTACGTTAGATGAGTCCTTTTACAGCCAGCGTTGAATGAGGCGAAAGAATATCTGATTGAAATGATGAGACTCAGATGTGCTCTAACTGTGGCTCATTATAGATACATACAGCACAGAAGGAGGCCATTTGGCCCATCGTGCCTGTGCCGACTCTTTGAAAGAGCCACCCAATTAGTCCCACTCCACTGCTCTTTCCCCATAGCCCTGCAAATCTTTTCCTTTTCCAGTATATATCCAATTCCCTCTTCAAAGTTACTATTCAATATGCTTCCACCAGCCTTTCAGGCAGTGCATTCCAGATCACAACTTGCTGCGTAAAAATAATTCTCATCTCTCCCCTCTGGTTCTTTTGCCTTTCATGTTGGTGTTTCTCTGTGATCCAAAGCCTTGACATCTGGTTTCATTGCAGAAGTGGTTCAGTCCTGCATTAGGTGACGAGAGGCGTTCTCTCGGATTAAAACTCAGTTTTAGATGGGCCGGACGGGGTGGCAGTGATTCAGATCTGGAGCCACCAATCACGCCACAGGCACTACACTGACGGGAGAGATGCCACCAATGAGCACAGTTGACCCACCTGAACCAAAATCGTATCTGGGTATTTACACCTGTATTGGTCAAAAGGGATCCGAGAGGCGGTGAATGTCCTGCGGTGGCGAAGCGCTTGGACCGGACTGATGGACATCACATGGTCACACTCAATGGCCACCCAGGTGGGCACCAGACACTTCAATTGAGGCCTGTGGTTCCTGGTTCTGAGGGGGCTTTTGATTGATCCTTTCCACAGGACCGCTTTCATTTCAGTATCACTACCTCGAGGGAGTAGGAATGTCGATCGGTACAAAAAGCCCAGGGTGGGGAGAAGCATCCTTTGCCATTTATGAATTTTCACACAACAGCAAAGATCGAATGTGACTGGAAACGTCTTTCCGCGAAGCAAAGACATTAACGTGGAATGACTGAAGACAGCTATTTCACTGCACTGACTGCAGTTCTCAACTAAGTTCCTAAATTAACTTGTAAACACTGGTGTTGCAGTATCAACATTTGAATCCATTCCTAGGGGTTAAGGAGACAAATGGTGATGCAATTAGATTTGGAAAGGATGATTGCTATTTGAAATGCACAGTGGGGCTAAATATAAATGGATGCATTTATGGAGGAGCTGCTGGTATTGGGTTTATTACTTGCTGGAACAGAAAGTGTTGAGCAGGAGAACTGTCTATTTAACTTGCTTGGTGTTTTAAGTTATTTGCTTTGTGCATTTAATCCTTCCAGAAGGTTTATATTTTGTTCGAGTACAGTTCCACAGATGTAACTCTTTCCTTTAGTACCTTACCCAATTCCATATTCAAGTGGGAGCCTAGATGGATAAATTAATCAAGGGCGGATATAGAGAGAGAGCGCACGTGCTCTGTTACAAAACCACGTTCAATTCTCTCCTGGAAAGGAATCCACACTTTCTTCCCTGAGAGGCCAGTGCGTAAATATGGCATTTCAGGTGGATTTCCCAATTGTATTCCCCTTTAGTACCATGGGTTCAGGGAGCTCAGACATTGCTGGTGTCCACAGCCTTTGTGCTACTTTGCCCACAAAGCTGATCAGAAAGTCTATAGCATCAGTGATGAATTTGGTTCAGTGAGCGACCCGCAGTGCATTCCACAGTAATAACTCAGAATGGGATTGGTACGGCTACAAGCTTACTAAAAAAAAAACCCTAAATTTCTCTTTCCAGGGCAGAGATCATTGTTAAATAGGATTGAGCCTTGGACTGAAATGGTGTAACACTGATGTGCACGGAATGTTTTCCAGTCATTCAACATTACAGCAGCTGATGTTTTGTTGTATTGAGGAGTTAAAGAGAGTTGCCATTGATGCAAAGGGCAGAGAGAATATTCATCACCAGTGGGAACAGTTACTTGTATTCAACTGCCTTGGCCCCAAGCTCTATCGTTCCCTCCCCAAACTTCTCTCTCCACCGAGACATTCCTTAAAACCTACCTCTTAGCTTTTGGGCACCTGTCCTGTCTCAGGTAGCTTGGTGTCAGATTGTGTTTGGTAACACTTGCTGTGAAATGCCTTGGGACAATTTACTATGTTAAAAAGGAGCTATATTAAGGCAAGTCATATTACAGCATTTCTCTTTACAACAGGTGCAATACAATCATGGAAATGCATGAATACAATTTGCTCTCAAGGTATACACAGAATTGAAGTTAGACCCTGAATATCCAGCTCAATACATCAGAATTACACGAGAAGGAAAGAGGAAAATAAAGCAGCTACACAGCCCCGTGTAGCACGTGTCTGATGTAAACCAAATTATGGTAATCAGAAAATAAGCAACCACTCAAATTTACAAGGAGACAAAATCCAGTCCAATGTTGAAGAGTTTATTTACAGTTAGTGACAGTTGATATTACATTAAGAGCCCAGGTCTCACAGCTCTTTGTACAAAGTCACACAACCCATCATTCCCTGAAGGACAGGGGGTCTCACAATTAGATAAACACGAGTACTGAACACAATAAGCTTCAGTCACTCTCCCCCAGGGTGTGCTTGTCAAACAGGTACTCTCCCATGCCATTCTCAGGGGCTCCCAGTCTCTTCAAGTTGGTGATGTGATCTCCAAGCTTCTTGATCATCTTCACTTGCTCATCCAAGTAGTGGGTCTCCAGGAAGTCACACAACTGAAAGAAAATAAGTGAAACAGATTTTGCCAGTAGCAGATATCAAGGAACATCTGAGCTTTCCCCCACCCCCCTCCTTCCAGAGCATTCAGAATAAGGTAGATGAATTAGCTACGCAAATAGAGGTAAACGAATATGATTTGATTGGGATTACGGAAACATGGCTCCAGGGTGGCCAAGGCTGGGAACTCAACAGCCTGGGGTATTCAATATTCAGGAAAGACAAGCAAAAAGGAAAGGGAGGTGGGGTAGCATTGCTGGTTAAAGAGGGGATTAACATAATTGTAAGGAAGGATATTAGCTCTGATGATGTGGAATCTGTTTGGGTGGAACAGAGAAATACCAAGGGGCAGAAAACATTAGTGGGAGTGGTATGTAGACCTCCAAACAGTAATGCGGAGGTTGGGGATGGCATTAAAAGGGAAATTAGAGAAGCGTGCAATAAGGGCACAGCAGTCATCATGGGTGACTTTAATCTACATAGATTGGTCTAACCAAATTAGTAACAATACTGTGGAGGACGAATTCCTGGAGTGTTTACGGGATGGTTTCCTGGACCAATATGTTGAGGAACCAGCCAGAGATCAGGCCATCTTAGACTGGGTATTATGTAATGAGAAAGGATTAATTAGCAATCTTGTTGTGCGAGGCCCCTTTGGAGGAGCAATCATAATATGATGAATTCTTCATTTCTTCATTAGGATGGAGAGTGAAGTCGTTGACTCAGACTAGCGTCCTGAATTTAAATAAAGGAAACTACGATGGTATGAGGCACGAGTTGGGTAGGATTGATTGGGGAATGTCACTCAAAGGGTTGACGGTGGATAGGCAATGGCAAACATTCAAAGACCACATGGATGAACTGCAGAATTTGTTCATCCCAGTTTGGCATAAGAATAAAACAAAAAAGGTGACTCAACTGTGGCTAACAAGGGAAATTAGGGATAGCATAAGATCCAAGGAGAGGACATATAAATTGGCCAGAAAAAGCAGTAAACTTGAGGATTGGGAGCAGTTTAGGATTCAACAAAGGATTAATTAAGAAGGGGAAAATAGAATACGAGGGGAAGCTTGCAGGGAACATAAAAACTGACTATAAAAGCTTTTATAGATATGTGAAGAGAAAAAGATTGGTGAAGTCAGGCATAGGTCCCTTGCAGTCAGAATCAGGGGAACTTATATTGGGGAACAAAGAAATGGCAGACCAATTAAATACATATTTTGGTTCTGTCTTCACAAAGGAGGACACAAATAACCTCCGAGATGTCAGGGAACATAGGGTCTGATGAAAGGGAGGAACTGAAAGAAATCAGTATTTGTAGGGAAATTGACAGGATTGAAGGCTGATAAATCCCCAGGGCCTGATAATCTACATCCTAGGGTACTTAAGGAAGTGGCCCTAGAAATAGTAGATGCATTGCTGATCATGTTGCAACATTCGATGGAATCTGGAACACTACCCATGGATTGGAGGGTATCTAATGTTACCCCACTATTCAAACAAGGTGGAAGAGAGAAAACAGGGAATTACAGACCGGTAAGCCGGACATCAGTAGTGGGGAAAATGCTAGAGTCCATTATAAGAGATGTAATAGCAGAGCTCTTGGAAAACAGTGACAGGATCAGACAAAGTCAACATGGATTTACAAAAGGTAAATCGTGCTTGACTAATCGACTGGAATTTTGAGGATGTAACTGGTAAAATAGATAAGGGAGAACCAGTGGATGTGGTGTATTTGGACTTTCAAAAGGCTTTTGATAAGGTCCCGCATAAGAGATTAGCATGTAAAGTTAAGGCACATGGGATTGGGGCAAGGTATTGACTTGGATAGAGAACTGGTTGGCAGACAGAAAGCAAAGAGTTGGAATAAACAGGTCTTTTTCCAAGTGGCAGGCAGTGACTAGTGGGGTACTGCAGGGATCGGTCTTTGGACCCCAGCTAGTCACAATATATATTAATGATCTAGACAAGGGAACTAGATGTAATATCTCCAAGTTTGCAGACAACAAAGCTGGGTGGGCGTGTGTGCTGTGAGGAGGATGCCGAGAAATTCCAGGATGATTTGGACAGCTTGGGTGATTGGGCAGAAGCGTGGCAGATGCAATATAACGTGGATAAATGCGAGGTTATCCACTTGTCAAAAACAGGAAGGCAGATTATCTGAATGGCAATAGATTGGGAGAAGGGGATGTGCAACGAGACCTGGGTGTCCTTGTGCACCAGTCGCTGAAGGTAAGCATGCAGGTGCAGCAGGCGGTTAAGGCGGCAAATGGTATGTTGGCCTGCGTAGCGAGAGGGTTTGAGTGCAGGAACAAGGATGTCTTGCTGCAGTTGTACAGGGACTTGGAGACCACACCTTGAGTACTGTGCGCAGTTTTGGTCGCCTTATTTGAGGAAGGAGGTTCTTGTCATGGAAGTAGTTCAGTGAAGATTCACCAGGCTGATACCTGGGATGGCAGGAATGACGTATGAGGAGAGATTGGGTCGATTGGGCTTCTACTTGCTGGAGTTTAGAAGAATGAGGGGATCTCATTGAAACTTATAAAATTCTGACAGGACAGGCGAGATGCAGGAAGGATGTTCCTGATGGTCGGGGAGTCTAGAACCAGGGGGTCACAGTTTAAGGATAAGGGGTAAGCCACTTAGGACAGAAATGGAGGAGGAATTTCTTCACCCAGAGAGTGGCGAACCTGTGGAATTCTCTGCCACAGTTGGCAGTAGAGGCCAAGTCATTAAATAGATTCAAGAAGGAGTTGGATATATTTCTTCAGGCTAAAGGGATCAAGGGATATGGAGAAAAAGCAGGGACAGGGTTCTGAATTTGGATGATCATCCATGATTGCATTGAATGGTGGAGCAGACTGGAGGGGCTGAATGGCCTACTCCTGCTCCTATCTTCTATGTTTCTATGTAATCCTCTTGGACTGGAGGATAGTCGTCAAGTGGTGTAATTGAGATGTAAATTTGCTCAAATGATCCAGTAATTCCTGTACAATAGATGCTTAGATCCTAAAAACACTGCAACACATTTATTCTCAATGTCCACATTAGGCCAACCGTCCCGTCCTCTCCCCAACCCCCTGAAGGAGCCAGGAGAGAGACACCCCAACACAAAGCGATTGGGCACGGAGATATTTGAATAGGCTCAAGGACAGCAAGGGTCCACCACCTCCAACATACCCAAAAACCCACATTAAGAACTTACATGAGGGTCAGTGCTCCCAGTGGACAGTTTGTGCAGATCCAGCAGACTCTGGTTGACATTCTTCTCCAACTGCAGAGCTCTCTGCATCACCGCCAGACCATTGCTCCACTCATCCTGCTCTGGTTTCTGAAGGGGAAAGTCACAGTTCACTTACAATGAATGAAACAAAAAATACATGAGACAGTACAAGGAAAACAGGGGTGAACAGCAGCCAGAAGTCCATGTTACCATGAACCAATGTGTCACAGGAATATAGAATTACTGCATTAAGCCACCAGAACCATGGAATCAAATTGGAACCAATTGCTTTAGAAAGTATTGGAAACAAGGGGATCCCGACAGAGGGCCACTCATTTATTGAATCCAACCTTGATGTCCTCCAAGATGATTCGGCCTCCACGCCGATTCTGGAATTTCATCAGTTTCTCAGCGTGTTCACGTTCCTCATGTGACTGCTCCTTGAGGAACTCAGCAAAGTGACGCAGGGCAACATCATCCCGGTCAAAGTAATAGGACTGTGGAGAGAATTTTAAACAGCTTCATCAGACCTAGATCTTCATATACAATGCAAGATTATTATTTTTACCCCTAGTTAGTGAGTTCCTAATCTTGCAAAAATAGATACCATTGGTTAACTAGCAAAATGCAATTCACTTCACTAATCTGAACATGTTGGACAGCTTCTCCTCCCAATAAAACCAGGATGAAAGATTCAACTAGCAAAAAAACAAACTAGAAACTAATGTTCAGGATTATATTTCATGTCCAGTCAAACTAAACTCTACTGCTGGATAAGTAGTACCTCCTCTACTTCCTGTCATTCAGATGAGATGTTAAACAGAGGCCCTGTCTGTCCTCAGGTGGATGTGAAAGATCTCAAGGCACTACTTCAGAGAACAGGGAGTTCTCTCCAGTTTCCCAGGCCAATATTTATCCCTCAACCAACACCACTAAAATAGATGATCTGATCATTCATTGTTTGTGGGAGCTTACTGTGCACAAATTGGCTGCTGCATGTTCCACATAACAGGTGACTTCCTTGGCAACAAAGCACTTTGGGAGGTAGTCAAAGGCACTATATAAATGCTTATTTTTCTATTCTAACCTGAAATTGGGCATGGAATGAGAAAATTCCTCAATGCCAGTAGTTTTACACTACAATGTAGTGCAAGAGATCTAGGCACAGTGAACAAGGCTTCAACACCAGGATTCTCAGGACTTCACTTCCAGTTAAAGAGAAAGCTAGTGAGGACCTGCCAACATTTCACTCACTACAGTCACCCCACTGAAACTGAACTTTGTCTCATGTCAACAAGCACTTGACCAGGTTTGTGTTCTTCTGTTACAAACTCAGGCAGCAGCTGAGCTAGTTCCATATATTAAACCTGTCAATAGAGTGCAGCTGCTACAAGGAGCAGGCCATTAACTCAACAAGATCACCCTGAAGTACTCACTGCCCAAAGATTGCTTCCCCAGGTAAGGAAGTCAAGAGAAATATAGTTTAAAGCCAGTTCGTGAAACTGCAGAATTTCCAACTTTTCAGAATACAACAACAAGGAACACAAGACTCACCATGGAGAGATAAACATAGGAGGAATAGAGCTCCATGTTGATCTGCTTGTTGACAGCAGCCTCACAGTCCTTGTGGTAGTTCTGACGCACTTGGGAGGCCATCTTCACTATTGTTAATACTA
This sequence comes from Squalus acanthias, assembly GCA_030390025.1. NCBI lineage: Eukaryota > Metazoa > Chordata > Chondrichthyes > Squaliformes > Squalidae > Squalus > Squalus acanthias. Next base: position 5,985,472 of record CM059450.1, read on the forward strand.
TTACTGCTCACTATCACCTAGAAAGTTCAAGAACTGACCCTTTCTAACCCAAGCTCTTGTATTTATACTACTGGGACAGCCTGCATTCAAACAAGGAATGACATCACCAATGATGATTGACAATCCCTGAGAGCCAATCAGGAATCGCTCCTGAGTCCAGGCACCAATTAACAAAGGAGAGTGGGTGAGACCCAGAGCCAATCAGAGCTATGGAAAACCGGCAGGTTTGGGAACTCTTTTTGAGTCAACATAAAACGACTGTAAATTAACAAAACTTCAAATGAAACTTATCTCATTAAACTAAAATAACATTGTCCGGGGAGACGATGCACTCCAGTCCCTGCGGCCCGGCAGGTTTGGGAGATCAGTCTCGGTGATGTCACTGTTTTTTTTAATTTTAAAATTTGAACATTTTATTTACAGTAAATGACATTACAGAGATCAAGTTCACAAGTCACAAGACAAAGTCACAAGCCATCATTGCCGACAAGGCAGGGAACTCAGTCTCTACAAGTTGCTGATGTGATCTCCAAGCTCCTTGATCATCTTCACTTGTTCATCCAGATAGTGGGTCTCCAGGAATTCACACAGATGAATTTAAACAAGGGGAATTATGATGCCATTAGACGGGAACTGAGTAGGTCTGATTGGACAACGTTCCTGGGAGGACTGGAGGTAGATAAACAATGGCAAGCATTTAAAGATAGAATGACAAAATTGCAAAAATTGTTTATACCAATCTGGCATAAAAGGAAATCTAAAAAGGTGACTCAACCGTGGATAACAGGGGAAATTAGAGACAGCATAAAATCCAAAGATAGGGCGTATAAAATAGCCAAAAAAAGCGCCAGAGCGGAAGATTGGGAACAGTTTAAGATAGAGCAAAGGAGGACAAAGGGCTTAATCAAGAGGGCCAAAATAGCTTACGAAAGCAAGCTGGCGGAAAATATAAAAACTAACTCCAAAAGCTTTTATAAGTATATCAAGAGGAAAAGACTGGTGAAAACCAAAGTTGGTCCATTGCAGTCAGATACGGGGGAATACATAACGGGAAATAAGGAAATGGCAGACCAACTAAATGCATACTTTGGGTCAGTCTTTACGAAGGAAGACACAAAAAACCTCCCTGGGATATCGGGAAAAATAGGGACATTGGCAAAGGAGGAACTGACGCAAATCAATATCTCTAAGGATATGGTGTTAAGGAAGCTAAAGGGATTGAAGGCGGACAAATCCCCAGGGCCTGATAACATGCATCCTAGGGTACTGAAGGAGGTGGCCCTAGAGATAGCGGATGCACTAAGTATGATTTTTCAGAATTCATTAGACTCGGGAACAGTGCCCATGGATTGGAGGGTAGCTAACGTTACCCCACTATTCAAAAAGGGGGGTAGGGAAAAAGCAGGTAATTACAGACCTGTAAGCCTTACATCAGTTGTGGGCAAAATGCTGGAGTCCATCATTAAGGATGAAATAGCGGAGCACTTAGCAAATGGGGACAGGATAGGACAGAGTCAACATGGATTTACAAAGGGTAAATCGTGCTTGACTAATCTATTGGAATTTTTTGAGGGAGTAACTGGTAAAATAGATGGGGGAGAGCCAGTAGATGTGGTGTACCTGGACTTCCAAAAGGCCTTCGACAAGGTCCCACATAAAATATTAGCATGGAAAATTGAAGCTCATGGGATAAAGGGGCAAGTATTGACGTGGATAGAGAACTGGCTGTCAGATAGAAAACAGAGAGTTGGAATAAGCGGCTCATTTTCTGAATGGCAGGCAGTAACAAGTGGGGTACCACAGGGATCTGTCCTGGGTCCCCAGCTGTTCACAATTTACATTAATGACCTGGATCAGGGAGTCGGATGCAGCATTTCCAAATTTGCAGACGACACTAAACTAGGAGGGGGGGGTGGGCTCAGAGGAGGAGACCAGGAAGCTCCAGAGCGATTTGGACAGACTGGGTGATTGGGCGGATAAATGGCAGATGCACTATAATGTGGACAAGTGCGAAGTTATCCACCTTGGGTGCAGGAACGGGAGGGCAAATTATTATTTAAATGGCAATAAATTGGGAGAGGGGGAAGTACAGAGAGACCTGGGTGTTCTTGTACACCAGTCACTGAAGGCGAGCATGCAGGTGCAACAGGCGGTCAAGAAGGCAAACGGTATGCTGGCCTTCATAGCAAAAGGGTTGGAATACAGGAACAGGGATACCTTGCTGCAGCTGTACAGGGCACTGGTGAGACCACACCTCGAGTACTGTGTACAGTTTTGGTCGCCTCATCTGAGGAAAGATGTTCTTGCCATGGAGGGGGTGCAGCGGCGATTCACCAGGCTGATACCAGGAATGGCGGGATTGACCTATGAGGAGAGACTATGTAGTTTAGGGATGTACACACTGGAGTTTAGAAGATTGAGAGGGGACCTCATAGAAGTGTATAAAATTCTGACAGGTCTAGACAGACTAGATGCAGAAGGAATGTTTCCCTTGGCGGGTGAGAACAGAACTAGAGGACATAATTTAAGGATAAGGGCTAAACCATTTAGGACAGAAATGAGGGGGAATTTCTTCACTCAGAGGGTGGTGAACCTGTGGAACTCATTGCCACAGAGGGCAGTGTACGCCAGCTCATTAAATATATTTAAGAGGGAATTAGATATATTTCTACAGGCAAAAGGGGTTAAGGGTTACGGAGAGAAGGCGGGGACGGGATACTGAATTGGAGGATCAGCCATGATCTCATTAAATGGCGGAGCAGGCTCGAAGGGCCGGATGGCCTACTCCTGCTCCTATCTTCTATGTATCTATGTATCTATGAGGGTCGGCGCTCCCAGTGCAGAGTTTGTGCAGATCCAGCAGACTCTGGTTGACACTCTTCTCCATCCGCAGAGCTCTCTGTATCGCCGAGCGGAGCCTCCTGCTCTCCCGGACAAAGAGATGAACTGCAAAGGAACTTAAAATACTTAAATTAAATTTTAAAACATATCAAATTAAGGTAAAATCACATTGGCCGAGGTGATGATGCACTCCAGTCCCCGCGGCGCCCACCGGTCGCGGAAGGTCTCGAGCGTGCCCGCGGACACCGCGTGCTCCATCTCCAGGGCCACCCGGGTGCGAACGTGGCCGCGGAAGAGAGGCAGGCAATCGGGCCAAACGACCCCCTCAACCGCCCGCTGCCTGGACCTGTTAATGGCCACTTTGGCCAGGCCCAGGAGCAGTCCTACGAGGAGGTCCTCCGATCTGCCCGCTCCCCTCCGCACCGGGTGACCGAAGATCAGGAGCGTGGGACTGAAGTGCAGCCAGAAATCGAGGAGCAGCCCCTTCAAATAATGAAAGAGAGGCTGCAACCTCTCACATTCTGTATATACGTGGAACACGGACTCCTCCAGGCCGCAGAAAAGGCAGACGCCCTGGGAGTCCGTGAACCTATTAAAAACTTTATTGCACGGGACTGCTCCGTGCCACACCCTCCAGGCCAAGTCCCCAATAGAAAAAGGGAGGACTCCCGTGTAGAGAGCCCTCCATTGGGGACCTCTGCCGGACAGCAAGATGGCACGCCAAGACGTGTCCGGGCAGCAGACAAAGATGGCAAAGTGGAGTGTGCAGGAAATCCCTCCGTGCAGAATGAAAAGGCACAGAGGGCATTTCCCCGAGACAGCTCAAGCTGTGAGGTGCCGGTTCCCACAGCCCAGTGTACTGCTTGTCTGATATAAACCAAATTATGTTAACTTTAGATGCATTGCTGGTCATCTTCCAAAATTCTATAGACTCTGGAACAGTTCCCATGGATTGGAGGGTAGCTAGTGTAAACCCACTATTTAAAAAAGGTGGGAGAGAGAAAACGGGGAATTATAGACCGGTAAGCCTGACATCGGTAGTGGGGAAAATGCTAGAGTCCATTATAAAAGATGTAATAGCAGAGCACTTGGAAAACAGTGACAGGATCGGACAAAGTCAACATGGATTTACAAAAGGTAAATAATGCTTGACTAATCTACTGGAATTTTTTGAGGATGTAACTGGTAGAATAGACAAGGGAGAACCAGTGGATGTGGTGTATTTGGACTTTCAGAAGGCTTTCGATAAGGTCCCACATAAGAGATTAGCATGCAAAGTTAAAGCACATGGGATTGAGGGTAAGGTACTGACTTGGATAGAGAACTGGTTGGCAGACAGGAAGCAAAGAGTTGGAATAAACGGGTCTTTTTCCGAGTGGCAGGCAGTGACTAGTGGGGTACCGCAGGGATCGGTGCTAGGACCCCAGCTGTTCACAATATATAGTAATGATCTAGACGAGGGAACTAGATGCAATATCTCCAAGTTTGCAGACGACACAAAGCTGGGTGTGTTGAGGAGGATGCAGAGAAACTCCAGTATGATTTGGACAAATTGGGCAGATGCATTATAATGTGGATAAATGCAAGGTTATCCACTTTGGTGTCAAAAACAGGAAGGTAGATTATTATCTGAACGCCAATAGATTGGGAAAAGGGGAAGTGCAGCGAGACCTAGGAGTCCTTGTGCACCAGTCGTTGAAGGTAAGCATACAGGTGCAGCAGGCGGTTAAGAAGGCAAATGGTATGTTGGCCTTCATAGCGAGAGGATTCGAGTACAGGAGCAAGGATGTCTTGCTGCAGTTGTACAGGGCCTTGGTGAGACCACACCTTGAGTATTGTGTGCAGTTTTAGTCACCTTATCTGAGGAAGGATGTTCTTGCCATGGAGGGAGTGCAGCGAAGATTCACTAGACTGATACCTGGGATGGCAGGAATGACGTATGAAGAGAGATTGGGACGACTGGGCTTGTATTCGCTAGAGTTTAGATGAATGAGAGGGGATCTCATTGAAACTTATAAAATTCTAACAGGACTAGACAGACGAGATGCAGGAAGGATGTTCCCGATGGCAGGGGAGACCAGAACCAGGGATCACAGTCTAAGGGTAAAGGGTAAGCCATTTAGGACTGACATGAGGAGGAATTTCTTCACCCAGAGAGTGGTGAACCTATGGCATTCTCTACCACAAGGCAATTGAGGCCAATTCATCCAGCTCAATACAGCAGAATTACACTCGAAGGAAATGACTCTTCCGTGGCCACGTTCGCACCCGGGTGGCCCTGGAGATGGAGCACGCGGTGTCCGCCGGTACGCTCGAGGCCTTCCGCGACCAGTGGGCACCGCGGGGATTAGGGTGCTTCTTCACCCCGGACAACCAAAGTCTCAATTTAATTTGTTAAATTTCATTTAATATACTTTCATTAATTTACAGTTTGTTCGTACCCAAAAGAGTACACTAGAAGGAAAGAGGAAAATCAGTTACACAGCCCAGTGTAACTCTTGTCTGAAGTAAACCAAATGTTAATCAGAAAATAAGCAACCACTCAAATTTACAAGGAGACAAAATCCAGTCCAATGTTGAAGAGTTTATTTACAGTTAGTGACAGTTGATGTTACATTAAGAGCCCAGGTCTCACAGCTCTTTGTACAAAGTCACACAACCCATCATTCCCTGAAGGACAGGGTCGCACAATTAGATAAACACGAATACTGAACACAATAAGCTTCAGTCACTCTCCCCCAGGGTGTGCTTGTCAAACAGGTACTCTCCCATGCCATTCTCAGGGGCTCCTAGTCTCTTCAAGTTGGTGATGTGATCTCCAAGCTTCTTGATCATCTTCACTTGCTCATCCAAGTAGTGGGTCTCCAGGAAGTCACACAACTGAAAGAAAGAAGCAAAACTAGTTATGGCCAGTAGCAGACATCAAGGAACATCTGAGCTTTTCCCCCACCCCTCCAGAGTTGCGATTTTAATCCTCTTGGACTGGATGATAGTCAAGTGGTGTAATTGAGATGGATGTAAATTTCCTCAAATGATCCAGTAATTCCTGTACAATAGATGCTTAGATCCTGGAAAAACTGCAACACATTTATTCTCAATGTCCACATTAGGCCAACCGTCCCATCCTCTCCCCAACCCCCTGAAGGACTCAGGAGACACCCCAACACAAAGCTGTTGGGCATGGAGATATTTGAATAGGCTCAAGGACAGCAAGATTGAAACACCGCCAACATACCCAAAAACCCACATTAAGAACTTACATGAGGGTCAGTGCTCCCAGTGGACAGTTTGTGCAGATCCAGCAGACTCTGGTTGACATTCTTCTCCATCTGCAGAGCTCTCTGCATCACCTCCAGACCATTGCTCCACTCATCCTGCTCTGGCTTCTGAAGGGGAAAGTCACAGTTCACTTACAATGAATGAATCAAATAAATACATGAGACAAGGAAAATAGAAGAAAAATAGGGGTGAACAGCAGACAGAAGTCCATGTTACCATGAACCAATGTGTCACAGGAATACAGAATTACTGCATTAAGCCACCAGAACCATGGAATCAAATTGGAACTAATTGCTTTAGAAAGTATTGGAAACAAGGGGATCCCGACAGAGGGCCACTCATTCATTGAATCCAACCTTGATGTCCTCCAGGATGATGCGCCCTCCACGCCGATTCTGGAATTTCATCAGTTTCTCAGCATCCTCGTGTTTCTCATGTGACTGCTCCTTGAGGAACTCAGCAAAGTGACGCAGGGCAACGTCATCCCGATCAAAGTAATAGGACTGTGGAGAGAATTTTAAACAGCTTCATCAGACCTAGATCTTCATATACAATGCAAGATTAGTATTTTTACCCCTAGTTAGTGAGTTCTTAATCTTGCAAAAATAGGTCCCATTGGTTAACTAGCAAAATGCAATTCACTTCACTAATCTGAACATGTTGGACAGCTTCTCCTCCCAATAAAAACAGGATGAAAGATTCAACCAGCAAAAAATGATGTTCAGGATTATATTTCATGTCCAGTCAAACTAAACTCTACTGCTGGATAAGTAGTACCTCCTCTACTTCCTGTCATTCAGATGAGATGTTAAACAGAGGCCCGGTCTGTCCTCAGGTGGATGTGAAAGATCTCAAGGCACTACTTCAGAGAACAGGGAGTTCTCTCCAGTTTCCCAGGCCAATATTTATCCCTCAACCAACACCACTAAAACAGATGATCTGATCATTCTCTCATTGTTTGAGATCACTTATTGTGCACAAATTGGCTACTGCATTTCCCACAACAGGTGCCTTCATTTGGCTACAAATCACTGTGAGGTAGTCAAAGGCACTATATAAATGCTTATTTTGCCATTCTAAACTCAAGTTGGGCATAGAATGAGAATTCCTCAATGCCAGTAGTTTTACACTACAATGTAGTGCAAGAGATCTAGGCACATTGAACAAGGCTTCAACACCAGGATTCTCAGGACTTCACTTCCAGTTAAAGAGAAAGCTAGTGAGGACCTGCCAACATTTCACTCACTACAGTCACCCCACTGAAACTGAACTTTGTCTCATGTCAACAAGCACTTGACCAGGTTTGTGTTCTTCTGTTACAAACTCAGGCAGCAGCTGAGCTAGTTCCATATATTAAACCTGTCAATAGAGTGCAGCTGCTACAAGGAGCAGGCCATTAACTCAACAAGATCACCCTGAAGTACTCACTGCCCAAAGATTGCTTCCCCAGGTAAGGAAGTCAAGAGAAATATAGTTTAAAGCCAGTTCATGGAACTGCAGAATTTCCAACTTTTCAGAATACAACAACAAGGAACACAAGACTCACCATGGAGAGATAAACATAGGAGGAATAGAGCTCCATGTTGATCTGCTTGTTGACAGCATCCTCACAGTCCTTGTGGTAGTTCTGACGCACTTGGGAGGCCATCTTCACTATTTTCTGTTATACTATTACTGCTCACTATCACCTAGAAAGTTCTACAACTGACCCTTGCTAAGCCAAGCTCTTGTATTTATACTATTGGGACAACCTGCATTCAAACCAGGAATGACATCACCAATGATGATTGACAATCCCTGAGAGCCAATCGGGAATCTTTCCTGAATCCAGGCACCAATTAACAAAGGAGAGAGGGTGTGGGGGAGGAGGGGGTGAGACCCAGAGCCAATCAGAGCTCTGGAAAACCGGCAGATTTGGGAGATCAGTCTCGGTGATGTCACTGCTTTTGGGTTCCTTGACCTTCTTCAAATCTGAAAGTCTCTCATTTGAATTAAATGACAATTTGCTGCTTTCGCTGAAGGGGCTTTTCATAATCTGGCCAAGTTTGTTGCTTGCAAGGAAGTGTGGTGCCGAGACAATACTCAAAGCAATCAAGTCATCTTGAGTGAATTTGCAAACCAGCCATTGGAGAGAGAAATGGGAATGAGAGAATGAGAGGGAGTGAACGTTACTGAACACAGTGTCACCCACAGACACGTCTCCATTTGCTCCAGCGTGTTTTGGGGCAGGCTTGATGGACCAGCTGGTCTTTTTCTGCCCGTCAATTTGGTACGTTAGATGAGTCCTTTTACAGCCAGCGTTGAATGAGGCGAAAGAATATTTGAATCTGATTGAAATGACGAGACTCAGATGTGCTCTAACTGTGGCTCATTATAGATACATACAGCACAGAAGGAGGCCGTTCGGCTCATCGTGCCTGTGCCGACCCTTTGAAAGAGCCACCCAATTAGTCCCTCTCCACTGCTCTTTCCCCTTAGCCCTGCAAATCTTTTCCTTTTCCAGAATAGATCCAATTCCCTCTTCAAAGTTACTATTGAATCTGCTTCCACCAGCCTTTCAGGCAGTGCATTCCAGATCACAACTTGCTGCGTAAAAATAATTCTCATCTCTCCCCTCTGGTTCTTTTGCCTTTCATGTTGGTGTTTCTCTGTGATCCAAAGCCTTGACATCTGGTTTCATTGCAGAAGTGGTTCAGTCCTGCATTAGGTGACGAGAGGCGCTCTCTTGGATTAAAACTCAGTTTTAGATGGGCCGGACGGGGTGGCAGTGATTCAGATCTGGAGCCACCAATCACGCCACAGGCACTACACTGATGGGAGAGATGCCACCAATGAGCACAGTTGACCCACCTGAACCGAAATTGTATCTGGGTATTTACACCTGTATTGGTCAAAAGGGATCCGAGAGGCGGTGAATGTCCTGCGGTGGCGAAGCGCTTCGACCGGACTGATGGACATCACATGGCCACACTCAATGGCCACCCAGGTGGGCACCAGACACTTCAATTGAGGCCTGTGGTTCCTGGTTCTGAGGGGGCTTTTGATTGATCCTCTCCACAGGACCGCTTTCATTTCAGTATCACTACCTCGAGGGAGTAGGAATGTCGATTGGTACAAAAAGCCCAGGGTGGTGAGAAGCATCTTTTGCCATTTATGAATTTTCACTCAACAGCAAAGATCGAATGTGACTGGAAACGTCTTTCCGCGAAGCAAAGACATTAACGTGGAATGACTGAAGACAGCTATTTCACTGCACTGACTGCAGTTCTCAACTCAGTTCCTAAATGAACTTGTAAACACTGGTGTGTTGCAGTATCAACATTTGAATCCATTCCTAGGAGTTAAGGAGACAAATGGTGATGCAATTAGATTTGGAAAGGATGATTGCTATTTGAAATGCACAGTGGGGCTAAATATAAATGGATGCATTTATGGAGGAGCTGCTGGTATTGGGTTTATTACTTGCTGGAACAGAAAGTGTTGAGCAGGAGAACTATCTATTTAACTTGCTTGGTGTTTTAAGTTATTTGCTTTGTGCATTTAATGAAATGCATTTAATCCTTCCAGAAGGATTACATTTTGTTGGAGTACAGTTCCACAGATGTAACTTTCATTTAGTGCCTTACCCAATTCCATATTGAAGTGGGAGCCTAGATGGATAAGTTAATCAAGGGAGGATATTGAGAGAGCGAGCGAGCACGTGCTCTGTTACAAAACCAAGTTCCATTCTCTCCTGAAAAGGAATCCAAACTTTCTTCCCTGAGAGGCCAGTGCGTAAATATGGCATTTCAGGGGGATTTCCCAATTGTATTCCCCTTTAGTACCATGGGTTCAGGGAGCTCAGACATTGCTGGTGTCCACAGCCTTTGCTACTTTGCCCACAAAGCTGATCAGAAAGTCTATAGCATCAGTGATGAATTTGGTTTAGTGAGCGACCCGCAGTGCATTCCACAGTAATAACTCAGAATGGGATTGGTACGGCTACAAGCTTACTAAAAAAAAAACCCTAAATTTCTCTTTCCAGGGCAGAGATCATTGTTAAATAGGATTGAGCCTTGGACTGAAATGGTGTAACACTGATTGACTGGAAAACATTCCGTGCACTTCAACATTACAGCAGCTGATATTTTGTTGTATTGAGGAGTTAAAGAGAGTTGCCATTGATGCAAAGGGCAGAGAGAATATTCATCACCAGTGGGAACAGTTACTTGTATTCAACTGCCTTGGCCCCGAGCTCTATCGTTCCCTCCCCAAACTTCTCTCTCCACCGAGACATTCCTTAAAACCTACCTCTTAGCTTTTGGGCACCTGTCCTATCTCAGGTAGCTTGGTGTCAGATTGTGTTTGGTAACACTTGCTGTGAAATGCCTTGGGACAATTTACTATGTTAAAAAGGAGCTATATAAAGGCAAGTCATATTACAGCATTTCTCTTTACAACAGGTGCAACACAATCATGGAAATGCATGAATACAATTTGCGCTCAAGGTATACACAGAATTGAAGTTAGACCCTGAATATCCAGCTCAATACATCAGAATTACACGAGAAGGAAAGAGGAAAATAAAGCAGCTACACAGCCCCGTGTAGCACGTGTCTGATGTAAACCAAATTATGGTAATCAGAAAATAAGCAACCACTCAAATTTACAAGGAGACAAAATCCAGTCCAATGTTGAAGAGTTTATTTACAGTTAGTGACAGTTGATATTACATTAAGAGCCCAGGTCTCACAGCTCTTTGTACAAAGTCACACAACCCATCGTTCCCTGAAGGACGGTCTCCCAATTAGATAAACACGAGTACTGAACACAATAAGCTTCAGTCACTCTCCCCCAGGGTGTGCTTGTCAAACAGGTACTCTCCCATGCCATTCTCAGGGGCTCCCAGTCTCTTCAAGTTGGTGATGTGATCTCCAAGCTTCTTGATCATCTTCACTTGCTCATCCAAGTAGTGGGTCTCCAGGAAGTCACACAACTGAAAGAAAATAAGTGACACACATTATTGCCAGTAGCAGATATCAAGGAACATCTGAGCTTTCCCCCACCCCCCTCCTTCTAGAGCATTCGGAATAAGGTAGATGAATTAGCTGCGCAAATAGAGGTAAACGAATATAATTTGATTGAGATTATGCAAACATTGCTCCAGGGTGGCCAAGGCTGGGAACTCAACATCCTGGGGTATTCAATATTCAGGAAAGATAGGCAAAAAGGAAAGGGAGGTGGGGTAGCATTGCTGGTTAAAGAGGGGATTAACATAATTGTAAGGAAGGATATTAGCTCTGATGATGTGGAATCTGTATGGGTAGAACAGAGAAATACCAAGGGGCAGAAAACATTAGTGGGAGTGGTCTGTAGACCTCCAAACAGTATGGGGAGGTTGGGGATGGCATTAAAAGGGAAATTAGAGAAGCGTGCAATAAGGGCACAGCAGTCATCATGGGTGACTTTAATCTACATATAGATTGGTCTAACCAAATTAACAACAATACTGTGGAGGACAAATTCCTGGAGTGTTTACGGGATGGTTTCCTGGACCAATATGTTGAGGAATCAGCCAGAGATCAGGCCATCTTAGACTGGGTATTATGTAATGAGAAAGGATTAATTAGCAATCTTGTTGTGCGAGGCCCCTTTGGGAGGAGCAATCATAATATGATGAATTCTTCATTTCTTCATTAGGATGGAGTGTGAAGTAGTTGACTCAGACTAGGGTCCTGAAATTAAATAAAGGAAACTACGATGGTATGAGGCACAAGTTAGGTAGGATTGATTGGGGAATGTCACTCAAAGGGTTGACAGTGGATAGGCAATGGCAAACATTCAAAGAACTGCAGAATTTTCTCATCCCAGTTTGGCAGAAGAATAAAACAAAAAAGGTGACTCAACTGTGGCTAACAAGGGAAATTAGGGATAGCATAAGATCCAAGGAGAGGACATATAAATTGGCCAGAAAAAGCAGTAAACTTGAGGATTGGGAGCAGTTTAGGATTCAACAAAGGAGGACAAAGGGATTAATTAAGAAGGGGAAAATAGATGAGGGGGAAGCTTGCAGGGAACATAAAAACTGACTATAAAAGCTTTGATAGATATGTGAAGAGAAAAAGATTGAAGTCGAGCGTAGGTCCCTTGCAGTCAGAATCAGGGGAACTTATATTGGAGAACAAAGAAATGGCAGACCAATTAAATACATATTTTGGTTCTGTCTTCACAAAGGAGGACACAAATAACCTCCGAGATGTCAGGGAACATAGGGTCTGATGAAAGGGAGGAACTGAAAGAAATCAGTATTTGTAGAGAAATAGTGTTAGGGAAATTGATGGGATTGAAGGCCGATAAATCCCCAAGGCCTGATAATCTACATCCTAGGGTACTTAAGGAAGTGGCCCTAGAAATAGTAGTTGCATTGCTGATCATGTTGCAACATTCGATGGAATCTGGAACACTACCCATGGATTGGAGGGTAGCTAATGTTACCCCACTATTCAAAAAAAGGTGGTAGAGAGAAAACAGGGAATTACAGACCAGTAAGCCTGACATCAGTAGTGGGGAAAATGCTAGAGTCCATTATAAGAGATGTAATAGCAGAGCACTTGGAAAACAGTGACAGGATCAGACAAAGTCAACATGGATTTACAAAAGGTAAATCGTGCTTGACTAATCGACTGGAATTTTTTGAGGATGTAACTGGTAAAATAGATAAGGGAGAACCAGTGGATGTGGTGTATTTGGACTTCCAAAAGGCTTTCGATAAGGTCCCGCATGAGAGATTAGCGTGTAAAGTTAAGGCACATGGGATTGGGGCAAGGTATTGACTTGGATAGAGAACTGGTTGGCAGACAGAAAGCAAAGAGTTGGAATAAATGGGTCTTTTTCCAAGTGGCAGGCAGTGACTAGTGGGGTACTGCAGGTATTGGTCCTTGGACCCCAGCTATTCACAATATATATTAATGATCTAGACAAGGGAACTAGATGTAATATCTCCAAGTTTGCAAACACAAAGCTGGGTGGGTGTGCGCTGTGAGGAGGATGCCGAGAAATTCCAGGATGATTTGGACAGGTTGGGTGATTGGGCAGAAGTGTGGCAGATGCAATATAATGTGGATAAATGAGAGGTTATCCACTTGTCAAAAACAGGAAGGCAGATTATTATCTGAAAGGCAATAGATTGGGAGAAGGGGGATGTGCAACGAGACCTGGGTGTCCTTGTGCACCAGTCGCTGAAGGTAAGCATGCAGGTGCAGCAGGCGGTTAAGGCGGCAAATGGTATGTTGGCCTGCGTAGCGAGAGGGTTTGAGTGCAGGAACAAGGATGTCTTGCTGCAGTTGTACAGGGACTTGGAGAGACCACACCTTGAGTACTGTGCACAGTTTTGGTCGCCTTATCTGAGGAAGGAGGTTCTTGCCATGGAAGGAGTTCAGTGAAGATTCACTAGGCTGATACCTGGGATGGCAGGAATGACGTATGAGGAGAGATTGGGCTTATACTCGCTGGAGTTTAGAACAATGAGGGGATCTCATTGAAACTTATAAAATTCTGACAGGACAGGACAGGCGAGATGCAGGAAGGATGTTCCTGATGATCAGGGAGTCTAGAACCAGGGGTCACAGTTTAAGGATAAGGGGTAAGCCATTTAGGACAGAAATGGAGGAGGAATTTCTTCACCCAGAGAGTGGCGAACCTGTGGAATTCTCTAGCACAGTTGGCAGTAGAGGCCAAGTCATTAAATAGATTCAAGAAGGAGTTGGATATATTTCTTCAGGCTAAAGGGATCAAGGGATATGGAGAAAAAGCAGGGACAGGGTTCTGAATTTGGATGATCAACCATGATCGCATTGAATGGTGGAGCAGACTAGAGGGGTTGAATGGCCTACTCCTGCTCCTATCTTCTATGTTTCTATGTAATCCTCTTGGACTGGAGGATAGTCAAGTGGTGTAATTGAGATGTAAATTTGCTCAAATGATCCAGTAATTCCTGTACAATAGATGCTATGATCCTAAAAACACTGCAACACATTTATTCTCAATGTCCACATTAGGCCAACCGTCCCGTCCTCTCCCCAACCCCCTGAAGGAGCCAGGAGAGAGACACCCCAACACAAAGCGATTGGGCATGGAGATATTTGAATAGGCTCAAGGACAGCAAGGGTCCACCACCTCCAACATACCCAAAAACCCACATTAAGAACTTACATGAGGGTCAGTGCTCCCAGTGGACAGTTTGTGCAGATCCAGAAGACTCTGGTTGACATTCTTCTCCATCTGCAGAGCTCTCTGCATCACCTCCAGACCATTGCTCCACTCATCCTGCTCTGGTTTCTGAAGGGGAAAGTCACAGTTCACTTACAATGAATTAAACAAAAAATACATGAGACAGTACAAGGAAAACAGGGGTGAACAGCAGCCAGAAGTCCATGTTACCATGAACCAATGTGTCACAGGAATATAGAATTACTGCATTAAGCCACCAGAACCATGGAATCAAATTGAAACTAATTGCTTTAGAAAGTATTGGAAACAAGGGGATCCCGACAGAGGGCCACTCATTTATTGAATCCAACCTTGATGTCCTCCAAGATGATTCGGCCTCCACGCCGATTCTGGAATTTCATCAGTTTCTCAGCGTGCTCACGTTCCTCATGTGACTGCTCCTTGAGGAACTCAGCAAAGTGACGCAGGGCAACGTCATCCCGGTCAAAGTAATAGGACTGTGGAGAGAATTTTAAACAGCTTCATCAGACCTAGATCTTCATATACAATGCAAGATTATTATTTTTACCCCTAGTTAGTGAGTTCCTAATCTTGCAAAAATAGATAACATGGGTTAACTAGCAAAATGCAATTCACTTCACTAATCAGAACATGTTGGACAGCTTCTCCTCCCAATAAAAACAGGATGAAAGATTCAACTAGCAAAAAAAACAAACTATAAACTAATGATGTTCAGGATTATATTTCAGGCCCGGTCTGTCTTCAGGTGGATGTGAAAGATCTCAAGGCACTACTTCAGAGAACAGGGAGTTCTCTCCGGTTTCCCAGGCCAATATTTATCCCTCAACCAACACCA